>CM037853.1:157564412-158026035 GCA_021234595.1 Delia radicum | reverse complement strand
TTCATAACTTTGTTCAATAATTTCTTTTTAATTATTCGTATTGTTGTGTTGTTCAATTGTTCAATTGTTCAATTAAATCCAAGATAAAATATTTAGTATTCACACAAATGTGTTTAAAACTATGGCAAATGACTTTAAAATTTGTTTTTCTAACGTTTTGATGACGTTATAAATAACAGCTCTCTTAATTTGTAAACAAGAAAGCTATACGAACTTTTTTTTTTGACAGTTAAAAAAGCATGTCAAAGTTTGTTTCGGCAACGCTTTGAGATCGGTATAAAATATCATCTTCACACTGTAAAACATGGTTATCATTTAGGTTGTTTTCAAATTGCTTTAAGTCCGTAAATCGGAATGCTCTGAAAACGCTTGTACCACCTCATAAAGTGCTTTTAAAATGCTTTCGCGATCGTACTTTTCTACCTGGGTGACCATGCACAAAGGACTTTAAATTTGCTATTTAATGTTTTGAAAACTTTATAAAATACTAATCTGAGACGGTAAATCATGGTTATCATTTGGGTCGTTGTCACAACGCTCTAAATGTGTAAAGAAGAGTGTTATACAAACGCTTCTTTTAACTGTTCAAAATGCAGTTCAAAGTTTGTTTTTACAACGCTCTGAGAACGGTATCATTTGGGTCGTTTTCAAAACGGTTTAAACTTGTGAGTTGGAATGTTCTGAAAACGCTTGTACCACCTTCTAAAGTGCTTTTAAAACGCTTTAAATGAAAGGTGCTATCAAACGAAAGTTGAGAATCTCTGCTTTAAAATAAAAATATTGATTATAATTTTACAAGATCTAAATTTTAAAAAATTTAATCCTTCAATATACTTTGTGATTTTTCATAAATTTTTCAGAAATAAAATCTTTATATAGGCTTGAATGTATTGAAAAATCCCCCCACAGGCCCTGCACACTCTCGAGTCCGCCGTACCAATACGGTGGAGATGGGCCCTTAGTGTCGAGTGTCCCGTGAGGATTTCCATCAAAAGACTCAGTTCCTTCCTACTGAGATTCAGAATTTCCCTCGTCTTGTCCGTGTCCGGGTTGCCCCAGAGAATACTCGTGGTCCTGCCAACACTCGCATTCTCCCAGATGGTCCTATGCATGGTGTAAGCCCAGTCCATCAGCTCCGCCTTGAGAGCTCGAAAAGATTAAGTGTTCCCCAAAGTGACTAACTCCAGGGAAGATCCTCCCCTAGCCAAATCATTAGCCACTTCGTTTTCCGCTATACCACAGTGTCCCGGCACCCATATAATCTCAATGCGTCCCCGTGCAGAGAAATCGTTAATTTCCCCTTTACACCTGAGTATCGTCATTGATTCCACGGAGTCCGTAGATAAAGCCCGGATAGCGGCTTGGCTATCCGTGAAAATCGCAATATCACTGGTCAAGCCGGTCTACATGGTCAAAATAAAAAGTTCTGGGAGGTAATCGCTCGAAAACCAAACTTGGTTTGTGTACAGGGACATGGGCTAGAAATAGATTTTGATAAAACAAATACTTCACGAAAATTGAGTATAGTGGTTGAAAGTACTATGTATATTGTATCTACATATAAATATCGTAGGACAAATTTAAAAGTGATAACAGGCTTACAGAATTTTAGAAAGGTCAAGACCCTAAGACTAAGGTATAACTTTATATAGGCTTGAGGAGCGCCGAATCCGAATCTTTCCTAAGAGTTTCTCCATCACATTAGGTAACATTTCGAATATTCCGACAAACCGGGGTTTTCTAAACTTTATGTTAACATATCTCAAAAATGTGATGTAATAAGAAATTCTGGTCAGATTTGAATTCAACGCTCCACAAGTCTTTAGAAAAGAATACTTAAGCCCTAGGGTGTTTACCTTTATAGAATTCTGTAAGCCTGTGTTGCCATAACTTTTAAATTTGTCATACGATTATGTTTTAATGTGGATATAAAGTGCTTACGAACCTTATGCCAAGTTTTAGCGGATTATTCTTTTTGTCAAAATATATTTCTAGACCATGTGTGCCTAAACTGGACAGTGGTATTTTTTTAATACGTTATGTGCTTTTTATATCTGCAAAAGATCTTTTAAGGAGATGTGGAGTATACAGCCGTATATTTTAAATTGGATATACACGGCGATAAACCGATATTGACATATGGGGCACTGGTGTGGTGGAGGTCGGTGAACACGAAGTGAAAATCAATCTGATTTCCTTACGGTGCAGCGACTGACTGGCATAGGTAGAGTTATTATTATTATTATTATTATTATTATTATTATTATTATTATTAATCTTTATTAGTATTCATAATACTTTAAAATACATAACATTTGTTGATGCTATTGTGGATTATTATATTTTACATAATTTACAATATGTTTTTTAAATCTATTTATATTATGTTCAGTTTTACATGATTTGGCAAAGTGTTGTAGAGTTGTAGCCCTTTATAGAATAGTGAGCGCCTACCCGCTGATGTTAATGTCCTTTGCAGTCTAAAATCTTCATTATTTCTCAGGTGATATGGTTGAGCCTCCCTAACGTATAGTATTTGTTCCGTTAAGTATTCTGGTGCCATTCCTATCTTCATTTTTGTATGAAATTTATAGTATTTAATTGGAGTCTTTGTTTTATATTTAGCCATTTAAGAGTTTCTAACATGAAATTGATTGATGTGTACCGGTTGCATTTTAGTATAGAACGCATTGCCTTATTTTGGAGTTTTTGCAGTCTTTCAATTTGATTTGCTGTGCAGCATGAGTATAATATTGTCGATCCGAATTCAAAATGTATTTTAATCATTGTGTTATATATATTAATTTCTGTTAATATTGATAGTTGTTTTCTTAATCTTTTGAAAAAACTAATTTTTTTGCCGATTTTTTTACAAATATAGTCAATATGGTTTTTAAAATTTAACTTTTTATCAATTTTACAGCCCAAATATTTAATTTGATCTACATTTTCTATTACTTCATTATTTATTTTAAAAATTATGTTGCTATTAGTGTTTATTTCCATTATTTTCGTTTATTTTCATTTAATTTAAGTTTATTCATTTGCAGCCACTGATTAACATTGTCCATATCTTGGTTTAGTTTCTCGTAACATTGATTATCTGAATCGCCTTCAACAAAAATCAATGTATCATCCGCGTAAAGTACTATTTCACAACTGTCCACTATGTTTGGCATATCATTGATGTATATCATAAATAGCAAAGCTCCTAAAATTGATCCCTGTGGAACTCCATATTCATTATTTATGGTATTGGATTTAATATTATTTACTTTTGTAATTTGTCTTCTGTTTGTTAAATATGATTTAAACCATTCCAATTCTATATCCTGGATGCCGTATTTATGTAGTTTCTGCAGTAGTATAGTTCTGTCTATAGTTTCAAATGTTCGTTTGAAATCTAAAAATATTGCAATAATTTTTTTATGTGCTTCTATTTTTTTCCATCTGTTAATTATATAATTTACAGATGTTTCACATGAAAAATTCTTTCGAAAACCTGATTGATATTTTGTTATAAGTTTGTTTGATTCCATATATTTATCCAATTGATCTTTTACAACTTTTTCCATTATCTTTTCACACGTTTTTAGTGTATTTATTGGACGAAATTCCTCGCATTTTCTTGTTTTGGCTATTTTTTCAATTGGTGTTACCATGGATTCTTTCCAGTTATCGGGAAATACCCCCGTCATCAAAGATTTATTTATTATATCTAGCATTGTGCGTCCTATTATATTCCAGCCATTTAATATCATTTTACTAGATACTTTATTGTAGTCAGGTTTATCTTTTAAATTTTTACATATAATTCTTAATTCATCTAAATTTATTGCACGAAACTTGAATTTGGAGTTTATCACAGGTATTTTGTTTATATATTGCACATTATTTATATTATCTCTTATAGATTTAATACTATTTACGAAATAGTTGTTAAATTTATTGGCTATTTCAAAATTCTCCTTATACCCTATTTGGGTTTGGAGTTGATGCTCGGCATCCTGTCGATGGACATATATATCAGGGGCTTGGCGACCAATGCATCTCTAAGACTAAGGGATATGCTGGAGGTGAAGCAACGCACTTGGAGTATTTCAGTACCACACTGCGTGATGTTGGTGATGCAAAACTGGATCGTGATGCATTTAACCGATTGCTAATATCTGGATAACTTTTGAGGTGATTCTATCGACCAGGGAGGATTGCGCAGCTGACTCTATTATTTGGATTGGTCAAATCTGGGTCTATAATGGAACGGAATATGCATCCGCCATTTATTAGCATTTCATGGGCTGTCATGCTGCTTTAAAAGCCCTGGAATCTGAAAAGATATCAAGGTGCGCGGAGACTGTATTGAGTCTCTTGGCCGCCTTCGTTGAAACACAGATAGAAATGGGTCCCAGGATGCGAAGAACAAGTTTGTTGATGAGTCTGCAAAGAATGTCACGGGATTGATCGGGAAACGGTACATACGGATATTTTGGTTTCTCTGGTTTAGTGTTTCGGTGTGATAAGAGGACATATCGAAAAGAAAAACCAGGGCGAGGTGGACGGGTTTAATTGATTTTAGGCTATATCAAACACAATAGCCGTTGACTAATCCAAGGGAAAAGAAAACTTTTTGGTTTTGGTAAACGGACGATCATTACGCTTAAGGAAATTTTTACGGACCACTGCGCGATAGACCGAATGACTGGAATCACTATCGCAGACTGTGGAGACGAGAATGAGATTGCGATTGCCCGGGACTAAAGGATTGCGATTTCCCGGGACTCAATGACCTGGATAGTTTGCAGGATGTCTTTCTGTCTTGTACAGGGTAGATTGAGGGAATCGCAATGATTCTTATGGCCTTTGAGTGAAGTTGCCGTTTGGTGGGCTCCCATTCAACCTAATTTACCATAAGAAACCTAGCTACGCAATCCTACTTTTTGAGGGGAAAATATGTGTAAAGTTTATTTGAAACTTTTTGTTTTAGAACATTTCAATAATTGTTTGTCCCACCTAATAGATTTCAAAATACCTCCTTTTTTAATACCCAATTATTATTAAGTTTCTTAAACCCCATATAAAAGAAACTCAAAAAACACCTAAATATTAGAACACCCAGGTGGGTGTTAATTATTTACTTTTCATCTACAACTTATTCAAGTTTGATTGCGGTCTGAAGGTCCTTTTTAGGAGACCTAATTTGCTAGTTGTTTTGACCTGGATATACACAGTATTGATACTTTTCGAAGAGAATTTTAGTTGTGAAAAGCTAACTGAAAAATTTCATTATATCTTGACAACTAAAATTCTTTTTGTGCAGAATAACCTACAGTGACCAATGATTATTTTTAATTTGTCTATGAAATTGAGTGATTAACTGATGCATTATAAAAAAAATTATTAAAGATTAATGACACATGACACATGATAATCACAATGATGAAACATTTATAGATCTTAGCAAATATACTTTATTTGAAAAACGACATGTTGAAGTTCTACTTTATACCAACAACAAATAAATAAAATTTTTAAATATATTTTATACCTCCATTCGAAAAAAGTTGTAATAAATCGTAAAAAGAACGACTGCGTTCAGCACTGGACATATCAATAGGACCTCATGCGAAAAACTGCCAAATTCAATTGTATGCTTTTTAATTATAAAAAAAAAAAGAAAAATTTTGATATAAACGTAAGATACAGTGGAGAGCACTTCTGAGTACATGTAGGTACTTTTTACACCTAGAGATTCAGGCCGAAAAATATTTGACACTAGAACTAAAGTATACTTTTCTAAAGGCATAAGGTACGCTTAATCCAAATCTGGTCTCAGAATTACTCTCCGACATATATAAATATCAGCCATACCACCGAACTGATAAGTTTGCATATTCGTATTTTTTTTTTGCGGAATGATGTTTTTTCAGCGTCAAAAATAAATGCATTTCTTATGCAATTTGTTTTTTAAATGCACTTTTCACAAATTTTGCCACTCTCGATTTGAAGAAAAGATACATATTTGCAAAATATATAATTTTTACTATAAAACAACACTTCGTTTTTTTTTTTTTGGCCCGATGTTAACCTATTATTAATGAATTTTTTAAAAAAAAGCTTGTATCATGTTTCCATAGCAAAACAACAATTTGTTATTTTTGTTAAAAAGATTAAGTTTAAAAATGTAGTGTTAAGGCGTCTGTCTCTCTTTCAAAAACTATACATTTAATTTTTAAAACTTTTTCTGTACTTAAAACATAATCAAATCTACTAAAATATAGCGTTTTAAAAATCTAATGTTTAACCCTTAAAATGCCAGGTTCCTTCTATAAAACGATTGCAAAAGTGGGCTTGAAAGGGTTAAAATTTTTATTAAATTTATTTATCTTTCACGTACACTATTAGAAATAAACCTGTAAATATAGCAAAAAAAAACTACTAAAAATTAGTTAAAAATGTTCTTGCAGAAAAACTGCTTAAATTAGCAGATTTTTTACTAAATATTAGTAATATAAGAATAGCCAAAATAAATCTGTTGAATTTACAAATATTTAATTATATTTGAGCTAAATTTTAGTTAATTGAAAGTAACAAAATAATCTGCTAAAATCAGCAAAAAAAACATTTACTAAATATTAGTAGACAAAAAAATCATTAAAAAATTTTAAATTTTTAAAGTTTTTTTTTTTAGTTTTCTTTAATGCGAATAAAAGTCCGCTGTTATAAAATCAGCTATCAACAATTTTATAGCAAAAATTTCTGTTGATTTTAGCAAAATAAACTGTTATTTGCATTCTACTTCATTTTAGGTTAATATAGCAAAAATGTTGTTAATATTACAGTTTTTGTTTGCTATATTGAGTCTACAAATATTTAGTAAAAATTTTTGCTAGTTTTACAGAGTAAAATGCTATTTTCAATTAACTAAAATTCAAATCGAATATAACCAAAATTTTGTAAAGTTAACAGATTTATTTTTGCAGTTCTTATTTTCTTAATATTTAGCAACAAAATCTGCTAAATTTAGCTTTTATTTTCGACAAATCCCTAAAAATAGTTAATTCACGGGACACAAAAAAAGTGAAAGTTTACATTTTTGGAAAAAATTCCATATTTGGCGAATATGTTGGTTTTTTTAAATCGTGGATGGCCAATTTTTAGAATTGAGTTTTAAATTGCATAAAAAAGCATTTCTTTTTGACACTGGATTTTAATCCGCAGTATAAAAGTAGAGGAGTGTACCATTCCAATGCATTTTAAATGGAATGTACCATTCCAATGCATTTACCCTTTTTTTCAGTTTGTTAATTTTTAAGATATCTTATTTATTTTTGAAAATCTCATAGCTTGAACTTGATAATAAATTCGAACTTTTTTTAAATTTTACACTGCGGGACATTAAAATTGCAGTTACTAACTCAATTTAAATTTACAATATTTTCGTAAGGAAATAAGTTATTTTAAAAATTAAAAAACTTAACAAAAACGTAAGAGTATTCAGGTACCGTTACAAGTATTGTGAAAAATATATTTCCAGGAATGGGAAAAAATCGGAGCATTTTGATCAAAAACGACACTGTTGCCGTTAATATAGCTCGAACGCCTGATGTCTAAAAGTGTTTCTGAGAACAGAATTGGATTCTGCGTACATTTTACCTTTAGAAAGGTATACTTTAGGTTTTAGTGTAAAATATTTTCGTCCTGAATCTTTTGGTGTAAAAAGTACTTACGTGTACTCTAGAGCGGAATTTTTTTCAGCTTTCGATGTTTATTAATTATTGTTTCGATTATTGTAGAACTATGTCTACAAATTAAATGATGCAAATTTGAGAAAAATCAGATAGCATTAGCCCGTGGCAGCACGCGAAGCATGCTAGCACAAATATTTGAAATCGGCGTAACGGTTTCCGAGATATTGCGATTTTAACTACAGTAAAAATTTTATTTTTTCCTCCTTTCTAAAAACTTTTTAAAAAATTATCCAAAATTTTTTTTTTTTTTTCACTATCAAAACAGATAAAACTGTTTTCCATTTAAACATAATTATGTCAATATTGGTTGAAGGATAACATGTAAATTTACCTACAAATATTTCGGAAAAAACAGAAAATGTATACAGTAAAATTGTTATGCTTTTCAATTTTATACACATGATTATTCGAGTCCGACAGAAAACTTCGGCCGGAAAATGTTTTTTGCCGGTATCCGGTATTTTAAAGCAATATGGAAAAATTTGGCAAATTCGGCTTATTAGATGCTATTTTGAGTGTCACATTTAAACAAAAGTCCATAGTTAAGCAATGAATTAAATAATCGGCCGCAAATAATAGACCAAAACGGAAAAGCTTTGACGGCAGATTATTTAAGTTTACAGCTAAACTTCGGCTTTTTCCTCTTGATTTTTTACTCAAAATCGAATTAAAACGGCTCAACAAATATGCTTTCAATATCGAAATTTGTCCACATTCACGTATGTGATGAATTTCACTTTCGATCGAAATCAAAAAATTTGTATGTCAATAATTCGCAACATTTCAATTTAATACAAAATTAAATGTCATAAATAGAAATTATGATGTGAGCAAGATTATTCAAGTTCAAGATCATTTGTTTTTTGTTAAACAAAAAACCGTGCAACGATATTTATTAATCAAAAAATTCTTCATCCGCAACTTAATGCAGATTTTAATCCACTGACAGGTCCTTACATGTTTCATGTAGCGTCACCTACAATCATCAGAGAACCAATGTGGACGGGGTAGAAGATTTACCCAAAGCTATAATTTTCTGATGACAAAAGATGAACACTTTACCCGTAGTGTTTTTTAAACTTCATGAGAAGTTTAAAAAACAAAGCACGGAAGCATCCAACTAATTCAAAAAATTAAAACCTTTTTTTTTTTTTTTTTTTTTTTTTCTTTAACTAACAAATATCGTTGTTTGTGTAAAGGCTAGAATCTCTAGCCATAGTACACAGTGTTGTTAGTGTTTAGTAATAAACAATAACAGTTTCTGACTATAGAATTAGGACCATAGATCAGTTTTTGCCGTACTTTGCAATTTTCAAATATTTTACTTTTAAGTTTTAATAAATTAAAACCAAAAGTTTATTTTTCGATCTTTTATCATAAATTATGATGTGAGCAAGATTATTCAAGTTCAAGATCATTTGTTTTTTGTTAAACAAAAAACCGTGCAACGATATTTATTAATCAAAAAATTCTTCATCCGCAACTTAATGCAGATTTTAATCCACTGACAGGTCCTTACATGTTTCATGTAGCGTCACCTACAATCATCAGAGAGCCAATGTGGACGGGGTAGAAGATTTACCCAAAGCTATAATTTTCTGATGACAAAAGATGAACACTTTACCCGTAGTGTTTTTTAAACTTCATGAGAAGTTTAAAAAACAAAGCACGGAAGCATCCAACTAATTCAAAAAATTAAAACCTTTTTTTTTTTTTTTCTTTGTTTAACAAAAAACAAATGATCTTGAACTTGAATAATCTTGCTCACATCATAATTTATGATAAAAGATCGAAAAATAAACTTTTGGTTTTAATTTATTAAAACTTAAAAGTAAAATATATAAATAGAAATATTTGATTTAACTAAAACGATTGATAAAGGCTTTTCAGAATATGTGTTTTCTGAAACAAATTATAATCGATTGAATTTTCAATTTCGATCGAAAGTGAAATTCATCACATACCAGATTGTCTCCAAATGCCAAAAAAACCGACCCAATATCGTTTTTTAGTCGAAGTCTTCGATCGGACTCTAATGGTTATTAAAGAAATATTAACTTGAACTTTTGTTTTTCATTAATTGATGTCTTGATTGTTGAAGCACTAGGTCCAATCATTTAATTTAACCCTTGGTGCCCTGCGCAAAAAGAATTTAATATGTGAACAACAACAAATTTAAATTAATATGAAAAAATATATTTCGTGATACATCTTCTCTAATTTGTGTAGTATTTGATAGTGTCCGACCGAACAGTTCGGCCAAAAACTTATATTTTGTCGGTTTTTTTATATCTAGAGGCAATGATGACAAATTTTGGTATTGGAAACATGTTTGTTTAGACGATTTAATTCGATTTTGTATATAAAATTTAAGAGAAAAGCCGAAGTTTAGCTATAAAGTTAAAAGTTCGGCCGCCGAACTATTTTCAATTTGGCCGCACTTTCTGAGGCCGAACAGAGAATTCATTGCCTAACTACAGACTTTTCTTCAAATTTGACACTCAAACTAGCATCTAATCAGCCCAATAAACATTTTTCCATCCGCCAAATTTGTCCATAATGCTTTAAAATACCGAATACAGACCAAATGCATTTTCTGGCCGAACTGTTCGGTCGGACACTAGTATTTGAGTGGAGAAACAAACAATTTTAAGATTATTTTAAAAAAAAATCTAGAATAGAGGAAAAAGATGCAATTTTTGATGAAAATCAAATCGCAATATAAAATATAGAAAACCGTTGCTCTGATTTTGAAAATTTCAAAATATTCGTTCGTGTTCAGCATGCCAAAATTAATAATAAAAAAAATTATGTTTCTTAAGACATATTTTTATTAAAGCAATTTAAGAAAAACTAAAAATAAGGAGTGTGATCGAATAAATCCTAACATAGATTATCACTTATAACTTTTTTTATGTTTAAAAGTGAACTTTTTTTTTAATCAAGTTATCTTTTAAAAAATCGCCAGATAATGTGTATAAATTATTAGCGACATCGGATCATTACTTTGTATACAAATGGACTTTGAACAAAAAGTGAAAACAAAAAAGTAGCATTTAAAAAAAAAAAAAAAAAAACATAAATTTCGTAGAAAAAAATATGCGCTTATTTTTTTTTTTTTTTTTAAAGAGAAGCAAAACTCAGGAAATTCTTCCTATTAATTAATGTGTTGCTTTCTTTGGAAAGGGGATAGTGGAGAGATGAAAGGTGGTGAAAGATGAAGGGCTTCAAACATGACAACACTGTAATTGCGCGAGTAGATAAGTCTTAGAACAGTAGTTGCTCGCCACCTGATGTAGAGTTGGCGAATTTATTGAAGCTTTTTGTTTCATAGCCCTGATTCATTATTTTACTTCGGTGGGGTTATGGGACCACCGAAGGTTGCCGCAGCGATACATATAAGTGATAGAAAACTCATACATATTATTTTTCTAAATTGATGTTGTTGTCATCGGGAATCGAACCCGGGACCATCTGTGTAATAGTCCAACGCGCTAACCATTACACCACAGCGCCCACAATTGTTCAGAACTCAGAAAAATTACATTATATTAAGATTATTTTTAAATTATTAATGAAGGCTACAAAGCAAGTTCCCAATACTGTCACTTTTTTTGAAAATGGTCTACTCCTTCCTATCAATTAGGGCACTAAAAAAGGCAAAAAAAGCTCCTTTACTCACTTTCTGTTCAGCTTACATTTGTAAACAGAGTAATGATCCGATTTCGCTAATAATTTATACACATCATCTGGCGACTTTTTAAAAAATAACTTGAATTAAAAAAAAAGTTCACTTTTAAACATAAAAAAGTTATAAGTGATAATCTGTGTTAGAATTTATTCGATCTCACTCCTTAATCGAAAACAATGGTTAAAGATTGTATGGGGTTAAAGATATATGATTTTCCATAAATTTGCAACAAATAACTTTTCTACCTAATACTACAATAATCTGAATAATAAATTAAAATTTTTCAAAAAAAAGTTTGTCTTCATACAAAAAAATGGCGCTCTAATGTACTCACAAGTGCTACCCACCGTATATTTAAAATAATTTAATTAAAACAAACACTAAATACTTAAACAATTTAAACAAACTACAAATAGAACAAATTTAATATTTCAAATATTTTATTCGCTTTAGATCAATATTTATCAATGAAATGTGATTGTTACTATTATTTCGATTGTTTATGGGGGTGAAAAACAATTTCTTAAATAAAGTTTGCTAAGCTCATGATGAATTAACAAAATAAAAGCATAAATAAATACAAAAATAATAATGATACACTGCGTTGCATAACTATAATTACAACTGATTTTTGATATTTTTTTAATATTACATAAAAATTACTCAGTACATAAAAGTTGGCAGACGATGGAATGGCTATCATCAAAAAATATAAGAGTATTGAAAAGGCCCGTCTCCGGATCAACACCCCATTGACAATGTTTGGGAGTAATAACAAGTCAATATGAAAGCGTTTTTCATCTAAAAGAAGCAGTTATTGATGCGTGAAGATCTATAACGAAAGAACTTCAAATAAATCTGTTAGACAGTATGTCTGATCGAATTTTCGAGTTGATTCAATATAAGGAGGCCTCACGAATTTTTAAAACTGCTGCTTTAAAATGATTTTCTTAAATTTTTGTAAATTTTAATATATTTTTTTTTTTTTTCTTCTTCTTCTTTATTTAAACAAATTTAGATAAGTTTTGCTTAACATTAACCTACAACTAGTCTCATTTAGTGACTAACTAGTAGTTCATTTATAGATATTTATTTGTAGTTTATAGGCTCATTGGCCTTGATGTTCCCCATCGAACCGTGTAAGCAGATCATGAGGTTTGAAACGATTTAGCCTTCTGCTTAATACGGATGTATTAATCAACGTAGGAATTTCCGAGTTTGTATGGTTTTGAAGCCTTGTGTCATGTTTTCTAGCATTAAGAATTATTTCCTGTTTAACGGAGTTTATTTTAAGATCCCGATGAAGGTCTTCATTTCTGATGTACCACGGTGCACCTACTATGTTTCTTAAAACTTTGTTTTGAAACCGCTGAACTATCTCGATTACATGGTTTTTGGCGCATCCTCAAACCATACAGGTTTGAGAACTTGGTTGTACAACATTAATTTATTGTGTGTCGAAAGATTTGAATTTCTACCAACTAGCCACATTAATTTTCTATATTTGATGTCGAGCTCATTTTTTTTCTTTTCAACATGCTTCTTCCAAAGAAGCTTTTCATCAAGCGTCATTCCAAGGTATTTTGCATGGTCGGATATAGGCACCTGCTGATTGTCTATATAGATAGGAATGTGCTCAATTTTTTTTAGAGTGAAGTCGATATGAATTGATTTAAAGCTGTTTTAGTTGTAGACGCCAAATTTTTGTCCACAGATCAACATGATTTAACGCGTTTTGAAGAATTGTTGTTGATTCTTGATTAGATTTACATTTCGCTAATATTACTGTGTCATCAGCAAAAGTGCCTATAAAACAGTTGTTGGTGACAGGCATATCGTATGTGTACAATAAGTATAACGTTGGGCCCAAAATACTACCTTGAGGGACACCAGAGGTTATTTGATGAAGTCTAGAGTACTGATTTTCGCACCTTACTCTATAGTATCTATCTGAAATGTAGGACTGTAGTAGTTCGCAATATGTTGTAGGTAGAATGTTTTGTATCTTTCGCATAAGTCCAGCATGCCAGACACCATCGAAAGCTTGGGATACGTCTAAGAAGACTGCTGAGCATACCTCCTTATGTTCAAGAGCGATCTCTATTTGATGTGTAACTCTGTGTATCTGCTCTATAGTAGAGTGTTGTTTTCTAAATCCAAATTGATGGTCTGGAATCAGGTTTTTGGTTTTTATAACGAATTCTAATCTTGTGCTAATTATTCTTTCAAATAGTTTTCCCATTATGGGCAGTAACGGAATAGGTCGGTAGGATTTGACTTCATGAGCATTTTTTCCTGGTTTGGACCATTATTATTTCTGCTACCTTCCAGTAGCATGATATATATTTGTATTTTAGGGAAGCGTTAAAAATGGTAGTTAGTTTAACCACTCCGTTGTATGGTAAATTTTTCAATATGTCGGCAGTAATTTGATCGAATCCAGGAGATTTCTTGGAGTTTATGTACTTAAATTCATTTATAACTTCCTTTAGATAAACTTGTTTAATGTTGTTCAATTCTGCAATATTATTTTGATTGTTGTTTATTCCAGAACTTGCAGAGTTATAATTGGCGTAATTTCCATAACTATTTAGGGAAATGTCATTTATAGAGGTGGATTGGGTTCTTTTAGTTCCAAAGACAGTGCTGAGATGATCAGCGAATGTGTCAACTTTTTCTGAATTACTTTTGGCCCAGGTACCATTTGTTTTTAAAATTAGAGTTTTGTTTGGTGTTGGTCTATTATGATCTTTAGCTGCTTTCCAAAGGGAATAGTCAATTTTAATATATGTATTAAGTTAAGTGTATTTATAATTACACACAGAATATTATGTACTTTACTGTTTCAAGTTTAATAAAAAAAGTTTTCAGTTGAGTTAAAAATAAAGGAACATGCATTTATTTTTCAAACAAATATTTATTTCATCTTCTTTATAGATTTGTTCCAAATAATTTAATACCATTTGCCGATTTTTTTAGTTTCATTTATTTAAAGTTTCATACAGTTCCGTTACAGTTATTTTAAATTTAAATTTTATTTTAAAAAAAAAAAAATATTAAAAAAAATTCGTGTCTATTTTTTTTATTAAAATACAAAATTATTTCAATTCAAATTAAAAGAAACTAAAAAAGTTTACACAAATACTACAGCCATACAAACAAAATGTGTATGAAGTGTTGTGTGTCTTCATTTTATAGAAGAAGAAAAAACAAACTAAAAACGGAAATAATTTCAAATAACTGACGCGAACATTTATTTTTACTGCTCTGTAGTTAAAATTTGAACATTTATTTTTAAGTTACTATTCTTTTGTTAATACGGATTTTTTGTTATTTAAACGATATTTAAAAATAAATAAACAGGAAACATTTGATTTAAATGAATAGTAAGTAGACCAGATTTTAAGTGATTTATCGTTTATTTTAAATAACATTTTCAGTTAATTTAAACTACAAACTATTTTGAGTGTATGAAATACAAATTGATTTTATTATTCCTTTTTAAATAGTAAAATAAAAAATAAATGTTTTGTTGTTCTACTTTTTTTTTAACTTACGAAATTTAGTGACATTAATATATAATTAGGTACCGTGAAATAACTCCCAAATGAAATAAGTCCCAATGAAATAACTCCCAATGAAATAAGTCCCAAAAAAAATGAAATAAGTCCCAATTTTAATAAATGAAATAACCTCCAAAGGAAAAAAGAAATAAACCCCAACAGTTGGGAGTTATTTCATAGTAATAAAATTCCCAATTCAAAAATATCGAATTCTATTTATTTCAGGTTCATGTGATTCACGCGAAGCATTACGCGGCAGCGCCACAGGACGCGAATCGTACGCACCGCTTTCCAGAGGTGGCATGTCATAACGTCCATGGACGTTATGTCACTCGAAAAGTGGCATAGCGTCCAGACTTTTTAAAATAAAAGATTAATAATATTTAGTATATCAATACAATTTTTTTAAATATTCTTTAGTAGTATATCACAAACTTAAAATAAATTTATAAATCGTATAATCGGACGCAGAAACAAATTTTATTTCGCGAAGCCGCCTGCCGCGTTCTACGGAGGAAAAAACCCCTAAGAGCGGCCAAAGGCCGAAACACAGTAAAACTTGTTTTTACAAATTACTTGATGTCTTAAAAACATAAGACTTCAACGGATTCGACATCTGATTTGAAAAAAAAGTTCTTCTGGGTGGCGGCCTTCGGCCACTCTTAGGGCTTTTTTCCTCCGTAGAACGCGGCAGGCGGCTTCGCGAAATAAAGTTTTTTCTGCGTGCGACACAAAAGAAACTTCAAAATTACTGATCTGTTTCCACACTGGAGTATAATGTTCATGGACCTTATGTCGTAACACGTATAATATTTTCTTCCTCTACCATCCGAATTTTTTAAATAAATTTGATTTTCGACTTTTACATATAACACTTTACTATTTCTTCTTTTGCCACTCATTATTTCAAATTCAAGATTTGCCATTATTTTTAATCACTTTAATACCGATCTTTACTTACCAAAATTCTAGCAAGAACTGCGTTCCTTTTGGTAAAATAACTACTTGTATTGCTATTATTTACTTTACGACAATTTTAATAGAAATGAAATAATCCCAACAGAAATGAAATAATTCCCAACGATAAAATCACATTTAAAAATGAAAATGAAAAAGAAAAAGAAAATTGTGAAATAAGTCCTAACGCATTGGGAGTTATTTCATAATGAAATAAATCCCAATTTAATATGGAAAATTTTTGGGAGTTATTTCATTTTTTTTTTGGGAGTTATTTCATTTGGGAGTTATTTCATGGTACCGTATAATTATAGTTTTGCAACGCAGTGTATATTGAAAATAAATAAAATACATAATTAAATAAATAAAACATGGATGGTAACCGATTCCATGCGGGTATTGGTAAGATTAACAATATTTTCTTTTATTTCGGTAACGGTATTTTCGGGGTAACGGTATTTAAGTTATTTCGGTAACGAGTTTTTTAGCGTAACGGGTATTTTACTGATTTCGGTAACGGTATTTTAGCGTTAACGGTATTTAAGTTATTTCGGTAACGGTATTTTAGACATAATGCTATTATAATTATTTCGGTAACAGTATTTTAGCGATAACGGTAATTTGGTTATTTAAGTAATGTCAAAACACTTTTGGCCCCCTTATGCCCGAATTCTAATGACTGGCTAGTTTAAGATAAAATTTTGTCAAAATTTATCTTTTACAGCAATTATTTTTTCTGATTTTGTCAGATTATTTCGATAACGGTATTTTAAGGATAGTGGTATTTTAATTACATCGGTAGTGGTATTTTACGAATAACGGTATTTTAATTATTTCGGTAACGATATTTTAATGATAACGATAGTCAGTTAAAAGGGTTTTCAATCGATAACGGTATTTTGCTCAGTACAATCCCAAGAATTAGAAACGCGAAGCGCCCATTAAGATTTTTTTTCCTTCCATACAAATTGCCCCACCCTATTATCGGTATTTTAAGTTATTTCGTTAGCGCTATTTTAAGGTTAAAAATATTTTCTTTAAATGGTATTGAAACGTTATCGGTATTTTAGGGTTAGTGTTTGCCAACCCTGGTTCTTTGTTATGATAACGAAGAACAAACTTTTGTATCATTATTTATTTTATTTTTATCATTAGTTATTACCAGATAAAACAAACGGAAAACACAATTAGTGAAATATCAATTAAAACAGCAGACCAATGCCTATTTTGACCCATTAAAAAGAAATCTAACCATGACAATTTGAAATATTTCAAAATTAAATAGTTTTGTTACTATAAGAAGCAATGATTTCCAACATGGTAATCACTTGTTGAATGTAACGTACAAGTTCTTTCTAATAACACCTTCGCAAGAAAAGAAAGCCCTGACATGGTCCATTATTCTTAAGTGAGTTTGTATTGGAACTCGAATGCAACATTTTGTCGCTTTTGCTCTAAATTGGTTAGTTTTCGAGATCTACTTTTTTCCTCGAGAATAATATGATGATACAAACTTGAAATTATACCGAGATAGCAAAATGCAAAAGCGTTGGCAAAGCACTATAGATGATGGTGCAAGCGTTGGCAGAACGTCAGTTTTTTTTTTAGATAAATTTAAGTAAAAATAAAATGATTTCGAATTAAATGCTTCGTAATTTGAAATAGGTAATCTAAAATGTATCTAAAAACAAATTAGAAAATTTACAATATCATTTGTAGTGCACTAATAGAAAAAAATTAGTAAAAATTGTTACTAAAGCCACTAAGAACTAGTTCAAAATGACGTTGCACAGTGGGGTATTCGAAACAAATAATGGTAATAAATATAAGACTTCTGAACTACTGATCCAATCGGTACGAATTAAATGCGAAACTGTAAAAATGTGTTAATCTTTTGTAACAAAGTGCTTGGTTACCCTGTTTTAGTACAGAGTGTCAAAGTTGACTACCTCGTGTATATAAAATCTGCTGGGGAGTTTAACTTTTGTAAATGTCAACCGATTTCTAAAATGTTTAGCTTGAAGTATAATATACGTTGTAAAGTAAAAAAAAAAAACATAATTATACTGATGGTGTATCTTCTCTACTTTAGAAGTTATTTAAATTTAAATATAAAAGTTTTGTTTTTTTTTTTAAAAAAAAAAATTTATTATTTAATTGATTTAAAAACAAAAAATTTCCAATGTTAATTACTTACGATGAAAGATATAGCAAACTTTTTTAAATTAGCTTTAATAGTTTACACCTTTTGCAATTGAACAGTTCATGCGAATAAGGACGAATAGACCACTTTTTCGCAAACACCTTTTTTTTTGCATAAATGCATTTTATTAGCTGAGCCCTACAATCCTATGGAGAAATTTTGACTTTTAAGGCTAAAAAATGACTTTGAAAGTGCAATAATTCGTATTTTTTTATATTTTTGTTGAAATTGGGAGTGAACTAACGCACAATTTTGATTAAATACAACACAAAAACATACAAAAATTTTACTTTCGGTAACAATGTGTTAAAAGAACACTACGAGGAACAAACCACACTTATTATAATGGCAAAACATTTTACCGTTCTTGAGTTATAAGACTTTAAAGTGTGGAAAGCAAAAAGGGCGAATATCCATCCTTAACAAAATATTATATAAAAATTATTTAGCTGCGAGTTTAAAATTGATATTAGCTAAAATTTGAAATTGTACACAAAAAAAAAACAATCTTAGCACATACAAACACATTAACCAGATTTGCGAAAAAAAAATCTTCAGTGTTACCGCGTAATTAAGATCATATAACCACTAAGCATATTTTAACCGTCTTTTGAATTATTTTATTTCGGAAATCAAATCTTTAAACATGTTTTATAGTTACTTTCCTTCGATACCCTACCTACAAATATTTGGTAATGTTGTTTTGATATAAAGTATGTAAATAAAAAATTCATTTATGATTCATTGAAATATATAAAAACTGACAAGGGAAGTCTCCCTAGTGTCACCCGCGGATATTTATGGAATTGGTTTTATATTGTAGAGCAGAACAACTAAAGGGACACGTATTTGTTTTTAGCGGCCCAAATTCATATTTAGGGTGTAAAAAGGAGGGGGGAAGATTTTGAAAACCAAAAATTTTAGGAACAGTTAAAAAGGTATAAGTAACACATAAGGGTTTAACAGATTAGTCTGGACAAACTATTTTGTTGGTATTTTGTTGTGAGTATTTAGAAAATCCATCAATAAAGTTCAGTTTTTTTAAATGTTATAATGCAAATAAGGGTTAATATTATAATTCTTAAAAACTAATTTTGTGTCATTTAGTGTTAATACTGCATCCAATGTCAGGAATAAAAAACAAAAATTTTTCATGTCCTTTTATGTTACGTCGTAATATGCAGTCAAGGGTTAATATTATAATTCCTAAAAATGTATTTAGTGTCATAAAGAATTACTACTGCATCAAATGGCAGGAATATTAAAAAAAATTAACAAAAAAAATTTTTTTTGCATGTCCTTGCAATCCTTAAAAAGTGTATCCTTGAAGTCCTTAAAGTGTTACAAACAAATACCAACCATAGTTCGTCAAGTTTTGCAAGTCTCATGAAAATGTAGTCAAAATCTGCTGCAAAATAACACATTTTTATTCAAATTTCAATACATTTTTTTGGATATTTGCCCTTTTTTCGATTTAATCAAAAATTGAAGTCCAATTTTTGGCAAGTTCTCTTTCGAATACCTTACCAAAACTTTGTATATAGGTAGATGTGACTTAAATCTTTAAGCTAATACCAAAAAGTTGACAAAAATATTATTTTTTAAACCGTTTCCTGCGTTTTTATTGTCCCCTGTAAAATTCTACAAATGGTCTATTCGTCTTTATTCGCATGAACTGTTCAATTGTTATTCAGAAAATATCAATTGAAATTTAGAATTTCCTTTTAAAATACAGAAAATATTATTTAAAAATCAGATTTTCCATTTGAAATTCCGAAAATATCAATTTAAATTCAGAATATACATTTGAAATTCAAAAAATATCATTTGATATTTAGAAGATATTATTTGAAATTCAGAAACTATCAACTGAAATTCAGAAAACATTTGAAATAAATTTCATTTAATATTTTCTGAATTTCAAATGATTTTTTGTGAAATTTTAAAATATAATCGAAAAAAATTCAATATAAAAATTAATTTAAATTGTGAATTTTAACTTAAATCTGCTCTTAATATGTAATATTGTCATTTATTTTCTATTTAAAACCCAAAAACAGTCAAATCGGCGAAAAAATGAAAGAAAATATTTATATAATGAAAAAAAATTTTGAAAAATGTTATAATTTCTATGTTAAAAATACGCAAATTGTTTTTTTCGGACTTTCTATATTTTCATATATTTAGTTAGAATATTGTTGTACCTCAAGTCCAAAAATGTAATATGATATTGTCATATTAGATTTATTTTTTTTGCCTTTCAAAAAGTTTGATCACTTTCTTGATAAACAATACAATAGTTTCATTGGCATCACCCAAATCTTTAGTTGCCTGCAATAGAAAAAGATAATTGGCTTAATTTTAAACGAGACGACATTAGATACAACAGACAAAATAAACTCTATGAGAATCCTAATTCTCAAATCAAACTATTTAAAAAACTACAATTGTACATGTCGATGTACTTTGTATGTCAGTAAATGTATGTGTGTTTGTTGTATTTCAATTTGTAAAAGCAACATATATCATATAACAATTTGTATTTGTCGAGAAGAGCTGTGGTATGCTAATTGTTCAAAAATGTTTTTATTTTTGTATTAAAAATAAAAAAAATCTAATATGACAATATCATATTAGATTTTTGAACTTGAGGTACAACAATATTCTAACTAAATATATGATTTTATAATTAGGGTTACCAGATCAGGCTGATTATACACTAAGGCAGACAAAAAGATTATCATAGAGTTTATTTTGTCTGTTGTATGTAATGTCTCGGTTTAAGTGAAGCCAATTATCTTTTTCTATTCCAGTTTACTGAAGATTTGGGTGATGTCAATGAAACAATTGTATTGTCTGTAATAAAAATGTTCAAGCTTTTTGAAAAGCAACAAATAAAATCTAATATGACAATATCATATTAGATTTTTGGACCTGAGGTAGAACAATATTCTAATTATATATAACAGAAAAACTTGTGTTTTTAAAAATTCTACTCAGTCAAGAAAAAATTTGGTTCAAGCAAACTCACTCACGAAAAATTGTATTCCTACTCACATTCACTCTCGTGGGTAAAAATACTTTTCACTTAGACACACGAGTGATTCACGTGAATCACTCAAAATTCTGCTCACGTGTCCATCTCTAATTTTGACAAGCTGAACACGATTTTTTAAATTGCATTAATAGTTTTTGAGATATTGCAACTTAAATTTTGCTAAATGCCATTTTTTCCATTTTTATAGAGTTTTTTTTTAAAAAAAACTTCAACTTTTTTTAGACAAATTCCTATACAACTAGGTCCAAAGATTATGTGTTGGAAATTTCAGACAAATGGAAATTTTATTTAAAATTTCGATTTTCATTAAATATTGTGCGGATTATTGTACCACTAGATAAAAGAAAAAAAGTGATGTTATACGAATTTGAGAAATATCGGAAAACTTAACCCTTGGTGACCTGCGACCAAAGTTTCCAAGTTTTGAACATTTTTTTAAAATTCTCGTAACAAAAATATATTCATACATAATTTTTAACTAATTTTGGCACTCTGAATATGATTTTTTTTAATCGCGCTAATGGTTTTCGAGATATTGCGAATTGAAATTTGGTCGAAATGTCATTTTTTTTCAATTTTATAAAATTTTTGATAAAATAACTCATTAGATATTTGGCAAGTTTTTGTACAACTACTATCGGATCAATAGTTTAGAAGTTCTATAATTATTACCATTATTTATTTCAAATACCCCACTGTGCATTGCAGAATCTGCTAAGATAAGCTTTTTTTTTGCAAAATATTAGTGAAATAAGAATGGCAAAAATAAATCTGTTGAATCTTAACAAATTTATTTTTGTTTGAGCTTAATTTAAATTTATTGAAAAATACAAATTAATTTGGAAGAATCAGCAAAAAAAAAATCTGCTAAAACTAGTAGAAGAATAGTGGTTTTTTAAGTTTTTTGTTGAGATTTTTATAAATACAGCTTTTTGCATTCAGAGTAAATTGCTATTTTTAATTAGCTAAAATTCAACTTGAAAGTAACAAACATTCTGTAAAATTAACTTTTAGTTTTACTGTGTTAACAAAGTAATATTTACTAAAAAAAAAAATCTTCTAATTTTATCGGTTGTTTCCTGCAACGTCATTTTTAACTAATTTTGAGTAGCATTTTCTGTTATTTTTACAAATTTATTTCTATGAGTGTAAGAATGGGTTTATATTAACGGGCGGCCATTTTCAGATTATATCTAGTTTGGCTAGTCCAATTTATTGAAAAGTCGATAAAAGCACTACTTTTATTTGAAATTATCATAAATAGCAATCAAATTGAAAATAAGTAATTTTTATTATTAATTTCTTTATAATTTCATATAAATACAAATGAATTTTGTATGAATTTGAAAATTTCATTAACAAATTCAACAACCGTAATCCCCCCGGATATTGGCATTACCAAAATTTGCGATTGGCTCGATCTAAAAAAAAATTAAAAGGGTAAATTTAAATTTTGTTAATCATAACATAGAAACATACATAACGCTCAATCCATGAAAGAATATTGAAAAATTTGCGTTTTTTGACCTTAGGCAGTGGCGTACCCCAGGGAAACTGTTGGCTTATTTTAATGAACTAAAATTTAGCTCAAATATAACAAAATATTTGTAGATTTAACAGATTTATTTTTGCTTTTCTTCCTTAAACAAAACTTTGCAAAAAAAAACAACTGAGAATTTTAAAAATTTCTGCTGCAAACGTCATTTTAAACTTATTTTTTAGTAGTTTAGCATTGATGTTTGCTGATTTTAGTACACTAATTTTGTTTGCTGATTTTAGTACACTAATTTGCAACTTTCATTTAACGAAAATTTTCAATTTTGCTAGTCTTGTCTTATTAATATTTAACAGAAAAACTGCTAATTTCAGCAGTTTTTCATGCAACGTTATATTGAACTAATTTTTAGTAGTTTTAGCAAACATTTTTTAATGAATTTTTGCTCTTAGTGCAAGAATTAAAAAGTGCTCAAAAAGTTGTAAGATTCAATAAATTTGCATTTGAAATGTATAGCTCCTTATCAAGTTGCAACATAAAAAAATTCAAATTCCAATTAACTCTTTTTCGTAATACAAAATCAAATTATTTTCAATTTATAACGAGCTTTCAACCTCCGTATATTTACAAAAATAAACATATTAGCTAGGTTGATACTAGTATTTCGATCTGGCTAAAGATCTCATCAGAACCCGAAGTTTTAGAAAAGTTAGAGCCTCCATAATAGGCAGAACTTTAACAAAAAACCTATTGATAATCAATTTTGCTCCATTCTTGTCTTCTTAGTAATCAATTGTCGAACATGTTCAAAGAGCGAGTTTTTTTTGCCCGAGACGAATTTTTAAAAAAAAAAAAAAAACAGAAAAAAACTGACGAATTCAGAAAACCGGGTTTTCGAACAAACTGAAAAATCAATTTAAAAAAAAAAAAACAGTTTCGAATGTGGGTATAGTGGTGTAAAATGGTAAATAATTGTAAAAAAATTTGCAAATTTTTAACATTTTATTTTTTTAGAGGGTTTTCTGGGTTTTTAAGCAATATATATTTTAAACCGGTTAACCGACCCAAAAATATCCGGTTTCTAGTATATTCGAAAATGCAAAATATTTGACACGGGTTCGGTTTTTGAAAATAAGAAACGGTTAGTCGGTTTTGGGTAACGGTTTTGGACACTCTAAACACTGTCAAATAAAATGTATATGTTTTTAATTAAAAAAAAACTATTATTTCTGTAAAACTAACAACGAAGCACCGCTGATTCATGTGCTCCAATTGTCATAAAATATGGATTAGTGATACAGCTGAGAAAATGAATAAGAACAAAATTTGGGGTAAAAATAACCCAATTTTCGTGCATTTTTCCAAGAAACAATATACAAATTTGGTATCAAATGAAATACAAATTGATCTTAACCTTATCATTGGAGTACTAAAAATATTAAAAACTTAAAACAAAAAAATTGCGAGCATCTTTGAAATACATATTTACCCAAAATATGCGATTGGACCGTTATGTTTCTTAACAATTTTATTTTACTTTTGTCTCCTTGATTTTATATACGAATTTCAACGAAATCTGGAGAATCGCCCAAAAAACAATTTTTAAATATGTTAAAAATGTTACGTTTCGATATTTTAAATACAAAAATACAAAATATATGTTGCGCTCTGCGAAAGCTACGATTGTCTAATGTTACGATATGTTATCTTTTAATTTTTAATTTTGGTGTGCTAGATATTGCGGTTATCTGAAAAATATTATATTAAGACAAAAAAATCGAATTCGGTAATCATAATATGATCATCATGAATCATGTGTATGATAATTAGAATCATAATATGATAATTTTGTGTCCACAATCATGCTCAATCATATTTTTTCTCTGCGCGCAGGTGCACTCCCGGCTTGTAGTTATATATGTGCCAGATGTCTAAATTATTTTTCAAAATATTTTTTTTAATTAATCGCAAAATATCTCATTAGAAGCACAAAAAATTATTTATATTTTTGGATCAATTAGATCTAAATTAATCCCATGAATATTTTGGGATCAATCAGGATCTTAAATTCGATATTATTGGATACCCCAATTTTTATCTAATTTATTCTAGTAATAAATTTAAGGGATCTTATCGGATATTACTGGTTACCCCAATTTTGAGATAAACTTGAATAAGAATAAATAGCAATCAATATCAAATGAGATCTGACTATATATATCAGAAATAAGTTTGTTTTTTTTTTTGATCGGGTGTGTAATTTTTCTAAAAAGCTGGCATTGTTGTTTTAACTACATGTTTAGTTTTTAAAATAACTACGCATTTTTTTTTTTTTTTCGTTAGACCAACACTCAGGGGATGCCCCCTATAATGCAACGCATTGTGTTGATATCAGGAAATTAGGTTATGGGGAGGAGGAAAGAGGGAGTAGTGTTTGTGAATATTTGATTTGAATTTCGCTACATTGTAAGTGACAGGGAAGACCTCCGCGGGGAGTTTATTCCACATACGGCTAGTACGGCTGATGAACGAATTTTCCCTGTATTGCGTTGTGCGGTTCACTGGACAATCGACTACAAACGGATGAGCTCTGCTAGATAAGCGAGTGTTTCGAATGAAAATGCGGGCCCTGGGGATAGGTTTACTTATAGACTTTGAAGCCCCTGCCCATATATGGGAGTTGTATTCCATTTTCGGTCGGATATAGGTGGTATAAATATTAAGTTAAACGGAAGGAGTGAAGTACTTCTTACACCGTCGCAGGAAACCGAGACACTTGAATGCGTCTTTCGACACCTGGAAAACGTGCTTATTCCAACGGACATCAGACTGAATCCACATGCCCAGAACATCAAGAGTATCCGATTCTTCAATATTAATACCACCCAATTGAACAGGTGACAGCGTTAAATCCACGGACCTATGGGTTAACATACAACATTGGGTCTTGTGCGCATTAAATTCTACCAAATTCGCACGACCCCACTCAGAGATTGTAGAAAGATCATAATTGAGTGTATCATTCATATTCTGCCTTTTGCCCCCAATCTCCTCAAGGCTTGGCCTACGATCGAAGGAAAATGAATGACAAATGTTGCTGTCATCTGCAAAAGAGTAAATAGGGTTGAAAGTTTGAACAAGAAGGTCATTTAGAAAAATGAGAAATAGGGAAGGAGAAAGAACGGAACCCTGAGGTACCCCTGAATTTAGCTGAAACTCGTCGGATGAGACCCCATCTAGAACAACGCGTATAGTGCGATCTCTGAGAAAGCTCGAAACAAAGCGAGCGAAGTCGTTACCGACACCAAAAGCAATAAGCTTTGATATAAGCGCACAATGACACAAACGGTCGAACGCTTTGGAAATGTCCAGAGCAACCACCTTACTCTCACCAAAACGGTGGATTGACCGACTCCAACGCTCCGAAAGAAGAACCAACAGGTCACCAGTAGAGCGATTTCTACGAAAACCATACTGACGGTCACTAATAAGTGAGTACGACTCTAGATAATTCACAAGATGGTCATGCTCTCCATCACCTTCGAGAGCGCAGAGCAAATTGCGATTGGGCGGTAGTTTTCAGGGTTATTTGCCGCACCCTTTTTAGGGATTGGTTGGACATTAGCAACCTTCCAGCACGAAGTAAAGATTCCCATACGATACGAAGTACTAAAAAGGTTAGCCAATGGACGAGAAAGCGTCGAAGAGCACTGTTTCAGCACCAGTGCTGGTATGCCATCCGGCCCCGGTGACTTATTTACGTTGAGGTCTGCAAGAACCCTTTTAACTGCTCGAGTTCGAAAGAATATCATAGACATAGTACACGGTACTCTTTCGAGTTCGGGCAGTGGTTGATCGCCATCCGACAAAAATGAATTTCTTGCAAACATGCCAGCCAAGAGGTTGGCCTTATCAACCGGGTCAGTGAAGATTTGGTCATTCCTTATAAGAGTTGGAATAGTTGAATTAGCATTATCCTTTATTCTTTATTCTTTTATCCTTTATTCTTTTTTGCAGTTGATTCTACCTACATCGTTTTCTGAGTGTAGTTAAAAACAACGTGTCAAAAACCACTACTTAAATTAGCAGATTTTTTTTTTGCTAAATATTAGTAAGATAAGATCAGCAAAAGTAATTTTTTAAATTTAGTTATTGTCGAGTTGAATTTTAGGCAATTTAAAATGGCATTTTATTCTGTCAAAATCATCGAAAACTTTTAATAAATATTTGTAGACAAAAAACAGCAAACAAAAACTTTTCTAGCTGATTTTAGCAAATTAAATTGTTACTTTAAACTAACTAATTCTATGGTCAAATATAACTCAAATTTTGTATATTTAATAGGTTTATTTTTGCTCTTTTTATCTTACTAATATTTAGCAAAAAAAATCTGCTAATTTGCTCAGTTTTTCCTACAGCGTAATGTTTAACAAATTTGTTAGTAGTTTTTTTTTAGTAGTAAGTGTAATTACAGCAAAAAGTTGTTTGTGATTTTCGCCATAATATATTTGTTAACGGGACACCCTAATAATAACATAATCAAATGATAATATATGAGTGATGACAAATTGTTTATGAGTAAAGTCCAGAGAACGAGTATTATGTACAACACATGACAGATATATATTTTTGGAATTAAAAAACGCACCTTTTATTTTCTTTTGTGTCCATTGAAAGTTCCATAACATTAAAAAATTGCATAAATTTTTTAAGTTTTCACACGTTTGACAATTAATTTTTGTTGTTTGCTCGTTGTTGTTGTATTTGTTAAAATTATAATTATTGTTGTTGCTGTTGTTGCTGTTGTTGCTGTTGTTTGTAATTTGTGGAAATACACACTTTAATAATTGTCAATTAAAAATACTTTATATCACAATTAATTTTATGGCGTTTTTATTTAATTTGTTTATAATCTAAAGAATACTTTACAAACAATTTAATAAAAATTAGTTTTTAATTATAATAGGATCAATGATTTTTTTTTTTTTTTTTGTTAGTGTTTTTGAAGTAATCGATTAACGATTAATTGTTAAAGCCACTGCACTGTGGGCCAGCCTCCATTTATTTGTGGCCAAAACTAGAATACAGATAATAGAAATCTAGATACGAGGGCGGATCAATAAGTCCGTGACTTTTCGAACTTCCCTCGTATTTATAGGAAATGCAATACTGCTCCTATCAAGAACCACCTGTTAATAGACGGTCAAATTTTGTGCAAGTTCCTTCATTTACTTTGCGTTTAACAGCTGTTTAAAACATACAACCTCGTGGATTTTTTTTAAGTGGAAAAAAGTGTATTTCGAGTGCTCATTTAACATTATTTTTGCAAAAAAACCGTCAATCAAACCATGGAAAAGCTTGATAAATACTATGGGGACTCTGCACAATCGATTTCAATGGTAAAAAAAGTGGTTTACTGACTTTCGTTGTGGTCGCACAAGTACAAATGATGCTGGACGTTCTGGACGGCCAATTGAGGTCAATACACCCGAAAATGTCGAAAAAATCGACAATATGGTGTTGGCCGATCGAAGAGTAAAAGTGCGTGAGATTGTTCATGACATAGGTATTTTATATGGCCGTGTGGTTTCGATTATAAATGATCAGTTGGGTTTAAGAAAGCTGTCTGCAAGAAGGGTGGAGCGTTTGCTCTCAATTGACCATAAACGTAATCGTGGCCAATAAGGTGATGGCAGCAGTTTTTTGGGATGCACACGATTACCTTCAAAAGGGAAAAAACAATAAACGGCGAATATTATGAAAACTTATTGGACCGATTTAACGACGATTTAAAAAAAAACGACCCCATATGGCCAAGAAATGCCTATTTTAGGACCTCGAAAAATCCTATTTTTTGGGTGGGATACAAAAATTGGAAAAACGTTGGACTAAGTGCATTGAGCTAAAAGGAGATTATGTTGAAAAAACTGTGTTTCATTCAAAAAGTCACGGACTTAATGATCCGCCCTCGTAGTGTCTTATAGGACGTTTAGGCAGTCGCTGATCACAAATCTGGAATCAGAAGGATTTGGAATCGACAGTTTAAAATTCCAAATGGCGCATTTAATGTGGCTACAACTTTTTTTTATATAAGGGTCCGCCATCTAACGTTTTTTTTTTTCAACTAGTGCTTATTTCGTGAATGGTACAAACGAACAACGCTTGCTGATTTGACATATAATTAGTTTTTTTCATTCCGCTGAACGAATATGGTTGTGTATACGCTTGAACAACGCTGGGAAATATTGCAACATTACTTTGAAATCATGCAGAATGTGTGAGCAAGGAGTGGCCGTTACAGTCAATGGCGATCGTTATCGGGCCATGTTGAACGAATTTTTGAGGAGGATATTGGCAACATTTGGTTTCAACAGAACAGCGCTACGTGCCACACAGCCGAAGCTACACTCGATGTTTTGCGCCCTGTTTTTGAAGATCGCATTATCAGCCGCAGAGCTGATGTCGTTTGGCCACCTCGGAGCTTCGATTTGACACCTTTGGACTATTATTTGTGGGGTGCCGTCAAAGATAAGTGTTACGCCAACAAGCCAGAGACTATTGACTCTTTAAAGGACAATATTCGTGAAGCCATTGGTGAAATACAGCTGCACACAATCGTTAATGTGCTTAAAAATTGGACCGATCGTGTAGGCTACTGCATGGCCAGCCGAGGCAGCCATTTGAATGAAATTATTTTCCATTATTAACCAGAAGGATTGTACTTTCAAATCAGAAAAGAAATTTAAGAAAATATTCATTAGTTTTTTTTTATAGCATTTTCAGAAAAAAAAAAGTTATTTGGCGGCTCAGCTGTTTTCGTGTAACATGTTACTTTTAAACATGTTTAGGTTGGTCTATAAATTAACCATGAATCGACTTACAAACGAACAACGCTTGCAGATTATTGAATTTTATTATTAAAATTCATGCTCCGTTAAGAAAGTGCATCGTTCACTTCATCCAATTTATGGTCAGTTTGGGCGACCTTCTGAGGAGGCTATTCGGAATCTTGTGACTAAATTTCGCACCAAATTTACATTATTGGACCAACCACCAACACGCATACGTAGAGTGCGGAAAGAGGAAAATATCGCAGCTGTATCCGCCAGTGTTGTTGATGACTGTGAATCGATTCGGCGCCGTTCGAAGCAATTGGGCCTCCGTTACTCCACTACGTGGAAAATTTTGCGGAAGGATTTGGTTGTAAAACCTTTTAAAATACAGCTGGTGCAAGAGTTGAAGCCACACGACCTACCACAACGGCTAACTTTTGATGAATGGGCGCTGGCAAAGTTGGATGAAGATCCACTTTTTTACCGGAAAATTGTATTCAGCGAAGAAGCTCATTTCTGGTCGAATGGATACGCGAACAAGCAAAATTGTCACATTTGGTGTGAAGAGCAGCCAGAAGTATTGCAAGAACTGCCAATGCATCCCGAAAAATGCACTGTTTGGTGTGGATTATGAGCAGGTGGCATCATTGGCTAGAAAGGAATAACAAAAAACATGACTACATGTGTGGGTTATCTCTAATAGTTCCAGAGATATTCCTATTTGAAATTGAGAAATTCCAAATTTAATCCGACTCAGGTCTAGTTTTTTGCGAATAGCGGGACGAAATCGGGGACAATTTCTTTTTCAAAATATTGGTTATTTAACTAGTAATCTTACACATGGGTAGGGTCTTTTCACTAACAAGCATCATGACGTTACTAAACTTTGAAGATCAAAAATGTTCTATTTATTTAAAAAAAAACATTATTTTACTCTGGCTCAAGTAATATTTTTTATATATTTTTTGTTTTTTACACATCGGGATTATTTAAAAAAAAAAAAAAATAATTTTCCATCGGTTTTACATTTATGCTGGTTAAACTGTTTTACTTTTTTTAACTTGCGAAATTCAGTGAAATTAATGTGTAATTATAGTTTTGCAACGCAGTGTATAAGCACATATATGGTAAAACTTTTCTACACTGGGGAATTGTAGTTGCATGAAGCTTAAAATAATGCATCGTAATGCCTATTAAATTTCATCGACTGGGTGTCTAATAGCGTTGTCATTAATTCGTGTTTCTATTTTGGTCGAATAAACGACCAAACAATTTTTGATCAAAAAATTAATTTTTAAAATTATTCGATTAATCGAGCGAATAACGAATAAAAATAATTTTAAAAACACATAAATAATTAAGTTATTTTAACTTATAATTTTAAAACTTTACGAACTTTCGCATCAATTTGAAAACTACCACTAGGGGTTTTAATCCGGGAATTCTCGGGACGAAATTCTCGGAAATTTCGTCGATTTTCCACTTCCCGATTACCGGGAATTTCAATCGAAATTGAACTAAAAATCTGTAAAAAAAAAATGAAAAAATCATAAAATCGTGATTTTTTTATTTTTTACCTATTTATGTAAAATTTTTATGAAATTCAATAATTAATCTAGACTTTGCTCTTCTTCTTAAATAAAGGGGGTTTTTTTATAGAGATTTAGAACTTTGAAATTGAATAAAACAAAGATAATATTTTTAAATTGACATGAAATTTACTTTATTCGAAAGATAATCTTCTGGCATTATAATTTAAATATGACTTCTGGCATATGACCGCCACGGCTGTCTCGGACGTAGTCTAATCTGGACGTCCAATTTTCGATGACTTTTTCCAACATTTGTGGCCGTAAATTGGCAATAACGCAGCGAATGTTGTCCTCCAAGTGGTCAATCGTTTCGGGCTTATCGGCGTAGACTAGCGACTTCACATATCCCCATAGAAAATATTCCAGCGGTGTTAAATCGCACGATCTTGGAGGGTCCGAAACGTGAAACTATGCGAATACTAAACGTTTCTTTCAATAATTCAATTGTGACACGAGCTGTGTGACATGTTGCGCCGTCTTGTTGAAACCACAGCTCCTGCACATCATGGTTGTTCAATTGATGAACGAAAAAGTCAGTAATCATGGCTCTATAGCGGTCACCATTGACTGTAACGTTCTGTCCAGCATCGTATTTAAAGAAGTACGGACCAAAGATTCTATCAGCCAATAAAGCACACCAAACAGTCAGTTTTTCTGGATGTAACATACACTTGAGGATTATCATCACTACAAATACTGCAGTTTTGTTTATTGACGTATCCATTTAACCAAAAGTGAGCTTTACCGCTAAACAAAATTCGCAAAATTCGTGAGCGATACGTATTTCGAACAGAACCACGATTTTCAAAATGAATTTGCACAATTTGGAAGCGTTGTTCAGGCGTCAGTCTATTCGTGTTAAAATGACAAACCAAACAAAACATAAATCACTTGACAGCTGGCAAAATGGCCGCCAGTTAAAAAAGTGTTGCCAACTTAAAGTTCAATACCTGTAAAAAAAACACCCACTATATTAAAGCATATAGACATAGAATATTTTATTCCACTATACAAAACGAATTTTTAAAAAATTAATATTTAGTTTATTTCTAATAAAATCAGGAATTTAAAAACCTAAAATCAGGAATTTAAAAACCCTAACTACAACAATACCAATTCTCTAATGCAAACAAGAGCCAAGAGATTTCTCAATCATTCGCCATTTGGAATTCTTATCTCTTGATGAAAAAAATACAGATTTAAAATCGATCTTATTAAATGGATCTTATTAAATGAATATCACAGTTTAAATGCTATCGTTGTAAAATATCTTTATTTTTGATAGTTATTTCTTCAAAATCGTGGTATATTTCAACGATAGAGCTTTATATGTGATTTCGTTCATATCTTTACGCAGAAAAAGATTTTGATTAATTTTTCAAATCTCTTCAGCATTCTTTTATTGATGGATTCGCGCCTGATCTTTACCAATTAGTAAGAGTCCATATCTTTGAAAACGATTAATAAAAGTTTTTAAATTTCACTTATTTCTTAATTTTTATACAAGTTTCACAAATTTTCGAAAAAGTTTTATTAAAAGAAGTATTTTTTTTTTAATTTTTCGTTTTAATCGATTAATCGTCAAAATTTATTCGAGTTATTTGTTATTCGAAAATCATGTTTTTTAAATTGTTCGTTGGAGTTTTCTTTATGTCCGTTCGATTAATCGATTAATTTTTATTCGAATGACAACTCTAGTGTCTAAGCTTTTTCCGATATTTGAAATCGTTAGCGTTTTATTCGATTTTTTCCACTATATTTTAAATAATTCAAAAATGCGGCAACTCTAGGTCCACTACAAAGGCAATTTGGGCATTAAAAATGTTTTTTCTTGTACAAATGAATTTTTAACTCCACTTGTTAACCCTTAAACCTGAGATTGAGCAGCTACAAAAAATACGTTTCTTTTCTTTTTTGCTCCTCTAAAACATATCCAAAGTTCATTGATATGTGAGAGTTCGGGTGGGGACAAAGGGAGGTATTCCGACCCAAAGCTTAACGTGGCCGTAAGGAGAAAGAAAAACACTTTACAGAGGAAAACGCTGGAAAGGTAGCGAACAATTAATAGTTTCAAGGTACAACCGTTTTAAACTACAACACTTTCCCTTAATACAAAAAATGCAATTATTTGACACACGAAAAAACGATTACCCGGTGTTTTTATGAATACAACATTTTTTAAAAATTATTAATAAAACTAAAAAAAACAGCAAAGATATTATTTAATTTATTTTTTTATTTAAATTTAAAGTTTTAAAATGGGGCTAAATAAACAAACAAATTAATACAAAAAAAAAAACATTATGTTAATTAGAAATTCACACACAATGATGGAAAAAATAACAAAAAATCACACTTTATACAAAATATTTTATTATTTTTAAGAAGATTTAAATTTTATTCATATTTTTTTTTTTTTTTTTTTTTTTTTTTTGTTGTACAATTATAAACTCAATATTATTTTGACCATAGGCAAAAACAAATGACAACATCGAAAAAACAAATTGAATTGAATTGAATTTTATTTGTATTCTGAACAAAATATTTGTTATTTTATAATAATTTCACATTTTTGGGATTTTTTTTTTTTTTTTTTTTTGTTTGGTTTACTACTTTTATTTATTAATCACTAAATTATTGATTATTTGTAACACTTTTAACGTTTTTTTTTTTTTTTTTGTTGTCTTTTGTTAGATTACTAAAATCAATATCAATCAATGTTATTAATTTTTTGGTTTATTAACAAATTTTATACACTTTGAATAATTCTATTTATATATATTATTTCCGATTTATAATAATTTTGTGTTTTTTTTCTGTTTTTTTTTTTTATTATTTCTATGACATGCAAATTTTATATACGATTTGTACAAATGCTAATCACAAACTGTTGCCGCAAAATAAAAAAAAAGCAAAAAAAAAATATTTCAAATCAAATTTCAATGTACAACCAAAAAAAAAAAAAAATAATTAATAAAAATATTGTTGAGCGTAAGATACTACAAGGCAGGGATGGGAAATTGGAGTGTAGCATTTGTTAAAAGCCAATAAATTTTAAATATAAATTTTCAACTAAATTCAATGTAATTTAAAGTAAAAGTGAAAACAATAAAATAATTTAATGGCATTCCCACATTTTATAATTCAAAGACACGTGACAGTGATTTGGCGCCCAACGGTGTTCCGATTCGAAAAACAAATTTGGGAATATTAACTCATTATTGATACAGGACTATATTTTTTTTATTGTATTAAGATAATTAAGTTGTTTAAAAATACTAGAATAATTAAACATATTGGCTGCAATTGTGAATAAAAAAATTGTGGACATTTGTTATCCAGAGTTGTCAAATAACAGTGCGCAACTCGAAATTTATCACTTAAAACAAGAATTCAAAGAGATGCTTCTTTGATATTTGAGTTTTTTTTTGTAAAACAGTTTTTTTTACATATTTATTGTAATTTAATAATCTTTTAACCTTAACCCTCTAATCGGCAAGCCCGCCTCTAGGCAGGGTATTTTCAATTGGCCATAAGTTCGTCAACAAAGTGTTTTATTATAAAAATGTAAGCTATATCGATAGAGAACGAAGTTAGCCACATATTTTGCGAAGTAATGTTTTGTGTACATGTCACGGTTTGGAAGCGAGAAAGCGTTATAGTTAAAGTTTTCGGTAATTTCAAAAAATAAATATTTTGAAATAACCACAATTTTGAAAAGTCCTTAAAACACATTTCTGTTAACATAAAACCATTCATATTCCACACAAAGGAAGATTGAAGCTTAAACTTTTGGAAAATGATCTAAGTTTGGTCCAAGGACATACAGGATTGTAAAAGTATACCTATAAAGGACTTGAAAACGAGTAGACGGATTTTTATGAAATTTGGAAGAAATATTATATCAAATCTTCAAAGTTTCGTCAATATATATTAAAGTTAAGGTGCGTTTTCGCTCAATTTCGCGTTTTTCGAAAAACGAAAATCGCCATATCTTTTTATCTAAAAGCACAAAAGGGCTAATTTTTGGACTGTTGTTATATCTTTGTAAGAAGAATAATTTATGCCTTAACTTTTTAAATTTAATAGCTTAGTTTATGAGATAGCCTCTAAACCTATTTTGACCCATATCGCCTAAAATAGGCGACGAAAAAAATTTCGCTAGAACAAAATATTCTTTATTTCTCGTTCCGAACAAGTGATATAAATTGCAGTCCAAAAAAGCTTAGGCCGGTTAGAGGGTTAAGTTAAATATTTTATTTGTACTTTTGAATATGAATTAATTTGCCAACTTTCCTCAATAATGCCTTACGGTGCTGAGGCCGAAATTGAAATGTATTTAAAATATTTTGTACAAATAAAATTTTTTCTGTAGAAAAGTTTTTTCTATAGAAAACAAACAAAAAAAAAGAGTACCGACCATTGTTCGTTAATATTTCGGTCACGCTGAACTTTCCATTTAAGTTTTCCATTAAAAAAAACGCAGTTTATTAAAAAAATCAAATATTTTATCTTCGTTTTTTATAATGGTAAATTCATAAAAGACCTTAGTTAACATTTGGGTGCCAAATTGGTTAAAAACCGTGCAACATTAACAAGCAAATCCGCGTTTTTTTCTTAGTTTTTACTTTCTTTATTTTACCATTTTTGCATAATTTTTCATCGCATTTAGCAATCGATCAAACTATTTTTGTTCATAAGCAAAAAAGGAAAATTTTACGAATTATTTCGTGTAAAAGTAGGAAAAACGAAAGTATTTTTCATGGGAAAAACGCGAAATGTGCTTAAAATGTATATGACATTGTATATTATACTAGGAAGTGGCCAACAATAACAAACACAAATATTCTATTTTTACAGTTTTGGTTATTTTTCGAATCTCCTCCGTCTCTATTTCACAACGTTGCCATATTGACGTATGGTTTTTACGTTCAGTGCAGACAACTTTGCGTTTATGTTGAGACATCGCCACAAAGCAATTTAGTACAGTGCATTTTAGTACAGTGTTATTTTAACGTCCCTGCGGGAAATGAGGGGTCGATTGATCCAAAGTGGTAATTCTGTGATGTGTGATTGGGGAGCACGTTTCGCAACTGGTGAAACCAAAATTGTGGTGCACCAAAAAGTGTTAGTTTGGGTGAAATGTCAAATCACGTGACTATAGTTATGGTGACAAACCATTCACTGGTTGGTACCAGATATATCACGTTACTGGAGAAAAAGTAATATAACATCAAAGTGTAAAGAAGCAACTAGGGTCGTTGTAGTTGAAGTTGGTACTGGTCATGGAACTGGTTCAAGACCGCTAGCAGTGGATAAAAACACGGCAATTAGTACCAAAGGATGCAGTTCATTGACTGCTACAAAGTGTACACAACACTGAAGGAATTTTTTATGTACCGACTTTGTGACAGTATAAATGAAGACGTAACACTTCAATGGTTTAAAATAACGGAATACGGAAATGTTTAGACAGTGACCAAGTTTGTCAGATATGGCGATTTCCCGCCAAACGTAGCGATCTTAGAACTCGTTTGGCAAGTTAATTTTCGAAATGTCGACTGGCGATTTTTCGAGTGAATGACGATTTTACACATAAAATATCGCTACCAAAAAACTATCACCATATGATTTTTTGCAAAACTTATTCAAAAACTTGAAACACTTTACAAGAATATAAATTTAAATTTCAAAATTTCTGCATATTGGTTTCGAAATATCTTGTTTAGATATTTTACAATATTTCTGGAAACGATTTTGTATGTGTAAGTAATTGGCGAGTTTTAAGAATTTCTTTGGGAACAAAATTGAAACTGAGTATATATTTTGTTACTCTGCTTTATAAGTTATACATTAAAGTTGTGCTGAATTGTTGCAGCTCCTTTTTTTATAAAGATATTATTGTGAACTAGAATTATAATGCAACATACAAAATTAAAATGTTCATGAAGTGTTTTTTAAAAGAGTTGGAACATAAAAATTGGTAGAAATTGTTTGATAATACCAATGTTAGCAAATAAAGAAAAAACTTGCAAAAAAATCTATATTTTAACATCCGGACTTCTTGTATAGTTTATGTACTTTTCCAAATTTAAATTGTTATAATAAATTTAATGTTATAGTTTTGAGTTGGGTATAGCCAAAAGAAACTAATTTTAAAATTGATTTTTGTTGTGCCTTTTAGAAGGTTTTTTGAACAGGTGGTATGACAGACACGCTGTTTTGAATAAGTGCAGTGACTGGTTCTGGGTGGGCTATTTAGTAACCCGTACATAATATGACACACGCTGAATAAAAAGTGACAGGTGACTTGCTAATTACTGTTCGCATGCCCGGCGACATGTAATCCTTCGACCAGTGCAGTGGTACTTTACAAAACTATTCCACTCAAACTACCTCTATAACAGAACACATTGCGCTCAATATGTGACCAGTTTTCGTTCAATAATTTTCCTCCAGTTCTACGACACGTACACCAGTTACGTGATAATTTGTTTCCCAGTGGTTCTGTTGCATATCACATAAAACCTTGACACTACCTACTTCTAATTTGTCCCGTAGCATATTCATTTCAGTCGGTACGGTGATAGGTTACCTTGGTCAAGTTATTCGCCACGTCACACAGTGCTCCACAGGTAGTAATTGTCACCTCCTATGACAAGCCCATGTTAAAAGTACCGGTCACTTTCATATAACAGAACCGATACTAGGACTGGTTCATACACACAAAGTTCTAGTACCGTGACCATAAGTGACTGGTTCATTTCACGCAGGGGTCATATAGACAGTCGCAATTAATTTTTAATTAATATGCATTTGACAAATTTAATTTAGAAATGTTGAGGTTAAGAAGAAGAATAGACGTTTTTCTCTAAAAATTATAAACACTATTAACTTTTAAATCAGACTACACTAGTTTCTTCCTTTTTATGGACAGGCGTCATCAGTGATTTTCCATTTAAATTGTATTATTATTATTTGTGTAGTTTGGTGTAATTTTTAATTTATTTTCTATATAGTACATATTTTTGTTAAACAGAATCAACTAAAACTTTGAAGAAAAAAAATTATTTGAGGCGGTCTCATAAAATTTAGCCTTTATACGCTAAATTTTATGAGAAATGACTACAAAATTTCTTAAAAACTTTTCTTAAGTCGACATAAGTGCTTTTGTAAAAAGTCATCAGATTTTTTAATTTAAAAAGTGTATTATAAATAATTAAATTTTTGTTTTGTAATAAAAAGTACACTAAGGATATAATGTAGGTAAAGACGACAGCAATTGTACACTCAAAAAAATAAGTTAGTAGAAAAGTTAGTAAAACGTCTTGTAAAGCAGGTATACTATTTTTTAGCAAATTTTTTTGCTAAAATCGTGTTTTCAGCTAAAATTTTTGTTATACCTATTCAGCACTTAACTGTTTTATACTAATGCTTTACTAATATACTAATGTTTTACTAATTAATTTTGCTAAAAAAAATTGTGCTGATAAGCAGATGTCGCGGCATGTCAAGATGTAGTAGAGAAGAGGAAAATGATACTAAAAAGTACAACTCTAATAAGACATATAAAAAAATCAACCATGGAAGACTTTTGTATCTGTTTTTCATACATAAAACAAAATTGAGGATTAAAACAACTTAAATTTTACGTTGTCACCGGCTTGTGAAAATAATTGTCTATTAATAAAATAAAAGACAAAAGAAAATATTTAAATTTAATATGTGTTTCTATAATAAATGTTAATAGATTAATAATCTAGTGTGGTCAAATTGCAAACAAACATATACAGACATGTAGACAGAGTAAAGCGAAAGACAAAGACACACATCTTAGGTAGATTTTTATGGTTCCTTTTTCTTATTGCAAAAACAAGGGTTGTTTTTTTCGTTTCGTTTGTTTTTGTTTTTGTTTATTTTTTCGTTTCGTTTCTATAATTATCTTCGGCAGTTGCGTCCTTAAAAGATAGCATCATTTAGACAACCATTGATGTAAGTAGTTGAAAGAAAATTTTTGTTATATATATTTATTTCTATATATTTTCAGATATTAAATTACTTCATGACATCAATGTGGGAAAATGAAAATTTTTATATTTCGTAATTATTGTAAATTATTTTTAAAAGAATCACAAAAATATGTTTTATGATTTTCAGCAAATATATTAACTAAATTACAATTTTTTTTACAATTTGTTTGCGTTTTTTTCAGTATAACAAAAATTTTAGCTGAAAACACGATTTTAGCAAAAAAATTTGCTAAAAAATAGTATACCTGATTTACAAGACGTTTTACTAACTTTTGTACTAACTTATTTTTTTGAGTGTAGTTTAGTAAAAAAAAAATTTTTTTAAACATGTTTCATGGATTCAATAAAACATTTATTTGGGGGCTTTTTATAAAAAAAATTCATTATAAAACCAGTTTTTCTCATATTTAAGTGCATTTCTCTACCTTTTTTCTAGTTTTGATATTGTTTGCTATTTGCCAATATTTTTTTACATAAACACAATGGATTTTACCATTTTTGTTTTCTATGATGATTATACATGTCTGTAGCTGATTTTATATGACCACATATAGTACAGTATATGATCAAAAATTGTCTTATATTTATAAACGTTTATAAAAGCTCATATATGCTCATATCTGATCATATGTAGTCATATATGAGATCATATATGATTATATATTAAACTACATATGGTCATATATGATCAGGTATACTCATATATGATCATATTCAAGCCTATGTATGATCATATATATTCTTATATGATACCATTTTCACTTGGTGTAGTTTATTTTAATGAAATGTTCAAATAATATACATATATATATTGGCCTGAAAATAGCCCAACTTCAAAAAGCCATAAAAACTAAATCCGAGCTATGTTTTCAAAACCCTTTAGAGGTCTTTATCTACCGAAAGTCTACTTTTATTTCCCATTGGTTTCTTTCGGGATACAATCGGTGACTCTTAATTTGTTGCACAGTGTAATAAAGTCATTTAATTTATATAATTATGAAAAAACGGTAAATCTGGCAAGACCGATCGAAGTGTCATTTGCAATACACAAATATTCAGCCGTGATTAGAACATTAAATGCTGTGTTGTAGGTAAGAGTTTTAAATTTCCACAAAAATTCAAACTTTTCCATCCCTGCATCAAATAGAGACTAGAAATAAAAACAAAAACATTTTTACGCGAAACATTGACGAAAATGAAAAAGCGCTCAAAAAAACAACTAATAACCCAAAAACATAATGAAATACAAACTTTTTCGAAAAGAATTAAATTCATTTAGAAAAAACAAAACGTAAATATTTGTATCTTTCAGAGCATTTCGAGAATTCGTTCATTAATTAATTTTAAACTTCAAAGGCAAACGTTAAGAGGGGTTTTGAATAAAGTTTGCATTTTCCAAAATTAATTATGATGTAAAACAGTTAAACGGGGTTAGACTTTAGACCTGCCTTAGACCTGCATAGACCTATCTTGTGAAACATTTGCAAAAAAAAAAATTTTTGACAACAACAAAATTTTTGTTTGCTCCGATAATAAAAAATCTGTTACATTTTGAAAACATCGAAAAAATTATAGTTACCTATGAAAAAATATTGAATTTTTTAAGCAAAATAGTCTATTTTTTGCTACTTTTAGTAAAAATCGTCAAAGCTGGCATCAGCATTAGGGCGGGTCGATTTAAAAATCGCTCAACGTTCAAGGAAAATCGTATTCTAGGGATCAAAATAAGAAACTTTGCCGAAGGAACCATGGCTCTAAAACGAATTCTGATGTCCCGACTTTTGACCCGTAGGGTAAAATTTTGAAAAAGCCCACTCTCTATATGCAAATGCAATTTTTAGATGTTAACCATTCAAAATTTTTTAAAGACAGAGTGGGCATACTTCGACTAACTGATTTGAAATGCTTATAACTTTTTTATTTCTACAGTTTTTAATTTTATTTTTTGCTGGTAATAAACAATTTAAAAAAAATTTATAATGTCATCATACTCAGTGGAAGAACGTGTAAAAATTATTGAATTTTATAATGTTTCTGGACGATCAGAGAAACTTACAACTTTTGAACAATCTCTTTATAAACGATGATGCACATTTTGATTTAAGTGGATATGTTAATAAATAGAAATGCCGAATTTGGGGTACCCAAAATCCTAGAGCAACGCATCAGCGACAATTAAACACTCTCAGATGCACGGTTTGGTGTGGAATTATGGCTGATGGAGTTATCGGTCAATATTTTTTCCTAAATGAAGCTGGGGAAACAGAAACCGTCTCTGAGGAGGTATATCGGACCATGTTGGAAAATTTTTTACGCCCGCTAATTCTTAATAAACACATATGGTTTCAGCACGATGGAGCTACAGCTCAAACCGCTAGAGACATAATGGCGATTCTGCCAGAACTTTTTAATGACCGAATAATTTCAAAAAGTGCTGATTTTGCGTGGCCACCTCGTTCCCCAGATTTACGGCCCCTGTATATTTATATTTTTTTGGGGGGTTTCTTGAAGGGACGGGTTTGTGTCAACAAACCACAAAACATTCAGCAACTTAAGCAGAATATTAGCAAAGTAATTGGAGACTAGGAGCCAGAAACGCTGCGCAACGAATGCAAAACGTCTTGAAAAGAGCCATTAAATGCAAACAGGAAAATTGACGCCATTTAATGGATGTCATTTTTCATACTTAGCTAAAAAATTTAATAATATTTTTCAATAAAAAAATGTAAAAAAGATTAAAATATTAATTAAAAATACTCTAAGTTCCCTCCCCAAAACCTTTTCCTGGATCCGCGCCCGATCTTAACAGAATCCAAGACCATGACCCTCATTTTGTTACATAGTGTTATTTTACGCTGGATTCAGAAAGCTTTTTGTTCGGGCCTCCAGTTTTATTTGTACCATAAGCCCTCGGATTATTTGCAAACTTTGTGACAAACACATGTGAACTATTTATTTTTCTAGCAATTTCCCGAAAACTTAAGCCACTTTTTAAATAGGCTGAAATTTGTCTTTTTTCAAAATCACTTAGATATGAACCACGCGGCATTTTATTGCAAACTGGTTAAAATTGCATAAAAAACAAAAATTATTCTTAAAATTTTCTTTATTTGCTATTCTTCTTTGTTTGCCGTTATATGTAATTGTAGTTATGAAACGCTAACAAAACATTATTACACAATTTTTCTCCTAGGTTAGGTTAGGTCGAAAAGAGGATTCGGAGAAGGGAAAATGCTTCCCTAATCTGACTCAAGTCCATTAGGACTTACACTTAAGCCAGAATGTCGGCTTGTTGTGCGCTCTAAACAATCGGTCCTATGTTACCTTTCTAACCCAGGAACTCCGTCGCTCTGACGAAACTCCTCAACTTCTTCCGTCCTATGCCCCTAAGATCCCCCAATGTGGATATTGGGTCACTGGATAGTATTTCGACCCGGATCCCGGCAAATGCAGGGCATTCTCAGAGATAGTGTTCCAAGGTCTCCACGTCCTCCCCACAGGTAATGCACACTTCCGAGTCCGCTCTACCAATATTGTGGAGATGGGCCCTTAGTGTCGAGTGTCCCGTGAGGATTTCCATCAAAAGACTCAGTTCCTTCCTACTGAGATTCAGAATTTCCCTCGTCTTGTCCGTGTCCGGGTTGCCCCAGAGAATACTCGTAGTCCTGCCAACACCCGCATTTTCCCAGATGGTCCTATGCAGTCCACCAGCATCTCCTTGAGAGCTCGAAAAGGTTTAGCGTTCCCCAAAGCGACTAATTCCAGGGAAGATCCTCCCCTAGCCAAATCATTAGCCACGTCGTTCCCCGCTATACCACAGTGTCCCGGCACCCATATAATCTCAATGCGTCCCCGTGCAGAGAAATCGTTAATTTCCCCTTAACACCTGAGTATCGTCATTGATCCCACAGAGTCCGTCGATAAAGCCCGGATAGCCGCTTGGCTATCCGTGAAAATCACAATACCACCGGTCAAGCCCATGATATTCACCTTGCTTAATGCACTCCGTAATCGCGGTGACCTCCGCCTGTGGTACGGTATTTTGGTCAGGAAGACGAAAGCATTTGCGTACATTTAAGTCAGCGTCACAGAATTTTTCTCTTAAATCAATTAAGTAATCTCTTACATTTTGCACAATAAGAGATCAGTTATCACACTCTTAAAAACAGTTATAAGCTTTAAAAAAATGTGGGTAATATTACAAAAAATAGCAAAAATCATATGTAATTGTAGTTATGCAGCGCAGTGTATATGGTTCCTAGTTTCACGTATATACTGTTTTGTACGTTTGGGAAAACTTCTGTTGCACGGTGTAATTTGTTATTTTATTGATATTAAAATTTATTAATATATTATTTTGAAGCTCTGTAAAAATAACAACAATAAAAACGAAATACCAAAATTCGTTCGTAGAAAACAAAAAAACAAAAAAAAAAACGATTAACATACACAACTACTCGAGCAAAATAACAAAGTAACAAATTATTGCTATAGTCCACAGTGGGGTGTATCACAAATATTTTAGAAATAATTCAGAGATTTCTTACTGGAAATTAAACTTCGCACAGACATAATCAGCGTAATTTCAAGCTTCAGTTTCAAAGAAGGAATAATAACCGATTTGCTCCAAATTTTGCACATCTTCATGGAATCAGTTTTAATATTATGTGCCAAGTTTCAACCTAAAATAATAAAATATTCGGATATTCGTCAAAAAAATTTATTTTTTATTTTTTTTTGAAAATGTTGAACTTTTATTTTGTAATAAAATATTTGTTAATGAACGTATTGTACTGAAATTTAATACTAAGCTGGACTTTGCTGTTGTTTTGTATTAAAGCAAAAAAAAATGGCAAAACTGCACTTAATGGGGCGTTCCTCAAAAAAAAAAAAAATTAAAAAATATGACCCCCTCTGGAATTAAAAAAGGAAATTTCTTTCTATCTTCTAAAAATAATATTATTTTTGAAATCCTGAGGAAATTTCCGTTCATTAGAGTACCCGCATCGGCGTATCATATTTTGGGCCCTGATGGGCCCTACCGACCTCTGCCCCCTTAACCGAAACTAGCAAATTATTTCTTTTTAATTCTGGAGGGGACCTTTTATTTTTTGGAGAACGCGACATAAAGAGCAGTTTAGCCAACAAAAAAAAAAACTAAAGAACTTAAAAAAATTTCCTAAAATTGGATTTTTTACATTTATTGCTGTCTGGTCCACTTTTGAAGCGATGTTAAAAAAAGAATAATGCCATCATATTTGGACTACATTGGAGGACCTTCCCCGTTTTTCATTTTCCAATTTCGGTGGTGCACTTAAAGAAAAAGTTTGTTAAAGTTGAAATTCGGGTAAAAGAATTGTCAAATTCGACGGGGGTCTGGGGAAGAACAATAACCAACTGGGGAACATAATTTCCATAAAACGCAACTGTATTTTGTAGTATTTCAGTAAAATACAAGGTGGCGCAAAAATAACCTTCCGATGTTTTTTGGCTGTAATTTAAAAAAAAATTTAAAAACTTTGATTCTTCTTGTGGATTATTTTTATTTGGTATTTTAATTTTTTTTACATCAAGTCGAGAATATGATGTCATCTAAATGGCCCGCCGCCACAGTTGACTTCCGGCGATAGGTCCTCACATTCTTGACGGATATTGTCTTTAAGAGCTGCAAGAGTCTGAGGCTTGTTGACATAAAACCCGCGACTTCAAAAAGCCCCACAAAAAGAAGTCTGGAGCGGTCAAATCAGGCGATCTTGCTGGCCAGTGCAAATCGCCAAAACGGGAGATTAGGCGCCCGGGAAATGCATCCTTCAGCATATCGGTTGTGGCACGTGCAGTGTGTGCCGTTGCACCGTCCTGTTGGAACCACATGTTTTCCAATCCCAATTCATCAAGTTGCGGCAAAAAGAACTCGTTGATCATTGCTCTGTAGCGCTCACCATTCACAGTAACCGTTTGGCCCGCGACGTTTTCGAAGAAAAAAGGTCCGATGACTCCTCCAGCGAAAACAGCACACCATACAGTGACTTTGAGCGGTGTGTAATGGCTCTTCGTGGGTTACACGCGGATTTTCAGTGCCCCAGAAGCGTAAATTTTGCTTATTTACGTACCCGCTAAGATGGAAATGGGCCTCATCCTCATGATTATTTTTGATGAAAAATCATCTTCCTCTTGGTGGTGATTAAAGATGGCTTGAGCGTATGTTACACGCGATTGGCGGTCAGCAGCTAACAGCTGATGCACCGTCTGGACTTTGTACGGAAACATCTTCAAATCTTGTACCAAAATTCGCTGTAAAGACCGTCGACTGATACCCATTTGCGTGGCACGTCGTCTGGTCGATGTCGACGGCGCTTCCATGACATCCTCGGCTACAGCAGCAATATTCTCTGCAGAACGGCTACTCCGGGGTCTGCCACGCCTGGCAGCATCTCGTGTTGTGCCAGTCTCTTCGAGGCGAGTGGCTAAACGTCGCAGTGTTTCACCAGTAGGCGTTGGACGGCCAGGAAATCTGCGACGAAATTCACGTTGTGCCAAAGTCACCGACCGATTATTGGTCAAATAAATAAATAGTCACCAATATTCCGCGTTCTGGAGCAGTGTAGCGTAACATTGTTATTAACGTGTATTTCGCATGTGTTTACTACACAAATGTCAAAACAGAACTGACATTAGGGGCCAATCGCAAAATTTATAGCATTTTCTGTATAAATACGCCACCTTGTATAAATACGACATGTGTTTCTGGAGAAACGTTTAATCTGGATACAAACGAGTCTTGCTATCTTTTTGACCAAAAATACTAAAATCACAATTTTTTTTTTTACAATTTACAGCTTTAGAGGCATTTTATTTTAAGCGTGAACAAGATAAGTTTTTTTTATTTAATTCAATAGCTTGTTTTTAATATCACCAAAACTTTTCAAAGCAATCGGATTTAATGTTCCCTTTCCATTGCCTAAAAAAAAACCGGACAAGGTTAATTCAAAAATGCTAAATTTTAATTTTCAAATGCGGATTACTTTTGCATTTTAAGAGATACTCCACATGAGTAAGCGTATTTATTGTTGGAAATTACAAGCAGATTACAAAAATATTATATTTTTAAAAATCGGTTGATAAATGTAAATTTGACAAGTTCTAAAAATGTTTGAATACCCTAGGTTTTCTACTTTGGAGTCTAGTTGATCAGCGCCTGATGGATCTAGTGGGATCGTCTTTGAAACTTAAGCTTAAAATTACGTTAATTACGGATTGTGTCAAGTTTCATGAAAATTCGATCCGCCAAATAAAAAAATGGCTGAATTATTTCCAAAATATTTGTGATACACCCCCACTGTGCAGTCATAATAACACAATAATTTGTTTATGTAGTTAAACAAAATTATGATTAACACCAAAACGTCAGAGAGAAACAATAACAAAAATTATAAACGTCTCTTTATGAACTCATATGTTAATTATTTTGGGAGGGAGACCGGCCTATGAAAAAGTAAAAATAAATTGTGGAAGAGAAACATTAAATACAAAAATTAAAAAAAAAAACTATTTTTTAAAACGATTTGTAAATTTTGATAACTCTGGCTGCCGATGTACGAGAATACGGCTTAATGCTGGATTTCGCTTTAAAATGAATATTTTGAATAAAATCTAGCGTAAAATCCCAAGATTTCCCTTTTCACACAAATGATATGTCAACAATTTTGGGGAAGGATAAAAGCTGTTAATAATTTTCCTTATCAAAATAATTTATGTTTAAAAGGCCAAATGTAAACGGTTAAGACTTTGAACGTGATTTCCCCAAAACTTAGAGTTTTAACATTTTTAAAATTAATTTATTAATTGCTTCAACAATGTTTCTCTTTTTTTTTTTTGTAATAAAACCGCCATAAAAATTTAAAGAAATTGAAACAGAAATTAACAAAATGTCATCGAGATCATGAAATATTCATAAGAATGTTAATGTCACACAAATTATTAGATTAGAAATCTAAAAACCATAAAACTGTATGCGAGTGTTATTTAAACTAGACCTTACTTACTCAACCCAACACATACAATATTAGGACCGGAAAACCACAACATTTCAAAGTTTTTTTTGCTTAAGTTTAAGGATGTCCCTTAAAATATAGATTTGTCGATTTTCGTTCAGTACGCCACCCAGTTTTATTGAAAATGCTTCCAAATGAATGAAATCGATTTTTTTTTTTTTTTTTTGAAAACGTTAACCCTTGGATCACAGACAGCCGAAAATGTCCCATTTTGGAAAAAAACATGTATGTATTATTTTTAAAAATTCGCAAAATTCGAAATTTCAAAAAAAAATTAGGATTTTATTTCATTTTCCAGATGAAAATTATAATATATGGTAATATATAAACATGCATGATTCCATGCATGAGCATATATTGTTTCATATATTAGCATGTATGCATATAAAGGGTCCGCTATCTAACGTTTTTTTCAACTAGTGCTTATTTCGTGAATGGTAACACTTAGCTCATGTCTGATTTGACAGATAATTAGTTTTATCCTTCCGCTGAACGAATATGGTCCGTATGTTCGTTATCTTGTGAAAATAGTGAAAGAAACTGGCATCCTCATCGATAAACCAAAGCGTGAAAAGCCAAAAACAGTGCGTACACCCGAGAATATTGCTGCTGTGGCAGAAAATGTGCGTGAAGCGCCATCAACATCAATTCACCGTCGTTCTCAACAATTGAACATTTCGGAGACATCATTGAGACGAATTTTGCATAAAGATCTTGGTATGACGCCATACAAAGTCCAATTGGTTCAGGAGTTCAAAAAAAAAAAGTTATTTGGCGGACCCTTTATATGCCATGTATGGAAGCACATATGGGTTCATACATGCAAACAAAAAGTTTTTACATGATATCATGTATTGAAATATAAGCTAAATATTGTTCCATATGGGTTGAACCATCTTAATTCAACTTTAAATATTACTGTTTTTGACATTACTGTTTTCAAAATTGCTGAATTTCGGTAGGCATATCAGGGAACTAAGACAAATACAAAGTTTGAGGGCACTGTATACGAAAATATATGGTCTTTAAAATCGAAAAAAAAACTATAAAAATGTAGAAAGTTTTACTTACTTACTCCTCATTTTCTTGAAAAGTGTTATAGGGAGTGAGATCGAATAAATCCTAACACAGATTATCACTTATAACTTTTTTTATGTTTAAAAGTGAACTTTTTTTCTAATCAAGTTATCTTTTAAAAAGTCGCCAGATGATGTGTATAAATTATTAGCGAAATCGGATCATTACTTTGTTTACATATGGAAGCTGAACAAAAGTGAGTAAAGTGGCTTTTTTTGCCATCTTTAGTGCCGTAATTGATAGGGGCAGAACATTTCCAAAAAAGTGACTGTATTGGGAACTTGCTTTGTAGCCTTCATCAATAATTTAAAAAGAATCTTAATATAATTTAATTTTTCTGAGTTCTGAACAATTAAGCATATTTTTTTTCTACGAAATTTAAGGTTTTTTTTGTAAAAATGCTACTTTTTTTGTTTTCACTTTTTGTTCAAAGTCCATTTGTTAACAAAGTAATGATCCGATTTCGCTAATAATTTATACACATCATCTGGCGACTTTTTAAAAGATAACTTGGTTCAAAAAAAAGTCCACTTTTAAACATAAAAAAGTTATAAGTGATAATCTGTGTTAGGATTTATTCGATCTCACTCCTTAGGTACACAACTCATCAAGGTCGCATTTGAAAGATTATTGAATTACCTTTAATTTGAAAAACAACATTATTTTTTATTTGGAAAGTTCAAAGGTCACTTTTCTTGACCTACAAGGCTATATCTTTGAAAACACCATTTTAAAAATTTGAAAAAAAATATATGTTAAAGATGGTTTCCTTCTCTATAGTTGTGCAAATTTCAAAGTGGAGGTATTGCAACGGTAGATATTTTACACAGAAATTAAAATTGTGTAACAAAAAGAGTCCGTTCATGGGTTAACGCCAGCTGCGATGAAATTTGGATATGTTCTAAATAATTAAAAATTAAGAGAACATGTTTTTTTAGCTGCACAATCTCACATTTATGGGTTAAAAAGTGGGGTAAAATATGACCACATTTTGTGTTTTTTTTTCATATTGTTTAGATGAAGCTATGAAAGCATTTAAAATGCTCATCACCGGTATAAAGAAGCATGTCTGAGCATGCTCAACTTTTCGTGGTATTCGAAAAAACACAAAATTTTAGGCGGGTTTTTGCACTACGAGGTGTAGTCGGTTCAAGTCCAAACTCACATATATTATTATCAGGTAAGTTTTACGTTATACGTGTTTTTTACTTTTTCAATATTCGTAAGCGTTTGGTTTTTAGATGAAGTTTGCCGAAGCACTATATTTTGAAACAGAGCGGAAACTCTATGACCAAAACATAGGCAATATGGGTATCAAACTTCATAATTTTGAAAATAAAAAATATAAATATATATATAAAAATCATTTCGAATATCTCAGTTTTGAGACATACTCCCAAACAAAAATTTTGCGTAAACTGATTAAAATTTAAGGCTTTGCTAATACTACTTAATATAATCTTTTTGCCAAATTTCATAAAAATCCGTCCATACGTTTTCAAGTTAAGGCGATGACCTTTCCAAGTATCCTTTTGGAATCCTGTATGTCCTTGGACCAAAGTAATATCTTTTTTTTACATAAATATGTTTTCAAAATTTTTGAAAATTGTGTTCATTTCAAAATATTTATTTTTTTAAATTTTACAAAATTTTAACTTTAACGCTTTGTCGCTTCCAAACCGTGCCATGCAACCAAAAAAATAGTCCACAAAATATTTAGTAAATTTAGTTCTCAATCGAAATAGCTTTAATTCTTATTATAAGGACCTCATTTAGCGCACTTTTGGCCAATTTAAAATACCCCGCCTGGAAGCGGGCTTGCAGGTTAGAGGGTTAATTGTTTTTTGTATTTATTCAAAATTAAATTGCCGCACGAAGTTCCGGAATGTTACAACCTCAATAATCAAATAAAGGCGGAGTAACAGCCATCAGTTTTTTTAAGGAATGTTTTCTGATTTATGTTGTTTGGCACAGGATATCAATAAATAAATAAATTAAATTAAAAAAACTCTGAGGTCCGATTAAATAAAAAACTATTATTTGATTTTTAATTAGCACTTAAATAGAATAACAATCATTTAAAAGTTTTTAATTTAATCGGACCTCAGAGACAAACAACAAAAATCAAATAAATAAATACAGTTGTTTTTCGATTTAACGAACTATATAATGTCAGCCCTGTTCGTCAAATTGAAAAATTCGTTAAACCGAGTACTATTTATTTCCCATGTTTTCAAATGTTTGCACCACAAACGATCGTACAAGAATGCTAAAAACTGCAAAAGTAAACACAGAAAACGCAGCCAGAACATCGTTGGGGAATCCCCTTTCTCTATATGTCTATTGCTTTTGCATATTGTTTGCGGAAATCTTTGTATTTGCATCTCATTCTATACTTAAGACTCTAATTTTGTATTTGTTCGTTATATCAAGTACAAAATTACGGTACAAAGTTACGGTGTTCGTAATATAAGGTACTCAGTTCAAAATTTTTATGAGTTCGTTAAATCCCGAATTCGTTAAACCGATGGTTCGTTAAATCGGAAAACTACTGTATATGAAAAATATTTGAACTATGAACATTAGGGTGGGGCGATTTGAACATCTTAATGGGCGCTTCGCGTTTCTGATTCTTGCGATTGTACTGAGCAAAAAAAGTCCACTAGACCATACGTCTACGGTGAAAATCGAGCTTCCAGATTTTGACTTGCAAACAGATTTTGACTTGCTTGTAACAATGTGTGGGATGGACATATCTCAGGAAGTAGGAGGAGCTTATCCAAGATTATGGTATCAATCTCTTCTTTGGAAGATTCTCTAGCAGATTAATGCATCAATCATATTTGTGGGTGGGGTTTAGGGGGTTAATTTTTAATTTCAAAATAGGGCTTTTTGCCGTATTTTGTGAAAGTAACAATGTGTGGGATGGACATATCTCAGTCAGGAAGTAGGAGGAGCTTATCCAAGATTATGGTATCAATCTCTTCTTTGGAAGATTATCTAGCAGATTAATGCATCAATCATATTTGTGGGTGGAGTTTAAGGGTTTAACTTTTAATTTCAAAATAGGCCTTTTTAGCCGTATTTTGTGAAAGTAACCCTGTCCTTTTGCACTTTCACAAGGCCAAATCTGCCTGAAGGAGCGTTCCAATGATTTTGCGATGTAACTATTGTCTTGGCTACAATTTTTGTCTTAGTATTGGATCGAAAATCTCAATGATTTGGTTGTTATAGGCCAAAATATCCAAAAAAAAGTGACAAAAGTCTGAGAAAAAACTGCAAGTCAAAATCTGGAAGCTCGATTTTCACCGCAGACGTATGGTCTAGTGGACTTTTTTGCTCAGTGCAATCCCAAGAATCAGAAACGCGAAATGCCCATTAAGATTTTTTTTCCTTCCATAATAATCGCCCCACCCAAATGAACATATATGAACTAAATTATATGGTCATGTATGAGCCATATGTGGCCATATACCCACAATTTAGTTCCGAACATATATGACACTTTATATATGATAATGTATGATCATTTTCACACTGGATACTCAAAATTATTCAGATATGGAGTTCTGGAACTAAATTATATGGACATGTAAAGCCATACTTGGCCATATACCCTCAATTTTCGGACCCAAACATATATGACACTTCATATATGATAAAGTATGATAATTTTCAAACGGAATACTCAAAATTATTCAGATATGGATTTCTGACTTCATCGGATATTATGAACCCACTTTAGCCTGGGAAAAAATTACCCACGAATTTGATAAAAATGCAGGAACGTATTTTTTTTTTTTTTAATTAATTTTAAAGATTTTTTTTAAAATGCCTAATTTGAAAATGTCGATTGCTATTTTTATAATATAATAGTTGTTATTAAAGGAAAAATAATTAATTGGAAAAATGATAATTCGAGTTTGTATTTGGAGCGACTCCTTTCCAGGACATTTTATGAAAATAACTTATTTTGTGAAAATCTAACAAAATTTGTATGTTTTCATCAAAGTTTGCATAGTGTTTGGAAAAATATCACTTAAATTTATTAAGACTATAATTATCTTTACTGTTATTATAAAATATTTAACCCTTATTGGCTTGGGGACAAAAAAGACCCATGAAACTTAATTTATATTATGACTACAAGAAAAGAATACAAAGCTTTTAAATGGATAAAAAAAGTATCCTTGATCTCGTATGCCAGTTTTGAAGCAGTTCCAGTGTTTTTATCTAAAGTGGTAAAAGTAGGTGGGGTCAATGAAAAGTATATGGTGACCTCGGCTGAGGTATAGGGACCATGTGCACAAAGTTTGAGCGAAAATAAAAATTAAAAATAACAAATTCATATTTTTTTTAAAGTGGGCGTAAAAGTGAGCGTGACTCTAAAAAAAGTATTTTGTTACCTTCCTTTAATTATGAGGACCAAGTGTACGAACAAACAAACAAACAAATCCTTTGGTCATTTTGGAGAACAAGGGTTCCGCTTCGAAACCAATGCCTAAAATATGAAATTTTTATCAATTTCTAAAGATATTTTTAAAATGTACAATTACTCAAATGAAGGGTAAACTTATATAAAAGTTCCGTAAAAGTTCTGAAATTAACCACAATTTTTATTAATCTTAATATTTAACAAAATCGCAACAATCGCAAAACAATTATATCATGTTAACATTTTTTGCAAGATTCGTATAGAGCTCAATTCATCATCATATTTTGGTGTTACATCTCGGATTGGGCAGTTCACTCATTTTCTTTATTCTGATCTATTTTTAACTTTATCACATAAATTAATATATTTTGCAAGAAATAAATAAATTCGAACAAAACGCTGTCCTCCAAACTTAAACACATTTGGTGCGGCAATATTTTTAACGACGGCGAAAAAGTAATTCCTAACTTTTTCTTAATGTCGAACTTTATAAAAGCGAAAGAAAAAGAGTAAAAACACCTCAATTGTATATTATTTTTAAAGATTTTTTAATTTAAAATTAATTAGCAAACGTATAATTTTAATTTTGATAAAATACAATTCGGAACTCTTGATTTTGTATTTATTTAATGTGTCATTATGTATTTTTATGGAAAAACAAACAAAAAAAAATTTTTTAAATTATTCGAGTTACTCGAGTAATTTTAAAATCTTACTCAATTAATGGAGTAAGTTAACAACCTCAAAATCGAGTTACTCGTTTACTCGTTTACTCGAACAGAACCCTACCCGAATAATTTGAATACCCTAATATATAGATATATTATCAAAAGCTGATCCAGCATGACTAATCAGTTATCAAACAAGACTGAATAGTGTGTGAGTGATAAAACTTAAAAAAATAGCAAATACATTAACAGTTAGGACCCAAATTTTAAATTTTTTATCTTCTTTTCCAAAACAAAACACTTTTTATAAACAATTATTTTTTCGTCAATTACAATTGGTTGTTTTAGGCATTGCTTACATTTCATTACCATTGATCTAATAAAGCGGTTCCCACCTAGTTTTTATTCGCGGACCCCTTGACACACTTTTACTTTCGCGGAAAAATTTGATTTTTATTTCAAAAAATTAGAAAAAAAACAGATAAAATTCGAGGTACCAAAAAATTAATTTGCTTTAACCGAGGATCGTTTTTACTTTAGTAAAATTTCTTTACAATTTTTTTTTTTAATTTGCATAAATGAAATTCTTTCATTTGATTTCATAAATATATAGTTTTCGATACATTTGCGAAAGAATTTCCGTACTCGGTTTAAAACTTGTTAAAATTCAAAGATATTGTAGGAAAATGTGAGAAATTTTGGGATCCTTGGAAAATTATATTCATTCTAAGAAAGTTCGTAAAATGCAATGCAACGTAACATCAATTTTCAAATTTAAGTATGGGCGCAACGTATCATGGATCATAAAAATAATATAATTTTTGAAATCTTGAGAAAATTTGCGTTTCATTTGAGTACCCATACTTACATGTTTCTACCCATGCCGGCTTTTGGGACCTGGGGGACGCCCCAGGGCCGATGGGGCCGATGATAGAAACAAATTTTCTTTTTTAATTCCAGAGGGGATAAAATTCCTTTTTTTTTAGGAACGCTTCATAAAGTGTAGTTTTGCGGTTTTTTTTTTAGTTTTTGTTTCGTATCTAGAATTACGCATTTGTCTTCCTTTAAAAGACGCCATCATTTAGACAACCATTGATGTAAGTAGTTGAAAGATAATTTTGTTTATGTTATATATAATTGTTTCCATATATTTTGAGATATTAAATTAATTCATGTCGTCAATGTGGGAGTATGAATATTTTTATATTTTGCAGCGTATTTTGAATTATTTTTAAAATAATCACAAAAAAATGTTTAGATTTTCAACAAATACATTAACTAAAGTATAATTTTTCTACAAATTTTTTGAGTTTTTTTTTAGTCTACTAATATTCAGCAAAAATTTTATTAACTTTTAGCAAGGACTTTTTATTTAATCAACTAAGTGTTAGTAAAACTTTTGCTGAATCTACTAATTTTGTTGATTTTTAGAAAAACTTGATTTTTAGCAGTTTTTTTGCAAGGTCCCTCCTGAATTAAATTTTGCTGACTTATCAAAATTTATTTTGCTGATTTTACTAACTTTCGTCAATAATTTTATCATTGGATTTCTAAATCCATTTTTTATCCTGATCGTGCTAACCTGCGCCAACAAAGTAAATGGACAAAACTCAATTATAAATTACTGCTAAGTAGGCATGTTTTTTTTTCAAAATGCATGTCAATAAAATCTTATATTAAGTGTGTTCGATTACTTTCCCAGTAAAGTCTGGTAAAAATTACTCAGTAACAAAATTACAGAGAGTAAGACAAATTTACAAAAAAAGTAAACGAACGGAAAATTTGTAAGAATTGGTAAAATATATAAAACAGCTGATTTTAAATACCAAATATTTAAAAAAAAATCAACTGGTCGTTATGGAAAAGATAAAAGTTAATTGAAATTGTCGACCAGAAATAATTTAGAATGTTTTTTGTAATTTCTTCCATAGTTAATTCTTTAATATTTTGCACTTTTAATCCATAAACAATTAAAAGACAAGAATGGAGCAAAATTGATTATTAATAGGTTTTTTGTTAAAGTTCTGCCTATTATATAGGCTCTATCTTTTCTAAAACTTCGGGTTCTGATGAGATCTTTAGCCAGATCGAAATACTAGTACACTCATAATAATCCATGCTTAAAAATACAAATATATTTTTCGTAAATTTTTTTTCGTAGAATGTACAAACATTTTGTTTATTTTACAAAACTTTTGTATAAAACAAATTATATAAATTTACAAATTTAGTAAAAAATACAAACATGATTTCGTAATATTTTTTTAGTACATTGTACAAAAATTTGTAATGTCACAAATATTACATATGGATGTTGATGTGGTTAGAGGTCGGATTTGCAATCAGAAGGTTGCGAGTTCAACTCCTGGCCAGGACAAATTTTTTTTTTTTTTTTTTTTTTAGTTTTTATATTTTTTTTGTTTATTAATGTTTTTTAAATTTCTATGTTTTATTTTTTTATTTCATTATTACTATTTTTGTGTTTTGATATAAATGGATATTTTGTATTTTGTTTAATAAAGAGGATCCTAAAACAAGTTAAAGAGGGCCCGAAAACACTACTTCCACTTTATTTGCCGGGTTTAGTATGAAATTCAATAAAACAAATATTGAAAAAGATAAAATATTTAATAATAAAATGCAATTAGTTTGAAATTGTTATTTAAGTTTTTTATTATTATTATTTTATTATTTTTTTATTTTGTTTTTTAATATATTATTTGATATATTTATAAAAAAATTATATTATTTTATTTAGTTCAATAAACATAATAAAAATATTTAATTGCCATTTTACCTTTTTTATTAAATATTTGTAGCATATTTTTCTAGTTTTCATAAAAATTTCATAATATTTTCGACTTAAGTTCCTTTTTAGTTTGTTGTATTGCATCAGCTACTTTGGTGCAAATGGTAGAGGGGTCTACTTCAACACAGCAGGACGTCAATGAAAGTGTGAGTTCGATTCTTGTGTGGCACCAGTACATTTTTTTTTTTTTTTAATTTTAAAAAAACCCGTAAGGTATGCACCACATTTTTATTTAAAAAAAGTATTTACAAAACTTTACGAAATGTGATTTGTATATTCTACAAATTTTTTCGTAATGTCAAAATAACCAAAACTTTCTTAAAATGAACAACGGTTTTCGTGTATTTTACCTATAGATTATTATGAGTGTATCAACCTAGCTAATATGTTTGATTTGCTTTATTTTTGTAAATATACGGAGGTTGAAAGCTCGTTATAAATTGAAAATAACATAAAAATAATCTCGAAGTATATAAAAACAAAAAACTAATATAACTGTAAATTAAAATTTAATTTAATATTTGTTTTTGTTTACCAAAAATACAAGCCTATTTTTTCAATCATATGTTTTTTTCTTCTTACAAATTCTTACTGGCAAAAATTTATGCAGTAAAAACTTGTAAGCTTTTTGGTATAACCCTGTCACTTTACTCTCTCTTCTCACTATTTTTTACTGACTAGTTGTGTAAACGAACACCTTCCAGTAAAAACTTTTACAAATTTGTACAAATTTTTACGTAAGCGAACAAACTTATTATTGTAAATATTCAAAAGTAAAAAAATTCAAAATGAAAGTGACTGAATAAAACAGTTTAAGAAAAAATGTCTATGACATGCTTGGACGGTTTCCAAAAAACGAAGTGTTACATAATTTCCTTAAGGAATAAGTACCACGTAGCACAATATATTCCATATTCAAACGGTTTGAAAATGAAGTGGTATCAAAAAAAAATTTACCGCAGCAATTCGCAAAAAAACTTACGCCAAATGAACGTTTTTTTTTTTTTAACATGTATACATTGTTTATTGAATCTTTCTTTTTAGAAAATGACAATAAGTATTAAAATCTTAAAAACTAAATATATATTATGGTCCTATTGCCATTGCAATAGTAACTCATAATGAGCATGTGGATTGCTAGGTTTGAACAATAGCCAAGGTATCGATCCTTTTTAGACGCCTGTGGCCTCTATAAGAGAGTAGATCCTGAGCTAGAGGATTAGGGTGAGATGCTAACTTCCGCACGTAATTGGAGCAGAATTTATTGATTTCATCGCGGACTGTGGGTATATTAAGATCCTTGTGGATGTTGTCGTTGCGAATAAACCATGGGTCGCCAGTTATCAGTCGCAATATTTTGGATTGTCTTCTTTGCAATTTTTTTATGTTTGATGTTGAAGCTGTTCCCCAGAGTTGGATTCCATATGTCCAAATTGGCTTGAGTATAGCTTTATATACATAGTAAGACTTTATAGTCTAGATTTAGAGTAGAGTGCGAATTTAACAGCCAAAGAAGTTGAGCTGTTTTAAGTTTCATTTGGATTGATTAAGATTCAATATGGTGGGACCAGGTGAGACGTCTGTCGAGGTGAACTCCAAGATATTTAATGTGCGACTGCTCAGGCACGTGAGTGCCGTTAATTGTGAGGTGAGGGCAGGTCCCCCTTTTATTCTTTTTTTTTTTTTTATTTATTTATTTGAATTGCTCCATACACAAGACTAAGAGTCTTCTAAGAGTAAATGTTACGTGTGCACATTTCGACGGATTTACTTTTATTTTCCAGTAGTTAAGCCATTTTTCCACATCATATATATGAGTTTGTAAAGTTTGTGAAGCAGTTGTAGGATTTTTATTAATGCTCACGAAAGCTGTGTCATCTGCAAAAGTTGACGTTTGGATGAGGGAGTTTGTTGGCATGTACGCCAAATGAACGTGAAACACTACCAGATGAAGACAGTACCCAAATATCGTAAAAAACAGGGTTGGCATTTAATAATTTCGCATAATAACGGTTTACGTACCACAGTAACATTAAGACGCAAATGAAAATTTTAAAAATTCGTTTCCATTAAATACACGTTTTCTCTAAACGGTTTTATTTCTCAATTTTACCTTTTTGATTTTAAAATATATTGATCTAAAGTCAAAATAACGCTTAAATACCGAAACGAAGATTTATAACGTTATTTTGTGAGAAATTCATGATTATTTTATGAAATGAAAAATAATGGTTAATTCTCAAAAGACACAAGCAATATACTTTACTAGAAGACGAAAAGCATGTTTCCTACCACAAAATCCAATAAATTTCAACAACAACAGAATAATTTGGGAAAGTAGTGCAAAATATTTAGGAGTCATACTCGACCAGAAACTCAAATTTAAAAATCACATCCCATTTATTATTGACAAGATCAATAAGCTTACAAGAGTATTGTACTCTCTTATTAATCGAAATTCAAAACTGAGCATTGAGAATAAAAAGTTAATATTAAAATCTGTTTTTCATGCAATAATGTTTTACGCTGCTCCAGTATGGTCATCATCTGCTCAGTGTCACATCAAAAAATCGCAAATAGCTCAAAACAAGTTATTGAAAATGATTTATAATTTACCATGGCACTACTCAACAAATCGTCTCCATGCGCTTGCAAATATCGATCTCGTTAGAGATAAAATTGAAAGATTGACCTCAAGTTTTAACACCCGATGTCTCACATCAGAATATTCACATATTAATGAGTTGATCTCAGCGTAATTTTAAGCCTTTTATCTTTACGAACAAAAATCAGAAAGTTTTTTTTTGTCTTTGCTAATTTTTCCTTCATACCAAGTGATATTATAAATTGATTGTGTTCATATTAAAAATAGCTTATGTATAGTTAGAACAAAGTAGAAAAGGAATTAAAATTCCTAAACTCTTTAGTTAAATTATGTTTAAGATGATAAAGTTTCTTATTTTAATCCCTAGAATATGATTTTCCTTGAACGTTGAGCGATTTTTAAATCGACCCGCCCTAATGTACATTATATTAAATAGTAAATAAAGAATTGAAAAAATTGAAATTACGTTATTTTGTGGATTAAACAAAATTTAATTGGTAGAATTTTGAAATAAAACCTATGATATCAGAAGACACATGCCACTATTGGAATTGTGGTTTTAAAATGTTCATATCGGCCTTGATGAGGGCGTTTTAACTGTCGTTAAAATGAAAAGGTAGTGTTTACCAAACATGGTAAAAAAAACAATTAGCAGAAATACCAACAAAATGCTGGCAACTGAGAAAAAACTTCATAGAAAAAAACTGCCAAATAATTTTTTTTTTTTGCTTGTAACAACGAAAGTATTAATTCTGGATTTTATTCCGATAACTTAAAAAAAAAACTCTCGACAAGTTACGGTATTCGGCCAAAGCAAAGTTTGAACCAAAAGTACTAGTGTGGGTATATCACAACTTTACATCCAGGATTCAAAAGTTATGGCTGTAAACGCGGATGTTGACATTAATAAATGTTTAGTAAAACTGAAAAAAATTGTTAGAGATAGGCACTCTAAAGACGACAAATTTGGCAAGCTGTCATTATGCCAAAAAGACGTTAGAATGGCTTAATGCAAAAAACATAGCTTTTGTACCGAAATACACTAAAAACGTCCCAAAAGTACGTCAAATTTAGGAATTACTGCAAATGAACGTCTTTTATGTCAAAAAGTGTATGAAAATGGTTGGGAAGCCAAATGCACTGAAGAATTGAAGAACAAAATTAAAAGCAGTGTAAAAAAAATTGACACGAATGCCGTCCAAAGCATGATTGGAGGTATCAAGCTAAAAATACGTCAAATAGAAGATCGCGGTCAGTTGGCTATCTACAAAAAGTGAATTAATAATTTATAGTCTATACTGTGTTAAAAATAAAAATACTTTTAAAAAAAAAAAAATTATTTTTTTTTTTTAACTACATGCGTTTTTAAAATTGTCCAACTACTAAATTGGCATAGGTTCTATCGTCCTAATTAAGCGATAGACCAAAATTTGAATATTTTCCTCAATGCCAAACATATTTTCTTCCCAATCAAAAGAAATAGCATTAAAGGTTTAATGTAAACACCCCCCACCCAGAAAACTATAGACTGTATCGAAAATAACTTACAAAAACACTAAATATTACTTTGCATGTTAACGCATTTTCTTTTATACCCAGCAAAAACTTTGGTAATGGGTGCGGTAAAGTAATGCATTACCTTGTAATGAGTACTCCTTACATGTATCATAATTTTCCAGCAAAAAGTAATGAGTTACCAATAATGGGTTACGTATTGCATTACTTTGTAATGGACACTCCTTACCTTCAGCATTATTTCGAAGCATAAAGTAATGAGTTACCAATAATTGTGTACTCGTGGATTTACCTTGTAATGATACATCATTACCTTTTACATTATTTGTAAACATAAAATAATGACTTACCGATCATCAATTACATAATGCAAGAAATATAAATATTAAAATATTTTTTTGAAAATCTATATTTAGACACATTACTTTGTTTTTTTTTTGTAAGCACAAGGGTAAGGTATATATTTTTAACATCACAGAAGGAAACTCGAAGGACAACAATTCATTTACATTTTCTGCAACTTATTATTATATGTGACGATAGCTCAGTTGGTAGAGTGCTCGCCTAACAACCAGAGACCGCAGGATCAAATGTCGCGTTATTTATTTAATTAAGAAAATATTTGTAATATTTTTTTTTTACAACTTTTTTTTATGAAAATCTATTTATAGACACATTATTTTTCCCAACCCGGTAACCATATAAGTAACCAATTACTTCACCCCCTACTAGGTAATGAGCCCACACATTACTTTTAGGCTACTCGCCTTTAAAGTTCATCAGTGAAGTAAGGTGCATTGTAATGAGTGAAGCCCTATGGCGATGCATTACATTACCCATTATTTGGTAATGTGTGGTTTTGCTGGGTAGTTTTATGAAGTCATAAGAAAATATTTTTTAGAGTGGTTTTATGTGTATGAAAATTTTTTGTAATCAAAAAAACTAAAAATAATCACAAGTTAATCATCATAACACCACTCAATGGGGAAAAAAAAAACAACAATTACCGACGGGACAACGAAATAAAAAAAGCAATAGTATGCGTGTTTATGACACAATCAGTCATTGAAATTATATCAAATTGTGCAGTTTTTTATATATATTTTTTTTGTATTTTCTTCTAGTGTTTAGTTTATTGGTTAAAGATTATTTGTTGGCCTATTAAAGTATTAATGGCATTGATATTTAGTTCTTTTTTTTTTTTTTTTTTTAATTATTTGGCTTGCTTTTAAATTTAAAAAAAATTAAAACCAAAAGTTTAATGAAAATGAAAATTATTCAAGTTCGAGGCCATACTCTATATTTCTATATTAGGATATTGTCCTAACAAATAACATATACTCTGTCTGTTGTTTTCACATTTATTAATTGACCACTTTCAGGAATGTGTTGATAGATCTATTTCGGGAATTTTCTTGGTTCCCATCATTAGAACACGTTTTGAAAGAAGTGACAACCCCATGCAAAACATCAAACATTCATATAAACTAGTTTTATCACTAAATGAGAACTAATATATCAGCTCGAAGTTAAAGATTATCACTAATGATCAAAAATAAATTGAAAACTTGTTTGTTACGTTGTTTGAGAGTACGAGTAGTTGTATAGAGTATGGCATCGAACTTCAATAATTTTTATTTTCATCGAAAAAACATAATTTTTACAATAACATGCGGAATGGATTCTAAATTTTCAATTTTAAACTTTAATAGTTTCTTAGTTTCACTATTGGCAATATACTTTCTTCTACCACTGATCCAGTTTTGTGGTTAACAAAATAGTTGTTTTGAACAATCTGAAATTGCTGAAGTACTAAATATGGAGATTTATCCTTCATAAACAAAATATCGTATTGATCCATAATACCGACCGTATGGCTATTATTTTTAATTATTTTGTGTAACAACGACATGTAAAGTTTGATGTTTATTTCTGCTCTTCAATATGTCCTATACTTTAAAATTTTGCGCACAAAAAAGTTGACTTTCTTCTTCGGTAAATGTTGTTTTTTAAGCTTTCGTTTTAAATTTATTATATGTTCCAACTTCACGTTTTTAAAAAGCATACATTTTTAGATTTAACATTATTTTTTAACATTAATATTTATATGTTTTATAAATGAGTTACAAGTACACTCAAAAAAAAGTTAGGAAAGTCAGCAAAATTTTAGTCAGGAGGGTGCTTGCAAAAAAAATTGCTAATGTTAGTAAAATCGTATGCTGAAAATCAGCGAACTGATGTTTAGCAAACACTTAATAAAATTTTTGCTGAATATTAGTAGACTAAAAAGAACTGAACAAATTTGTTGAAAAATTATGCTTTAGTTAATTTATTTGCTGAAAATCTTAATGTTTTTTTTTTTAAATTCTTTAAAAAAAATGTACAATACATACATTACAAAAAATAAAAATGTTCATACTCTTACATTGACGACATGATTTAATTTAATATCGGAAAATATATAGAAATAATTATAAACAAAATTATCTTTCAACTACTTACATCAATGCTTGTCTAAATTATGGCATCTTTTAAAGGAAGACATATTCAGTAATTCTAGATACGAAACAAAAAAATAACAAAATATGGCATATACAACCCTTTTTTGCAATAAGAAAAAGAAAAGTAACAAATTATATAATATGTGTGTCCTTGTGTTTCGCTTTAGTCTGTCTACATTAACGTATATTTGTTTAACCACACTAAATGAATACCACTATACATGAATATCACTATAAACATTTAGTTTACAAATACACATTTACCCCCGTATTAATTTACCCCCGTAAGCATTTCAAATACATTTTAGTTAAATCACAAATTTTAGCCTTAAAACTGTATTCATAAATGAATATTAACTTTTGCACAAGGTTTAAAATCGGTATTTTAAGCTACTATCCGTTTATGAATACAGTTTTAAGGCTTACAATGTGTTTTAACTAAATTGTATTTGAAATCTAAATTAAGATTTTTTATGAATCGGGAGTTAATCTTTACTAAAGAATTTGTTTCATCTTCCCTTACATTTATTAACAATTAGTGTTTCCTATTTGTAATAGTAACATTTAATTATGATCTCAATCCTGACAATTCAAAATTAAAAAAAGTTAAATTTAAATACTTTATTTTGTCTTTAATTAATAGACAGTTACTTTGACAAGCCGGTGACAACACAAAATTTAAGTTTGTTTTATATATGAAAAACAGATACACAAATATTTCACGGTTGATTTTGTATACAACAAGAGTTGTACTTTTTAGTATCATTTTTCTCGTATCTACTACATATTGACATGCAGCGACATCTACTTCATACTGCGTATATCTTTCAATCTGGTTGTCTTCCACACTATTATTGTGCTTATCACAATTAGTAAGCAAAATAAATGAGTAAAACATTAGTAAAATATTAGTTAAAAACAGTTAAGTGCTGAATAATTTATAACTAAAATTTTAGCTGAAAACACGATTTCAGCATTTGCTGAAAAATAACTTTTCTACTAATTTATTTTTTTGAGTATAGTACTTAATTGGATTAAAACTAAAATTGGATAAATCTAAAACATTTAAATTTTTTTTTAATTTTTTAGTTTAAAAACTTATTAGATAAATTTGTATCAATTTATACATAATTTGATAGACACATTTTTCGGATCAAACTATATGAGATTATATCCCATGAGATACCTTGAGATCAGCTTATGTATGTCATTTTTCGGCATACATAAACATATGTGATACTATATATAATCATATATGATTATATCGAAACTTTTTTCGTCGGGTTTTTTTTCTGAGGGAAATAATTCATCTGATTAACATAAATTATAATGTAATGGATACTGTGGCGTATGAGTGTTGAGAAATAATAATATAATATCAATTGACAGTGCAGCAACTTTCAAAATATGCCCTAAAAACTTCACTTCACTAAAAAATTCACTAAAAACCAAAAAATATCCACTTAAAATTTGACGATTTAAATTGTTGTAATTCGAGATCGCTGTTTTCAGGGTTTGGAAATTCCCGGACTTTTTCATTTCCTGGGATTTCCGGGAAAATTGTTTGAGTTTCTTTATTTTGACTTTATTTTGGTTGGATTTTGCATCGTAGCACTTCTTAGTGTAATTTTGAAACATTCATCAGCTGGGATTTCAGAGATGTCATTGTCACTGTTCAGCATACAATTTTAAAATGATGTTTCTGAAGTAATGATGTTTTAGAAGAAAAGTTATCGGGAGTTTTTAAATAATTTAGTAATTCTAACATTTAATCATTAGTCACGTCTTTGGTTAAATTTTTCTTAAACTGACGCACAAGGGGACTCTCCCGATGGGTTCTCTCCGATTTAAATGAAATTCAGTTATAAGGGAAAAATAAATAAGAGACACGTATTTTTTAGCGACCAATCTTACGTTTAAGGGTTAAAAGGTTGCGCCAAAGTTGATAAATTTTTGTGTGAAAACATGTCTGTAACTTATGAAACTCAGATTTTTTTTTGGACGCAGCTTTGGTGTACTCGATAAAATAAAAATTAATATGAATATTGCCAATGTAGTGTGTTAGGGTTGCCATTTATTTAAAATATTTAAAATATAGGTTCAAAAGCTCTTCGAAAAAGTCGAATTAAAACCCAACAGTTCCGAATGTCGGAAAAAGCACAGACAATCTTTATTCCTATAAATTTTTTTATCTTCATTCAGCTATAATTCTTTAAAAATACGCCAGATTTAATATTACTTAAAACAATTTTTTTTAATAAAAAAATACTTAAAAGTTATGAGACATATTTCGTATACCGCATTAAGCGTATCCAAAACCACTTTCATTTTGTACCCCATTAGACTAAAACTTCTCCGAAACAATTCGAAATAAGCCGAAAGAACGAAAAATAACGTAATATTTGACCCCACATTTTAAGCCCTACACATGAGATTGGGCCGCTAAAAAATATTACGTGTCCCTTATTTTTCTCTTTATCACATATTAAAATGTCATTAAGATCGGAGAGAACCCATCGGAAGACTCCCATTGTTTTTTTTTATTTTTTTTTTTAAAGAGAAGCAACACTCAGGAAATTCTTCCTATTAGTTAATGTGTTGCTTTCTTTGGAAAGGGGATAGTGGAGAGATGAAAGGTGGTGAAAGATGAAGGGCTTCAAACATGGCAACACTGTAATTGCGCGAGATGATAAGTCTTAGAACAGTTGTTGCTCGCCACCTGATGTAGAGTTGGCGAATTTATTGAAGCTTTTTGTTTCATAGCTCTGATTCATTATTTTACTTCGGTGGGGTTAAGTGCTATGGGCGATACATATAAGTGATAGAAAACTCATACATATTATTTTTCTAAATTTATGTTGTCGTCACCGGGAATCGAACCCGGGACCATCTGTGTAACAGTCCAACGCGCTAACCATTACACCACAGCGCCCCATGTTAGCCATTTTTTAACCCATTTTATACGAATTTCGATGGAATTAGGTAGAAAGCTGTAATGGTGTCTCAATAAGCTTTTTCTGAAGTTTTTGTAGACTTCTTGTGCCCTCAAGCGGTTGTATACGCAATTTAAATTCAAACTTTGACGCATTGTATGTAGTTAACGCGTTAAAAATTTTTTTTAATTATAATTTTTAATTGCTAAAACACAGAAAAAATTAAAATCGAGATTCAATTAAAATATTTGTTAATCCAATTGAAAGTTTAATTGAATTCGGTCCTATTGAGGAAATTGTAGTATCAATTAAAATAGTGTGTAACTATTTATTTGATTTTATTCTCAATTAAGGTTTTAATCATATCTATTAAAAACTTAATTGAACACTGTTTTAAATTTCAAACAAATTTTTAGTAGATAGTATTAAAACTTTACTTAAAAATTTGAAAAAATCTCCAAAAAAAACCGCTAAAATTAGAAAAAATCACAAAAATTGTAAACAAAAAAATTACTGCATTTAAAATGGAGCCAAAGTCGAAAAAAAATTGCAAAAAAAGAAGAAAAAACCGCTCCAACTAAAAAAGGTCAAATTCAAAAAATGTCAAAATTAAAAAAATCGCTGATACAAATTTGAAAAAAATTGCCAAAAAAAAAAGAAAGATTGTGGTTTTTACAAATGTTGGCATTTTTGTTTCGTTGTTGTCATTATGGGTTATAAATTCTAGAAATTTTGTGTCCACCAAATTCATTTTCAATTAAACATTTAATATATATTAATAAACTTTTAATTGAAAGTGAGTTTGAAATTCAACAAAAGTTTAATTGAAATTTTTTTCATAATAATGCTTTCTGTCAAACTGTAATGCTGAATTTGATCTATCGGATTTTCAGTATTTTTAAGAGATTTTAAAATATTAGTGTTTTCAGACAATTTTCCAAAATTGTATAATACATACACTGACAAATAAATTTTTAAAATTTTTTTATTTGTTGGAAGAAACTAGCTAATTGTTCAAATTCACATTAAAAAGGAAAATGGAGTTAGTTTCTGCATATTAAAGTTTTGACACTTTTGGAAAGTTTTTGATTCGATCTTTTAATTTTACATAAAATGTACATATTGCACAAAAATTTTCTCATTTAAAAATGTTTCCCATAACTCCCTAACTAAATCAGAATATAACAATTATAACACACTTTTTCTTTCTATAAAAATGAAAAATTTTCAAAAAAGTGGTATAAAAAAAGTGTCAAAAAACTTTATGTTTTAACTTATTATATGGCAACCCTCGAATAATAGTTTTTAAATTTATTTTAATTGTTTGTATAAATAAGACTTAAATTTATAACATGCTTTTTACTGCGTTATTATATCTCCCTCCTATCCAAAATTATCGGGCCTTAAAAGTACTCGTATGTGTTGCTTTAAAGCAATGGCAGTGCAAAATGAGATTAAAAAATGATTTTTTTTATTCACAAAAGCTGATGAAAAAGTGTATTTATATGCTACAAATGGATTAGAGTCTCGTCGACTTACAAGGGAAGTATCCCGACCCGAACCGGTAGATCTTAATGACCTTCGGATATTTTGTAGAGATACAAATTTAAGGGGCCCGCGTTCTTTTAGCTGCCGATCTCATGTTTAGGCTCTGCTAAGTTGGTTCAAAAATTACCCCATTTTTTGGTTTATTTCGGTATATTTAAAATAACTATAAACAACTATGGTATGAAATCAATTGAAGACACATTTACTTGTTCAAAAATTATGTCTAAAGACTTTCAACTATTTTCGTTATTAAAAAAAATGTGTTTTGAGTAACATTAAATCTGGCGTTTAATTTAGGAAGTATAGTTGTATTAAGCTAAGAATAAGGTATATTAATGCCTATTTAATTGAATCGAGGTGGTGTCTGAGCTTTTTCCGATATTCGAGATCGTTCGGTTTTTTATGCGACTTTTCCCGAAGAGCGTTTTTCTCCTAAATTTCAAATAATTCAAAAATCTGGCAACTCTGGGTCCCATATATAGGCAATATGGGTATCAAAATTGTTTTCTTGAGTACGTTAACATTGCGTACAAGTAAATCTAAATTTCATAAACTAAAGACATGTTTTCATACAAAAACTAATGAATTTTCAAGTCCACTTTTTACCCCTTAAACGTGAGATTGGACATACGTGTCTCTTTTATTTTTGCTATTTTACAACATATTCAAATTTCATTAAAATCGGCGAGTTCGGGCCAGGATACCTACCTCACATCTCCAGGTCTGAGGTATTTATTCTTAGTTATATTAAAAATAAAAATGCTGAGAAATAAAATATTATTGCAATAATAACTAAATTTAAAATTAAATTTTTCCCGGTGCTGAATTTAGCAAAATTTTTTCTGATAGAAGCAATTTTTCTGCAAGGATCCTTTCAGCAAAAATGTTGCTGACTTTACTGACTTTTTTTAGTGTAGTTGGCTTAAAAACAAAATGTGCATTTATTACAAAATACGCAAAAATATGCAACAACAAATAAATGTAATTTTTTTTGCAAATTCTTTGATTCGGAAAAGTATTTGGTCAAAATCGGCTACTGAACACAAAAATACATTTGCATGAAAGTCGCTGCCTTGTTAATAGGGTGATATAGTAGCAACAAAACGTCGACTTTTCGACTTTTGTAAAAATTTAAAAAGTCGAATTTTCGGCTTTGTCATTTTTTTAAAAGTCGACTTTCGACTGTTTTCCAAGTTAATGTGGATTAGTCGACTTTTTGTATAAAAATTTCGCGAAAAAAAACTTATTTTTTAGATTATTTTGGGGTCAATTAAATGGCATCTAAAAGTAGATAATTAGTGCTGTATTAATAATAAAAGGTGTTTTTTATACAGGTACAGAACTTTAAGTTGGCAACACTTTTTTTTAACTCAGCTGTCAAGTGATTTATGTTTAGTTTGGTTTGGCATTTCAACATGAATAGACTGACGCCTGAACAACGCTTCCAAATTGTGCAAATTTATTTTGAAAATCATGGTTCTGTTCGAAATACTTATCGCGCACTACGTCCAGTTTACGGTCAACATAATCGTCCATCAGAGCAATTAATTCGATTAACTAGAAAACGTTTTCGCACCACGTTTACTCTAAATGATAAGAATATGAAGTCATTTCTGCTGTAGAGCGTAGCGTAGAGGAAGACCGCAATCTGACTATCCACCATCGTGCACAGGAATTGTATGTGTCCATATACTTTACGGAAGATTTTGCGGAAAGATCTTGATTTGCGTGCTTACAAAATCCAATTACAAAAACAAGACGGCGCAACATGTCACACAGCTCGTGCCACAATTGATTTATTGAAAGAAACGTTTGGTAACCTAATAGTTTCACGTTTCGGACCCGTGAATTGGCCTCCAAGATCCTGCGATTTATAGCCGCTGGACTATTTTCTGTGGGGATATGTGAAGTCGCTAGTATACGCCGATAAGCCCGAAGCGATTGACCACTTGGAGGACAACATTCGCCGCGTTATTGCCAATATACGGCAACAAATGTTGGAAAAAGTCAACGAAAATTGAACCTCCAGATTAGAGTACGTCCGAGCCAGCCGTGGCGGTCGTATGGCAGAAGTCATATTTAAATTATAATGCCACAAGATTATCTTTCGAATAAAGTAAATGTCATGCCAATTTAAAAAATTCATCTTTGTTTCATTGCATTTCAAAGTTCTATACCTCTATAAAAAACACCATTTAGTTAGGGAAACCAAAAAACAGATGTATAAACAATGTTTAAAGCAAATAAACCATCAAAATCTAAATTAAATTAAATTTTTTTTTCTCAAAAATTCTTTCTACACTCATAAAAAAAGCCCGTAAAAATAGTTTAAACTTCAGCTATGACAACAGAAAATAACAGAATTTTCAGTGAAGTTTAGTATCACAGTCTGCTAAATTTAGGTGAACTAAATTTTAAAACAACTAAATTTGAGTTGACAGTGTTAGGTAAATTGACTAAGTGTTTAGCTAAATCAACAGAATTTTTAAGCTGAATCAACAGCAAATTTCTGCTAAATAGGTATTTCCGGATCTGACCAGGGGCAGGTACATATTTATTACTAGCAAAATACATATGTAGTTAATAATGAGTACTTACTAGGTACGGTGTAATGATTTCTGGTCCATTTGGCTCTTTCTCGCTTAGTTTCCGAGATATAGCCTATTTTATGAATATAAATAAAAAATATGAGAAAATAATGCCATCTACAAGCGGATAGCGGAGACACACAAAAATAATGGCTTGAAAAAAAAGTATGGTTTAAATTCATTGGGAAAATTTGTAAATTTGAGAATCAGGAATTACTAAATTTTAGGTCGAAAAATTAGTTCAAATTTGTAAATTTGAGAATCACACTCATGGAACACCTGCATTTAGAGTTGTAATACAGTATATTTATTTTTAAGTGAAAAAACAGTACACTCAGGGAAATTCTGCTTTAAAAATATGTTGTTGTTTGGGTTGTAATACAGTTTCTTTATTTTTAATGCAAATTTCAGTCATTTGTAGAACAAATTAAATGTTTTACTAACCTTGTAGTTCATTTAAAAAAACAAACCACATCAAATGACTATTTTATGATTTTAGATTTATTTTTTACAGTCGTTTTTTGTTATTTTAAAAAATAAAAAAAAATAAATGTTTGGTTATTTTTTACTAACATATGTGGTTAATTTTTACTACAATTGTGGTTAATTTTTTTGAACATTAAAAAACAAATGACAATGTTAGTTCTGTATCTGTGTGGAAGAGTGTCTGCGGAGGAGGACACGTTGGGCCACGATCTACATTCTATCTGACAGCCAGGCGGCACTTGGTGCCTTGAGGGCTCAAGATGTGTCGTCGGGTCTGGTTAAGGAATGTATCGACTCTCTAAATCGTCTCGGACTTAACAACTCCTTGACACTGGGCTGGGTTAATGGCCATGAGGGGCATGAGGGCAACAAACGGGCCGACTGTTTGGCCAACTGCGGAGCTCGTCGACAGTTCATTGGCCCTGAACCCTTCTGTGTCGTACCAAATGGGTATGTCAGATAGAGGCTCATAAGATGGAGGGAGTCGGAGTTTGGGGCCTATTGGGCCAGATCGCCTGGGCAGCGACAGGCGAGGCTGTTTATATCTCCCTCTGGAAAGAGGTCGCGGAAACTCTTGTCTATGACGAGCGGCGAACTAAGGACCGTGACAGGTTACCTCACGGGACACTGTGGCTTTAGGTATCAAAATTCATTTGTACAAGATGGGACGATCGTCTACGGATAAGTGCAGGTTTTGTGAATTGGAACCCGAGACCTCAGAGCATGTTCTCTGCAAATGTCCGAGGATCTCCGACAGGAGGGTGCGTTATTTTGGTGGTCGAATAGTGACGCCATCGGACGTTTGGAATTGTTTACCTGGTAGGATAATTGGCTTCGTAGGGAGCCTGAACCTATAGGGTGTATTCGTTGGCAGCACAAAATACCAACTTCTGGTCGCGGTGCATAGTGCCACTCTAGTCTAATCTAATCTAGTTGAATTTAATGAAATGTAAGTCGTCCTTTTTTTAAGTTAAATTTCATTTGTTTTTAACTACATTTACAGTGGTCTTTACCTACATAGTATTTTAAGTGTAGAAGTACACGAATTACTAAATATTAGCTTGAAAAACTAGTTCAAATCAGAGGCCCTAACACGTATGAATTTAATTTTAAAAAAGCACAAGTAGATCTATTTTTTGTGTTTAAACAAAACATTTTTTAATAAATATTATTTTTTAGAACTACTTTTAAAAAATAACAATTATTTTGAGAAAATAGTAGGTCTTTTAAAGAAAATCCTAGCATGTCAGTTGTAAAAGCCAACTGTTCAGAGTTTTTAGTCAGAAAACGTAAAAATGTGAATGATTAAAAACATATAAAGTGCAAAAAGTTCTGAGGAATTTTATATAGCGAATGCAAGAGGAAATGTGGAGGATGAAATTTGGACGAAAAAAATGTTTCCAATTAAATTTTTCGTTTTGCAAACTTGCGTCAAAATTACAGCAGGCACTAGACTTGGGTAGTTAGTGGACGAACTAGTTCAATTGAACTACTAACACAATTGAACGATATGACCTAGTTCAACGTAATTCGCTCTTTTAGTTCAATTTCGTTCGTTTCGCTAGTTTTATTCCTGAGATAAGTTCGTCTCTTTTCAATAGTTTTTTCAATAGGTAAATTTTTTTTAAAGTAATATTTGAGATCCAAATTAAACGAAGTACATTAAAAAATATTATTTTTTACCAATCAAATTTTTATTTATATATGTATTATTTTTATTAAAAATAATATTAAAATATTTAATTTTATTTTATTTAATTTATTTTTTTGTCCTAATCTGAATTATATATTTTTATTGCTATTAGTTATTAGCATTAAATACAAATGTAAAATATGAACTGTTCGCTTTAAAATTATCAAACAAGCGATCTTTAAAATTGACATATGAACAATAGAACGAAATTACAAAAAAAAATCGATTGAACTAGTTCATTCAAACGAACTATATTGCCCAAGTGTAGCAGGCACTATAAGCACGGGTTTGTACATAAGAGAGCGTTTGGAAATCGGCATTAGTCATTTATTCGGTCACATGGGATATCTATCTACCTGTGCTTGCATCTTGTTATTATAGCATATCAGCGGTAAGTGGTACCAAAGGAGTAATGTGGTTTTTCGTACCAAGAGAGGCGAAACTGTTGTGAACTGAGACCAATAGATAGATATTGGGCACAGGTGAAAAGAATTATGTTGAACATAAAACAAGTCGCCTACGATGCTAAAACTTTTAAAACTTAACGGTCATTTCAGTGCAAGAAGGTCACTGAAAAAACAATAAAAACCATAAAGGCTAGAATTTCAGATAAAGTAAAAATATTCATCAAAAACAAATACCTTTTAGTGTTGAATATGATTGAATCTAATTAGATATGGTTGAATATAATTAGATATGGTGCCATATCTGATCATTGTGATACACTTCATGCCCAGATCTCATTAGATCTTGTACCATATACCGCTCATTTACTGCAAGGCTGACAACTCAAAAAACACGATTTTTCAGAAAACGAGTTTAAAGTTTTCAATCCAAATCTGCCTCGCTTGACCCTTTCTCTATTTTTTTTGTTCACCAAAATAAATAGAGAAAGGGTTATGTATTTTTCTCTTAGTGAGAGTTGTGTGCGAATTCGCTAATTATTGAGAGACGCGTGAGTAGCACAGGATCTCTATGAAGTATATACTCTTTACACCCACCAGTATATAATACATTATCCTCTATCTCGAAAAGTATACATGATATTAATATGAATTACACAATATAAAGCATAATATAACTAATGAATCTGCATCATTAACTCATTTTTTGACTTATGACAGACTTGAAGTAAATAAGCGATATGTTCATAACTGAAAAGATCTGGAATTTTGAATAATTTTCGTGTCCAGATATGAGCAGATCTGGTGACAGGTTATATCTAAAAATATTTCCTAATCCCTTTGTTCAGATCTGGTACCAGATACATACATTTTTTTCTGACAAAGAAGCTTCAAATTTTCTTTTTCATTTTCATTTTTATTGTGATTGTTATTTTGTTTATTTTTAAAATTTTTAAAATTTTAGGGAAACTTAAAAATTTCAATAATTGTTTGTATGTACTATAAATTGTTCTTGGAATGTAAAAAATAAAATATATATTATAAGAAAATTTATTTAACAATGATAGTTTTTTGTTGTAGATTCGATCTATCAAAAAATATTTTGTACCTCTCCAAATCTAAAAATATCAGATCTGCCCAGATTTTTTTAGATTTCTCCAGATCTGGCCAGATCTAATTAGATCTCAAATTTGTTCCCATTTTTTGAGATTTAATTAGATCTGATCATATCGCTCATTTACTTCAAAACTGTCATTAGTTAAAAAATTCGATTTTTGAGTTAATGATGCAGATTTATCAGTTATATCATGCTTTATATTGTGTAAAAATTTCAAAAATTTTAAAGTGGGTTCAAAGAGTATATACTTCATAGAGAAACTGTGCTACTCACGGGTCTCTCGATAATTAGCGAATTCGCACACAACTCTCACTAAGAGAAAAATACATAAAAAACCCCTATTTATATAAAACGTGACCAAATAAATAGAAAAAGGGTCAAGCGAGGCAGATATGGATTTAAAACTTTAAACTCGTTTTCTGCAAAATCGTGTTTTTTGAGTTATATCAGTCTTGCTGTAAATGAGCGATATATGCAATGAGATCTGTTTGGATCTGATAAAACAGATCTAACTAGATCTGGTCAGGTCAGATCTTTTTTACACGGATTTGTTTAAAATACCATTTAAAAAACCGTTATATTTATTGAAATTGATTGATAAGATCAAAAGTTATATTGATTTATTCGTACACTAGTTTGACTGAGCTCACTCACGCACTTTTAAGTATTCTTGTTATTCAAAAAAATGTGTTTAAGATACATTAAATTTGGCGTTTTATCAGTGAATTGTAGTTGAATTAAGCAAAAGATAATGCATAATAATGCCTATTTAATATAATCGAGGAGGTGTCTGAGCTTTTTCCGATATTCGTAATCCTTCGGTTTTTATGAGACTTTTCTCGAAGAAATTTTTCCCCCTACATTTAAAATAATTTAAAAATGTGACCATTATTGGTACACTATATATGGGTAACAACATTTTTGTTTTCTTGAATACTTTTTTAGTGTGTACAAAAACAATTCTAGCTGTCGTAAATTTCAGACATGTTTTCATACAGAAACATATTAATTTTCCCACCCCACTTTTTAACCCTTAAACGTGCGGCCCCATCGCAATCTATCCGAAATAAGTATTATATCGAAATTTATGATACTTATGGGGTTGGGGTCGTCATACCTCCGTAAGTGCGATTTTTAGGTACTAAAATGTTTCTTGAGTAAGAAATTTTGTTAAATTTAAATTGTTAAACTGGCCCTAAAACGTTTGTCAATTATTGTTTGTTATATTGAAAATTGTATGCAGATCTAATTTAACTGATAAATTTGGAAGTTTTTTTTGTTTTTGTTAAAGTACTTAAAGCCCAAATAAAACTATTATGGCGAACAAGTTTCAAGTGGAGATGGATGGATGGTTGGTTGGTAGGTTGAATGGCTGGATGGATGTAGCAAGTGTTTTAAGTAAAAACAAATTAAAACACAAACACCTTGATAAAAGCAAACGCAAATGTAAAACAAAATACTATAAAGACTTTAACCCCTTCACTACCGACTTTTTGTTTTTACATATATTTCTATTTGGACTTCAGATTTATGTTAGTTATCCTTAAATTAGAAAGAAAAAGGTTTACATGTATTTCCAAAAAAAAATGGCTCCGAAAATCAAATTTTTAAAACTTCATAGTCCATTTTCACCACTAAAACATTTGAATATATAAAAAAAAAAACTTTGTTTGATTTTGTTTTGGTCATAAGATGAAGATACGTAATAAATTTCGAGATTCTAGCTTTGGTAGTTTAGTATATACACCAAACGCCCGTTTTTTTCGGAGATAAAGGCTAATTTAAAAAATTGGACTTTGTTAACAAACATCGCAACTATATTTTCCTGATGAACCTTTTATGCATATAATGATGTTTTTCAATTACCAATATCCCAATGAACATATTAAAACAATAATTTTAAGTCATAATACACTTTCAATTTTTGTATATTTTTTTTTTTTAAATCTGTACACTGTTGTGTTCAAGGGTAGTGAAAGGGTTAACAAAAACACACCTACAAAATAGTGTTGTAATAAAAACAGAAAGATAGAGAGTTACTAGACTAACAAAAAAAACTATCAGAGAGAATGTAACGAGATTATAAAAAATGTTGCCAGATGAAGTGATTAACTTTGAAAATAAGAACTGGATTGGACAGTCTACTAAGAACCGGAGTCTCCCGATGGGTTCTTTCCGATCTTAATAAATTCTGGATATGTGATGAAGAAGAAGAAAAAATAAGGGACATGTATTTTTTTAGCGGTCCAATCTCTTTTTAATGGATAAAAAAGGTGGGTCCAAAGTTAATAAATTTTTGTATGGAAACATGTCAAAAACTAATGAATTTAAATTTTTTTTGAAGGCAGCTTTGATATAATCCAGAAAACAAAAATTTGCTACCAAAGTTACCTATGTAGTGTCTTAGGGTTCCATTAAATGTAGTGTGTTAAGGTTGCCATAAAATATTTAAAATATATGTTAAAAAGCTCTTTGGAAAAGTTGCATAAAAGCTACACAATTACGAATTTGGGAAAAAGTACAGACATCCCTCGATTAAATTTAATAGGCATTAATATACATATTTATTTAGCTTAATTCAACTATTATTCTTTAACAAACCGCCAGTTTTAATATCACTTAAAACAGGTTTTTTTTTGACTTTAAAGTTATCAGACATGTTTCGTACACCAGTTAATGCGTCTCCAAAAGCTTTTTCGTTTGGTACTCCATTTGGCTAAAATTTCTCTGAAACAATTTGAAATAAGACGAAAAAAAACAAAAAATGGGGTAATTTTTGAATATATTCTGGCTTTAGGAATGTTTTTAGGGAGAATTTCGATACTTTTAATGATAAAAATTAAAAAAAAAAACGATACTATTTATGTTCCGGAAAGCTTATGGAACGTTGATACTTGTAAAGCAAATTTTCAATTTTCATTACCAAAATTCTGCAAAAAAAAGTTTTTTTTATGAAAAATTTTTTAATATTAGTAACATTTCTTTGATATAATGAAATTCGTCATTGAACATTTCTATTAAATCGTTTCATTAATGTCATGAAGGATAATTCTTTCAGTGTAGTAACACCCGTCTTATAGTTTTGCCAGTCCTGCCATAGTGCATACTTAATGGCAGTTATCGAACGATGCCATCGGAATATATGCATTTAAATATTGAGTTCAGAATTTAAGAACAAAAACTAAAGAATTTTGTATATTCTCCAAAAACCGGAAAAAACTTTGATTAACACTTAAATTCCCAAATAAAAAAAAAAAAAATTAATGTCTCAAATACAAAAGCAGATCTCATTTGGTGTAGATCGATATTTATTCTTATCCAAGTTTATCTCAAAATTGGGGTATCCAGTAGTATCCGATTAGATCCCTCAAATATATTACTGGATTAAATTAGATCAAAATTTATGTCAAAATTAGGGGATCCAATAGTATCTAATTTAAGATCCTGGAAGATCCCAAAATGTCCCATGGCATTAATTTAGATCGAATCGGATCTAATCAGATCCAAAAAGATAAGTAATTTTTGGTGGATCGAACGAGATATTTTGAGATTAAATTGAATTTACTCAAATCCCATGTCATATATAATTTTAATAAAATTAAAAAAAAAAATAGAAAAATAATTTAGATATCTGGCGAAATTATATAATTTTGTATGGAGTTATATATAACAATTAAGTTGTGGACAAGTGACGTTTTTGTTTTGAACTCCATAACATCATAAATTTACATTTGAAATCCATACTATTTTGTGCGGTCCCAAAATTAGGCGACCGATGGTGACAGTAGTTTGAAAAAAAATACTTTGGTGAAAAGTGGCAACCTTATAAAACACATGTTTTAAGTTTCAAGGCGCCACGTTGTTTAGTATTTTTTTTTAAGTCATCAAAAATAAACTATCTCAGTGAATTTGTAAACATGGAAAAATTAATAACCGTTATGTAATTCAATACTTTTAGTCCAACCAATATTAAAGCCAAGCTAGATTATACTCTGGGGGAGTCTGCTCCTTTGTTTACTACTATAAAATATTGGCTGGCAGAGTTTAAACGAGGCCATACGAGCTGCCAAGACGAACACCGTAGTGGTCGACCAATTTAGGTGCCGACGCCAGAAACGGTTAAGAAAATCCACAAAATGGTATTTGATGATCGTCGGCTGAAGGTGCGTGAGCTGTATGAAATTATAGACTTTTCAAAAAGTGCTATACATCGCATATGGACCGAAAATATGGAGGTGAGAAAGCTGTGCGCAAGATGGTTATTGCGTTTACTTAAAATAGAACAAAAACAGCTTCAACGCTTAGAGTGTTTGGTGATGTTTCTCTGCAATAAATCCGAGTTTTCGCGTCGATTCGTATCCATGGATGAGACATGGGTCCACCACTTCACACCAGAGACAAAGGAATAGTCAAAGCAGTGGACTGGTATGGGAGAATCGTGTTCAAAGAAGGCGATCTGCAGGCAAGGTCATCGCGTCTGTTTTTAGGGATGCACGTGGGATAATTTTTATTGATTATCTTCAAAAAGGAAAAACAATCAGCGGCATGTATTATGCCATTTTATTGCAGCGTTTAAATGATGAAATTAAGGAAAAAAGATAACATTTGGAGAAAAAGAAAGTGTTGTTTCATCAAGACAATGCACCAGTTCAAACATCCACTATTGCGAGGGCCAAAATCAATGAATTAATGTACGAATTGATTCATCAAGCACCTTGTTCGCCAGATTTAGATCTCTCTTGGATTATTTTCTATTTGAAAAATGGCTGGATGGAAAATGGCTTCATTTTGACAACAATGAAGAGGTGGAGTCTGCGTTTGATGGCTATTTTAAGGAACTACACAGTTCTTACTATAAACAGAGTATCGAAACTATTGAATATCACTAGAAAAAGTGTATCGAGCTAAGAGGAGGCAATGTTGAGAAATAAAGCAAATTTTTTGTGTTTTCTTTGTTAGCTCGGCTAATTTTGGCACAGCCCTCGCGTAACAAATTAATAAAAATGCCATAAAACTAAACACTAACTAAACAAAGTTACCTTCGCCAAAAGATAAAAGTAGTTTATAACAAAGCAATAATTTGGGGATTTAAAATTTCAAAATAGTAGAACAATTGTGTATTTATTTTCTGGCAACACTAGAATGTAAAAAAATACACATTTCAAACATAAATCACAATCAAATTATATTAAAAACACAACAACACTTTTTTAAAAACTAAAATATTTAAGCAAATATTACATCACAATTTAAATAAGAAGCAAATTAGGGGAAAAAAGTTAATTTTTTTTCGTTTAATTTTTGTATAGCAAAATAATCAAGTATTAATTATTAAATACTAAAAACACAAACACACTTTATCAACATTTGTAACAATAATTTAAACCCCGACAATATAAAAGCGCGCGCGTTCTTAAATATTTATTAAGTCATCAAACGGAATAATTAAAAAAAAAAAACAAAACATTAACGACCGTATGTCATTTGAAACATTATGCAATTAAAAGCAAAAGGTAATTTTACAAATTTTATTTATTAAGAAACTTTCGTAAATATAAACTTTTTTAAAAATACAATTTGTGTTTTTTTTTGTTAATAATTGTATCTTTGTTTTTCTTTTTTTTTATTTATATTTTTTCAAATAAACAAACGTCGAAATAACGACTAGACCGGGCAAATGAGAAGAGAAACTGACTGGCATTTGACTTCTAAAATGTTTTGGTAGTGTTGTTTAGTTTTAGTTGTGTTCTCTATACCCAAGTAAAAATTTTAATATAGAGTCTAAGAAAGTATATCTGGTTTGATAACACAGTGCAACACGAAAAAAATAACCATATACGGACACCACTACGTGATAAAAGACTAAAAAAAAAGACCCGTGTCTCCCAATTTTTCCGAAAGTCATCTCCTTTTTTGTTTATGGGCCGCCAAAGATTTGGGGCCTCGGTATCATTTTCAAAAAAAAAGTGATAATTTTCTCAGGCTCATATCTTGCAAACCGTTCAGAATTTCGATTTACTCTCTATGGCAAAGTTGTAGCTCTTGTCATAAAGAAAGAAAATTGCGAACATATAAAATCAATAAAACTTCACCTTCCAGATCAAAATCGCAAAAAACTTAAAAAAATTCGATTTTTTTTACCTTTTTTCCCGTGTTCAGGTCCATAGGTAGCAAACCGTTCCAAATTCAAGGAAACAATCAACTACAAAAAATTACCTAAGATCTCAATAAACTAATTTCTAGAACATATAAACTTCCTGGGAATTGGGTTTGCTACCTATGCACCTGAACAGGAGAAAAAAGGAAAAAAATGAAATTAAAAAATTTTTCACTTTTGCGCGCTACCTAAACAGTGTTAAGAATCATCTCTAGGAAGTTTATATGTTCTAGAAATTTGTTTATTGAGATCTTAGGTAAATTTTTGTAGTTGATTGTTTCCTTGAATTTTGAACGGTTTGCTACCTATGGACCTGAACACGGGAAAAAAGGTAAAAAAAAATCGAATTTTTTTTAAGTTTTTTGCGATTTTGATCTGGAAGGTGAAGTTTTTTTGATTTTATATGTTTGCAATTTTTGTTCTTTATGACAAGAGCTACAACTTTGCCATAGATAGTAAATCGAAATTCTGAACGGTTTGCAAGATATGAGCCTGAGAAAATTATCACTTTTTTGCGAAAATGATACCGAGGCCCCAAATCTTTGGCGGCCCATAAACAAAAGAGGAGATGACTTTGGGAAAAATTGGGAGACACGGGTCTTTTTTTTAGTCTTTTATCACGTAGTGGTGTCCGTATATGGCTATTTTTCCATGACTTAAAAAATTACACACAGTGTAAGTTACCATATACAAATCTACTAGTATCTATCTAATTTTATAAAATTAGATATAGTTTGATACAATTGTATACGAGCTTTGTCCATATCCAGGACATTAAATTATATATAATTGGATATAAATATATCTGATTTTATATAATTTTAGACGATAGTAGGCATGGTTTTTGTGACTTAAATTTATGCTTAAAAGTATTTAAGTTGAAAATTAAAAATTCTAGTAATCAGCAATTTTAAAGACCCAAATTTTTTAACTTCCCGACAAAAAAAATGTATATATAGTCCTTTATAGCTTGATATGATTATATATAATAATATATGTGGCCATATTTGACTATATACATACACTTACATCTCATTTTTATTTTTGCTAAAAAATTTTTTTTTTTTATTAATTAATAATCATATAATTACAAATTATATACTATTACCCTAACCGAGCACTAGCTACTATGGCCTTCGGCGAGTTGTAGCGAAAACAGACCAGTGACTCTGGTGGGAATCGAACCCACGACCCCCGTACTGATAAGCCAGCACGCTAACAACTATAGACTAGGAGCGCACTGCTAAAATTTATAATATAGCGCATAACATAACATAAGATATAATGGTATATGATGATATATAATCATATACCATTATATCTTATGTTCCATATAAGTTGATATTTTTTTAACTCTTCATATATACTTGATATAGCTTAATATAAGATCATATATACTTTAATGTATAATAATATATACACTCAAAAAAAAAAGTTTTTAAAGTCAGCAAAAAATTTTGCTGAGTCAGCTAAATTTTAGTCAGGGGGGTGCTTGCAAAAAATTGCTAATGTCAGCAAAAGCTTTTGCTGAAAATCAGCGAGCTGATTTTTAGCAACAAAATTAGTAGATTCAGCAAAAGTTTTGCTAACACTTAGTAGATTAGAAATAAAAAAGCGTTGGTAAAAATTAATAAATTTTTTGCCGAATTTTAGTAGACTGAAAAAAAAGCAAAAAAATTGTAAAAAAATTGTAAAAAAATTGTAATTTAGTTAATATATTTGCTGAAAATCATAAAACATATTTTTGTGATTCTTTTAAAAATAATTTACAATAATTACGAAATATAAAAATTTTCATTTTCCCACATTGATGTCATGAATTAATTTAATATCTGAAAACATATAGAAATAAATATATATAACATAACAAAAATTTTCTTTCAACTACTTACATCAATGGTAGTCTAAATGATGCTTTCTTTTAAAGGACGCAACTGCCGAAGATAATTATAGAAACGAAACGAAAAAATAAACAAAAAACAAACGAAACGAAAAAAACAACCCTTTTTTGCAATAAGAAAAAGGAACCATACTAAGATGTGTGTCTTTGTCTTTCGCTTTACTCTGTCTACATGTCTGTATATGTTTGTTTGCAATTTGACCACACTAGATTATTAATCTATTAACATTTATTATAGAAATACATATTAAATTTAAATATTTTCTTTTGTCTTTATTAATAGACAATTATTTTCACAAGCCGGTGACAACGCAAAATTTAAGTTGTTTTAATCCTCAATTTTGTTTTATGTATGAAAAACAGATTTTCATACATATGTCTTATTAGAGTTGTACTTTTTAGTATCATTTTCCTCTTCTCTACTATATCTTGACATGCCGCGACATCTGCTTCATTCTGCGTATATCTTTCAATTTGGTTGTCGTCCACACTATTAATGTGCTTATCAGCACAATATTTTTTAGCAAAATTAATTAGTAAAACATTAGTATATTAGTAAAGCATTAGTATAAAACAGTTAAGTGCTGAATAAGTATAACAAAAATTTTAGCTGAAAACACGATTTTAGCAAAAAAATTTGCTAAAAAATAGTATACCTGATTTACAAGACGTTTCACTAACTTTTGTACTAACTTATTTTTTTGAGTGCAGGTATATATGATACAATAAAATCAAAAAAATTCTATCACTTTTATATAAAGACAAAAAAAGGAAAGTCAATGTATTTAAAGGAAAAAAATATATTTAAAAAAAACCATAGAAAAGCTGCACTTAAGACAAAGTTCAAAGTTAATAGATTAAATAAAAGATATGAGTAAAAATATCACAATAAGTCAGAAAGTCGCAAAACAGAAATTATAAAAAGTGAAAAAACATACAAAAGAAAAAATTGAATTTGCCTTCTCTGATAACTAAATAGAAACATATAAGGTAGAAACAAGAAAAAAATATATAATTTTTATATATAATTGTATATGGCATCACATATTAGCATGGCTGGCAAACACTAACCCTACACTGATAGAAATTTGTGCGTAGTATTAATGAATTCCTTCATTAATCCAATGAATTTTTCATAAAAAAGTCCCCAAAGAAACGTTTCATTGAGTCAATGAAAGGTGTTTCATTAAATCAATTTTAATAAATGGTCTGGTCCAATTTTAATTTATTTCTGCTTTTATTGCTTTATTTTTACAAAATTGTTCAATCTTTCTTTACACTTTTTATAATTTGTGTTAAAAGATGACATATTTTCTTATATGTCGGTACATATAAGATTATTATTATTTTATTTATGTATCAAATTTTATTGTTTACTTTGTATAATTTAGTAGAAATTTGTAACCGATTATGGCCTTCAGGCTAGGTTATTGAAATGAATAAATAAATTAAATTAAAAAAATATGTAATTTTTTATTTATCTGGCTCGGAATTCTGTAGAACGTTTATAGTCCACTTTTTGTAGTTAAATTACGACCATATTAGATAAAAATGTTAAATATTGTTAATAATGCTGTTAAAAACAAAACTTTATTATCGTTTAGCATAACGTTTTTGTGTAACATCGTCAAAACGATAACAATTTAGGTCTCGTTTTGAAAAAAACTATGTCGATTTTCTTAGAGAATCTGTTCCCTGGAATTTCGTCAAAAACTGTTAGCTCTAGGCAAATTTAATAAAAAATTTATTTATATCAAAGTTTTGGTTAATTCTGCTTAGAAGAAATTTTTCAGTTTTTTTTTATTTCAAAATTATAGTAAAAAAAAAATTTTTTTTTTCTTATTACAAGTCAAATTTTTTATTAAACAAAATTTGAAAATTTTTTATTGATTTAATGAATTTTTTTTATGAAGTTATGAAAAAATCATAAAAAATGTTAATGAAAAAAATACCAATATTAATGAATTTTCATTCAGTTAATGAAATTTTTTATTAAACCAATGAATCGATTTTAATGAAATCGTTTCATTAATACTACTAAGGAAAATTCTATCAGTGTAACATGGCGATAACGATTCAAAACCGTTTCAAGGGACTATTTTTAACCTCAAAATAACATTAAGGAAAAAAATTAAAATACCGATAACCCAAAAATACCCTAACGAAATAACTTAAAATACCGATAACCCAAAAGACCCTAACGAAATAATTCTAAAATATCGCACAGTAAAAAATGTTCGTGTTTTTAAAAGCAGGATAAAGCAAATGCGCTGATGTAAGTTTACTATAACATTAGTTATACTGAGAAGCAGCAAAAGAAACGAATAATTTTAGCATAAAAATAAACAAAAAAAAAATTTTTGCTTACTGTTTTCCCTTACACGGATTCAGGTTGTAAGTAGTTTACCCTTTTCCCTTACAAGGATCCAGATTGTAATGCAGAAAGTTTCATATCGTGGATTATAAACGATCTGTACCAGTTTTCCCCAGTGATTTACGATTGTGTTTGGTGTTTTCGAGTATGTTTTAAAAAATAATTAGTTATTTATCTGTTTCTGAAGTGCTAGCAAGTGGTGCGTTAAAAACATAAATATAATTATTGTTTTAATATGTCTAAAATTTAAACAACAAAAATTTAATGTCTGTAGAGTTTTATGTAAAATACATTTTATAATATTCATATTATTACTTTTAATTGTAATAATGTAGACATGAAATATGGTTTTATCAAAAGCCATGAAATCACAACATTTGGTACGCACTAAAAACCTCGCTTTGTATGTCCAAAAGTAATGCTTCCAAGTGGGAATTCGCTATATAAAATTCATGGCATATGTAAGCAGGTTTGTAGGGGATTCTTTTTGGCTTACTCCCTTACAAACCTTTTTTACTGGGCGATAAGCTTAAAATATTCTAACGAAATACATAATTTTTGTTTCTCTCAAAAACATCATTACTTTAAAATTTAAAAAATAAGTTCATAAGGATCATTTTTTTTTATCATAAAAACATACAAATATACATATCTTTCATTTCATGAAAGAACATTGAAAAATTAGCATTTTTTTCCTTATATTATGAACAGATATGGTTTCATGTATGAGCATATATGGTTCCATATATGGGCATATATGAACATATATGTAATGTATGGAAGCATATATGGGTAAATACATTCAAATGAAAAGTTCATATATGGATATGAATGACACCATATATGATAATATATTGCATATATTGGTTCATATATGCCATATATCTCCATATATGAATTCATATATTATATATGGTTAATATGTTTTAACATATTATAATATGTTTTAATTTTTGATCAGGTATGACCAGATATGAGGACGAAATTTTTTATTTTTAACCCTTATTCTGCCTGTCTACGAATTCTTGACAAAAATATATAATGTTTTATTGATTTATAAAGGCGATTGCAGAGAATGAGTTTTGAATTGAAATTTGAGTTGAAAATTGGTCCATCAACTGATATTATCACGCTTAATATACAATTGGTAAAATTTGTTGGCGAACGCACCCCTTTTCCGGGGGAGGGGTTCAAAGTTGGAATTTTGTTTTGCGATTTTATCGGAAAGTTGTGAATGGGTCGGAACGCTTTATGCACCATTGGAAAGGTATAATATGTCCCCATTTATTAACCCATTACAAGCTATCTTAAAATTTTGAATTTTTTCATCTTTTTTATTAAAAATTGGCAACTAAAAAACTAAATAAACTAAAAAAAGTTTAAGTTTAACCAAGTTTATAGATTCACAGGGTCGTATTATACCTTAAATGAATGCTCAATACCTTGTTTATAAATTATTGGAATCAAAACATACCTATAATACAAATAATTTTTAAAATAAATAAAAAAGACAGGAAAATTTTAAAAAAATGCCATAATTTTTAGTAACTTTTTAAATATAGTTTAAAAATAAATTGCATCAAAAATGCAATTTTTTGACGCTAGAAAAAATGTTTAGTACAAAAGTAGAGCACCGTACCATTCCAATACAATTTAAATGGTGGATGATCAAAACAATATTAAAGAAAATAGGAATACGCAGATTTACACACTTTTTGCATATTTCTCATTTTTCAAAAACACTAAATCGCGCTAAATGCAAAATTTAATTGAAAGCGGAAAACCCAAGGTCAGATTTTTGCCGATTTTGTGTGGAACGACCGATATATTTTAAACAAATAATTTTTTTTTATAACAGAGTTAAAATTAAAATAGTGTTCATCTATTAGGAAAAAAGTGTAAAGTATTGCAAAACAAAGTCGTTTTATTTTACTTTTTTAATTTTTATTCTGTGAAGTTCTATTGGATGTACTAAAATTTAGCAAATTTTTTGCTGATTTTAGCATATTAATTTAAAATTGCAGTGTACTAAAATTTAGTAGCGGCTACAAATGTTTTTACTAATTTCATTTTACTACACACAAAAAAAAGTTTGTAGAAAAATTAGTAAAACATCTTGTACATCAGGTATACTATTTTTCAGCAAATTTTTATTTATACTTATTCAGCATTTAACTATGTTGGACTAATGTTTTACTAATATTTTACTAATGATTTACTAATTTATTTTGCTAAAAAAAAACTGTGCTAGTAAGCACATTGATAGTGTGGACGACAACCAGATTGAAAGATATACGCAGAATAAAGTAGATGTCGCGGCATGTCAAGATGTAATAGAGACTAGGGAAATGATAATACTAAAAAGTACAACTCTTGTAAGACATATACAAAAATCAACCATGGTAGATTTTTCATACATAAAACAAAATTGTGGATTAAAACAACTTAAATTTAGTGTTGTCACCGGCTTGTGAAAGTAATCATATATTAAGTAAATTAAAGACAAAATTAAATATTTAAATTTAATAAAGTTTAAATGTGTATTTGTAAGCTATAAATACATATACGTTCATGTAGACAGACTAAAGCGAAAGACAAGGACACACATGTTAGTTAATTTTTTATGTTTCCTTTTTCTTATTGCAAAAAAGCGTTGTAAATGTCATATTTTCGTTTCGTTTCTAGAATTATCTACGGCATTCATGCAATCATATAGACAAACATTGATGTAAGTAGTTGAAAGATAATTTTGTTTATGTTAAATATAATTAATTATATTTTTTTTAGATATTATATTAATTTATATCACCAATGTGGCAGTATGAACATTTTTTAATTTTATAACGTAGTTATTGTAAATTTTTTTTTTAAATAATCACAAAAATATGATTTTCAGCAAATATATTAACTAAAAAGTATAATTTTTCTTAATTTTTTTTTTTAGTTTTTTCAGTTTACTAATATTCAGCAAAAATTTTGATAACTTTTAGCAAGGGCTTTTTAATTTTTAATCCACTAAGTGTTAGCAAAACTATTGCTGAATCTACTAATTTTGTTGCTAAAAATCAGCTCTCTGATTTTCAGCAAAAGCTTTTGCTCACATTAGCAATTGTTTTGCAAGCACCCTCCTGACTAAAATTTTTTCTGACTCAGCAAAAGTTTTCGCTGACTTACTAACTTTTGCTTTTGAGTGCACAGTTCAGCAGACATGTGTTGCTAAATTTAGCAAAAAAAATACAGCAAGGCTCAAAATAGTTAAATTTCCCGTAATAACAGCACAATTTTCAGTAGCCATTACAGATTTTTTTTCTTAGTGTATAATTGCCATATTTTATAAAGTATGAAAACCTTTTCAATATTTTATTACCAATCTCTTCTCCGGAAGATGCACTAGTAGAACGAAAAAAAAATTTTAAAAAAATAAAAATAAAATAGTACAAAAATACAAACGGATTTTACACGAAAATCAAAGGGACGTAACTGCAATTTCAAGAATTTTATAAACCAAAAAGCCGTGTAGTGCAGTTTTTTTCATTTTCTGTAATAAACTATATGGTGTTTTGTTAAACCAGTATAAGTTTTTTTAATTTTTTCGAATTAATTTAATTAATCTAATTAATTTTTCACGAAAGTTTTTTAATAGTTATAATCAATTGTATTCCTAAAAATATTTACAATAAATATGGGCAATTCCACAGAAAGGTCTACCAAGACCAAAAAACCAAAAGTTCTTGAATCCAATTTGTTTAAACATATTTTCATAGGAAAACAATCAAATGTAACTAACGTGAACAAGTTTTACATTTATTCATAACCCATTTCGAGATATTCGAATATAAAGTCGATCGAGCAAGCCAATTGTTTCTCATTGGGACATTTCTATTGCACCTTTTGTTTTGATAAAAGTTCTTAAATAAAAGCATTTAATATTGACTTTTGCTTTTAAAAAATCTTTATGGAGATACAAAGAGCTAAAAAAAAATGCATAAGACTAGGTTCACACACGGCAATTATACTTGCGCATTTCTTGAGTTTATAGTAGAGGGAGGAAAAGAGAATGGAAGGGGGTACAGACTTGCCCGTACTCCAATTCCGTTTTGTTTTGTCATCCGCAATTTTCAACACTGCAGGTTGATATACGAAAATTACTGAAACAAACTTTGCCTGTGTGAACACAAAAGCAATTTCAAAGGAGAATTTATTTATTTATTTATTTATAATTCATCTATAATACTAAAGCCCACAAGGCCAAATAACAGTATTACATAGTAATAAAAAACTGAGTATTAATCTTAAAAATAAAAAAATAAAATACACTTAATAGCCTAACATATTGGCTCCCCAGCCATAATATTTATAAAAAGTTTATTAACAAAGTTTAAAAATTAAAGTATTAAAGCATTTGACCTTATCAGTGGTAACATTGCATACTTAACCACACAAAAAAAAACATTATTATTCAAAAAAGAAAAAAAAATAGTTCAAAAACCATTGAAATATTCCAAGATTTTTAACCGAAAGGCGTTATTTGAATGAGAGAAAACCCGTAATTCTAAGGGCAACCGATTCCAACACCGAGCAATTCTGATTATGAATGATCTTTCAAAAATAGTTCTCCTTATCCTGGGAATGAATATCTGTGGATTACGCCTTGAAAGCGTAAAAACAAAGCTCCTATATAAAGGTAAAGGTCTACGACTTTTAATGATTTTGTGGAAGAAAAGCAACGAGCGACAATTCACAAAATTATCAAAAGAACACCCAAGGAAGCGACTCAAATAGCCAGAAACATGATTACGACGACGCACATTATAAACAAAGCGTACAATAGTATTCACTAGACGTCTGACTCTTGTAACATTAATACCAATAGTGCCAGAAAATATCTCGAGGCCATAAAGAACCTGAGACATCAAGAGAGCATGCGCCAACTTACATTTAACGGAAAGGGGTAAGTACATATTCGACGAATAAATCCTACGTAATGCCCCCCACACTCTACCACATAGGGCATCAATATGTGGTTTAAATGACAGTTTACTATCAAGTACAACACCTAAACATCTCAAATGATTTACAAACTCAATTTTATCATTGGCTAAATATATATCAACATCCGCTGTAAAATGATTTGAAACCCCAAACATAATAGCCTTAGATTTAGTAGAATTAACTGCAAGTGAATTGTCTGCAGTCCACTGTAAGACACGATGTACTTATATAATGATATAAGTCTTATTGCGATCGATCCCATTCAAAGTCAGATATTACTCAATCACATTAGATATGGCCATATAGTATTAATTTTACTCGGGTAGTTTTAATGTCGGGTTTTTTTACTAGTTTTTCAATTTTTACAATTTGTTTGAGACTTTTTTTAAAAATATTGTTTTTTATAGAGCGATGCCATTTGGTTTTGGGTTTGTGTTTTCATTTTCTCTAGTTTGTTTTTGTTCCACTTCAGGGCCATTATCAAGGTTTTTTTTCTGATTTTATCTTTATTTTTGCTTTTGCAAATGTTTGCTTTTTTGTAGTATTTTCTAAAGTTTTTTATGAATGAATTTTCCGTATGTTTTTGATTTGTTTGCATTTTGTTTTGTTTTTGTTACTTTTTGGTGCATTTAAAGATGGAGGAAAAGAAAATTTAATAAAAATCAGATACAAATGTAGAAGACTTACAAGTTATTTCATTTGCTAGTTTTTGTCAAAATAAATCAAAAGATTCTTTTTTTTTTTCAATTACACTACCCAGTTAAAAAATGACAACAGATTGAATTGTGCCGTGACTAGAACACAAGTCGCCAGATTATCGAATAAGATAACAAGATTCAGAGAAAAAACTAAAATCGAGTTTCATTTAAAATATTTGTTAATTCAATTAAAAGTTTAATTGAATTCGGTCATATTAATAAAATTGTAGTACACACAGAGAAAAATGTAGGCGTTTGCCAACTAAAATTCGGTTACCTCGACTCAAATTTGGTTATTACGAATTTGAGTAGGTTGGAACAACTCAACATTAGTTTTCACAACAAAGTTTGGTTATTTCAACTGAATTTTAGTTGCAACATCCATAATATTCAGAAACCTAATGTAAATAACGTTGTACTAACTGAATTTATAAGTTATTACTATTAAAATACACTTTTCAATTCGGTTGGCACTTTATTTCTCTGTGTGTATCAATAATTAGTAACTATTTAATTGATTTGAGTTTCAATAAAGATTTTAAACATATCTATTAAAAATGTAATTGAACAGTTCATGCGAATAAAGACAAATAGACCATTTGTAGAATTTTACAGGGGACAATAAAAACGCAGGAAACGGTTAAAAAATAATATTTTTGTCAACTTTTTGGTATTAGCTTAAAGATTTAAGTCACATATACCTATATACAAAATTTTAGTAAGGTATTCGAAAGAGAACTTGCCACAAATTGGACTTCAATTTTTGCTTAAATGGAAAAAGGGCGAATTTCCAAAAAAATGTATTGAAATTTGAATAAAAATGTGTTATTTTGCAGCAGATTTTGACTACATTTTCATGAGACTTGCAAAACTTGACAAACTATGGTTGGTATTTGTTTGTAACACTTTAAGGACTTCAAGGATACACTTTTTAAGGATTGCAAGGACATGCAAAAAAAAATTTTTTTGTTAATTTTTTTTTTTAATATTCCTGCCATTTGATGCAGTAGTAATTCTTTATGACACTAAATACCTTTCATTTGGTATGTAACATGACTAGGGTTCTTTGCATAATATAGGAGATAAACGAAAAAAACTGAAAAATGGCCTTGTCTTCCCCCTCCTTTTTACACCCTAAATATGAATTTGGGCCGCTAAAAAAAAATACGTGTCCCTTTATTTTTTCTGCTCTACAAAATAAAACCAATTCCATAAAGATCCGCGGGTGACACTAGGGAGACTTCCCTTGTCAGTTTTTATATATTTCAATGAATCATAAATGAATTTTTTATTTACATACTTTATATCAAAACAACATTACCAAATATTTGTAGGTAGGGTATCGAAGGAAAGTAACTATAAAATATGTTTAAAGATTTGATTTCCGAAATAAAATAATTCAAAAGACGGTTAAAATATGCTTAGACCATGTATTCGTTGTTATATGATCTTAATTACGCGGTAACACTGAAGATTTTTTTTCGCAAATCTGGTTAATTTGTTTGTATGTGCTAAGATTGTTTTTTTGTGTACAATTTCAAATTTTAGCTAATATAAATTTTAAACTCGCAGCTAAATAATTTTTATATAATATTTTGTTAAGGATGGATATTCGCTCTTTTTGCTTTCCACACTTTAAAGTCTTATAACTCAAGAACGGTAAAATTTTTTGCCAATATAATAAGTGTGGTTTGTTCCTCGTAATGTTCTTTTAACACATTGTTACCGAAAGTAAAATTTTTGTATGTTTTTGTGTTGTATTTAATCAAAATTGTGCGTTAGCTCACTCCCAATTTAAACAAAAATATAAAAATATACGAATTATTGCACTTTCAAAGTAATTTTTTTAGCCTTAAAAGTCAAAATTTCCCCAAAATTTCTGCATAGGATTGTAGGGCTCTGCTAATAAAATGCATTTATGCAAAAAAACATGTTTGCGAAAAAGTGGTCTATTCGTCCTTATTCGCATGAACTGTTCAGTTGTATAGTTTTTTTAAACTTCAAACAAATTTTTAGTATACTATTTAAACTTAATTCAAAATTGCACAAAATCGGCAGAAATTGGGAAAATATCGAGAAAAAAAAAATTCGCTAAAATTTAAAAAAAGAAACGCCGAAATTGGAAAAAATCGACTTAATAAAACAATAACAAATTAAAAAAAAAAAATCCTTACAATCACAGAAATTGAAAAAATAGCAAAAATTGAAAAAAATGCAACAAAATTGAAAAACAAATTGTCAAAATTTAAAAAAAAAAATTGCGAAATTATAAAAAAAATGCTAAATTTTTTTAATCTTGATTTTTTAAAATTTTGGCAATTTTTTGTTAGGCGTTTTTTTTTTTTAATTAATTTGATTTTTTTTTTAATTAAGGAGAATTTTTAAATTTTAGCGATATTTTTAAATTTTGTCATTTTTTTTAATGGAAATATTGTCTGCCCCAAATGAATTTTCCATTAACTATTTCAGACACGAAATATTTTTTGAATCATCATTAAACATACCAAGCCGACGAAAAATGTTTTTAAATAACGTGTTATAAGTTGATGTAATTATATATAATTTTATATGTGACCATATGTAATGATATATATTTACATCTCTTACTTATTTTTATGAAAATTTCTAATATAGTGCTCTATAAATCATGTTACATATAAGTTGATATTTTTTATCTTTATGATATGATACTTCAAAGTATAATTATATATATATGGGGCGTTTCATGTCAAGTGGCCCAACTTTTGAAATCGATCGGGATGAAGTTTGCACCAAGGTTAGTGCTTATGGATAGTAGTTGAGACACAATTTTTCAACAAGATTGGTCAAGAACTCTCTGAGTTAGAGTGGATCATTTTAGACATTTTGGCTAAACAGGTGTTTTTTTGCTCATCCATGTAACTTATTAGTAATAAGTTATTACCTATCGTTCTTAGCAAAATTTGTCTTAAATAGTTTAGATAGCTATTTCTTCAATCTTTCAAAGAAAAATATTAAAAAAAAAAAAAAAATTTCACTATTTTTTTCAAAATCAAAAACTTTTTTTTTCAAAATATGCTCATTTTTTTTTTTGCTCAAAAGAAAGCTTAGGTCTTTTCCTTTAAGAGCTTTTTGGTCGCTTAGTGGGATGCAAAATAAATGTTTTGTAACTCAAGACAAAGTTATTTCAATTTTTAGCATATTCACTATTTTGAATTTTTTCCTATTTGTGTGTAAGTGTTTCTAAAACCTTAAAAATAAAAATTCTTCTGAGAAACTAGACAAATTAACCTTTCCGACGGTATGTAACATACCTATCTTAAATTTCATACCCTCGATACTGTAATACCCACAATATGGTAAACCCCCAACATTTTTCCACCCCCAATTTTGTTTCACATTCCAAATAATAAAAATAAAAATTAAATATAAATCAATGAATTGGAAAACTAGACATGATTTCATTTTGACTTATACACTGAGTTTCATAGCTTCATTTTGTTTTCCAATTATTTTGAATAATGTTCATTAAATTAATGAAAAGTTCATTAATTAACTGAAATTTTCATAAAATGTTTTTTGTTGCGCTTGAACTATTGGAAAAGTTATTTTAATTACAAAAGTCTAAATAAGCACATCATTTTGTTTTGGTTATTTAAGGTCAATCGGTAACGCGGTACTGTTTGCATGTTGGTGCACAAACCATGGTTGCGGGCTCAAGTCGCTTTCAGGGAGATGTTAAAAAAAACAGAAAAGTAAAATAAATATAAAAATCTATATAAATATGAAACAGCGAAAAAATAATTTTTTCCATTATAATTTATTTAATGAAAATATTTCATTAATTCAATGAAACTTTCTTTGGGGACTTTTTAATGAAACATTTTTTGTATCAATGAAGGCTTTCATTAATACAACGCAAAAAAAATTTAGTAGTCTACATACACTCACAATATTTTATCGTTTAAATCAAAGGAATATGTACTTTAAAACTACCAAACATATAGTTAAAAAGCGCTCTACTCAATTTTCTTTTAAATCGAACGTTTTTTTTCATTTATTTTTAACTATTAAAAAATTACCTCAAAATCCTTAAAAAAAGGATTTTTTTTACTATCAAAAATATCACAAAAAATTTAAAAAATAACTCCCAAATCCGTAAAAATTAACGATTTTTTTTTATTTTTTACTATTTAACTATTTTAAATTAGCTCCCAAATTATTGAAAACAACAGTTTTTCTTTTGTTTTTACTACACTGAAAGAATCAATGAATTTTTGCATTAGATCTATGAATTGTCACTGGAACTCGTCCATTGAAACTTTTCATTAAATTAATGCAATTTTTCATAAAATATAATGAAAAATTTCATATTATTTATTAAAAATTGCATACGACTAATGAAATGAAAGTTGCATTAAAATTAGTTTCTTTAAAACTTTGAAGCTTTGTTTTTTACAAAGTTTAAGAAATTTTTCATTCACATTGTGAAGAAAACTTCATTAGTTTAGTTAACAAATTTCATTAAAAATTGTCCGATAAATTCTCTCTATGTGTCATTAACTTTTTGGTTCAAATAAAGAATGTTTTTTAAAAAGCTAATTTTAAATTAAAATAATAACTGGTACATAAAACCAGTATTTATGTGCAGTTTGCTTTTTTAACAAATGTTAAAATAAGTTAAAAAAATATTTCTTTGTAGTTTAAATTTATATTCCTTAAAAAACAAAGTTTACTGATTACTTTTAAAATAAACTACATTCCGTTACTGTTAAAATATTGTGAGTGTAGGGTTTAAAACAAAAAATGTATGTTTTTAATTTGTAAATAAGTCAGGGCTTGTTTATCTATTACTAGAGTTGTGTAGTTCGTGAACGAACTAGTTCAATTGAACTAGTCTTTTCTTTGAACTAGTGAGCTGGATCACAACCACCAGCTCTTTTAGGTCTTTCGCTCTTTTCGTTCTTTTTGTTTTTTGAGTAATATTTCTTTTCTTTATGTTGCTTTTGAGTTTTTTTTAATGGTGCCAGCTCAATTTTTTTTAACGTTTGAAGGAGACGTTATTCATTTCTTCTTTCGAAAAATTGTTACCTAGTTCTTTAAAAAATACAATCATATCTGAAAATTAATAAAAAATTCAATTTTGAGTTTATAGAATGTCTGGAAAACTGGATAATTACGTACCATTTTATGATTTAACAATCATTTTAAATATATTTTAAAGTGTTGAATTATTCTCCGATAGTAAATTTAATAGAAAGTTACACATTTTGTTTTGCATCAGCTGACTCAATTCACTTTAAATAGTTCGTGTCGCACAGCTCAATTTAGGATAAAGAGCTGTTGAACTAGAAGAGCGAAAGGAGCTGAACTGTAAAGAGCGATCTTTAGAAAGACCTAAAACGCTAAGCCTATCTATTACGAAAGGATAGAAACTGACAATTACTTTATCAAAAATACATGGAGGACTAAAACAAGTTTTCGTTATTTTTACGAAAACTGCTTTTTGTTCGTAATAGACAAATAGACAGTTTCATTTCATTTCATTTGAATTTGTTAATTGTTTATTTTAATTAAGTTTAAAAAAAAATCAGCCGTGCTATCTTCTTGTTCAAAATTTTTATTTTTGTTAAAATCGACTTTTTTGAAAACAAAATGTTTGCTTTATCCGTACTATACAAATTATTTAAAACCAAGTTTTTACAATGAAGTTCAATTCGGAGATAAACTAAAATCATTTCATACTGCAGTCGTAAGTTCGTTGTTTTCTTATATTTGGCTTTACTTCAAAATGTAATGCGATGGCAATAATTTTTTGATATTTAAACGGAAAGGAGCAAACCTTTATAACCCCCACAAAAGTAATGTTCAAATCTGAAATTTGTAAAATAGGTTCCTTGTAATATAGGCTTACTTTCCAACGATATACTTTTTGGAAATTCAATTGGAAACGTGCTAAAAACTTAATAGAAGACTTGAGAATTTGTTTCATTCTTTCACATATTATGGACATTTAGGGGTAAAAAAATAAAAATATTATGTAAAAGTTTAAATAAATAATCATGTTTTTATTTTTAACAAATAAATGCAATTTGTATGTACCGGTCAAAGTGACCGTTTCACTAAATCTACTGATGTAGCCAGTTCCCTAATATATTTATTAAGAAATAAACAAGAATTTGGTTGAAATAACCAGTTTTCACTGTTGGGAAAAAGAAAAATTACTGAAATTCCTTATTAAATATAATTAATTTTGAAGTATATATAGATGCATACAGACAGAGAAATAAAGTGCCAACCGAATTGAAAAGTGTATATTAATGGTAACAACTTCTAAATTCAGTTAGTACTACGATAATTACATAAGATTTCTGAATATTTTGGGTTTTGCAACTAAAATTCAGTTTGTAAAACTGACTTAGAAAATGTTGACAAATTGGAATTATATATAATTATGTCTCAATTGACAGAAAACGCTATTCAATTCGTGTTATATATAATTATGTATTGGGCTATATATATTTTCATATTAAAGAACATATTTTTATATATAATTTTTTTACTCGGGTATTTTTTTTATCGAATTCAGATATAATTATATATAGCCCCTTAAAAAGTTAAATTTAATTATATGTGGTGACATATGCACAATTTTTTCTAATTGATTTTAGATATAATTACATAATTCCAGAGGTGCGACTTCTGAGTTAGATAACTTACAAAATTTTGATTTTTGTTTACAAGAAAGACTCTAGCTCGTGCACTTGAGCAAAGGTATTAGCTATGTGCGATGAAAAAAGTTTCTATGTACTCATATACAACTTGATATCATTATATATGATTATATGTGTGGCAATATATTATGATATATTTTTTTCTTTCTTTTTTTTAAACAAAAAGAAGTAACACTCAGGAAATTCTTCCTATTAATTAATGTGTTGCTTTCTTTGGAAAATGGATAGTAGAGAGGTGAAGGGTGGGGAAAGGTGAATGGCTTCAAAATTGGAATCGAACCCGGGCCCATCTGTGTAACAGTCCAACACGCTAACCATTACACCATAACGCCCATTCTATACATGAACATATATTCCATATACGATCATATTTATTTAAGTGTATATGGTACACTTTTATATATAATTATATATATGGCAAAACATGTTGTATATAAATATATAGTAAATTTCAATGAAAAAAAAATCTATTAATTTTATATAAATATTTGTTAGCACCCTGACTGACTGACTGACTCAACATCGTCCAGCCTAGACCCTGGACCTGGGAACTTGAAATTTTGTATATAGGTTCCTCCTGGGAAGAATGGGTTTTTTTAAAAACAGTAACGGTTTTAAAAAAGTAACGGCTTTTTCGAAAAGCAGCGGTTTCTTTTTTATAAGTAACGGTATTTAAAAAAAAACGAGTTTAAAAAAACTGGAACTGGACCTAGGAACTTGAAATTTGCCACATAGGTTCCTCATTAAACTTAGACATAAACTAAGACGGAATTTTCGATATTCCACCAGTGGAATAACGAAAAAACTGTACATATGTACATATTTTAAAAGAAGTAATAGGTTTTTTAAAAACCCGTAAGGTTTTTTTTCAAAAAAGTAACGTTATTTTTCATCTATATATATAAAGGAGTGATGTGAGTGACTGACTCGACATCGTCATAAAGGCGTGGTGTTAGTGACTGACTCACATCGCCCAGCCTAGGACAGTGGACCTAGAAACTTGAAATTTGGTATATAGATTCCTCCTGGGAAAGAGACCTCCACTAAGACGGGATTTCCTATATTCCACTGGAGAGGGCCAAAAAGTTTAAAAAGTCTTCCGTTTTTCCAAAAAAGATCCCTTTTTTCGAAATAAAAATTAATTTTAATTTTAATTTCTTTTAAAAAAAAAGGACTTTCCAAATAAAAAAAAAATCAAAAAGTAAATATTACTTTTTACAAAATAAGAAGTTATTTTCTAAGAAAAAAAAAGTATTTTTCAAAAAACGAAATTTTTCCAAGGAAAATTCATACTATTCCTAAAAGTACTTCTTAAAAAGTACTTTTTTCCAAAAAAAAAATACTTTTTCCCTTTTTTAAAAAGGGACTTTTTCAAAAATGTACTCCAAAAATGTATTCCAAAAAAGTTTATTTTTTAAATGATTTTCATATTCATAATTTTATTTAAAAAATCCAACTTTGAATGCAAATTATAACTATTTTTTACAAAAAAAAAAACAAAAGCTGTAAGTTCGTAAAAATGTGGAGAATACATATACGAAGTTTTATGTTATGTTCATGTGACATTTACAAAAAGTTCTTCAAACTAGAAAGTACTTACTGATTACACATCACCCAAGTGTAGACCTCCACTAAAACGGGATCTTTAATATATTAATGGAATTATTGATACTTTCACTGGGAACGTAGTATGAAGGGGATTTAAAAGTACCCATCTTAATCAAAATTTTAACTTAAAATTCTGAAATTAAAAACGTAAGTTTCCAAAATGGGCAGATCATTAAAAATTTTGGGTTTTAAAAAATGTTATAAGAGCGGAGAAATAAAGGGATTTAAAATGCCTCCTTGATCGACGAAATAACCTGTAACAAATTCGGAGAGAAAGAGGATAGAACGTTTTCAGAAACCTGCCTTTAACACTGTTCATTCAAACTTGAGTTTTAGTTATTTCTTGCAATTAAAAGATAAAATGTATTATAATGGCATAATGGTTTCGTAAAATTTAAATTATATAAAATTTAAATGTTACAATATAATAATAATAAAATAATATAGAACATAAAAAATATAAAAAATTAAATTATAAAACAACCAAAAATTTTAAAATATAGTACATTTTAATTGATACACAAATTTTAAGAGAAAAGTTTATTTTTAAATTGCAAAGCGTTGCCTATTAATTGAGAACTAAAGGATAGAGAGTTCCAATGATGTTCAGCGCATATTAAAAAGTGCCAATCAGAAGTTAAGCTACTGCGTATTGTATATATTAATGCCTTCCCTCTTCAGATGAAGAATAGGTAAATTTCTTTAAAATTTGTAAAGAGTGCCATGTACCAACTTTTTCTCCTTTTCATACCCTTAAATTCTAAATATCCAAAAGCTTTTAAATTTAATTTTTATTATCACTCGACTAGCATAAAAGTCCGAAATACCGTTACCGGTGGTTTTTAACATCGGATTACATTAAGATTTCCTCTTTTAATAATTAAACATTAAATTTTTTTGCCAAATTTCAAGTTCCGAGCTTAGTGGTTTGAGCTTTGGGATTAATGGCCATTTATCGCTTTTGAGCCTCGTTTTTACCACGTTTTTATGGTAGATTCCAATAAGTTTTTTTTTTGTGAATTACTTGAAGGGTTTTGGACAGAAGTGGACTTTTCCCAGTACAAATTTCTAAAAATCCCATATTTGTGGATGTTTAAGCGAGGGCAGGAACCTATAAGCCAAATTTTAATTGCTTTTAATCAGGGATGGCAGGCAATACCGCTAAAATAAAGGGTCCGCCAAATAACTTTTTTTTTTTGAACTCCTGAACCAATTGGACTTTGTATGGCGTCATACCAAGGTCTGTATGCAAAATTCGTCTCGATGATGTCTCCGAAATGTTCAATTGCTGAGAACGACGGTGAATTGATGTTGATGGCGCTTCACGCACACTTTCTGCCACAGCAGCAATATTCTCGGGTGTACGCACTGTTTTTGGCTTTTCGCGCTTTGGTTTATCGATGAGGATGCCAGTTTCTTTCACTTTTTTCACAAGATAACGAACATACGGACCATATTCGTTCAGAGGAAGGATAAAACTAATTATCTGTCAAATAAGACATGAGCTAAGTGTTACCATTCACGAAATAATAAGATAAAATTTGTTGTTAATTTTTACCATATATGTTCATATATAATTATACATAATTTTAACACACATATTTATATAGAATTATATGTGATGTCATATATCATTTTATATAAAAATTATAGATTTTGTTTGGTTTTATTGTATCATATAGATTTATATATTATTATACATTGAAGTATATATGATCCCATATATAGCTATATCAAATATATATGATTATATCAAAAAGATCAACTTATATATAACTCATGATATAATTATATATCCTGATACATAGCGCAATATTAGAAATTTTCATAAAAATTAGTATGAGATGTAAATATATATCGTTACATATGGCTACATATATAATTATATCAAGCTATATACGACTATATATAACCTTTTTTCGTCGGGTTAATATAATTTGATGATACCCTACATAATTTTTTTACTTTGGTATTTAAATTTTCATTATTTGAAATGTGAAACAAAATATTAGTGCGGATTTCCAAACAATTTAAAGTATTATATGAAGTTATATCAAATTGTATTAAATTATATACACATTTAGACAATAAAATAGGTGTGCTAAAATGTAAAAAATTTAAAATAAAAAAAGTTACATATCGCATTTGATCAACAAGAGGGTATTAACTCAAAATTTTAAAATTTTCAGTAGAGTCAAAAAACTGTTTATGGCCACATTTTAACAGAATTTAAAAATTCAAACATATCATAATAAGCAAATTCCATTTGAAAATACATTGTTTTTGTTTCAAATTTTACCACTCATTGCAAAAAAAATCAATTTTTTGAGTTAATACCATTTTTTTGAAATTTTATCGATTAAAATTTATAGAATAAAACAAATTTTATCAACTCAAAATACAACCAAATATAAATAAAACAGTTTGATTAATTTTAACATAAAAAAAGGCTCAAATCAAAATAATAACTTTTTATGAAAATATACGATTCATTTCTATTTGAACTTTTGTATTAACTCGAAATAATACCTTTTTGTTGAAATAAAGGTAATCACTACATTATCATGAAAATGGTCTCAAAAGTGGTTTTCGAGATGAAAGAGTAATCGGAATACGTTGAAATTTTTACAATAGATAGATATTGATGTTGTTAGTTGATTTCTTGAAAAAAGTGATATTTTAAAAATTTTGAGTTAATACCCTCTTGTTGATCAAGTGCGATATATCTTTTGAAAAAATTACCAATATAATTTTTAGTTTATAAAGGGTGATTTTTAAGCAACTTTCCTTTTGGCAACACTGTTTGTGGCAGCTCAGCTGTTTTCGTGTAACATGTTACTGGTAAACATGTTCAGTTTGGTCTATAATTTTACCATGAATTGACTTACAAACGAACAATGCTTGCAGATTATTGAATTTTATTATCAAAATTCATACTCGGTTAAGAGAGTGCATCATGCACTTCTTCCAATTTATGATTAGTGTGGGCGACCTTCTGAGGAGGCTATTCGGAATCTTGTGACTAAATTTCGCACCAAATTTAACTTATTGGACATTAAACCACTAACACGCATACGTAGAGTGTAGACAGAGGAAAATATTGCAGATGTATCCGCCAGTGTTGTTGATGACCGTGAATTATAGATTCGGCGTCGTTCGCAGCAATTGGGCCTCCGTTGCTACACTACGTGGAAAATTTTGCGGAAGGATTTGGTTGTAAAACCTTTTAAAATGCAGCCGCTGCAAGAATTGAAGCCACACTACCTACCACTACGGCTAACTTTTGTTAAATGGGCGCTGGGAAAGTTAGATGAAGATCCACTTTTTTATCGGAAAATTGTGTTCAGCGACGAAGCTCATTTCTGGTTGAATGGATACGTGAACAAGCAAAATTGCCGTATTTGTTGTAAAGAGCAGCCAGAAGCATTGCAAGAACTGCTAATGCATCCCGAAAAATGCAGTTTGGTGCATATAATGGGCCGATCGCATCAAAGACGACGAAGTCAGGAACGTTACTGTGAATGGCGAGCGCTATGTTTACTATTTTTTTTTTTTTTTGCCCAAAATGAAAGAGTTGGACTTGGTTGACATGTGATTTATACAAGACGGTGCCACCCAGCACGCGAAACAATTTCCCAATTGAGAGGCGAGTTCGAAGAACATTTTTTTTAAGGGGCCGATCAATTGGCTTCTGGATCGTGCGATTTAACTCCTTTAGACTATTTTTTGTGGGGCTATGTTAAGACTCATGTCTATAGGAACAAGCCCGCAACGGTTGACGCACTGAAAGCCAATATTGAAGGATTTATTCGTGAGATACCGGCCGAGAGTATGCCAAAATTGGACCCAGCGTATGAACCATTTGAAGTGTAGCCGCGGTCAACATACTACGATTACTAACTTTCGGACGATGTTTATTCGTAATTCTCAATTTTTTTACCTCTTTTTAAAATTAGTAAAATTGGGAAAATAATTTAGAGAAGGTTGACAAAAAAACAAAATTAAATACATATTTTTTAATTTTAAGTAAATATTTTTAATCAAGAATGGCAGGCAATACTGTTAAAATACCGTTATCGATTTAAAACCCTTTCTACGGGCTATTGTTACCTCAATAACTGAAATACCGTTATCCCTAGAATGCCGATACCTATATAACTAAAATACGAATATCCTTAAAATACCGTTAAAGAAATAACAGGAATATCGTTATCGCTAAATGGTAGAGCCTGTGTTCGCATCCCGTTTAATACAAAAAAGAATCTATAAAAAAAATTTTTTTTATTAAATTTAGTTTTTTTTAGACTCATTATTTTTAGACTCACTTTTTTCGTAAGGTGCGGCGGCGGCTCAAGTGCCTGAAAAATAGTCGGCGTCGGCTAAGCCGCGGCTATGAGCCAATCGGATTCGTTCTCTGCGCGAAATGCCCCTTGTGAGGTCTATACTGAATATTTTAAAAAATAAACTGGAATTTCGGCTTAGCAGCTAAAACCAGAGAACGAAGCCGATTGGCTCATAGCCGCGGCTTAGCCGCCGCCGTCTATTTTTCAGGCACTTGAGCCGCCGCCGACTTGTGCGGCTAATTTCGGCTAGAAATGTTAGCCGACTCAATCAGCTAAGTTGTTTGATTGCTTCTACAAAACGGCGTTTATAATTTTTTATAAACGAAAGGTGAATTTTATGAGAATCATCTATCTTTTAAACACCTCCAACCACCTGGTAACATTAAGTTTTCAATATGTGGCAACACAAAAATATTCCATAGCGTCTGTTAAAAAAAGTCCCGTTATATTTTTCGCGTTGCAAGAAAAAGTAAATATTAAAAATTTTAAAATGTCGCAAAAAAATATAAAAAACTATTTCTCTACTACACAAACTAATCCAAAAATTCCTACAGATTTTGACTCAGTGGGTCGCTGGAAACTGCGTTAATTCTAAAAGGTTGTCTTAATCCTGCTACTGTGAAAAACAGTTGTTCGTTCATGACAACAGGGCGATAGTAGCACCATTTTTATCTAATTAAAACAAATATATAGCTATACTTAAATGATATAAGCAAAAGCTAGTTCCTGTTATTTTTTTCATATACTCACATATTTTTTTAAAAATAAGAATTAAATTACAAACATGTTTATTTTTGCCAAAGAATCGTCGATTTTAGTCGACGCCGATTTTTTTTTAGTTCAGTCGCAGCCGCCGAAAAATGTTGGGCTCTAGTCGACTTTTAGCCGCCGCCGACTGTTATCTTGTTTAGCCGCCGCCAGCCGAAATACAACAACGGCTTCGTTCTCTGGCTAAAACTGGCTAGAAATTAGCCACCAATTAGCCGAGCATTTCGGCGGCGGCAAGGCTCGTGAAAAATATCGGCGGCGCGGCTTAGCCGAACGCGCGCCCTTCGGCTTGCTTCTCTGAAGCCCATATGAAGAAGAAAACCCAATTGGAACACAAAAGTGCAATGATTCATACCAAGGCCCTTCATGTCAGCGAAATATGTACAAAAAAAAAGAAGACTGGTTGGTTATCGGTTTGTAACAAATAATTGTGAGACTACTTTTCTTTCCTTTTTTTTCAATTAAAATATAAAATTGTAAATACCGCATACACATTTGGAATTGTAAAAACGGAAAAAATAAAATATATATTATAACAAAAGAGAATGAGGTCAATGGTTTATGAATTGTGCAGTTTAGCAATACAATCTATCAAACAAACAAATTAACTAAAAAGCTATAAACAACGCCCATCGGAAACTATAACAATATTAAAATTCAATAAATTAATTAATTTGTTGGCAAATTTGTTTTAATATTTAATATAATTGCTATTCGAATAGTAAAAAACTTACCAAATTTGTCTTCTGTCTGGCAATCATCGACGGCAGACATGTCTATATTTTCCATATTTTTTTTAGTTTTTAATGCAATTTCAACACTTTTCTTGTCTTTTTTATTGTTTTATAGTTTCGCTCTTGTTTATTCTTTTATAGTTTCATTAAATCTTTATTAATTTGTTTATTATTTAAATCGATATTTGTTTTATAAAACATGCACTTTTATTTATTTATTGTGTCTTTCTTTCACTTAAACAAAAAAACTGCATAAAACGTAGCCATCTTTATACTTTGTCTTTTCTTTCTTGCTTTTTTTTGCAAGGTTTGACGTTTTCCTAAATTCTATGCAAGTTGTCAAAATCATATGGTTTATCAGCTGTGTTTTTATCGATAATAAAAAATAAGAAGATATTAACGAAAAGAGAATGAATCAATTAAAAACGTAAACAGAGAGTTGTAAACAAAGGGTTGCAAAAAGAAATGCCGGTTTGTTTGGTCCAGGGATGATATTTAAACATTTCAATTGAGTACCAAACATCATTATAAATAGTACTTGTTTGAAGTTGGCACCCAAATTTGAAGATTTTCACATTTTTCTATTACAAAAAACATCTTATGGCCTAAATATCAATGCAGTACACTTTGGTGTAAATAAAAAATCGAATGCAGTATTGAACTTCTTAAACCTTCTTTGGGCTACGATAAAACTCTGGTCTAATGCTGCATTTAGACTACATTGCCAAACACGTGCTTTGCCAAAACGAGTGGAAACGCATAAGGTACCGTTGGAATAGAACAAAAAACCTGCTTGTTTTTGCCAGAACACGCATTTTACTGTCTAGTGTGAATGTGGCTTTATGCTGACTTCAATGAAAAATGATTTTCAGTGGAGCAGTATTTCAGTAAGCTTATCCCCTGTATAATGCGAAAATCTGCCTTTGTTGTTTTAACGGCTTTTAAGCGCACAATTTACAATACATGAGCTACTTCAAAATTTTTCGGCAACTGCACACAAAGAAATAAAGTGCAAACCAAATTGAAAAGTGTATTTTAATGGTAACAACTTATAAATTCAGTTAGTACAAATAACATGATATTAACATTAGATTTCTGAATATTTTGGGTGTAGGTTCTAAAATTCAGTGGAATTAACCGAACTTTGTTGTGCAAACTAATGTTCAGTTGTACCAAACGACTTAAATTCATAATAACCGAATTTGATTCCTATTAACCAAATTTCAGTTGGCAAATATCTAAATTTTTCTCTATGTGTGTTAAAACTGACTTTTGTTTCTCAATGTTTTATGAAGTGATATGAACAATAGACAGGGTTAGGTTGACAAGGGTTTGAGATAAATACGTTAGTTAAATACATTCTATAGCATATGGTATATACATTCCACAACTATTCCGAATGAAAGAAATAAAGAGCAAAAACGTTTTTATTTTTTGTTTTTCTAAATTGAAAAAAAAAAACAATTAAAATAATTTTAAAAAAGTAGAATCCAACGATATATTAATCTTTCCCACATTCACTCTCAATATCGACTTGTGGTTTTTTAAACAAAATTTTAATTATGAAATTTCATATACGGGCATTGTGTTTTCAATTAAATCTTTAGAACATTTCCGAGAGACATGAATAGGGGCCCCCACCCTGCTGTGAACAGGGAGTAGACTAAAAATATATATTAATCTTCCCAGATTCACTCTAGATTTCGGCTTGCTGCTTTTTCAAAAAAATTTCAATTTTGAAATTACATATACGGACATGGTGTTTTCAATTAAATTTTGAGAACATTTCGGAAAGACGTGATTGGGGGGTTCCGCCCGGCTTTAAAGAAGTTCGAGGAGTAGATTCCAACGATGCATTAATCGTTCTCAGAATCACTCTTGATTTCGACTTGTGGATTAAAAAACAAATTTTAATTTTAAAATTTCACGGTATTTCCAAATAAATTTTAAAGACATTTTGAAAACACATGAATGGGGTACCGCACTTCTGTGAACAATTAAAAGTGACTAAATTCCAACGATATATTAATCTTTCCCAGATTCAATCTAGATTTCTACTTGAGGATTTTTACAAAATTTATGTATTTCTTTAAATCCACAAGTCGAAATCTAGAGTTTCTGGGATAGTTTAATACATCGTTGGAATCTACTTCCTCGTTCTTGTTAACAGCCCGGCGGAACCCTAATTCATGTCTCTCCGAAGTGTCCTACAAATTTAATTGAAAACACCATGTCCGTATATAAAATTTCAAAATTTAAATTTAATTTAAAAATCCACAAATCGAAATCTAGAGTGAATCTGGCAAAGAATAATACATCGTTGAAATCTACTATCTTGTACTTGTTCACAGCCGGGCGGTATCCCCATTCATGTCTTTCCGAAATGTCCTTAAAATTTAATTGAAAACACCATGCCCGTGTATGAAATTTCAAAATTTAAAGCGAGTCTGGGAGAGATTAATATATCGTTAGAATATACTCCCTTGTAAATCCGGTCGGTACCCAAATTCATGTCTATCCGCAATATCCTAAAACTTTAATTGAATATACCATGACCATATATCAAATTTCAAATGTTTACGTTTATTCCAATTGCTTACTAATAGTTGGTTTTTAGAGTAAATTTATTTTTTATTATTTTTATTTTTTTTTTTTTCAATTTGATTTACAATATTTGTGGAACGTATTTGTACAACGTATTCAACTACCTTTATTATCTTCACACCCTTAAACTTCTTTGTCGTTTTTTCGAATTCGACTTTTTGTGTAAATTAAAACACTTTTATTTGTTTTTTATTTAAACGTTTTTTATTAGCAGCACTATTTGCTTTTTTTATTCCTTAATACTAAAAATAAATAAAATCAGCACTATGTGCTTTATTAGTTCTTCAATCTAAAGTCAAATGATAACTGACTAAATTTTTACATAATAATTATTATTAAGGCAACCAACAATTTGAATTTGATGACTTTGTAGAACGTGCAGATTGACATACTAAAAATCACTAAAATTGCAAAGCTACCTGACACCGCTGCTTTGACCATAGGATTTTAGCAATTATGAAAATGCTACAAAATTTATTTGACAAAAACTATTTTGCAACTAATGCAGAACATTTGAGTTGCTTGGGAACGAATACAGAAATATTGGTGTAAATTAAGTTATGTTGTCACGTTGAGAGCAACGTGCCCTAACTTGTATAGGTAGAACCAATAATAAGCTGGCGATATGTAAATATTTCTAAATAATGCGAAAAGAGTATCATAGTACTACTTCTGAGATTCCTAAAGTACCAGCTGGTTAAGTTCCCAAAACTAGAAAATATGATAATAAAATTTACATTGTACCATGTTTTCCATCCCAGCTTGCCGAATGGTTTCTCTCACTCTCTCTCTCCTTTTGTTTGCTCTTTCAGCAAAATCCTCTTTGGTTATATTTTCGATATTTAAAAACTAATCGACTAAGAGAACATTGCCAGACTGAAACATCTTCAACAGGGTTACTAACAAGGAAACTATCCCGATGGGTACTCTCCGATCTGTATGGAATTTGGATATGTGGTGTGTGTAGAGAAGAAAACACAATGGACAAGTACACTCAAAAAGTTTTACAGTTACTACATTACAGTTGCTTGAGTAGTAATCAGTAGTGCCTGTTTTTAACTGCAATTAAGGTACCCATACACTAGCAATATTATTGGGCAATTTTCCTAATTTGTTATTTAATCTATTACTGAATATTGTAATAGAATAATGAACAAAAACGGTAGTTGTTCAATAATATTGCTGGTGTATGGGTACCTTTATAGTTGATTTTTTATGGAATACTAAAAAACAACTATTATAACAGTTATTAAAAAAAAAAAACAAATGAAAAAAAAATAGTGGGCAAAAGTGCAGTTTATGGGGCGTGACGAAAAAAAAAAAAAAAAATATGACCCCCTCCGGAATAAAAAAAAAAATTTTTTTGTTCTGGAGTTAAGGGGGCCGGGGCCCCCTTTGGCCCCCAGGCCCTAAAAACTGATACACCACCGAATATACAAGTATGGGTATTCAAATCAAAGGAAATTTTCTCCCGATTCCAAAAATAGTATTATTTTTTGGATAAGTGAACCAGGACGGCAACCAGAGCCATTTTAAACCCCCAAAAGGGGGTAAAAAAAAATGCAAATGTTAATGCAAAAAAATGAAAAAAAAATCACTTTAATCATTACACATTTTTGCAAATATTAATTTAACTGCAACAATATTGAAAATCCTTGCTTTATAAAGTTTTTCTGCGTGGCGGCCTGCGGCCGCTCTTAGGGGTTTTCTCCTCCATAGGACGTGGCAGGTGGCTTCGCTGAATAAAGTTTCCCTGCGCGCGTCACACTAGGGAAGATAATGAGATATTTTTTTTCATTAACATTTGCATTTTTTTTTTTTTACCCCCTTTTGGGGGTTTAAAATGGCTCTGGTTGCCGCCCTGGTTCACTTATCCAAAAAATAATACTATTTTAGGAATCGGGAGATTCCAAAAATCAGTATCAGTTTTTAGGGCCTGGGGGCCAAAGGGGGCCCGGCCCCCTTAACTCCAGAACAAAAAAATTTTTTTTTTTTATTCCGGAGGGGTCCATGTACTTTTTTTTTTAATTTCGTTACGCCCCATAAAGTGCACTTTAGCCAAATAGTGTAGCGGTAATCACTCTTGATAGAAAACTTTTTCTTGGAGGAAACATTATCGATTTCTTTTTCATTAAAGAGTGAGCGTCTTTTTTAGCAAGTTTGTTTTCAACACTGTCAGCTGATCTTTGTTTACATTTGTTCTAGGCTGAACACGTTTTTCACCAAATGAATTTAAAAGTTAAATAAGCAAAATGCCAAAAACATCAGAAAAAATTAAAATAATTAAATTTATAGTGGAAAATGCAATAACACAAATAGATTTTATGCAGCATTTTCAACTTGGAGGTAAATTTTTATTAATATATAAACATATATATAATTCACAATTTATTTAAAAAATATGAAATTATCTTGTGACGCTTAAAATCAGTTGTTCTTCTGTCAAAAAAAGTTTTTCTTGTTTTCTACTACAACTTACTCAAGGTTTGAGTCAAAGAAATTTCCTATCAAGAAAAGGAGAATCGAAGAAAACGAGAAAAAACAAATCCCATACATTTTGTTGTTGTATCTGTCAAAAGTTTTCTTCTTTTCTCGTTTTCTTCGATTCTTCTTTACTTTTCTATCAAGAGTGATTACCGCTTGTATTTTTGTAACATTTGCTTTTATAAAATGTTTTAAAAAACAAAACAATAAAATGTTTTAAAAAACATAACAAGCGTCATACAGGCTTGACTACGTTATTTTTTTTTGGTGTAATAACAAAATGTTTACATCTGGTAGCATTATCGAAAACAATTTTTGATGACAGTTGGACGACGTCATTTGTTTTTAGTGAATTTTTTTTTGCAACACAAATATAACAAAATTTTAAGCAAAAAGTGCAATATATTTTATCAAAATGAAGAAATATTAGCAAAGTACCAATAAATTTTAAGCAGTCCATACATATTTTAACAATTTCTTAAAATTTATAAAACAAAAAAATTCTCGGAAAAGCTACTCTTACTAGGTTTGTTTACATAATTTTTGTAATAATCCGGAAGTACCAAGAACTTTATCTTTTAGTTAATTAAACATCAACGCCATGGATATACCCATACATCCCTTAACAAGTGATCCGACAGCGGCTTGGAAAGAAATCGCCAAAACTCAACGTGTTATTAAAGTTACAATGAAACCACCCCAAACGGGAGTGGCATTTAATAAAGCCCGCGTTGTGTGTATGAGTGATACACATTCATTGACGCCCTATATTAAGTTTGATATACCAGATGGAGATATTTTCATACATGCCGGAGATTTTACTAAATGTGGTCAATTAGAGGAAGTAATAGAATTCAATAATTGGATTAATTCTTTGCCACACAAACATAAAATTGTAATTGCCGGCAATCATGAATTAAGTTTTGATCAAACTTTTACACATCCCTTTCAAAATAGATCGAATTCGGAAAGGTGAGTCACACTTTCATTTACCCTTGAAAACAATTTAAATTCGATTTTATATCAATAAATATATAGCTCGGATTAGTTTCAAAATTTGAAGATAAATATAACTTTTAAGGCTGAGCCAAAAAATATCTTTTTTGTCGGCGGGAACCAAGGTCTAGAGTTTTGGGCCTCCAAAGTTTGGATTTTAAATTATTTGTATCTTAGACATTTGTCATCGGAAATACATATCATTTAAAAGCTAATTGAAGCACCTTTTATTTGAGATATATACTTCAAGTTCCAAGTAACCCATTAAGCGTCAAATTATAAAAGTATGTTTTTTAATCGAATTTTTTAGAAAAAACTCCAATTTTCTCGATATTTGACTAAAGTAAAGGTATTTAATTGTTGCTAAGACTTTAAGCTTTAATTTAAGATATTACATTCCACTTTAACCCGCCTAACGTCGCAGATATTAATAGATATATTCGATATTTAATTTTCTTTAGTTTTGCATTTTTGCTGTTATAAATATCTATATATAAATAATTAACTTTATTTAATTGCAAATTTTGAAGAACCACTATTGCAAGTGCGCCAAAAATCAGCCATATCAGGAAAGATAATAATAAAAAATCGGGGCGATTTTTATTTTTTTCTTTCCAGATATGGCTGATTTTCGAAGAGCTCGAAGCTATCCATAAAAAGCTGTTGCAAAAAAACTTTTTTCAGCGAAGCCGGGATTGGCCATACTGAAGGAGAAAACCCCTAAGCCCTCCCGAAGGCCGGTTACGCCGAAAACCTTTGCTAACTTATTTATGGATGACTTTTACATGAATTCTCTTTAAAGAAGCTTTTTTTTCACGTAATGCAAATTTTCAGCATTGAAAAAATTGCGGTATTTTGTAAACTACTGGATACTATGATACCTTAAATTAAAGCTGGAAGTCTTGGCTATAATGGAAATTTATTATATTCCTACATTATTCCATTCCATTATTTTATTCCTAAATGCAAAATTTTTAAATAACTGCATATTTTTTAAAAAGTTCCATCTCAAAAACAAAAAATCATGAGTTGGGCTGCAAGGGGTTAATATTTTAAAATTTTGTTTATACCAATTAAAGGTCTATAAAAAAGCTTTCTAATGACATCCATTTTATTTCGCTCCGATAACGCAGGCTAAAGTTAAAAATATATCAATTAAATCAAAATATAAAATCTTTAGAGGCATATAACTCGGAAAATATGGGCCGCCGGCACAGCATTTTTTTTTTTTTTTTTTTGTAAACTCACCTTTTTTAGACCTAATGTCGTTTTTTTTGATATATGCTCAAGATTTGTTCATATATTTCAAGTTTTTCTCAAACATAAAAAATTAAATTTAAATAAAAATAGTATTATTAATAATGATTTGAGAATTATACATTTTCCAACATGAAAAATAAAATTTAACCAGAGAAATATTGTTGATAAAGACTTCAAAATTATACTCTTTTTAAAATTGCTTTCCAATCCATAAAATAAATTTTTTATTTTCATTTTATTTTTTTTTTTCACTTAAAAAAGGTTTACAAAATAGTAGCAAATGAAATCACTATCAAATACATAAAATAAATAATTTCACTCCCGAATGGACATCTTTTAAAAGCATGTGCTATTCCCCTTATTTGGAAATCCTAAAAAATAAAAAAAAAAAAATTGTGTTAGTGAACTCAAATTTTGCAACATTGCAACTTTTTGGTAAGCAGAACTGGTGCTGTGGGATGACCAAACCTAATGTTACGGTGCTCAAATTAACAAAGTGAATCCTTCGGGAGACGCTTTCATCTTAATGAATTCTATTGTAAAGCTTTTTTGAGTATTAAAAGTTTTTTTATGTGTAAGTTTTGAAAAATATTTCCAAAAATAACTTACTTTTTTTGTATAATCATTTTAAATTTGGATATTCTTAGCGAAACCCTGATTATTTAAAGCGGGTTTAAATTGTATAAGCCTAGTGTTTTTAAAATCCCGAAATCTATTATTTATTTATTTCAAACCAAGCCCTTGGGGCCAAATGTGGTTTATTTAAAGGGTGATTTTTAAGAGCTTTGGGATTTTATTAAAATAAAAAACACATAAAATTTAGAGAAATGTATGAAATCTTTATTTGAGTCGATAGAACGATCTATATAATTCAATGTTTAAAGATGATTTCATGTAAATGTTGACGCGGCTACGCCTCAAATGGTTCGTACGCTGGTTCCAATTTAGGCATGTTCTCTCCAACATATCGGCCGGTATCTCACGAATAAATTCTTCAATATTGGCTTCCAGTGCGTCAACCGTTGCGGGCTTGTGCCTATAGACTGTGATGAACGGGGTTTTCAGACCTGGCAGACATGACACGCGTATGGTTGCACGGCATTAGCTCGCCGGATGTGGGTGGGATCTTTTCTGCTTCGGTTCAGCAACATTTAAATAACGTGCCAAATTTTTTTCACTCGACAAACATAAAACATTAGACACTTACACAAGCTAAAAACGGACGGACTTCATCAGTATCGGTAAAATTTCCGTATTATTATCCATGACGAATCAGGAACCGAACATGAGGACAAAGGTGTCGAAGTCCTCGCAGGTTGCCCTCCCAAATATGGCATGGTTTTAGCCATCCAATGATATTAGGTTACCTGTAATACAGTGAAGGGCACTTTTGCAAATCCTATGTACGCGTGCATAGGAAAAGAAATGCTGCTTGTGTGACGTCGACACATGTACACTATAAACTTCTTCGTGTGGTCTCTGGCAATGTACGTTCGGCTGTTGCTTTGTTGTCATTTCGTCAAAGTTACTTAAATCAGTTGCAGATCAGCACTTGTTGAAGTAAGATCTCGCTACTCAACTTTTTAATTACACAAAAAGAAAAATGTTCAATGAAAAATGGGAACATGACTTTTTTTTATAGAGAATATAGATGGTAAGGCGCAATGTGTGATTTGTTATCGCGTTATAAGTAACAAAAGTTTGTTTTGTTTAAGTAGACATTACTACTCTTGTCATGGAAATTACGATAACCTGAGCGGGGGTTCTCGATCGCTGAAACTATTTCAATTAAAAGCAGAATTTTTCTTAAAATTTATTTTTGATGAAACTAATATTCATAATCATACCAGTTTTCAATTAATAAGAGAAAATGTTTTATTGCCTCTAAAAAAGGCATCCTATGTAGTTGCTTTGGCTTTGTCAAAGTAATGTCGCCCATTTGAGGATGGTATTTTTTTTAAAGATTTAACATCAGATGTTTTGAACTGTTTTGGTGAAAAGTGTCAAGAAGGTTTGAAACTTTGCTAAAACATTGCTTTATCTCGACGTACAGTTGCACGTAGGACAGAAGAGATAAGTAAATTGATTCATTCTGCAGCTAATACTAGACTGATAAATTGCAAATATTTTTCATTATCTATTGACGGACATTAATAATATTTGCCAGCTTATTATTTGCATCAAAACAGTTGATGCAAATTTAACCTGTTTTGATGAAGTTTTAGAACTAGTTTCTCTTCATGGTAAAGTTACGGGACAAGATCAAATAAAATAATAATAATAAAAAAAATCTTTTACTTTCGACTGAAAAGTTTTTCGAGTGTAGAATTAGTGAGCGTCATTCGTTTTCTGCTGCTTCCCACACAAGCATAAATGTGGTAGTATGTGTGTTGCCCTTCACTGCTGTAATATATAAAAGAAAGTCCTAATATCCCTAAAGACACACTTACCGGACTTTCCTTAATCTACATCTGCAACCAATTTTCTAAGTTTTCTAGCCGATCATAATAATGCAATTAACTTTCATTATTTTTCTGGGAAATGTAACATTTACGGTTTCATTATTTAGTATTATTATTAATAAAAAAAATTCTAACAATATATGTACTCTTAAGGGTTAATCATTGTGAAAAAAAAATTAAGTAATGATATTATTACGTTATAACAAAATAATATTTGAGTCAAATTAAATATATTGAAATACATGTAAAAATGACGAAATGTGTCCTTTGGTTAAATATCCGAAAGATTAGAAATAAAGAAAAAAAACATAAATTAAATTTGTTAAAAAATTTGAATTTAACGTCCTAAAGAGCGATAAATGATGATTTAAATTAATAAATTTTATAAAAAAAATTAATGAATATGAACTCTTTACTGAGGATATTTTCGTTTTCTGTTGCATGCGTTTTCAATGTATAATCTATAGGTTTGTTAATTAATTGCCCTAAAAAAATTTGTATTTAAAGTCGTCCAAAAAAAAATTTTACAAACAAAATCTTAAAAAATAATATTTTTTGTTTTTTACTTAATATCGTTAACTAGATTTTTAAGCTAATTAAAATCATGTATTTTAAAGTTTTGTTAGTTTTTTGTTTTTATATACATCGAGATTATTTTTATGTAATTTTTAATTTATAAAAATAAAGCAAATCAAACATATTAGCTAGGTTGATACTAGTATTTCGATCTGGCTAAAGATCTCATCAGAACCCGAAGTTTTAGAAAAGTTAGAGCCTCCATAATAGGCAGAACTTTAACAAAAAACCTATTAATCATCAATTTAGCTCCATTCTTGTCTTCTTAGTAATCAAGCACATGGTTAGGTCTTTTCCTAACAAGCATCATGACGTTACTAAACTTTGAAGACCAAAAATGTTCTATTTATATAAAAAATGTTTAGTGTGTACTCTGGCGCAAGTAATATTTTTTACAGTTATATTAGTTTTTTGTTTTTATATACATCGAGATTATTTTTATGTTATTTTCAATTTATAACGAGCTTTCAACCTCCGTATATTTACAAAAATAAAGCAAATCAAACATATTAGCTAGGTTGATACTAGTATTTCGATCTGGCTAAAGATCTCATCAGAACCCGAAGTTTTAGAAAAGCTAGAGCCTCGTGAATTTTTCCAAAAAATGGAAAAAGTGAATTTCGAGTGCTCATTAAACATTATTTTTTTGCGAAAAAAAAAACATCCAATCAAAAACAAAACAATCCAACCAAGGAAAAGCTTGATAAATACTATGGGCACTCTGCACTATCGATTTCAATGGTAAAAAAGTGGTTTACTGACTTTCGTTGTGGTCGCACAAGTACAAATGACGCTGGACGGCCAATTGAGATCAATACACCCAAAAATGTCGAAAAAATCCACGATATGGTGTTGGCCTGGCCGATGGTGTTGGCAACTCATCCTATTAGTCCTTGTACTAAAGTAAGGACTAATTATTAAAGATAAAGCTTCAATCTTACTTATATTTTATTATAAAGAGTTTTTATAGAACTTCAATTAATTTTTTAAATTTTTGATTTTTATTTTTTTTTTCAAAAATAACTAGTTTTTGAAATTTTACGAAATTTTGATTTTGAAGATTTCTCGCTTCCAAACCGTGGATGGCACACAAAAAATTTCTTCGCAAAATATTTAACAAATTTAGTTTTCTATCGGTATATTTTAATTTCTAAGTATGAAACGCTCATTTGACGCATTTGTGATAAATTTTATAAATACTGCCCTGAGGCAGCCTTATTTAATTTTACCAAACTTTTAAAGTTAATTAAAAAAAAAAAACTAAATAATCGAAGATATAAACAAGAGTGAGTTGGGTATGAGAAATAAAAACAGTGCGCAGAATTCAAAGAAATTCACTGGTAAAAGCAGTTTTAAAGAAAAATAAAAAAAAAATCATAGCTCTTACAACGAAGATTATTTAAATTAAAAATCTGTCAACAGTTCCAGAAAATTGTAGTGTTCAAGTGAGAGTGACCTTCACAAGACATGAGCCTTAACATAGCCCTACAGAAAATAGTATATAAATCGCACGATCTAGGCGGCCAGTTGACCGGCCCCAAACGTGAAATAAACTGTTCACCGAACTCGCCTCTCAATTAGGCCATTGTGCTGTGTGGCACCGTCTTGTTAAAACCACATATCACCCAAGTCCAGCTCTTCCATTTTGGGCAAAAAAAAAAAAATTGTAATCATCGCACGGTAGCGCTCGCCAAAAAATACGGTCGAATGATGCCACCGGCCCATAATCCACACCAAACAGTGTATTTGTCGGGATGCATTGGCAGTATCCATTCAACAGAAATGAGCTTCGTCGTTGAACACAATTTTCCGATAAAAAAGTGGATCTTCATGCAACTTTGCCAGCGCCCATTCACTAAAATTTAGCCGTTGTAATAGGTCGTGTGGCGTCCATTCTTTACACCCAAATCCTTCCGCAGTGTTGCCAAAATGAAAGTTGCTAAGAAATCGCCCTTTATAAATGAATATAGAAAATCATTTTTACATGTTGCTATATAAAATTGTATATGATTTTCTATAAAACTATTTTTAATTATATATGATACTGTGCTAAAAACTTCCGAGCACATCTTAATACATATTATGCATATAAATATGTATTTATATTTAAAATTAAATGTATTTTAATTTTATCTTGCTTATTTTATCGTCAAAATATTAAATAAATTAACATTTTATTAAATTATTATTCAAAAACATGATAAAAATGAATTTAAACTTTTAAACGTCTGCACCATGTTTTCATTTGCTCGGTGCGAGTTTACGAACAAATAAAAAGAGGGCAGCTTGGGAGAGACTGAAGTGGATAGAAACCCACTGGTTTCGATTACAAACTCTTAATTTCACATGAAAATTCTCAATTTCAAATGAATGTTCTCCATTACCAGTGTAAATCTCAGTTTCATTTAGACTTTTCACAATTTCAAATGGAAAGGTCTCAAATTAATTTAGAATTTTCTCAATTTTAAATAAAAAATCTCACTATCCCAAGTATTCCGGTAAATTTTGCACTAGGTTAGGTTAGGAAGGGGTATGTGCCCAAGGGCACAACTCCATTCGGAGACCAATACGGTCCATTGTGAATCCCTTCAGAGAAAAAACGGTGAGAAAGAATAGAAATAGACAGAAAAAATAGCTTGAAAGATAAATATAAAGAAAGGTAGAAAATATATTTACTCCCCAGAAACCGGATCCTAACGTCCCCTTACCAGAAACAGCCGTCCTATCTCCCTGACAAATCTCAGCAAATCAACTGGATTGTATCCAGCGACACACCCGAGTTCGTCGTGAAATCTATCTCCTAGCCATTTCTGTCTGAGACCCTGTAACCTAGGACAGTGGCACATTATATGCCCCACCGTCTCCAGTTCCTCAACGTCCTCGCACAGCCTGCAAAAATCCGGTATGTCCCTGTCCCATCTGCTTGTGAAAGCCCTGACAGTACAATGACCGGTCAGGAACCCCGTAAGGGTCCTGAGACCTTCCCTGTCCAGTCCCAGAAGAACCTTGGTTGCCCCTGCGTCCAAAGCGGGCCATAACGCCCTAGACACCCTGCAGTCCATTCTGTTCCTCCATGATTGGTTAACGGTTTCGCGGAATCCCTTCCGTATAACCGCAAAGTAGTGACATAAAGGGGGCTTTACCCCCCCGTCTCTTACTGCCAAGTCCAGATTTGAACCCTCCCTCGCAAGTTCGTCCGCCAACTCATTGCCATCCACCTTGCAGTGTCCGGGTACCCAACACAGCCTCACCGTGAATGCCTCCATGAGCTCCCTCAGAGCACACCTACATCGTGCGACCAGGCGCGAGCGCACCGTGTAGTTTGTCAGTGCTTTGAGCGCCGCCTGACTGTCGACATAGATTGTCACCCTAGATCCCCCAACGATGTGTCCCAGTATCACTTCCGTCGCCCTTCAGATCGCCAGGATCTCCGCTTGGAAGACACTGCACTCATCTGGGAGTCTGTATGATCTTTTCACGTCAGTGCCAGCAATATAAACACCGGCACCCGTGCCCGTGTCCATTTTGGATCCGTCCGTGAATACTGCCCACCCCTCGAAGAGCACATTGGATCCACGCCAGACCTCCCTAATCGGAAAGTCCACCGGAGGTGTTCCACCGAAGTCTAAGGTCAATATCATATGATCCGATATTCCCTCGAGACTACTACCATGATCAAGCAGTCCTACTTCGTACAATATTTTCGTGTGGTCATCTCTCCTAGGTCTTACCAGCGCAGACTCGTAGAGCCTAAATAAGTTCCTAGCAGCCACACTCCTCACATAATGTTCAATTGGGGATAGATGCAGTATGATATCCAACGCTGCCTGTGGAGTACTTCTCCTCGCACCTGTAATACCAAGAGAGGCACTCCTTTGGGCCTTGTTGAGCAACTTCCTACAGCTATCCACTCTCAATGCATCCCACCAGACAGTACATCCATAAGTGAGAATAGGTCTAACTACCGACGTGTAAATCCAGTTTACCATATCCGGTCTTAGTCCCCAATTCTTACCGATGGAGTTTCTGCATGTGTAGTAGGCATTGAGGCCTCTCTTCATCCTTTCCTGAGTATTTCTCTTCCAAGACAATTTGCTGTCTAGGAAGCACCCCAAATACTTAGCACAGTCCGATAGAGGCAACTCGACGCCATCTAACACTGGCCTCCTAAACTCCTCTATTTTATATTTCCTGGTAAAAAGCACCAGTTCAGTCTTATTGGGGTTTACACCCAGTCCCCTATCTTTCGCCCATGCCGAGAGCTCGCCCAGCCTCACCTGCATAATCTCGCTGATCGTGGGCAAAAATTTCCCCCTGACCAGCAGTACTATGTCATCCGCGTAGGCAACGACTTTCCCTCCCCTGGAGTCAAATGTCCTGAGAATTCCGTTAACCGCTAACAGCCACAGAAGAGGAGGTAAAACTTCCCCCTGAGGCGTCCCTCTGGTAACCCTTCTCCTTACGTTATGATCCCCCAGGCTCGAGTTTTGCACTAAAGACGATTGAAAGAAAATGAAGCATATTGGAGGAACACACGAAAATCCCAAAAGGATATTTTTATGGAACTACTGACGTTTTGTAAAAAAGAAAGTAGATATTTTAAATACGATGACAAATTCTATGAACAAAATAAAGGAATACCGATATGTTCGCCAGCATCGCCGGTAATCGCGGACATCGTGATGGAAGAATTATTAGATGTGTCGATGGAGAAACTAAATTACAAACCAAGAATTTTGACAAAATACCCAGATGACCTATTTGTAATTATAAAAATTGATAAAATTGACGAAACTCTTAAAATATTAAACAGCTTCAATAGGCAAATACAATTTACAATGTAAAAAGAAGAGGAAAACAAATTGCCATATTTAGATTGTATTGTAATCAGACAAGGAACCCTGCTAAAACTAGACTGGTATCAGAAACCAATGGCGTCTGGTAGGCTAATAAACTTTAACTCAAAACACTCAAAGAGGATTATCATCAACACGGCATCTAATTTTTTTAGGAGGGTTTTAGAAACAAGTGGCAAAGATTTTCACACAAACAACATCGGCAAAATTAAATCTATTTTAACAAAAAAACGACTTCCCGAATAAAACTATTAATGATCTTATAATACAAGCAAAGAAGAGGTTAAATAATGAAATAATGAGGACAGAAAAATCACCAAAAATATATAAATCGGTAACTTATATCCTAGCATTATCCGAAAGATTCAAAAATTCAAATATATATAACACCGATAAATTCGAAATAGCTCTGAGAACTGACAACACACTTGACAAAATATTTAGCAAAACGAAATCAAAATTGAAAATTGATGAAAAGTCGAATTTAGTTTACAAGATAAAATGCAAAGGGGACGAGACCAACGTATGCCAAAAGGTATATGTTGGCACGACGAAAATAAAACTCAAAACCAGACTTGCATCGCATAAATCGGACCAGAAGGCAATTGATAAACCATTGGAACAAAAAACTGCATTAGCGGCAAACTGCACGGTAACAGGATACACACCTGATTTTAACGACGTAGAAGTATTAGTGAGCGAGAGTAATTATAAGAAGAGATTTACTCTTGAAATGTTACATATATAGAGACTACGAAATAAAGTCTTCTATATTTAAAAGTTTGTAAACGACTTATAATTTTATTAAAAAATTTTGAAACTTAAAATTAATACAAAATACAAAATTCAAATTCAAAGTTTATTTGATAATTTGAATTTATAAATATTTCAATTTTGTTGAGTGGGCTGGTCGCCACATAACTCCCCTTCCAGCGATGACATTAGGCATAACGATTAATCAGGAAGAATTTGTGGGAGTCCAGTTATGGAGTTTATTGGAAAACATTTTAGTTGTTGTTAACTTGAAGCAAGTGCTGGTGAAAATAGGATTTACTATTTTGTATGTATGACCAGCAGCTGACTTTAAAGGTAAAGTTGATATTTAAATCAGAGTAGATTTGTAAGGAGTTTACACAGTTGGTGGTTTTTGTATTTTTCACAGTATATTGGGATACGAATGATACCACTGATCCGGAATAAAAATACGATGAAATTGTAGATTGTACGTAAATTTGTAAGCGATTCTCTAGCGTATAAGTTTTAATGCCGCTGTAGCCAAAGGTATTGATTAGTTTTCCATGTTGAAATTTCAGCGCAGGCAAGTTAACTTACAGTTACGTGCAAATATATTCAGCGTTAAAAACTATGCTGCTGCGCTGCTTTAAAAAAATATTGAATATCGTCGTTGTCAAATTCTGTTGTTTGCAAGAATAGCGGTTTGGCATACGCTGCTTCTATTAAAAATAAATTGCCTTTTAAACTGTTGCTGGAAAGACGGCGTCAATAATAGTTGCAGTCTCCAGGAAAAATAGAGTTTCAATAAAGCTGGAGATGATGTTATAAAAACTGTTGTGCGTTGTTGTAGAATTATTTTTTTTCTGATAAAATGCTAGCTTCGTTAAAAAAATTAATGGTCTGTTTCTCGATTTCGAAAGAAAGCTTTTTTTCGCTTTCTAAGCGAACGAAAATTGATTTGGGTTTCTCTAACTAAATTTCTATGCGAACGATGACTCGAAGTACAAGTCGAATGAAAACGTAACAGTTTTCATACAAAATTTGGTTTCTCTATTTCGAACGAGTTGTCAACGCTGCGAACGTAAATGTCAAAACCAGTCACTTGCTTTTTTCATTTCGAGTAACAAAATATTTTCAAAAAAATATATCATTCATTCCATGAGAAAACACAAAAAATCTGAACACGGGTCATCTGATTTTTTTTTTTTTGTACATGAATACTCTATGGTCCCATTTGTACATTTACTTTTTCAGATCTCCAAATTTGTAAAAACTCGTGATTTTATGCACGTTTTTAGTTCTCATAAATATCAAAAAAATGCTAAAAGCACTTCACTTTGAAGTGCCATTGCATGTATATCGCATGTTATTAATTTAAACGATATTTGGAAGATGCACTTGTCTACTTTATTACTGGATTTTTTAAACAAAATAATTGCTAAAAAAATGCATACTTAATGCAAATGCATTTTTCAAAACTTTCTGCCCCTACGATTTTCAAAAAAAAAAAAAAAAAAACAGTTTACTAAAATATGGAATATTAGCTTAATATACAAATACTGATTTTTATAAGCCGACAATAAATCAAAAAACTAACAATAAAAAGGTCAACTGTTAACAAATTTCACAATTTTAAATGAAAAATCTGAATTTTATTTAGAGTTTTCTCAATTTTAAATAAAAATTCCCATTGTCATTTTAAGTTGAAAATCTAATATTCATCTAAATTCATGTAAAGTCTCAAGTTCATTTAAAAGGTTCGCAATTTCAATTGAAATTGGTGTATAAAATTTATTATAAATTTATTTTTTTTTTTTTTAATTTCAGAACTAAACATACTGGTATGTCTATACTTGATGATTTACCTACCTTAGGTAATGCCAAAGAAAATATTGTTGATGCTGTACAAACACCAAATATTAGAGATGTTTTAACAAATTGTACATACATCGAAGATGAACTTATAGAAATATGGGGCATACGAATTTATGGCAGTCCTTGGCAGCCAGAATTTTGTAAATGGGCTTTCAATGTACCCCGAGGTCTGCCGTGTCTAGAGAAATGGAATAAAATACCTTCTGATATTGATATTTTAGTTACACATACTCCACCAGTTGGTCATGGTGATCTTTGTTGTTCGGGCGTTCGAGCCGGTTGTGTGGAATTATTGACAACCGTACAGAAACGTGTTAGACCCAAATATCATGTATTTGGACATGTCCATGAGGGTTATGGCATTACCTCAGATGGCCGAGTTATTTACGTTAATGCTTCAACGTGCGATATTAATTACTTGCCGAATAATCCTCCCATTGTATTTGATGTGACGCTACCTACGGGTGTGCGTAAAGAAGACTAAGAAGTTAGTGAGGAACAAAAGCAGGTTGATTAGTTAAATCAAATTATTATTTCTTAATTCGTATAGAATTTTTCTTCATATACAATTTGTTTTTTATGTTTTAATTATGTTTATTTTTAATTTAAATCATGATTTACATATATATTTTTGTACAAATTTTTAAAGTTGTTTATATTTTGTAATTTTTTTTATATGATTTTTGTTTTTATATTTTGAAAGAATACATATTTTTTTATTATTTTTTCATTAAATTTAATGCATTTTTTTCTTTATTTAATTAATGTTATAAGGCAATTTAAAAAAAAAAAAAAAAACATTCTGGAGTGTGATGAATTTTACTTTCGATCGAAATCCCAATTTTGAATATCATTAGCCGTTTTTTAATAACCGTATTTATTTTTGGATATATTTTGTTTGTTGTTAAAAATGCAATATTTTGACATTTAATTTGGCATAAAACATATTTTTATCTTAATCTTACACTTATTTTCCAATATAATGTGAAGGAAAAAATTAAAATATTGCAAAACTGCATATACAACAATTGAATTAAGCTAAATTCAAACTCGATTTATTATTTTTTTTAAATCCATTTTATATTTAGCTTTATTTAATTCCTCAAGTTCGAGGCCATACTCTATATTTCTTTAGTCGGATATTGTTCTAACAAATAATCTATAGACTTTTTTGTTTTCAAATTAATATTTGACTCTTTCAGAAATGTGTTCATAGATCTATTTCGGGAATTTTCTAGGTTCCCATCATCAGAACACGTTTTGAAAGAGCTAACAATCTCATGCCAAACATCAAACATTCATATAAACTAGTTTACTCACTACATAAGAACTAATATATATATGAGCTCGAAGTAAAAGATTATCACCATTGATCAAAAAATAAACTGAAAACTTGTTTGTTATGTGATTGTCATTTTCATTGCACAATTAAAGGTCGAAAAAACATAATTTTTATTTTTAATAAAAATTATATCAAACTTATTTAATTCCAGTAATTGCAATTTTGCAATAATCAGAAGTGTTAGATTTAGATAATAATATGATCTCTGTCACATTGATAAATAAACTATTAAATTTTAAGCAAAATAAAATAAATCGGATGGTTGGAAAACAGAGATATTATTCGGAACATTTTGAATTTTAAGATCTGTTAACTTATCTCAAAATAAACAAAGTTTAGGGCTTAACCATAGTTAAGAATGTCAAATTCAAATGAAAATATCTGTGGTTAAAGTTAAACCCTTATTTTTTTAATAAGTTATTCGCCCTAAATAACATTAAGTTCTAGTGACTTTTCTATAAATAAACAGATGTTAACTTTATTCACTTGTGCGCCCCGGTAGGCTAGTTGGTAGCGTGCTGGCTTATCAGTGCGGGGGTCGTGGGTTCGATTCCCACCAGAGGCACTGTTCTGTTTTCGCTACAACGCACAGTGGTCCAAATGCTTAACCTAGCCGGAAGAAAGTCATAACTCGCTTTTGAAAAGACGCATTGACATGAAACTTTGCACGTTCATAGATTTTATCAATAAAAACACTCACTAAAAAATGGCGCCAATCGGTGAAATGGGCGTGGCAAATTTTTTGTTAAAAAATAAAAACAAATAATATACCTGTATTTTTGTAAAACATTATTTATTTATTTATCTAAAATTTCGAATTTGTTGATACCATCATTTGGATAGCATTCCCTTTTTGCAGCCAAAAGTTTATGGTATGAAGGGTAGATATCAGCGTTATGGCTTTTAGCTCCTGCACGCAAAAGACTATAAGTGTGTCTTGTGTATCCACCATCGATATACAAAACTAGCGCCTCCTCATTTGTGTATGGTATTGGTACTTTTGGAGAAAAGCTCATTTTTTTTTTTCATTTTTGCTGCTCTTGTCGGAGAAGAGTCTACGGTTTTGACAATGCCCGCAGCATTTCTTTTTCCAGACCTATAGAGACTTGTTCCAGCAGCAAATGTCAGTTCTTCTGGGGACCAAGTCTCCAATAAAGGTGCAACTTTCTTTCGCTTTGCTCTCTCACTTTTATCTGAGAATTCTTTAGAAGGTCTGCCATAGTTTGATGTCGACGGCCGATCTAGTAATCCGTCATCCTGAGGTGCTGAAGAAGACTTAATTGGAATTACAAAATTCCGATCTAACCAATGTTTATTTGTAGTCTCGAAAACTAGCTTTGTTCGATTGGCTTGAGCCCACTTCTTAGCCAGAAACCATACAAACATTCGAGCAGATTGTTTCACTTGTTTGCAATAGCTATCCGTTTCATTATTCTGAAGCCCGATCTTATCAAAAACATTTGATACAACAGCATTAAGTTTCTTATTTTGTTGTTTTTCACTATACCAAGCATCAAATAGTTCCCTCTTAGTAATGGACATTTTAAACTGTAAACCAAATAAAAAGCATTTAGGCAAAAACTGGCAGCTAAATTTGAAAACATTGACAAGCTACCATTATACAGATTACAAAACCACAAATAATAGAATTAAAGTCTTATAAATTCCCATTTAAAACTCTAGTTGAATTTGGACATTGAACAAAATGTTAACATATAAGACACACACGTACAAAACTGCATTTTTTTCTAAACAAAACATTTTATTTAAAATATAAAAATAGTAAAATTTGTTCTTACCTTTGTTAAATTAATTTCAGCAAAAAATTAATTTAAAAACTTTTTTCTTATTTTTTCACGACAACTTTAATTTCGGTACTAAATATCAACTGAGCTATAATAGAAAAACAAAACAGCAATTACGTGTGTTTAAAACAAGAAAGCAAACCTGAAACAGAAGTTAAATAAATAAAAAATGTACCGTTATGCACTATGGGCACTTGTCAATTTATTATCAAACAAAATATTTAGTTTCGAAATAGTAAAAAAAATTACTTTCTTCCGGCTAGATGGAGAATTTGGACCACTGTGCAACGCGCCGAAGGCCATAGTAGCTAGTGCTCGGTTAGGGTAATAGTATATAATGTGTAATTATATGATTATTAATTAATAAAAAAAAAAAAACTATTCACAGATATTTTCATATAAATTTGACATTCATAACAAAGGTCAAGCCCTAAGTGTTGGTTAATTTGAGATAAGTTAGCACCAAAGTTTAGGGCTTAACCATAGCTATCTATGTCATTTATAAGCAATACTCTGTAGGTAAAGTTAAAAGTTAGAAAAAATACTCTCCCTAATTAACACTAGATTGCAAAACATATGTTTTGACAAATAAAGAGTGGAAAAGAATAAATAACTGTTGGAAGAGAATAAAGAGCTTTAATATGCGTTTTGTTAAAACACGTGTTTTGCTATATAGTGTGAACGTGGCTTAATCCTCATTTGCCACAATGCTCATTTAGCTATTAACTGGGACTTTAACTGACACATTTGTTGTTTTCCATTTCAATTTAAAGCTACATTTACACTAGATAGCAAAACGCGTGTTTTGCCAAAACAAGTATTTACCCTACAAGAAATGGATGACCGAAACTAACACATGCAAATCTTGCATCTTCCTCTAACTTATGAATTTATAAATTAGAGGGAGATGCAAAATCACACGTACACAAAGTTTCCATCACTTTTTTCATATTGCCCTTAAGAAAATGATAGAAACTTTGTTATACGCATTGATGGATATTTCCATTAGCAGTGTCGGTCATTTGACCGGTCATATGACCGTCACTGTTCTTGCTGGGTAATATCTTTATTCTGTTTACTATTCTATTACCATATAATACCATATACATGAATTAGACAACTAAATCTCCTCGTTCTTTATTCCAGACATGGGCGGCGTCAATTACATTTCATAATCATTGACATGTGAAATTTTTCAATGTCATTAATAATTTCGGAACGACGCTTACAATTGTGGGCTTAAACGCTTCCTTATGAAATTTGTAAAATTTTAAATACCAAAAATGTTGATTAGTAACAACATCTGGGTATTTAATTACAGGGCAATTACTCAATTACATGTAATTAGACGTAAAAAAGTAATTGGTCTGTTATGTCCCATGTCTGAAATTGACAAAATATAAAATGTTTCAAGCAAGCGTTTTCGAGCCAACAAGTGTGAGCGTAGGTTTGAAATTATTAATTATATGACAAATTTCACAAGTGAATGATTGTGAAATGTAATTGACGCCGTCCATGTCTGCTTTATCCTAATAGCATATGTCGTCAATTTATGACTATATGGTAAAGCCACTAGAGAGAAAAACACATTTTTTGCCAAAACACGAACTTAAACTCTTTATTCTATTTCAACGCTTCTTTATTCTTTTCCACTCGTTCAGGCAAAACACGTGTTTTGCAATGTGGTCTTGAATGCCGTATAACTGTTTGTTAAATTTTTACTAAACATTCAGTAATCGGGCCTAAATGTCACAAATTGAAATACATATCTGATTTAACTGAATCGGTTGATACAAGTTTCCTGAAACAAATTAGAATCGATTAAATATCCAATTTCAATCGAAAGTGAAAGTGAAATTCATCACATACCAGAATAAAAATGCACAATTAATATTTTGCCATTCTTAAAGTACCCATACACTAGAATTATTATTGCGCAATAAAGAACCAAAACGAAAAGTTGTGCGATAATATTGCAAGTGTTTTGGTACCTTTAAGCTTTTGCTTTCGTAGGACTTCTAGATATTAAGACAATTCTTCGCAAGCAAAATATTGCAGAAATTTTTTTATTGTCGTACATTTCGAGGTCCCAGTAATAGATTTAACAGGGTTTTTCTATCAGAAACTTTAAATTTTTTGACATTTCGTTTTGTTTTTGAGAACATTTTATAGAAAACCCCTGGTAAAGTTACAAAAAAGCTACAAAAAAGCAGGTATCATACAGGTATAGTATACAAAACTCAAACTCAAACACTGACCTAGTTTTGGAAATTTTTAAGCAGGGAATAAATACACTAGTAATATTATTTCCCATTTTTTCGTTTGAACAAAAACGAAAATTGCGCAATAATAATGATAGTGTATACCCTAATCCTAAAAATTGTCAATAGCAGGTAAACTTTGAATTTGTTTTGCTGAATAACCTGGAGTGCGGAAAAATTGAGATGACCGAATTTGTATTCAGCATCAAAAAGCTTATCAGAAACAACTGGCCGCTTTTTCAATCAACTCGTAAAGGTCCCCATACACTATTAATATTATTGCCCAATTCTGAGATTTTGTGAACTAAGTGACGTCTACACGGAACATAAAATCAATGATAGAGCATGAAAAATACATGCAAATTAACAACAAAATATGTTTGTTTTTATTTTGCATGTATTTGTCGCGATCTAACATTGGACGTCAGGTCCAATACCCATGAACGAGTTAACTAAAACGAATTATAATGCATTTAGACTAGATAGCAAAACACGTGTTTTGCCAAAATAATTGCAAAGAATAAAGAACATAAGTTCGTGTTTTGGAAAAACACTTGTTTTGCTATCTAGTGTGAATACTATTGTACGGCAATAAGAATAGGTTGCAAAACACGCGTTTTGCCAAAACGAAAAGAATAAAGAACCGTTGGAATAGAATAAAGAGCTTAAATACGTGTTTTTTTGGCAAAACACGAGATTTTCTCTCTAGTGTAAATGTGGTTTGAATGTGGTTTTACCATATAGTCATAAATTGACTTCATATGGTTTTACCATATAGTCATAAATTGACTTCATATGCTATTAGAATAAAGAACGAGGAGATTTAGTTGTCTAATTCAAGTATATGGCATTATTAGCAATAGAATAGTGAACAAAAACAAGGAGACTTATTTAGTTCATGTGAATGAACTTTTAAATGTTTTTCAAAACTATGAGTTGCTATGCAGATGTAAACGTGACCTTAAAGAATAAAGTTTTTTGTATTAAGGTACCAGTACACTAGCAATATTATTGCGCAATATTTGGAATTTGTTCTGAAATCTATTATCACATATAGTAATAGAATAAAAAACAGAAACTTAAAGTTGTACAATAATATTACTAGTGTATGGGTATATTTAAAAAAAGTTTAAGCCACATTCACACTAGATAGCAAAACACGTGTTTTTTAAAACACTTAGTTATTCTCTTTATTCTATTCCAACAGTTATTTATTCTTTTACACTAGTTTTGGAAAAAAACGTGTTTTGCTATCGAGTCTGAATGTTGTATTACAGTGCGTTTACATTAAGCTCGAAATCCTTTTGAAACCAGATTTCTAAATCTTCGTTCTACGTTCACATCTAAATGCATAAATAAATGTTTTGGCAAACAATGCTTCTAAGCTCTTTTTGCAATCAGCTGTGATCGCCGTATAATTCAGTTTAAACTACACGAGCTGGATTTCGTTCACTTGATTTGTAAAACAAGTGTTTTGCATTTAGGTGTGAATACCATATAATGTAAATGTAGCTTTATGAATTTAAATGGGAAATCTATATTAAACTTAATTTTTTTTGTGCAATGTAAATTCACTATTTATTTTTTTCTGATTAATGAAAATATGTACTATTTTTTTTTATGTACATCACATTTTATTTAATTTTACATTATTTTTATTAATTTTAATTTAGCTTTATATTAATATCAACTTATACGGCACCAATATTTGTAAATCCTCAAAGAATGCTTAATATGTGGCTTAATCATGGCGTTAATCGTTACAACTTAGATACCTATTACTAGCAATATTATTGCCAAATTTTTCGACTTTGTTCTAATAATGGTAATAAAATACTAGGAACATAAATTAGAAGAAGGACAAAAAAGAGAAGTTGTGAAATAATATTGCGAGTGTATGGGTACCTTTATACTAATTCAATCAATCATGCCTTAAAACAGGGCATACACTAGTAATATTATTGCGCAATTTTTCGTTTTAATTTTTTAGGGATGTGTTCACAATTAAAGCTAAAACTAAAGGCGAAAATATTTTTCCATAGCCCAGACAATTTTTGCATTTCATACCAAATTTACACTATATTGCAAAATTTGTTTTTTTTTGTCAGAACCATTTCTTTATTATTTTCCACTTGTTTTGGAATAGAATAAAAAGAATAAAAAATAAGTGTTTTAGCAAAACACAAAATATGTTCGTATTTCGTTTTAGTTTTTTTATTAACACTCTCTTACTTTACGTGGTAGTAGATTAAAGAAAAAATAATTATGATATAATATTGATGAAGCAGGTCATGCATAAGCAATGTTACGGCTCAATTTTTTATTGTTCTTTATTATATTATCATACGTGGTAACATATTAAAGGACAACCTTGAAAAATTTCTCCATAAGATTTCCTAGTGTATCCGCTGCTTAAGCATAGAATACATATTGCACAAAAATATTGATGGTGTATGTGTGCCCATGCACTAGAAATATTATTACAAAATATCGATTTTGTTTTTTAATCTTTTACCATATAAATAACAATAGCGAGAAGTTGTTGAAAAGCGAGAAGTTGCAAGTGTATGTGTACCTTAAGGAACCCACTTACTAGAAATATTAATGCGAAATTTTTCGATGTTGTTCTTTAATCTATTACCACAAACAATAAAGAGCAAAAGCGAGAAGTTGTGCAATAATATTGATAGTCTATGGACACCTTTAAAATGTATTTTCAATTAATTAAATTATATAAAATCCAATTAAAAGAAGTATTAACTAGATATATTAAAAATATAAATGTACTAGTAATAATTACAAACAATTTGTATTAAATTCAAAAATAATAAAAAAAAATTCCAATCGAAAATATATTGATAAAAAATAACATTAAAATACAAAAAATTTCATGTTGGCAACGTTATTTTTTTATTTGGTTTAAAGTAAATTTGTAATAGATTAACAACCACCAAAAATAACAGGACTTTTTTAGTACTCGTCACAATAAAAAGAAAAGGATAGCATTTAAACTTCATATTTTTATATTCGTTTGCTGAGTTTTGTGCGTGCTTCGTGATCGTCATCATCAACATTAACATCTCCATTGCTGTTCGGCATTTTGATTGTCTGTGCTTTGTAAAACAATATACATATATAAAAAAAAAAATTCTAAAACAAAATTGTGCAAATTATATAAAAAAAAATATTAACTAGTACATATTTTATATAATTTTATTTTTTTTTAGAATTTTATTTAATTAAAGGATCTTCGGATACATACATAAAATATGGTAAGTAAATTTTGCAGTGTTTAAGGACTTTGAGGTTATGAATCCAAGGGTTGCAAATTTAAAATTGCATGTTCATATGCATACCTCAACAAAAAAACTAGTTTTTTTTGTGTTAACTACCAGGGAGCGACTTTCATGCAAATGCATGTTTAGCGCAAAAATGTTTTTTTTTTAGCAAATACTTTTCTGAATCAAAGAGTGCGACAAAATGGCATCGATTTGTTGTTGCATACATTTGAATATTTTGTTCTAATTGTATATTTTTGCAAATTTTGTTAGAAATAGGCCTCGGAAGTTAATGCATTAAAAATCGTAAAATATGCACTTACATTTAAAAATATGCTTTTATTATTTATTTATTTTTCAACGTTATTAACATTATTAACAAAATTTAAGTAATTTTTGTCTTAGAAATTGGTTTAAAATGTTTAAGCTTTGATCATCGCAAGAAAATAAATAATTTGTATTTTTCTCTTTGTCAGTGTAAAAAAACAAAATAATACTGAAAAAATCTTTATAAAAATGTACATATATAATATATAATTTTTGTAAAAAGTTGATTTTAGTAAAATATCAAATAAAATTTCTTAAAAACATACATTTTAATGCAAAAATATATATTTATAGCAAACTATGCAAACATGCATAAACCAATCGATGCCATTTAACCATATTTGGTTAACTTTGTCCTCCAGCTAAAGACAATAAACTTGTATTCAAGATATATTGAATATATCTTGCTTGTATTCACATGTATATTTCCGAGCCCTAGTTTATAAATTGCACTTTATGGGGCGTTCCTCAAGCAAAAAGTAGGTGGTCCCATCCAGAACCCTCTTACAAAATAAAACACAAAGTAAATACAAAATCAGGACTTCAAAAATGTATTTTTTATCAAAATCAAAAATATATGTTATGTTAAAATAAAAAGCTGGTCTTCTGAATTAGAATACAATTGAGATGTTTTACTTTATTTTCATTCGTTTTTATAAGTTCGACTTTAATAAAACATTTGGCATTTTTTTTTTTTTTGGCAAATATCAAGAATAATATGGAATAGCAGCCGCCTACGCCAAGGATGATAAAAAACTAGGATGCACAGAATCGCGCCAACACCCCATCGTGCCAAATTTTAAGACTGGTTATATTCACCCATTATTAATATAATTTATTTATTTTTAGTAATTTTGAAATTAGTTTATATTAGTTAAAATTTCTTAATTGAAAATATTAGTAAAATTTTGATTAACAAAATTTTCAAACTACACTAATGCTATAAACACATAGACCACAGCAGACTGCAGAGCTACACGACTGCAAATGCCGTTGACTGCAATCGTCGCCGTGTGGTCAGCTACTTATTATTTTGGAAACGACATCAGCATAGTAAACAGCTGATCACGATTCAATTTAAAAATATATTTTTATACAAATCAGGGATGTTAAAGTTGGTACAATTGTACTTTTTTTTGGTACATTTTGACCTTCTAAAGTACCGTGGTACTACCGCGACTCATTTGGTACAATTTAAAAATTTTTAATTTTTCCCCTTTTTGAATTTTTAGTATAGCAAACAAATTGTTATTGTGTCCTTTTTCATTGCATTTATTCGTTTTATGTAATGAGCTCTTAAAATATATGCGACTATATCCGCCAGATTTTACGATTTATCATCATTTTAAGGATTTTGAAGAATAAAGTTGGCAATTTTTTTTTTTTAATATCGATTAAAAATTTACGATTTTTTACAAAATTTATCTGGCAGCTCTTACATATATTGACACTTGTTGAAGCCAACTTCACTTTTATTTTGAATTTATTAAAATTCTGAAGAAGTGAAAATTGATATATAGATATGGCATCACTTATAACATATGGGAAAACAGTGGACATTAGAGTGAGGTGAGTTTCTAAAAATAGAACTGTTGTGTTGTTGGAGTTGTTGGAGTTGTACTTCTGAGATTATGTATGCAAGAACAAAAACACCGTGTATTGAATAAAACTAGTTTTAATCACAACAAAACTCGACCTAACTATAGCTCAGAGGGCTGAAGCGCTCTGTCTAATGTGTAGTGCGAGTGCATGTGGCATTAAAAATCAGTTTATCTATACCACGGTCAGTGATTGCACAGAAAAATTTCATATAGACGCAATCGAACAAATAAAAACATAACAAATATTACATTATTCAAAAAAAAAAAACAGGGTCACTGACGAACGTTCAATACCAGAAACTGCGCAGTCTGATTCAGAAAAAATTGAATATTTGCAATGTAGTTATGATTTTTAGAAAATACACTCATTCTTCTCTACCACGCCTTTCACAATTAAATTAAGTAAAATTGCATATTAATTATAGTATTAACTGCAATTGTCTGAAAAAGACGTTAAAATTCAAACTCAAACGAAAATTAAATTATTGTTAAAGAAATGAAAGAAAATTCCAAACAATCTTATATATGTTAAATTTAGAACGAGCTCTCAACCTCCGTATATTTACAAAAATAAAGCAAATCAAACATATTAGCTAGGTTAATACTAGTATTTCGATCTGGTTAAAGATCTCATCAGAACCCAATGTTTTAGAAAAGTTATAGCCTCCATAATAGGCAGAGCTTTAACAAGAAACCGATTAATCATTAATTTTGCTCCATTCTTGTCTTCTTAGTAAAAATATTACTTGAGCCAGAGTAAAAACTAAAATTTTTTTAACTGAAGTCGTTAAAAAATTAAAATGTTTGTAGTTTTTGGTCGGTAGTAGCTAATTTTCAAAATGAACTGAATGTCAATATGTTTCCAGACATTTCTAGTCGTTGCTGGAATTTTATCCATTCCACACTGGTCTGCAAATGTGGAAAGAGTTTTTTCTTTTCAAAATATAATAAAAACTAAGGAAAGAAACAGACTTCATTAGCCAACATTATCAAGTCTCATACAGACTAAGGATTGGTTAAGAGCGACAAATTTATGCTGCTATGATGTAGAAATTCCAAATAGTTTATTAACTAAACAAATAATTCCATGATTTGGTCTCATATATTCATAAGACTTTTTTATGCCTTATTTTATTCATACATATAATGTATGTTATTGGAAGGTTTTGTTTTTTTCTGTACAAGAGAATTTTTATGTATTTTTTTTTTTTTTTGTTGTTTTAATAAATTTTAAAAAAATGGTACCGTCAACGTCCAAAAAGTACAATTTTTTTTGGATGTTGGTACAAAATTGAAAACTCCATTTAACATCCCTGATACAAATGCATTTTTGTTTCAGTAGTGCCAATTACATCTTTTTTTTCTTTATTAAAATAGAACAACATGCTTGGTTGTAGACACGTATATAAAGTTCACTTAAAAATACAATTACTTATTTATAATACATTATTATAACGTGAAAATAAATTTATATAACCCCTCTTGAATATTAATGCAATTATACCATTTGATGTTGCGACGTTTTTTGTGTTTAACAAAATAAAATATTTTTAAGCACTAATTTGTTACATATTTTGTTTTATTGTCAACACTATTTTTGTTTTGCAGCCAACAAAAATAGAAATTAACCTAAGTTGACTACAGCGGCAAAAGTAGTCGGGTAGCCGTGTAGTTGTGTTGGTGCCAAAATAATCGTTTTCATATAAACGTGTGTATTTTATTTTTGACAGGCTGTAGTCGTGTAGCTGCAGTCGTCTATGTGTTTATAGCATAAGATTGGCCAATTAATTTTCCAAAGAGTACAAAAAAAACATTATATTATTTTTTCGCCGTTGCTAAAAAATTGCCGCATCGAATACGAAGTTAGATCATTTTCAATTTTTGTTACATATTAAGTTGTATAGGTATACATAAAGGGTGTCCCAAGAAGAGCGCAATTTTTAAATTTTAAATAAAACAGATATTTAAAAAAAAATCGTGAAACTTTATTATATCGTAAAGTAGACAGAATGAGGTTATGTATGGAACAATATATCGTGCAGATGGCCGCCGCGGCTTTGCTGGCATGCACGCGATCTTTTAATGAAATTTTCAATGACCGTATGGCATGAATGCTGCGGTATTTCATTAATGCAGCGTCCAATTTCCTCTTTTAAGGCTTGAGACGTCGTCGGCTTATTCGCGTAAACCATCGACTTCAAAAAACCCCAAAGAAAAAAATCTAGTGGTGTTAAATCGCACGATCTAGGCGGCCAATTCTGATCTCCAAAACGCGAAATAACACGACCGGGAAATGACTGATGCAGCAATTGAATTGTTTCTCTGGCTGTATGACATGTGGCGCCGTCTTGTTGGAACCACATGCCCTCCACACTCATTTCTTCAATTCTAGGCAAGAAAAAACTGGTTATCATTTCACGATACCGAACACCATTGACTGTTTGCGCTTGACCTGCCTCATTTTCATAAAAAAGGTCCAATGATTCCTCCAGCCCAAAAACCACACCACACAGTGACACGTTGAGGATGCATTTGCTTCTCGTGAATCACTCGAGGATTTTCTTCACCCCAAATGCGACAATTCTGCCTATTGACCAAGCCATCAAGATGAAAATGGGCCTCGTCACTGAAGATGATTTTATCGGCAAAATCAGCATTTTCATGTTGTCTCTCCAATACCCAATTAACGAACTCAATTCGCTGTCCATGGTCAGCTGGCTCCATTTTTACTTACCTCGTACCTTCTACTAGCAAACAATAACAATTGTTCAAATGTCAAACAATGACACTTCGAATGTTGCCAGATTTAAAAATTGCGTTCTTCTTGGGACACCCTTTAGATCCTAATTAAAGAAAAGAGTGAAAGATCCAATCCGAGATGTAACACCAAAAATTATGAATTAACTACAATTAGAATCATGCCAAAAAAATGTTAGCACAATATAATAAAAGTTTCGCTTAGTTTCTGGAAATCGGACCTTTTAGTGTAACATTTTTTTTATTGTTTCGACCGTTATTTTGAGTATAAATAATGTTTGTAATTGTTCAAGGATATTTTAAAAATATCTTAAAAATATGCTATTTTAGGCATTGGTCTAGGTGCAGAATGTTTTTCTTTAAAATTAAGTATAAAAATAGTTATTACCAGTACACTATTGTACATATCGTGGTGCCATGTTAAAAAAGTTATATCCCTACTGAAAAACTATAATATGTAAATTAATACGGTAACTGGTACATTGCTTTATATTTTATAAAAAATATCTTTAAAAAATACGAAACAATCGCCCATGTCCCTACTTTAGAACGTATTGCAATTAGAACGAATTTGTGAAATCACACGAAATTGAAATTTGGTGTTCTCGAATCCTAAAAGCTTTCGAAAACTCGAATTTTTTTCGAAATTATTATCGAAGTGCCAAAAACATATGGTTTTCTTGTCAAAAACATTGTTTATTAAAAAACAAAAATTACAATAATTTAAAATATTATATTTATATTAAGTTTTATAGGACTGAAAAGAAGAATAATCCACAATGAAAATATGAGACAACGTGGTTTAAGAGATGCTTCGGACCCTTTGTCCATCACAGACTCTGCGTAAGTGTTATTTTCTTTTTGTAAACAGTAATAAAAATCACGATTTTTTTACAGGGTTCATAGGGCTTTATCGTGTCAACAAAATAGCCTTTGTCATGATTTTGGAAAAAAATTCTCCACAAATCGGCAATAGTTCAATACCGGACCTAATACAATTGCTTCGCATTTCTGTGTTTGCCCTGCAAATATTAAACAATAATATACATATGTAACACATTGTTAAAAATATGTAACTTACATTTTTTTGTATATTTAAGCAACAATTATTAAACTTGAAGAAAAATTTCTTTTTTTATGAGCGCGCTTTTATTGCGCTTTTATTAACATATGATTGAACACATGTTTTGATGTCATATGTTCTAAAAGAGAGATGCCATATGAATGTTTACCAAATAAACAATGTTTTCTTAATATTTATTGTTACTAAAATCTTGTAAAACAGAATTACATTACTTTTAAACTTAAAAGAAAGATTTTAGTTATTCATTTCTTGGTTCAGCTTTTTTTAATTATGAACCAATTAAGTTTGGTAAATGTAGATTGAATTACGATGGTATCACTGTTTTCATACACATTTGTTTTTATTGGCAACACTGCTTTTTCGAACATAAATAAAATAAATTCCGATTTCGTAAAATTTTATACTTTTTAAGGAATATTTTAAAAGCTAATTTTACAATAATTATTGATAAATTAGTCTAAGTTAACCTTTTAACATAAAAAAAAACATTTCATATTAACGATTACTAATGTTTTTTTTTCGGCTGAAAGTAAAATGCTTTTAAGAAATGCTTCTAAATTTTTATTCAATTTGTTTGAGTGTTTTTTTCAAAACCAGTTTTTTAAGAGTTTAAACATTACAACCAAAAATACAATAAAATCAGAAATAAGTAAAAAAAAGTCTAAATTTTTAATATTAAGCACCATTTTTGACCCTAAATTCTAATTTATTAGAAAAAAAAGGGGTATTCGTTTTACTTTCGACCAGGCTTTTTTACACGAATTAAAACGAATAAAAAATAGGGAAAAACGTTCTGATTTAATCGCAAGAACACCGAAAAATTCTAAAATTTTCACTTTCGTTCTGATTTAAAAGCCATAACAGGGGTTAATATAAGCTTTTTTTTTTGTAAAATTTAAGCTGAAATAGGAAATATTTTGATTTACTCGATTAATCGATCAAAATTTTTCTAATTATTCTTTACTCGAAATTGGCCATTTTAATTCACTCGAACAATTGTTTGATTAAAACTCAGCGGTTAATCGAGTAACGGTTAACCGATTGAATACCCTATTACGTACTCTAAAGAAAGTAAATTTTCTCAGGATTTCAAAAATTATATTATTTTTAGTATCCATGATACGTAGCGCCCTCTACACCCGTAGGAAATATAATGGTCGTTAAATCTAATAAATAATTTTATGTCTGTATCATAATTGTGTCTTGTCAAGTTTGAAGCCTAGAAACAAAAATGTCTGGGATATGGAAAAAAGCGACAAATTGCGAAAAAAAAAGATTTTTTCGTATTTTTTGTGCCAAGCTATTTTGTTGCAATTGTTTATCATCTGTAAGACAAACAAAAGGAGACATGCCCATGTTCGAATCCTTAGAAAGCTTTGTTCGAATTCGAAAATTTGAAAACTTGTAAGATGATATCAGTGCTTAAAAGTCAAACTTTTTTCTATTTTTCATATTTACTAGATCGTTGTGTACACGTTTTCAACATTTTTAACCGTTAAAAAGTACTTTTTATTACTTTATTTTCAATATAAAAATTCTGTTTGAATCGGATTTTTTTTCGAATCGAATTACATAATAACCCTCAAAAATCTGGGATTTTACAATCAATATTTTACAATAATTTTACTTAAAAGTGGATATGTTCAGTTAACTGACGCCGCACACTGGTACATCTTAGAGAAGGCATTTTTTTTGTAACCGAATTTAAAACAAATTGCACACTTTTTTTTAAATTGTCAGTTAAATTAGCTGATAACAGATTTACACCTTTTTTATTCTACAGTCCTCAGTAGTTTTTTTTTATAATTTTTAGATTATGTTTTTAACGAACATTTTCCCCTATGTTGGAGTATGACTAATTTGCTTTAAAAGTCTTCAAAATAAATTTTATATTGCCAGAAAGACCATATGTCCTCCAAAAGCTCAAATCAAATGATTTTGCGCAAGTTTTCGCGCGGAGCTGCTAGAGCCATTTTTTAAATTTAATTGAAACTATATTATCAATAAAATTATATGTAATGCCGTAGTCCATGATTTTCAAAAAAGTTATACTTGTTTATTTTATACCTTCAGTAACTTATAAATTTTCGATACGGTTTTACATTTATATTAACCCTTAAATGCTTACTGTACCTTAAAAAATACAACCTTGAAAACAAATCTGAGAAAATGCTAAAATGGAACAGTTAGAGCGGTAGGAGTACATTTTATAAAAATGTAATTTTTGTATTGGAGACCCCTTAGGGAATGGAGATAGTGGAAATGCATGTTATGAGAAAATGTTGTAGTTGAAAAAATATTGCCAATCGGTCATTCATTTGAGTCCTCTAGGGGCATTCTTGGGACAGTTCGAGCGGTCTGAGAAAATTTTATAAAAATTTTATATTTGTATAGGAGCCTCTTAGTGAGTAGAGATTGGGAGTAGGTATGTTCATTTATATAAAATTATATATAAACATATGGCACGATTTATAATTAGACATAATTATATGCTGTTGATTATTAAAAAATTTGTTTATATGGTGCTATATAAAAATATATATAATTATATATGGTATAATTTTATAAATTAAATTATATAGGTATACCCATTTTTCGGATATAATTATATATAATGATATCTGATTAACCCGAGTAAAAAAATATATATATAATTATAAAGGGTCCGCCAAATAACTTTTTTTTTTGAAAATGCTATAAAAAAAAAAATGAATATTTTCTCAAATTTATTTTTTTATTTGAAAGTACAATCCTTCCGGTTAATAATGGAAAATAATTTATTTCAAATGGCTGCCTCGGCTGGCCATGAAGTAGCCTACACGATCGAATTTTTAAGCACATTATCGATTGTGTGCAGCTGTATTTCACCAATGGCTTTACGAATATTGACCTTTAAAGCGTCAATTGCCTCTGGCTTGTTGGCGTAACACTTATCTTTGACGGCACCCCACAAATAATAGTCAAACGGTGTCAAATCGCAGCTCCGAGGTGGCCAAACAACATCAGCTCTGCGGCTGATAATGCGATCTTCAAATATAGGGCGCAAAACATCGAGTGTAGTTTCGGCTGTGTGGCACGTAGCGCCGTCCTGTTAAAACCAAATGTTGCCAATATCCTCCTCTTCAATTTTTGTGAACAAAAATTCGTTCAACATGGCCCGATAACGATCGCAATTGACTGTAACGGCCACTCCTTGCTCATTACCATGAATTTCAAAGTAATATCGCAATATTTCCCAGCGTTGTTCAAGCGTATACACAACCATATTCGTTCAGCGGAAGGATAAAACTAATTATCTGTCAAATCAGACATGAGCTAAGTGTTACCATTCACGAAATAAGCACTAGTTGAAAAAAAACTTTAGATGGCGGACCCTTTATATACTTAAATACAACTATATATATATAATCATATATAGCACCATATATAATAAGATATAAATATATATGGGTTTGATTATTCAAAACTTTGTTTATGTGGTGCTATATAAAATTATATATAATTATATATGGTCCAATATATAATTTTATAAAATTTATATACCCATTTTTCGAATATAATTATATATAAATATATCTGATTCTATCAGATTTAAAAGAATTATATCCGCCAATTTCCGTATATAATTCTATATAATTTGTTATGGCTTATATAAATATTTTCAATCGGGTACCGTTTTTTTTTATAAAAATATCATTAAACAAATAAATGTATTTTTTTTTGTTTGCTATCAGTAAAATCAGCAAAAATACTTGAAGTGTCAGAAAATTTTTAGTTAGAAGGGCGAATGTAGAAAGTAGGTAGTATCAGCAAAAGCGTTTTTTTTTTTGGAAAATCAAATATTTTGCAAACCCCTAGGCCTAGTTTTTGGGATGTAGATTATCTTTAAACTTAGGTTAACGAATTTCTTATATGGAATACTACTTCTGAAATGTGTTTTTTTTTTATTTTGTTATAATAATGCCAAAAATTCTAAACAAAATAAAGTGGTTCCGACAATTTTTTGTTAATAAACTTGAAAATGGCAGACAAAATTCGTTGTCCGTTTAAAAACAGGTTGGAAGATACTTTCCCTATCTCGGTTAGTAAACTCACTTCGATAATATGAGGTATTTTAATGACAGATCCTGAGGATTTAGTTTTTATGAAACTGTCACAGGGTAATTCAGTAATTCAAATTTCATTTCACGTTCCATTCCAATTTGACTTGTTCACCGTTCCATTCCTTATCGTTTCAATTTGGACCAATGCTTCATTTAATTATGGTGTTTTAATTTGTAGGTCACCATATGGTTGTTTTATAGAATAGAAACCTTCGAAAATTTCTCAAGGACCTTTTCTATTTGTATAAGGGTGGGTTAATACTCTTGTGGAACAAAACGGTACTCATGAACGCTCTCAAAAAAGTTTTACAGTTACTACGTGACAGTTGTTTGTGTAGTAATCAGTAGTAGTTGTAGTCAACTTTATCATCTTGTAACTCACTCTGTAAAAAGCAGGGTGACCATTAATTTCTCGACGCGAAAACTGCTTGCATTAAATACAGAAATAGGTTAAGGGTTACGAACCAGTGCCTCGTTTCTGTAACTAATGCGAGAAGTTTTCGCATCGAGAAATACATGGTCACCCAGCTTTTCACAGGGTGAGTTAAGAGATTATAAAATTGATGACATTTTCAGATCTTGTACGTCTTTAAGCTTTAATTTAAGGTATAATTTAAGCCTTTAACTAACTAACCCTTCTAAAACCGCAAATGTTCAGAGTTGTATTCAATATTTTCGTTTTTTTTTTTGTATTTGTGTTTTATGCATATAACTACAATATAATTAAACGCCAATGAAGTTATTCATAAAACCTAGAGATGTAACGAACAGTGTATTCGGCCCTTTACCGAATATTTGCCGAATAGTTCTTTTATTCACTTCCGTACAAAAATACACTGTATTTTATATATAGACGAAAATAAACTGGACAAAAATATTTTTTTAGGTTAAAAATTACTGAAAGATAAATTCATTTGATCAATTTGTGCAAACATCATTGAAATGGTGACTAGAAGAACAAAAACAAATATCGTTCTTTCAAAAAGTCAACCCCCATAAAAAACACTTTTTTTTAGCAAAATTAACATTGTTTCTTTCATAATCGCTGCAAATTTTGTGTTTCGCCAGTGAATTAATAACTTTTTACAAAGGTTATTTTATTTTTTTTGTTTTGTTTTCAAAATGTTGTTGTCAAGCCAAAATCCAGTTTGACTGCCAAATTCTATAATGTAAAAAGGCCGATTTGTAACTGGATTTGACTCGATTTTAAACAAGATTTCGTGGAAGTGAAAATTCATTATTAGTCTCCAAATCTACTTAAATGTAGATTTCTATAGATTTCAGTGGAGATCTAATCAAATCACAAAATGAAATCCCAATTTAGTTTATACTAGCGGGCGCAGCCCGCTACGTTGTTAGCGTGCCTTAGACCTAGTTTTTTTGATGATGGATAAACTTGGCTTAATTCAAATAAAAACTTTTCAAAAAGATGGTCGCAATAGCTATGCATAAAATTCCAATGAAATCGGTTGTGCCGTTTAGAAGATACGGAAAATGTAGTCGTAAAAGTGTCACGCCCATCGTATCGGATTCTAATATAGGCTATAGTGGAAGTCAGTAGACAGACTATCTATGCACCAAATTTCAATAAAATCGGCTTAGCCTTTTATAAGATACGGAAAAAGTGGGCATAAAAGGGCCACGCCCACCATATCGAATTTTTTTATAGAATATATTTCCTTCCGGAGCTTCCACTATCTACATGCCAAATTTAAATAAAATCGGTTCGGCCGTTTATAAAATACAAAAAAAGTGGGCATAAAATAGCCACGCCCACCATATCGTAATTTTTTTTTACTCTCTATGTACCAAATTTCAATAAAATCCGTTCAGTCGTTTGGGCGTGATGGGCGTAATATTAATCAGGATAGTGAAAATGTGGGCGGAAAAGTGCCATGCCCACAATATCTAAATGTAATATAACTTAAAGTGCTTATCTGTGATATCTTTTTCTGGGTATAAACTATCAATTACATAGCATAAGCCATATCGAATATAGCGAAAAAGTGGGCGTAAATGTGCCACGCCCACCATATCGAAATCAAATACAGCACATATTACTTTTCAGTTTGCCCACTATCTGTATACCAAAATTTAATAAAATCCTTGAAGCCATATAAAAGATAACAAAAAGTGGGCGTAAAACTGCCACGCCCACCCAGTCTTAATCTATTATAGCAAATAGTGCTTATGAGTCATCCCAATATGTGTGTACCAAATTTCAATAAAATCTGTTCAGCCATATAGAAGATAGTGAAGATGTGGGCGTAAAAGTGCCACGCCCACAATATCAAAATTTGATATAACTTAAAGTGCTTATCTGTAACATCTCCTTCTGGGTACCAAATATCAATTGCATCGGTAAAGTCATATCGAAAATAGTGAAAAAGTGGGCGTAAAAGTGCCACGCCCATCATATAAAAATTTCATATAGCCTATAGTTCCTTCCAGACCGCCCACTATCTATGTGTCAAATTTGAATAAAATCGGTTCAGCCGTTTGGACGTGATGCTCACACAAACAAACAAACCAACAGTCATTTTTATAATATTAATAAGGATTTCGGCGAAACCCAAACGAAATCTAACTTTTTGTGCTGAAATAGAAAATACAGCACTATTTGCAATAAATGAGGGGTTTTGCACAAAAATATTTAAACATTAATCAGCTATTTATATGATAAAAAAATAATTGAAAAAAAGACATTTTAATAAATTTGAAAAGCCAAAAAAAAAAAAAACAAATTGAATTTTTTGGTTTTCGACCAAGATCGGTCGAAAACTTTACTCAGCGAAGCCACTAGACTTCCCAACACATAGGAGAAAACCCCTAAGCCCGGCCGAAGTCTGGTCACTCAGAAAAACTTTCCTCAGCGAAGCCGGGCTTTGGACGGACTGGAGGAGAAAACCCATAAGCCAATATATTTTGTACTATCACCTCCACTCGGTTATCCCTGGGTAATGCCAACACTAAAATCATCCTCCCCATTTTTGTACTTAAAATATACTTAAAATAGCTCCAGAGGATCACAAAAATGATACCAATTTTAAAATCTTGAGGAAATTTCCTTTCATTTGAGTGCCCACACTTATATTTTTCTACACATACCGGTTTTTGGGCCCTGGAGGACCAATGATATGCTATTGAATAGAGTACGATATGATTTATTTCAACTTGAATCAATTTGAATCCGATTATATTACACGTTTGTTTTTAAATTTTATTCGAGATTTATAATGTTTTATTAAATTGAATGAATTGGAGTGATTCTATGAAAAAATCAACAAAAACCAAATAAATTCTTAAGTCCCAACTATATTTAGCGAAGCTGAGTGAAGGGAATGAGTGATTGTAAGAAAATACATTGAAGAACTCATATTTAGCTAAAGTCAACGTTTGTGAAGTTTGATCAATGAGCATACAGACTAAAGAGATTTCAAGCCAAAAATATCTGAAAATTCAATCTCTTGAAATTTATATTCATACTCGGTCCATTGAATTTCCGTCACGAAAGAGAAGGTATAGGAAAATGAAAAATATAAAAACAGTGATTTTCTTGTTACTTTTAAATAACTCGGTACAAAAAACCACTTTAATAGTGAAATTATTAGTAAATAACACTGGTCGACATTATTTTTGGGTCTGACTTCTAAATGTTAAATTTTGATTTCCTTTATGTTACTCATAAAGGGAAAAATATTTGTTTTTATCAAAGTTTGATTTTAATTTAAGTGCTACCAACCGCATGATCGTAAAATCTTCAAAACTTACATATTGACGTAAAACAGAAAAAGCTAACTTTAAAAGCTAGGAATGAATATTTTGGTGTTTTTCGATGTCTAGCATCAGAATTTATGCATTAAAACAAAAACCCACAAACATTTTTTTTTGTCGACCAATTTTTTTTTTAACATGGTTTATTGTTTGTAAAAACGATTTTATTAACTTTTTATTTTTTCAATTTCCTTTATCGGATCTCATCGTTGAATTATGGCAGATTATCGCATCTTTTCTCGTCAAGTTCTGCAAGAAAATTACAGATATGCAAACAGACCTGATGAAAACACTGATGATGAATTTCATATCAAAACCTATAAAAAAGGCACATTTTGAACCCAACCCCCTCAGAATTTGATGAAATTTTGCATACAGCTACATTTTACCTATACAAACACAACCTCATATTTATAAATTGCATTTTTGAAAATATGTGGGCGTGGCAAGGTATCGAAGTTGGTGCAGGAACACAATACAAAAACAAATACAACTTAATTAATTTATGTCATCATAAAATTGATTTCGAAATATTCGCTGAGTGGCACGCAACCAGCCATGGAAAATCTGCATGTGATGGTATAGGTGGGACATTAAAAAGAGGCACCCGGAATTATAGCATTGCAAATAAAAACCAAATTCAAACGGCGAAAGACCTTTATCATTGGGCTTCACAAACTTATAAGACCTCCATAGAAGTTGCTTATGCAGACGCTGACGACTATAACAAAACAAAAGAAGAGCTATTTTAAAGATATAAAAATGCTAAAACTATTGCAGGAACTCAAAGCTTCCATTCTTTTATACCTTTAGATGAAACTTCACTAAAAGTTAGCAAATATTCCGAAAGTCAGCAGTAAGCGCAAAATTATATATTAAATCTAAAAAATGAAAATAAAAAAAAAAATTACCAAGGGTAAATCCATATTTTGGGGGTGTCTGAAAAATTTGATAATACGATTCTTGTTCTAATATATTAGAATTACAAAAAAATCCGTATAACTTTCAAAGTATAGCTACTTTATTTTTTTTTTTTTTGTCACACAATGATATCAAAATATAAGGAAGTTAACAAGAGATGCGTTTACTTAAAAAAATTTAAAAAAAAAGAAAAAAGAACGCCATTTTAGTTTTTAGATATGTTGTATATATTAAATAGACCCTTCCAAAAAAAAATTTTTTTGGAAAAAAACACTTGGTTGAAGTGTTTTCCCAGTTTAAAGTTTTATTTTTGGGAAAAAAAAAATTTCTGTGTAATATAAAACTTTTACAGTGTATATTTTCGAAAGCTAATTGAAATACCTTTCTAATGGTACCAAAATCTTTGAAATCGGTTCAGCCATTCCGGAGTAATCTCAGCTTGAAAGTACATGTAATCTTGATTTTTCAAAAACTTCGATACCTTGCCACGCCCACATATTTTCAAAAATGCAATTTATACATATGAGGTTGTGTTTGTATAGGTAAAATGTAGCTGTATGCAAAATTTCATCAAATTCTGAGAGGGTCGGGTTCAAGGAATATCGGTTTTGATAGGAAATTCATCTGATGAGAAATAAATTGTAAAATTTATAAACATTAAAATGTATTTTTTTAATATAAAATTTTTTTAATAGATTTTTTCGCATGAAAAATAAAACCAAACATTCATAAAAATTAATTAGATTTCCAACCTTTTGTAAATTAAAAACTTTAATACAAACCAGCTTTTAAAAAATCGTAATTATTAAAACAATCTCTGAAATGACGTTTTTAACGCTAGTGGCAAATTAAGGTCTATTTAGAAAGATATGGAAAATATCCCAATAAAAAATGTTCGAACAATTAAACTCCTTTTTACATCATCTGTATTTGCTTCAATTTAAATTTAGCACCATTGCTTATGTCTCCTCTATTAAATATTGGTAGCGATTCCTATTCTCACTTTCACCATTCACCTCAGTTTTCGAACCTTATTTTCTCTCAAATAATACAAATTTATAAATTTTTTATTGTCCAATCGTCTTTACAATAAACAAATATTTAAAAACCTGAAATCAAAATGGAACTAATAATTAACACTCGGGAAATAATGAGATTCGAAAATTGAGGTGAATGGTGAAAGTGAGAATAGGAATCGCTACCATTAAGATTTCACTAAAGCTGAGAGAACCCCTCAACAAACTTTCCTTGTAAGATCAATCTTAATCTTTTAACTCCTCACAACCAAAAAAAATTATGAACTAAAAAATTTCAATCTTATTTCTAATGTTGGTTTTAGCGTGAAGTAATTTCTATTCAAATTGGTCAAGGTGGCATACAAATCGGCAATGCCTGTTGGGAACTATATCTACTGGAACATGGCATTAATGTGGACGGCTCGGTAAAGACTAAAGAAGAAATGTTGGCAAGCGGCAGTAGTGCTGGCACAGTGGGTTCTGAGGGACAATCAAATGCTACCAATGATGCCCGTACATTTTTTGCTGAAACCGGTTCGGGGAAAACAAGTACCACGATCAATATTTGTAGATTTAGAGCCGACAGTAATTGATGATATACGCAATGGTAAAATGCGTAGTCTTTACCATCCCGAACAGTTGATATCGGGTAAAGAGGATGCAGCCAATAATTATGCTCGTGGTCATTATTCGATTGGCAAGGAATGCATTGAAGGCGTTACGACACGTTTACAAAAAATGGTCGAACAATGTGATGGTCTACAGGGATTTTTGATATTCCACAGTTTGGGTGGTGGTACTGGATCGGGTTTTACGTCATTGTTAATGGAACGTTTATCGATGGATTATAGTAAGAAATGTAAATTAGATTTTGCTGTCTATCCATCGCCCAAAGTTTCAACAGCCGTCGTAGAACCATATAATGCTTTGTTGACTACGCATTCTACGTTGGAGCATTCGGATTGTGTGTTTATGGTGGACAATGAAGCTATTTATGAGATTTGTAAAAATAGTTTGAATGTCGATCGTCCAGACTACAGGAACTTAAATCGTTTAATTGCCCAAATCGTAAGTTCGACTACTGCTTCATTGCGTTTTAGTGGTTCCATGAATGTTGATTTAAATGAATTTCAAACGAACTTGGTACCATTTCCCCGCATTCATTTCCCCTTGGTGGCATATGCTCCGCTAGTATCAGCCGTCCGAGCATCTCATGAGCAACATGCCATCACCTCGTTAACAAATGCCTGCTTCGAATCTGGAAATATGATGGTAAAGTGTGATCCTCGTGCTGGTAAATACATGGCCTGTTGTATGTTGTATCGTGGTGATGTTGTACCCAAAGATGTCAACGCTGCAGTTTCGGCCATTAAATCCAAACAACATATTCAATTTGTCGACTGGTGTCCAACTGGTTTTAAAATTGGCATTAACTATGAGAAGCCGGCGTTTGTGCCCGATGGTGATTTGGCTAAAACTTCCCGAGCTGTTTGCATGTTATCCAATACGACCGCTATAGCGGTTGCTTTCAGCAATTTATGCTATAAGTTCGATTTAATGTTTAAAAAGCGCGCCTTTGTCCATTGGTATGTCGGTGAAGGTATGGAAGAGGGTGAATTTACAGAAGCGCGCGAAGATCTTGCAGCTCTCGAGCGAGATTTCGAAGAAGTGGGAACTGATGATGCCGAACAAGCTGGCGGAGATGGTGACTATGAATATTAACATGATTGGCCAGGCGATAACAATTACATAAACAAAGTATTTCAAAACCAAAAACTATTATTTGTACTTATTATTGTATTTAAAAAAAAGTGTTTCATTTAATTAAGTTATAAATATGAGTTTCGATAAAGACATCTTTAAATTAATTAACAAATGAAATAAAGAGTCAACAAAGTTGTTTTTTAATGGTGAATAAAGTAAATTAAAAATTTAAGTTTTATTTAACAGTATATTTACAAAAGGAAATTAACTATTTTGAGACCTGCGGTATTTTGGTAAATTTAGCAACACATTTTTGATAAGTTGTAGTACAATTAAATTAGTAGACAAATTTGTAACCGCTACTAAATTTACAAAATTACATCTGGAATTACATTTTTTTCTATCTTGTGTTAAGAGGGCCCCTGAGGCCATCCAGGGTCCAAAAACCGTTACGCATAGGAACATACATAGGAAATTACCTCAGGAATTAAAAAATGAAATTTATGATCCATGATGTCTGGCGGCCTCTAGACTCATGTATATTTTAGGTACAAACATGTTTTATGTTAATTTTTTTTTAAAAAAAAATTACTGTGAAATTCATGATTTTTTTTTTTTTATAATAAGCGAAATGAAAATCGATTGAAATATGATTTTTTGGTATAATCCAGTGATAACTGCGAAAGGGTGATATAGTACATATTTAAATCCCGTTCGGCTTTTTTAACGTAACTTTCTTGCTTTTAACAATCGAAAACGCTCGATTTTTTCATATAAAATTTATTATACCCCCCACCATATGTGATAATTGTATATAACAGTTTGCCATAAGACCACATAAAATATATACTTGATCGTAATTGAATTTTAAGCCGAAAAATGTCTTATACCCCATCACATACTGTGATTATGGTATATCGTCACCTAAAATGCAAAAGGCGTAACCAACAAAGTTTCCAAAACCGGTTTTATTGATGATTATGATTAATTTGGCTTAACCCTTTCACTACCCTTGTACACTACAGTGTACACATCTTTGACAAATAATTAAAATATGACCGAATAAAATATTTACTAATTTTTGTGTACAAATATGTTTATTGGGATGTTATCTAAGCAATAATTTTTTTTTGGGGAGGAAAAATACATTTGGGTTGTTTCTATTCGCGATATTTCATGCCAATATTTGCTATTTTCGGATTTTGAGAGTTTTATCATTTTGGAGCTTTAGTAACTTCGCTAGAATAATTTTTAGGTACTTCAAATAATTTTTTTATTAAAGCAGATACTTCAACGATCATTTTAGTCTATTTGAAAAAAAATGAGCGATCGGTTGGGTCTCGGCAATAGTTAAAAGTTGTGTACACTGTAGTGTACATTGGTAGTCAACGGTTGTTACTCAATATGTTAAGCATGGCTTTATTTTATGCATGGAGTTTAAAAGGCCGTTTGTGTTAAAGTATCTGGTACTTGTGTTATTTTTTTGAGAATTCCGCGGTTGTATTTTTTAGTAAAAAGGCATTATTACAGACTAAAACAGATGCGACAGTAGGGTTTTATAACACATAATGGGGAACAACAATTTTAGTGAAAGACAGAGCGATTTTCAGCTAGTTTTAACTTAATATAGCAAACACTTTGTGACAATAGATTTAATGCTCCACCATTACCAAGCGATAAGGAGTTAAAACAAAAAGGACGTGGTTCATCAGATCAACTGATTTGTAAAGAAAACGTAGTTATTATCACTAAATGGTACGATAATAAACCAGTCCATATGGCTTCGAATATTATTGGCAAAGGTGTAGTTGATGAAGCAAGACGTTTTGACAAAACATCAAAAACATACCTAAAAATTCCAAGACCAGAAGTTGTAAAGATATACAACGATGGAATGGGTGGTGTTGACCTTCTTGGATCAACTTGTGGCATACTATCGTATCTTTCTTAAATCCAAAATATGGACGCTTCGCCTAATGATGCATTTTTTCGATATTGCCATAACGGCTTCATGACTCGAATACCGAAAAGATGCAGCCATGGCAGGTGTTCAATCCAAAGACGAAATTGATCTCATGAACTTTAGAATGCAGGTGTGCAATACATTGGTTTTACTAGAAAAACCCTCTGTCAGAAGAGTTGGTCGTCCATCAAATAATCCGTTTTCCGAAGTCAATCAGGATGACGAGAGACGTTTTACGGCTCCTTTAAGAGACATTCGCTTGGATGGAGTTGGTCACTTTCCCATGTTTCATGATTCTACAGCACCAGGACGTTGCAAACTTCCAAGTTGCACAAAAAGAACGTACATTCAATGCGTAAAATGTAAAGCACACTTATGTATACAACGTAACAACAACTGTTTCCTCACTTATCACTCACCATAAATTTTGTATTTATATTTTTTTTAACTTTTCGTGAATTAAAATATTCTTTTTTTTTATTAAATATTTGTAAAAAAATAATAATTTGCGTTTTTTTTTATTTTTAAATTGCATATTGAACAGTAAGTATCAAGTACTATAGAGTAATAGAGCTCTGCAACCGTTGACTACCAATGTACACTGTAGTGTACAAGTTATTTCGGTATAAGGGGAAGGGGTAAAATTTTTTCTTTAACTTTTTTAGGATATTTTTAGGGTCCCAAAAATAAATCAAAAGTCAAAAAAATTATTTTGCCACACACAAAAAGTCGGTAGTGAAAGGGTTAACTACATGCCTACACAACATAGACATTGGACTTCTACGATAAAAAATAGCGGTTTTATAAATAAAGTTCGAGTCATATATTTTTTGTTTTCGCGTATTTTTTTGGTTGCCCTGTAAAATATGAAAGTAGGGCTTAGTGATTATGAAGCACTGCATCGAATTACATTTCTCTACAAAATTGTTTGGTTCTATCAGTTTTATTAACGATATTGTTAAAATATATGTGGACGTTTTTTTGCTTCTACACACAGAGAATAATTTAGTTAGAAAACTATTATGACCACCAAGATTCTTATAATCTAACTTTATATTAATTACTAGCATAAAATAATTACGCTTACAACTCATAGTTTGGTTTATAGACATAATTTTTACTGTTACAACTAATTTAATTCCTCTCTAAAAATCAATGAGGTATTCCAAACCGAATTGGACAAAATATAATCTTGTTACAAGAATTCCATAGCAACGATCATATTAAAATTCAATAAAATATCAATTTTAACATAATTGGCTATAAATATTGAAAACCAATGGTTCCAATCGAATTCAAATTTTAAATCGTCTATATTATTTTATTTAGATTTTTCTACCAAGTGTTGGTCAAATAGTGTTAAGATTTTCGGTTGTATAAAACAATTTTCAAAATTATTTTTGTTTTAAATAATTTCGGCACTCTCAAATAAAAGTAGTTTTTCCTGGTTTACACACGGCAATTATAATTGCCCAATTCTTCTTCAATTCTCCTTTGAACTTGCTCTTGTGTTCACACAGGAAAAGTTTGTTTCAGCAATTTCCGTATATCAACCTGCAGTATTGAAAATTGCGAATGACAAAACAAAACGGAATTGGAGTACGGGCAATTCTGTACCCCCTATCATTCTCTTTCCCTCCCTCTTCTATAAACTCAAGAATTGCGCAATTATAATTGCCGTGTGTGAACATAGTCTTTGTTTCAAAAGACAAAGTATCATAGTAACATTGCAGTTGTCAAGAATAAAAAATAAATTCAACATAAAAAAAAACAAACAAAATGTATAGAAGGGAATCTCAAAAAAAATATATATGTATACGACACATACAAATAATTAAATCCTAAATTATGGATCTTCAAAAAAAAAAAATCGATGGAAACTCAACATGTATTGATATGGCGTTAAACTAGATAATTTTTGCAGGATCTCCTCAATCCATTTGGAACCAGAAGGTATTTTGTACTATAAGATTCTATTCTGAAGAAGCATTTATCAATCTGAGTCTTTTACAGAGGTAATCTAAAACATTGACATGGATCAGATTAAAAGGGAAAACAGTAAAGATCAACATATGGCATTATTTCGTTTACCTAATAACAATCGACACATAGGAATTATGTCAGATGCAAATATGCGATTCCTTTCACCCAAAACATAAAGAACAGAGCAAGTTATACACAAAATGCCATTAAAGTATAGCCCCCATTACACGGGTTTCGGTTTACCCGGTCTTAATCCCGGTTAGACCTAAAGACCAGCCTACTCGTAAAAGCGCGGTCAGAATAGAAGAAAAACCCGGGAATACCGAAAACCGAGTAGACCATTATACTCGTAAAAAGCGGTCAGCGCTATTAGACCAAAGTACTTTTTGCATAAAAACCTGACCAGTTTTTACGAGTAGATCGGTCTACTTTCAGTCACATAGGTTTCCCGGTATTTTCGGGTTTCCCGTGGTTTCATTTTACCCGTACTTTTCCTCATAAAAATCCGTCAAATTGAATAATTTCTCAATTAGAATAAACTTTTATGGCTTAAATACAGCAAAATCTCAGATATTTTTCAATAGGAAAAGTTAGTTTTCTCATATTTGTTTGAAAAACGCATAAGAACATTGTTTCCTCACAAATATGTTAAAATGATTTTATATATTTTACATCAAACTCTTTGAGCATTCTACATTTTTTTTATTGTTTTGCATCATTCATTTATTCAATTTATTTTTAATTTTTTATATGTAATATGTATAAGCATTAATAAATAAAATATTTTTTAAAATTTATGGGAAACGGTGTATTATTTAAAAAAAAAAATCGATAAGCTTAACCAAATAAATTCTATTGAACCAACAGACATATTTTTGTAATACGATTTGGACAATTAAAATTTTACAATCACTCGAAATGAAAGTTTGGTACAATAATCAAATTAAAACCTGAATTTTTAGATAGTTCATGTGACTACAAAAATTCGGTTGGCAAAAAATTCGGTTGGAGCAATGAATATGTTTTCTGTGTGTACTGTAAATATGTTAATTACGTCCTTTTGCATTTTAGGTGACGATATGTATGATATCAGTTTGTCATTCCGTTTGTAACGCATCAAAATATAGAACTAAACCCCCATAAAGAACAATTTTTAATATTGATCCTTATACAATTTAAAGACGATTTAGCGATGTCCGTTGAAATGTAACGTACTGATCATTTTTAACTAGATTGATGTACCTTTTTTTTGGTACATATTGAAAATAAGCAAAATCGGTTCAGCGATTCAAAAGTTATGAGTGAAAATGTGAAGGTACCTCTAAATTTTCCATACAAATTGGTGTATATTAGTGCAAATTTCATGATCGGTACGAAACCAATTGAAAATTGTAAAATAGGTGTTACTGTTTTGTGGTATTGTGATTGGGTCACGCTGTTTTAGTACAGGGTGTACTTACAGGTTGTCAAAGTTGACTACCTACCTCGTGTATATTTTGGAAAGTGTAATTTTTGTAAATGTGAACAGTTTTCTAAAATTTCTAAATTCTAGTCTGGAGTAATGTACGTTTAAAGACAAATAAAAAACAGGAGTATAGTGATAGGTTATCTCCGCAACTTTAAAAGTTATTTAAATTTGAAAATAAAAATTTTGTTTTGTTTTTGGTTTATCTACAGAAAAACTATTAATTAAACGATCTGTTATTAATGCTTTACCAAAAAATAAATATCAATTAGCTTTAATAGTTTAGCCGTAAAAAATCCTTAAAGTTCAAAATTTTTAAAAAATTATATTTGGCCTAACAAGTATTTATCTACGATTTTCTTGGAACTTTGTTAAAAAAGAAACATAAATTTTAATTTTTTTTTTTATTTTTGAAAGAGGCTTTGAAAAAAAAATTGTAAATGTAATTTCACTAGTTTTTGGACATGCACCCTACATCAGGCGTTGGCCGAAAATCACAAACTTTTGACAAAAAAAAAAAATTACTTAAAAAAATTGCACGCCAGTTTGAGAACTTTTTCGTGTTCTTAATATTTTGTATGAATATCTTGATATACGGCTAATAACTACAGTCGGGACAGAACATTTTGAGAAAAATTACAAATTTTAAAAATAAAATTTTTTGATCCAAAAAAAAAAAAAAAAATGTTCTGATTATTTTATTTTAATTGATGTTAATTTTTCTTAAATTATATATATTTAGAACTTTAATGTTTGCATGTCCAAAAACTAGTGAAATTACATTTAAAAATTTTGTCAAAGACCTATCTTTCAAAAATATTAAAATTTATATTGGGTTTTTAAAAAAGTTACAAGAAAATTGTAAAGAAAGATAAATACTTTTTAGGCCAAAAATGACAAATTTTCAAAAAAAAAAAATTTTCAATTTTGAACTTTTAGGATTTTCCGCGACTAAACTATTAAAACTAATTTAAAAAAGTTTATAATTTCTTTTTCGTAAAGTATTTTTAACACGGAGAATTTTTTGTTTTCAAATCAATTAATAAAGTTTTTTTTTTTGGTAAATAAACCAAAAATCATGGCAAAAAAACGAAATTTTTATTTTTAAATTTAAATAACTTAAAGTAGAGGAGATAATCTAAATAGTGAACGTTTTCCTTTTTTTTGTTTCTAATCCGATTTTCAAAAAATTAACATATTCGTAATATGCTAGTAGAGCCTAACAAAAAACATGCTTACTTTTGTGGCTTATCTCTAATAGTTCCCGAGATATTCCTATTTGAAAATGTGAAATTCCAAATATTGTCTTACTCAGGTCCTTTTTTTGCGAATATCGGGGTCAATTTCTTTTTTAAAATATTGTTGAACTTAATAAACTCGTGATGAAATAAAAAAAAAATGTGCAATATCTTATTCCACTCAAAAATTACATTTTTGCGAGTTTTCCCCCAAAAAGCACCAACAGTCTATTACCTCCAGATTAATATTTTCTTTCTGAACATATAAAGTGTGCATAGTGCAAGGTGTTTTTATATAAAAGCGACCTTTGTTATACAAATTTGTATATAACAGCCGCGAAAGCGGTTCTAGATACTTCAACATATACCTAATTTATTGGGTAAGTGTCTTCCAATCCCCAGTTTAAATGTAGACATGGCAGCAAAAAATTTAAAAAATATAATTTTTAGAATTCATATTTTTCCACCAGACGCTAAGAGTAAATAATATTTTAAATTCACCTCAAAATTTCAACACATGTAGTTTTTTACCTCAAAAATATTTTTTTTACCACACAATTTCTTTTTTACATCCAAAAAAGTGTTTCACCTCAAAATTTTCTGTTCACCTCTTACATATTTTTTGTTGTACCATTTGTAAGCGTTCATTGTGGAGAGTATAAAGAAACATTGTGGTAAAATCAAATTTAATGCATGTACTTGTTTTCTTTATTTATTTTTGTAACATATACACCACGGTGGAGGGTATAAAAAAATTTGGTAAAACCCAATTTAATGCTTTGTACTTTGTTTTTATTAAAACTATCTTTAAAATACGCGAAAAATAACTGTAAAAAACAGTAGTTTCAACTAATTTTGAAAGCTGCTTAAATTTAGTTGATGTAATTTTTACTGCATTTGATTCTACTGTCAAACTTTTTTGAGTGCTGTATCATGTTTTCCTATGCGTCGTTTTTAAAAAGGATTGAAATATTATCAGTTTTAGAACAATTGACGAATTCTGGCATCGATTTGTTAGAGCATTTTGCACACATTTTGCACTTTAGTGCATATTTTGATCATAAGATAATTTTTTATAATAAAATCGAATATTTTTTAGCATATTTCCGTATTTTTTATAACATGCATATGCATGCTAATTTTTTTTTGTTTTTTTTTTTTTTGTTTTTTGTTATCTAACGATTACATTTTTCAATTAACCCATTTTATAACACTTATGGTGGACGTTTTTTGACGAAAATTGGTAGAAAGATGTAATGGTGTCTCAATAAGCTTTTTCTAAAGTTTTTGTATACTTATTGCGCCATCTAGCAGTTATATTCGCAATTTATATTCAATCTTTGGTGCTTTGTATGTACTTAACGGGTTAAGATTTTTTTAAATTATAATTTCCATTAATGGCTAAAACACATATCTAGCAATTTATAATACATATACAATTTGATCCATCGGATTTACACGATTTTTGAAAATTTTTTCAAAAATATTGTTTTTTTTTTAGATCATCGTCTTTAATTCAAATTTCTTGGTGTTTTTGAATTCACTTACACCATTTTTTACGGGAATCGAATTCGCCAAACGTCTCTGTTCTGGAATTATTGGGGAATTGAAAACGTAAAATTTTTCAAATTCGTAAAATTGAAAAATCGCTGTACTTCAAAGTTTTTGTTAAAAAATATGATTCAGCTGTCAAAACCTTTAGATTTTTTGCACATACAAAATTTAAATCATCAAATTTCAAAAATAGATGTGAATTTAAGGAAAATTTGTGATTTGGTAGAAATATTTTTTTAAGATAGAATTAAAACAAAATAATTGCGACTAATATAATGAAAAATGAACCATAACCAAATAAAAGTATATTTTTTAACCACCAGAAAGGTTATTATTTGAAAATGGGGCATTTTTAATAACTCCAAAATTTACGTGTAGTTTCCAAAAATAATTATATATATTAGATGTTTTCTAAAACACATTTTTATTGTTAAGAAATGTTAAAACTAAATATTTTTATTTATTTATTTATTTCATTGACTGTCCTATGCTACAAGATTAAATTTTATAATTACAGCATAGGATTTTATAAAGCTAAACGGGTTAATTTGTTTATAAGAATTACATATGAAATTCAAAATGATATATAAAAAAAATATAAAATATAAAGAAAAAACAAAATTTAAATTTAAATTACATTATTAATTATAACAAATAATATAAAATCAAACGTTAAACATTTTAAAAAAATTTTAAATTTTATCATAAAAATAATCAAAAATAAAAGTAATTCAAAATTTTAAAACATAAAAAACAAACTCATTACAGAAATTAAGCGTATAATTTAAGAATTTCATTTTTAAATTTTGATGCGTTTACTATTTAGCTGGACGTAATATGGTAAGTCATTCCAAAGGCGTATGGCATTAATAAAAAATTGCCACTCAGATACAAGCGTTCTATATCTAATGGTGATAATTCGTTTACCCCTACTGAATCTCCCAAATCTAAGTAAGTCATGTAGATACTTTCATGTTTTATCATAGACAATTTTGTGTAAACATAAAAGAGCGTAGTTGAAGGAGGTTTTCAAAAGAGATTCCGAAAAGTTCTTTGTTAAATAAGGTGACTGAGCCATATTTTCTAATACCAAAGACATATCTCACAATATTTCGGTAAATGGATTCAAGTTTACGCTTACTAGCAGCATCGCAGTTTGAGAAAATTTCATATCCATAGAGCAAAGATGGTATTAAATAAGTTTTAGCAAGAAGCATTCTAATTTTTAATGGGATGCAGTGTTGAGTGGCCCAGAGTGTTCTTAACATTCCATATGTTCTTCCCACAACATTTTTGACATGATTCGTCCAGGAGAGGATGTCATTGAATATAATTCCAAGGTTTTTGACTTCAATTTGCTTGTTATTAAGTTTCACGTCAAAAACACGATTAAGATTCTGTAATCGTTTATGAATAACGATGCATTTAGATTTTTGCGGTTTGAGACAAATGCCCATTTATGTATGTTGCTTAAATCATAATTAAGCTTTGAAATTGATGTATTCAGCATTTTAATTGCGCTACTGAGATATACCTGGACGTCGTCACCATACATATGTATATTACAATATTTTAGGTGCCCCAAAATCGAGCCCTGCGGCACACCTTTTGATACAGAGACTGTTGTAGACATACGGTTATGTAGGAATACTGATTGTGAACGATCAGATAGGTACGAAGACATAAGTTTAGCTGAAGTGTTACTGAAATTAAACATGTTTCAGTTTTTCACATAATATAAAGTGATCTTCCATGTCAAATACTTTCGAGTGATCAAGGAGTATCAGTGAAATCAATAAAAATAATTCTAAGCCAAGTGTTTTTTTTCTTCAAACAACTTATATTTAATAACAAAAAAGTATGTACGTACTAATTACACCAAGATATTTGAATTAGTTTTTTTTTTTTTGCGGAATGGAATTCCAGAACACTAGACGAAAGTGTTAGGGGGGCGAAAGTAATTAGTATGTTCTTTTTTGTTATTAAATATGAGTTGTTTGAGGAAAAAAAAAACACTGGGTTCATACAATTTAGAATTATTTTTATTGATTTCAAGGAAATATTTAAAGTATTTAACATTTTTCAACAATAAAAAAAGTTGTTTTAGAAAAAATATAAAATATACAATTTTTTTTGGAAATTACACATAAATTTCTGAAAGTTATTTAAAATGACCCTTTTCAAATAATAACCTGTCTGGTGGTTAAAAAATATATTTTTATTTGGTTATGGTTAATTTCGGTTATTTGGTTATGGTTAATTTTTCAAAATTTTTGAATTTTGCTGTGTAAATGAATCTGAGGTTTTACAAAATATTATTTCGATTAAGTCTAATGCTATTGACTATGATAACATCAACCCAAAATTTCTTATAATTCTACTTCCTCAGCTGTTACCATTCATCACTCATTTATTTAACACCATCCTCATGACTAGGGTCTTTCCAACTAACTGGAAACATGCAAAAATAATACCAGTTTCAAAGTCTAATTCAGAGTTCAGGCCGATAGCAATTTTACCATTTCTGTGCAAAGTCTTTGAGAAATAATACATAAACAGATAAGTGACCACTTAGCACAATATAATCTGCTCACCAGCAAGCAATCCGGATTTCGACAGAAACACAGTTGCATCACAGCTTTTAATTGACGTTACTGAAGATATACGTTGTTCTATTGATGGTGGGAATTTAACACTTTTGGTTCTTTTAGATCACTCAAAAGCTTTTGATTCTGTTGACCATTCATTACTTTGTTCAAAGCTCTATTATCAATTCTCATTCTGTGACACATCAGTATCATTAATTAAATCGTACCTTGATAATCGTTCACAATCTGTGTTCTTAATTGATTCTTATTCTGGAGCTTTATCTGTTACCCGGGGAGTACCACGAGGTTCAATTCTTGGCCCACTTTATTTTCTTTGTACGTTAATGACTTACCTGATAATGTATCCCATAGTAAAATTCATTTATATGCCGATGACGTGCAGCTATACATCAACACATCGCTTAAAACTATAAATGAAAATGTATGCAAGCTTAATTCTGATCTTGACAGTATTTATTGCTGGGCATCACGAAATGGTCTATGCCTGAACCCACAAAAATCTAAATGTTTAATAATCCGTAAAAAATCTTTAAAACAAAATATTAAAGTTAATATTCGTATTAACAATGAAATAATTGAAATCGTAACTTCAGCAAAGAATTTGGGCATTTCATTTAACAACACGCTAAGTTGGGATAATCACGTTAATATTGTAGTAGGTAAAACGTACTCAATGCTTTGTACTCTGTGGGCAACACACTTTTGCACTCCAGTTAGAATGCAAATTGCTAAAACTTATTTAATGCCAGTACTTCTTTATGGATGCGAAGTTTATGCTAATTGTGATTCCACTAGTAAGCAAAAGTTAAATACTCTTTTCAATAACATTGCTAGATATGTATTTGGTCTTCACACTATTGATAGAATTGCAACCTTAAGTAAAAAACTTTACAACTTGACTTTTAATAATCTGGTCAACATCAGGACTCTTACGCTTCTGCACAAAATCGTGTATACAAAAGTACCGTCATATTTATATAATCGGATAACTTTTGCAAGGTCCGACAGGGGGAATAAGGTTATACCAATTGCACACAGAAGTAAGATAACGGAATGGCAATTTTACTATAACGCGATCTATCTATGGAACAGACTTTCGAATAGGGCACAAACAAGCAGCACCGTAAACACTTTTAAAACCGAAATAACAAAACATTTGAACAATAATACAACGTAACTACACACTTTAAACTAAAATTAATAATTAATTTGCACTATTGTTAAATATTGTTAAACTTTGTAATTTTTTAAAACTGTTTTTATTTTTAAAATTTGTCATATTTTTTTTTTTTTTATTTTTTTTAAATTGTATTATATTGTGTTACTATAACTTAGTTTTAATTTTCTAAGGACATATAACTTTTTAATAAATAATCAGATTTTAACTTCAACCACAGATATTTGCATATAAATTTGACATTCATAACTATGGTGAACCCATAAACTGAAAGAATTATCCTTCATGATATTAATGAAATAAAATCATCAAATTTATTTCGGAGATTCAATAAAGAATTTCATTATATCCAAGAAATTTTATTAATATTAAAAAATTTTTCATAAACATCTTTTCATAAAATTTCATACGCCTGGGTTCTACATTCCGAAAATGAAGTGAAAGTGAAACTTCCGCTCAATTTGTGTTCCCAATTCCACATAAGTGATTTGAAAAGAAAAATTTCATTTACATTTTGTTTCTAGTGGAATTAAAGTGATTTGATGTGTTCTATTAAACAATTTCACCACAAAAAAAGTAATTGTAAAACGGTATTAGTTAACTGCGTGAAAAACCAAACTTTTTAGAAAATAAAATTATTTTGAATATTAAACGTAAAAAAAAATCAAACAATGTAAGTAAATGTGATATGTTGTTAATATACGTTTATTTAACTGAAAAAGTGTTGTATTTTTTACGGGAAAACACATGAATCCGGAACAAGAGGCCCCATTTTTAACATTCATGGAAAAAAAATCTGGTTTGGCCAAAGGTTTTTAGAGGGGCGACAAAACAGTTGAAGACCAGTTGTGGAAGGACTTAGCAAGTACATTAAACAGCTTAGGACCTCCAGAAAACGATGCAACTGGTTGGAAAAAGGCTTGGGATGATTGGAAGGCTACCATTCGTAAAAAATTGGCCGAAAATAGAGCAGAGGTAACGGCCAAAAGTTGGAGGACCCAATAATATCCAACACATATCGTCCAAAGAAGATTCAGTTGCCAAACTTTCTGGCCTTTATACAGCAGGCCTTTATTCCAGCTGCTAAATCATTCAGGACGACTAGCAAAGGGTAAACAACCACAAATTCATCTACTGAATTGTCAAACTTAGATGGCACCAGTTCCGACAATGTAGTAAACGTGATTTTACAAAAATTAAATAAAAATGACAAAGGTACTGAAAATATAGAAAATGAAGAACCGCAACCGATGATTTCCCTTTTTGATTTCTCTTTTTGATTTCTCAATTTCTTCGCGACTTCTTTGAAATCTACTTCATTTTGGGCATATGACAGTTTTCAAAACATTACACATATTTGTTAAAATTTTTGACGCTGTACTTCTTTCAACTGCTAGATTGAAGTCTTTTGCGATCATTTGTTGGTAAATTCCTTGTCCGAAGTAGCGTAGTGATGTGCCCAATTGCAAAATAATTGGAATGCTTGTCTTTTTAGCCATTGGTGATAATTCTTCTAAAACCAACATAAATGCATACTTATTTAATATAAAATATGCAATAAAACTATTTTTTTTATTAATTTTAAACTCTTGCGACTCAGTTTTAATTATTGTCTTACGATTTTTCTGGTAGTTCCAAAGGATTTGAACAGTCAGGAAGCCTTTTACTATTTAGATTTTCCGTTCATTGTTTTTCTTTTTTAGTTAAATACCAGGAAATCACAATTGCGAAACTCATTTTATATTATTTTAAAAATAAGTATTTTTTTGTTTAATTTTTATTTTTGTTAAAAAATGCACTCTTCTTTATTGCAATTTCATTCACTTTAAAGTGATAATTTGTTTTTTTCCCGCATTTTTTTATGTTGTTGCTAAGAACAAAATGAAAATGAAATCGTCGTGAAAAAAACGATTCACAGCGGAATTGAAAATGTGGAATTAAAAACGATTCCACTTTCACTTCGTAGTGGAATATAGAACCCAGGCCTTAGTTTTATAAAAAAAATTTATTCGATTTTATAAATTATCTCTTCATAAATTTCATGAAATTTCTTTAGAGCTATGAAATCATTTCAAAGACTTAATTATTTATTTTTTTTTATAAAATTTCATAATTTCATTAATTTTCATACATTTCAAACTTTAGTTTTAAGATTTAATTCTAAAGTGTTCCAACATAATTTAAAAATTGCTTTATTATTTTAATGTAGTCTTTTATTAATATTGGTCTTCAATGAAATTGTTTTAAAAAATCATATGAACGGTCTATTGGCTTAGTTCCAATACAGTTTTGAATACATCCATAAAGAGTTTTATTAATTCAAGGAAACTTCTTAATATTAAAAATTTTTATTAAACTGTTTCATAAATTCTATAAACGCTTTATTGTCGGAATGATTCATAAGTTTTATGAAGATTTGCATTAATTCTACAAACATTTCATAAACATCGACTTTAATGAAAACTGTTTCATAGATTCTATGAAAAGTTAGTATGGGCGAGTTCCAGTGACAATTTTCATTAAAGCTATGAAGAAATTCATTGCTGAATTGAATTTACTTCACTAAGTGTGAAGATCTTAAAATTTTATGTTTTTTGAAGGGCACATTCGCAGTTTGAGAAATAATTAGTTGCTGTCCTGCGTGATCGGTAAATATCAGTACAACTACCCAGCAAAATAATTAGTCGGGCGTAAGCTTGACTGCCTATAAAAATGACTTCGTCAAACAAAAATAACTAGTGCTGACCCCAAATTATAATGTGTTAAGATATTTATTTTCATTATATAACCACTTACATTGTAATGAAAGATTTTGCTGGGTATTACTGTGTATAAGAGCTAAATGGATCGCATTATTATGTAGGTATCCAGAGCCAACATAATAAATCTATGTAGCTTTTCATGGATTTTTGGAGCGGAAAGGGATAATCCGATCCCTTTAGCACTTACAGAGAACAATAGTAATGGTGATATCTATCATATAAGCCAGCTTTCAAACCATGGGGCGTTGTAGTGTAATGGTTAGCGTGTTGAACTGTTACGCAAATGGTCCCGGGTTCGATTCCCGGTGCCGACATCAATTCAGAAAAAATATGTATATATGAGTTTACTATCCCTCATATCGTCACCCAAAATCCAAAAGGTCGTAACGAACAAAAAATTTAAAAATTGACTTTTTGATTGATTACGATGTAGTTAACCAAAATACAACTTCCCACAAAATTTTAAACGTTTACTTCAAAAATACCGATTTTATAAAAGAAAATCAAAAGGCCGTAACTGCAATGTCAATATATTTATTAACCAAAAGTCGTGTAGTGCTGTTTTTTGCCTTTTATACAATTATTTATATTGTTTTTTGTTTAAAAAATTTCATTTAATTTTATTTTCTGGAAATAAATTTAATTATTTTAATAAATTTTTCTCGAAAGTTTTTAAATAGTTAAAATGCGTTTTATTTAAAAAAAAACTTACAATAAATAGATAAAAAAACATAAGTTTACTAAAAAAAATTTTATTTACAGCCAAAAAGCAGTATATTTTATCTTAAACTTTTGTTTTATTTTTTGCATAAATTTTTGTATTAGAGTTGCGTCCTTTTGATTTCAAAAAAATCGAGTACAAACGGTCGTAACCTAGATTACTTAAAATCTACTATTTTTCTATGAATGTTTTTCTCCGAATCAAATCCGCCTTTGTTTCTTAAATATAAATCCAAAATTTTGAGTTTGAATTTTAACGTCTTTTTCAGACAATTGGAATTAATACTATAATTAATATCCAATTTTATTTAATTTAATTTAATTGTGAAAGGCGTGGTAGAGAAGAATGAGTGTATTTCCTAAAAATCATAACTACATTGCAAATTTTCAATTTTTTTTCCCGAATCAGACTGCGCAGTTTCTGGTATTAAACCTTTGTCAGTGACCCTGTTTTTTTGAAATTTTTTTGAATAATGTAATATTTGTTTTGTTTTTATTTGTTCGATTGCGTCTATATGAAATTTTCTGTGCAATCACTGACCGTGGTATAGATAAACTGATTTCTAATGCCACATGCACTCGCACTACACGTTAGACAGAGCGCTTTAGCCCTCTGAGCTATCGTCAGGTCGAGTTTTGTTGTGATTAAAACTAGTTTTATTCAATACACGGTGTTTTTGTTCTTGTATTCATAATCTCAGAAGTACAACTCCAACAACACAACAGTTCTATTTTTAGGAACTTACCTCACTCTAATGTCCACTGTTTTCCTATATGTTGTAAGTGATGCCATATCTATGATATATTCTTTGTACATTCGTAGTTAGGGAAAAATTTTGATTTTAATCTTGACGTAGTTTTTTTTACTTATAAATGATTTTTGTCTCTCCTGTAAAATACTAAAATGTGTAGTTACTGCCTTTTGGATTTTAGCTGACGATATGTAATGATTTATATTATTTTTTGATTAACTATTTAATTTTATTTTCTCGAAATAAATTAGTTCATTTAATAAATTTTTCTCAAAAGTTTTAAAATAGTTAAAATGCGGTTTGTTTTAAAAATACTTACAATAAATATATAAAAAAAAACATAAGTTGACGAAAAACTTTTTCAATTACTGCCAAAATACAGTATTTTTGATCTAAAATTTTTGTTTTATTTTTGTCATAAAATTTTGTATGTGAGTTATGTCCTTTTGGTTTCAGAAAAAACGAGTGCTTAAGGCCGTATCTAAATTAATCAAAAGCTACTAAAGGGTCCGCCATCTAACGTTTTTTTTTTTTCAACTAGTGCTTATTTCGTGAATGGTAACACTTAGCTCATGTCTGATTTGACAGATAATTAGTTTTATCCTTCCGCTGAACGAAATAAATATTGCGACATTACTTTGAAAATCATGGTAATGTTGCAGAATGTGTGAGCACGGAGTGGCCGTTACAGTGAATGGCGATCGTTATCGGGCCATGTTGAACGAATTTTTGTTCACAAAAATTGAAGAGGAGGATATTGGCAACATTTGGTTTCAACAGGACGGCGCTACGTGCCACACAGCCGAAGCTACACTCGATGTTTTGCGCCCTGTTTTTGAAGATCGCATTATCAGCCGCAGAGCTGAGGTCGTTTGGCCACTTCGGAGCTGCGATTTGACACCGTTGGACTATTATTTGTGGGGTGCCGTCAAAGATAAGTGTTACGCCAACAAGCCAGAGACAATTGACGCTTTAAAGGACAATATTCGTGAAGCCATTGGTGAAATACAGCTGCACACAATCGATAATGTGCAGCCATTTGAATGAAATTATTTTCCATTATTAACCGGAAGGATTGTATTTTCAAATAAAAAAAGGAATTTGAGAAAATATTCAGTTGTTTTTTTATAGCATTTTTAAAAAAAAAAAAGTTATTTGGCGGACCCTTTATTTGTTCATACACTGTTTTTGTTCAGTAATAAATTCGTATCTTCCGCAATACGAAAATGATTGTTGCCACAATAAAAATTTTCTTCCAGGCAATACATACGACTGGAGAATCGTATTCCTATTGCCATGTTTGTTGGATTAGAAATAAAAAAACAATATTTTGAGTTTTTTTTTTCTTAAATTTAGTTTTTTTTTTTTGTTATTCATTATTTTAATTATTTTTGTTTTTATTTTCAAATAATGCTTTCTTGAACTATGCGTTAATAATGAAGACTTAACTATAACAATGATTTTTTTTTTTTTTTTAATTTTAATTAAATTTATCCAAATGTTTTCTATTCAATGTACGATTTTTGTGAATTTATTTATTATTATTTATTTTTAGTGCAACAATTTTAATATTATATATAAAAAAAAAAAATTTATGTAAATATGTCTGATCAAAAGTGCTCTGATTTGATATAATAAAAACAATTAAAAAAGGTGGAAGAGTGTTTCAAGTTTTAATTTATAAAATATATAATGAATATGCAAAAAAAAGGACATTATTTTGTTGTATATTGTTTAGCTAAATTATATTAAAATATATATATTTTAAATACATTTTACGTTAATTTTATGGCAAAGAAATCTAAAAATCAATAATTAAAAAAAGTTTTCATTGAAATACTTAAAAAGAATATATTTTATAAACAAAAAAAAAAAAAAATATTTCAAAAAGAAAGCAAAATATGTAACAATTATACGTATTTTTCAAAATAAAATTGGACAGGGTTTTTTTGTTTGTTTTGTATATGAAAGAAAAAAAAAATATATATATATATAAAAAGTAGAGAATTGTTTGTTAAAGTATTTGAATTAAAATTATAAAAAATATATTTAGAAAATAATAATAATAAAAAAAAGTATTAATTTAAAGTGTATTTCTTAATATGGAACATTTGAGAAAAGATAAGAAACACTTTCGCCATTGTGTGTTCTTCGCACTGCTTCGGCAAACATCATCGAGACATCAATACACTAAAAATGTTAAGAAATATAATACAATATTAAAAAATTTAAATTATTTGAATAATGCTGAAATTCACCTGTATTTTAGGACAATCTCTCATATGACCATCTTGGGGTATGGTATTTGTTACAACCACAGCCTCAAAACAAGCATTATTAATGCGTGAAATCGCTGGTCCCGAAAATATACCATGTGTTAAAATGGCATAAACCTAAACAAGATTTAAAAGATTTTTTTATTTTGTATTAATTTATATTTATATTTATTAAAATTATTTTTAAAAGTTTACCTTAGTAGCACCTGCTTCAACTAAACGATCGGCAGCGTGCACAATTGTACCACAAGTATCAGCCATATCATCGACCAATATGGCAATTTTATCTTTAACATCACCTACAAGCACCATTGAAGCCACCTCATTGGCCTTCTTACGTTCTTTGTGAATCAAAGCAAATTCAACATTTAGACGATCAGCAATGGACGTTACACTGAAAAAAAAACATAAGAAAATATTAATTTATTAATTATTTATATGAAAATATTGGAATTTTAATTTCTGTAATAAGTTCCGAAATTCGGTATTCATCAACAAATATTTTTTGGAATAAAAAAATTTTCAACGAAATAGCATTGATTTTTTTTTTTCATATAAAAAATGCAAACATTCGTGGTCGAGTGAAATCGTTCGAAAACTGTTTTTATTTTTAATCAGTAACTACAAAAATACTAATAATGAACAGAGAACAGAATGAATGCATTTGTTTTTATTGTGCATTCATACATTCATTGCTTTTGCAAGACTGACATAACTCAAAAAACACGATTTCGCAGAAAACGAGTTTAAAGTTTTCAATCCATATCTGCCTCGCTCGACCCTTTCTCTACTTATTTGGTCACGTTTTTTATAAATAGTATATAAATAGTATATAAATAATATATAAATAGTATATGAATAGTATATAAATAGTAAATGCAGTGTAAAGAAATTTTATAAAAAATAAATACCGGTATTTTTAATCGAGTTTCAATTAAAATATTTGTTGATTCAATTAAAAGTCTAATTGAATTCGGCCCTATTAAGGAAATTGGGGTATCAATTAAAATAATTTGTAACTATTTAATTGATTTTATTTCAATTAAGATTCTAATCATATCTGTTAAAAATATAATTGAATATTGTTTTTAATTTCACAAAATTGTTAATAGTAAAATTTAAAAAATTGCTAAAATTGGAAAATAATCGTTAAAATTAAAAAAAACCCTTAAAACTAAATAATTTCAAAACTTTTAAAAATCCATTAAAATTAAAAAAGTTAAAGTTGGAAAAAACCGCTAAAAACAGGATTTTTTTCAAGATTTTTTAAATAAAAAAATCGCCAAAGATTAAAAATCGGAAAAATTTAAAAAAAAAAATCCTAAAAAAAAACTTTAATATTAAAAACAAAAACTCAAAATTGTCCAAATTGAAAAAAAAAACGCCAATATTGCAAAAAATTCAGAATTAGAAAACAATTGTCAAAATTCAAAAACGGTAAAATTGGAAAAAATCGCTAATATTTAAAAAAAAATCAACACAATTGAAAAAAATCCTAAAACTTAAAATAATCTTCAAAATTCAAAAAAAAAACCAAAGTTGGGGGAAAAATGGGATTTTTTTTTCAAAATTTATTCAAATTGGTAAAATTATAAAAAATCGCCTAAATTTGAAGAAATCGCCAAAATTTAAAAAAATCGACCAAATTTAAAAAAATCGCCATGTACATATGAAAAAATCCTTAAAACTTAACAAAAATCGCCTTTACAAAAAAAAAAAGACTCAACATTGCCCAAATTTTAAAAACAAAAGCAAAAATTGGAGACAAAACTCTTAAATTGAAAAAAATCGTAAAATTTCAAAATTCGCTTATGTTTAAAAAAATCACCAAAACTTGAAAAAATCAACATAATTGAAGATAATTGCTAAAAATTACCTAAATATAATTTAAAAGTCTCTATCTCGAAAACATTTTTATTTTTTTTTTAATTTTGGTGATTTTTTTTTTTTAATTTTGTCGAATTATTTCAATTTGCCGATTTTTAAATTATAAATTTTTTAAATTTTAAATTTTTTTTTTCATTTAAAGATTTTTTTTTCAATATAAGCTATTTTAAAATTTTCACTTTTTTAATGTTTGGCGAATTTTTAACTATTAGCGATTTTTTTTTTTAATTTAATCGATTTTTTTAATTTTTGGTGATTTTTTTTCACTTTTGGGTTCTTGAAACTTGAAATTTTGTGTGCACCAAATTAATTTTCAATTAAACATTTAATAAATATTATTAAAATTTTAATTGAAAGTGAATTTTTTTATAATTATAATTTTGACGTATTTTAAATAAGAAAAATGGAAAGGCCAATCTTGGGATAATGCATGTTAAGATTATATGTTAAGATGACTTTTTTTATGTCCTAAATGTAATGCTTTAATGGTAAAACGTATTGGAATTGTTGTAAACACTCTTGTAGGCCTTAAATATTTTTATACAATATGAAACCATCTGATTTTGCTAGATAAATTTCTTATTTTAGTGACTCTTTTGAAAATCAAACTTTCAACTCTTTGAAATCTATCGTCCTTTCTATATCCTTTGGGATTTTTTTTTAAACAAATGAGTTGTTTTGTTATCCTTGCATATTTATTTAAATGTCAGACTGCATGCTAAAATATTTATTTTATCCTTAGGACTCAAAAAGTATGCAGAGTGCGTTTTTGCATTTATATTAAATTTTGTGCTAACGATTTTTAAAAATGTATACAAACAAGTTTATATTAAGGAGTATGATTCCAACAGACTCTATTTTGGTTCCTATTTTTTGTTTATTTGAGACATAAAGCAAAGTTCTTCCACCTGTATGCTTTGGTTTTTTCGCTTTACAGAGAAAGTTTTTGAAAAATCAACGGATAATAATTTTAAATTCAACGTATAAAATTTATTTATGTGGCCATTGGATCTTACATCAATACCAAGGACAGGAAATTCATGCACAAAAAAGCAAGTGTTTTAGGCGCCTATAATATGCATAAAAAATCTGAAAATATGCATTAAATACTAAAAAATATGCACTTATTATATTATAATTTTAATTAAATTTTAAAGTTAGTTTGTATTGTTTAATATTTTCTCTGCACTCAACACAAAATTTTAGTTATTTGTATTAAAAAATACGCATTTAAAAAAAACTAAAACCTGTATCTCTTAATCACATTTTGCAAATAAGAGAACATTTAAAAGGACTAATATGTTCGTTGGTCAAATATGAAATAATATTACAAGTGATTATTTACGAAATACTAAGTAAAATTCAATCAAAATATGCAAAGTAAGTAAAAATATGCACCCAAAGCCAAATAAGTAAAAATATGCAATAAAAACACGCATTTAATGCGAAATATGCATTTATAGCAAAATATGCAATAATATGCACTAACAAATCGATGCAATTTTAACGCAAACTCTTTGATTCGCAGAGATATCTTGTTTATCCTGTTCTCAGACTTAAGGAAAAAAAACACATTTTCACAACCTTCCGGTCTCTGATCATTAGAGTGTGATTGTAAAATATTCGGCCTGATTACGGTTGTCGTAGTCGTAGTGAAAATTTGTCGTTTTTAAAAAACGGTATTACGTTTGTCGAAAACTACGAATGTACAACACTGCTAGAAAATCTATTACAATTTCCGTATTACGGTTGTCGTTTTCGACTGTCAAAATGTATAAAAACAGTCGTCTATTTTATTTCTCACGACAGATTTAAAAAATTCTTAAAAAATGCCAATTTCAATGAAATTTTAATTAAATTTAAATACTTTTAGAATAAAAATTATAGCACCGAAGCTGTTTGCGAAATTGGAGGACGTTTTAGGGTAAAAAACATAATTGGCAAAATCTGGAACAAGTGCATAACTACGATTACTTCAAAACTTTTACCCCAAAACTAATTTTTGAGCTGATTTCAAGAAAGAAAATATTTGTAGTCGCCGGCGCCCCCTTGCGGCTGTCCTGGGCATTAAAGTTGAAAAAGTTTTTTTAAGTCTCTCAAAAAGTACAAGTCCGTTTATAACAATATCCATCTCGTATGAAAGCTCTTTTAAATGGCTTTTCAATGGTGTACAATATGTCAATATAAATTAACCCATTAAAGTCCGGTTTAAAATTTTCTTATTTTTACTTTAGTTTTTTAGATAAAATGTGCTTTTTATTCAAAAATTGGCCTGCATAAGTACTTAATAAGTTTATAAAAATGGATAGCCGGCTTTATAAGCTTTCTTTTGAGGCACAATATGACCACATATCTCTTGAAGCAAAAAAAAATATCAAAGGTTAAATTTAGACAATGTGGATTTTTTGCGATTTTTTTAACCTTTAATCTCTTTTTTTTTTAAAATATGGTAGTAAATTATACCTTTAATGAAAGCTTGTTAAATTTTCTTTAATTTTTTTTAATAAGGTGATCTTTTTACAAAAAAAAAAAAAAAACACAAATGTAAGGAAATTTTGAATTGAGCTGTAATGGATTAAATTGTAGGGTCATATCGTACATCATTGAATAGATATTTTAATAAGCTTTGATATGACATGTATATTGTAATGATCGGACTTTTCGTACTTTTTGAGATAATTGTAAACAACTTTTCGAATTTAATGCCTCGTCCAGCCACAAGGGGCTCTAGCGACAACATTTTTTTTGCTTCTTAAAATCAGCTCAAAAAGTACTATGCGAGGTAAAAGTTTGGACGTGATCGGAGTTATTTTGCTAAGCAACACTTTTCTTTGAATATCATTCGTCTCAGCCATAGGCACTCATATTTTTCATCTGAAGTTTAAAAAATAAGTCCAAACTTAGCATTTTTTTATATTTTTGATAATTTAACAATAAAATTAAAAATTTTTAATTGCCGCCAATTACCTGTTTTGACAGATCGTCATAGAGTGCTTCATAATATTAATAAATTTAACAAATTTGTCAACTCTGTTGTTTTCAATCTATTAAAAAAACCTTTTAGTCGAAAAATTTACGTAATACCGCAACAAATAAAAATCGACAACGACTTCGACTAGAGTCGAAATACGACTACGACAACCGTAATCAGGCCCATTAAAAAATTTCTAATAATATCAAGAAAGGAGGAAAAGAAATTTGCATTTTGTATGCTTTGGTTTTTTCGCAAACTGTATTTACGATAAATTAAATAAAAAAGTAGTAATTTTTTGGGGCTTTTGTAACAAAACATACTTTGCCATATTGGTCTATTATGAGATTCATTTACATTAATAGAAACTTACCGTTTAGCACCGCCAGCATCAGGCGAAACAATAATTGAATTCTTCCATTCGGGAATGTTTTCTTTGATCCATTTTAAAACGGCTGGTTCCGCATACAGATTGTCAACCGGTATATCAAAGAAACCCTAAAATATAAATAAGAATAAAATGAACCGTATAATTAAATTGAAATTGTATTATAAAAAATAAGCAAGAAAATTAACACACGTAAATTTGTATAAACACAATTGTATCTAATAATATCGGGATTTTAAAATGCTAACAAATACCGTTATTTTAAAACAGGCAAATCTTCATTTTAAGTCACTTTAGTTTAGAAGTGGAAGTAAAAAAAGTATCGTAGCATTCTTGATACTTGGGAACCTAGAAAATTCCCAAAATAGATCTGTTAACACATTCCTGAAAGGGTCAAATAATAAATTTGAAAACAAAAAACTCTATAGATTATTTGTTAAGACAATATCCTAATAAAGAAGTGTAGAGTATGGCCTCGAACTTGAATAATTTTCATTTTCATTGCACAGTTAAAGGTCGAAAAACATAATTTTTATTTTTAATAAAAATTATATCAAAATTATTGTATCCTTAATACTGGAAAACAGAAGATATGAATGGGCAATAGTAGATATTAATTGGCCAGGAAGTCTGAATCAAGCTCAAACTAATCAGGATTTGTAAAATATTTTTGATAAACTGCAATGTTTATAGTACGATACATGCGACATTACATGAAAAAACAAATTGTTAAAAATATTTTCGTTTTTTTATTTGAATCACAAAAACATTTTATTCATTTGAAATTAAAAAAAAACCTTTTTGATTTTACTTTTATGAAACGTTTCATAATATTTATAAAACATTTAATAAAAATTTAAATAACTTTTGTATGAATTCTTAATCTTTTAAAATTGCATTTAATTTTTGAAACTTTAGATTTGAGATTATAATTAAAATGTTACTATTACAAATAGAAAACACCAATTGTTATTTAATGTAAGAGAATATAAAAAAAAATCTTGTGGGGATCAGCGCTATCAGCGACCAGGTCATCTTCAGCCTCATTCTAATCGAATTATAATGAGGCTGAAGTTGACCTAGTCGCTTAGATCGAAAGTTCGGCACTCCCTCTAGCGCTCATCTTCTCTTACATTTATTAACAATTAGTGTTTTCTATTTGTAATAGTAACATTTTAGTTATGATGTGAGCAAGATTATTTAAGTTCAAGATCATTTGTGTTTTGTTAAACAAAAACCCGTGTAATGTTTATTTATTAATTAAAAAATTTCTTCATCCGCTAATTTAAAGCAGTCTTTATCTACTGACTGGTCTTACATGTTTCATTTCGCGTCACCGAAAATATTCAGACAAGAAGATTTGGCCTTCAAATTTTGTTTTTTACTTCTCAACGGGTAAATAAAACAATACGAGTAAAGCGTTGATCTTTTTCCTTCAACAATTATAATTTGTATAAATCTTCTACCCCTTCTACATTGGTCCTCTGTAGGTTTTCGGCGAAATGAAACATGTAAGGACCTGTCAGTAGATAAAAGACTGTTTTAAATTAGCGGATGAAGAAATTTTTTAATTAATAAATTAACATTGCACGGTTTTTTGTTTAACAAAAAATAAATGATCTTGAACTTTAATAATCTTGCTCACATCTTAATTTATGATAAAATATCGAAAAATAAACTTTTGGTTTTAATTTTTTTTTTTAAGTTTAAAAGTAAAACATTTGTAACATTTTAATTATAATCTCAAACCGGACAATTCAAAAATGAAATGCAATTTATAAAACTTTCATAAAAATTTGTGAAACTGCTTTATCCTATTTATGAAATATTTAATAACATTTATGAATCATTTCATAAAATGTAATTGAACTTGATTAACATTTCATAAACATGAAGAAGTCTGTCATCAATTTACCCCTTTATGAAACAGCTTCATCATCATTATGAAGTGTTAAATTGGACGAAAATCAATGAAGCTTTTTCCCTGAGTATAGTTAATATTAATATTAAAGTGCATAAAAGTTTTTTCTCTATCAAATAATATTAGTTAGTAAAAATAAATTAGTTAAGTTCGCAACCAAAATTAGTAAAAAAAATTAGTAATTTGTAGAATAAGAAAAGCAAAAAATTTTACTAAAAAATATTTTGTTTTTTGTTTTACTAACTTTTTTTAGTGTACTAATATTTAGCAAGTTTTTTTTGCTAATTTTAGCATTTTAGTTTTTACTTTAAATTAAGGGGTTTACTGGCTTTAGAAATCAATAAAAACGACCATATTGAAGCAATTATAAAAAACTAAATAAATGATTTATTCAAAAAATTCTTTTTGCGATATAAAAACACTATTAGATATTATTCTAAAAATTATAATTTAGAATTTGGACTACCATGGCAACCCTGGTAACCATTTCATTATAGACTCTTTTTTTTTTAAATAGAAAATCGGGTGAAATCGTGGATCCTTGGGTACTCATCTGATAAACAAAATTGAAATAAATTCTTTGGTCCCTAACGTAAAATGGTATGAGGGTAAACTCAAAAATTAAAAAACACCCAAAAAAAAAGTTGTTTTTTATTTAAAAAAAAAAAAATTCTAGGCTATAATTTTAAAATGTCTCTACGTTATGGACTTCATTTTTTATTCCTCTACAAAACAAAAACAACATATTGAAAATTGGTCCACCCGTTAATTAAGGCTGCACAGTGGCACCCGATTTTTAATATCTTGTTTTGAGAAAAAAGCATTTAAAGTAAATATTGCACATGTAAAATATAGCAAAGGAGTTTGTTTAACTTTTTTTCTGTTATCTTTTCTTCAAAATTTTAATAGCATATAGCAAAAACTTCAAACTATTGAACTGCTACGTCACTTTTAACTAATTTAAAGATAAAACGAATATTTAGTTTTTCAACGCTTTCCATGTTTCAAGCTCAAATTATACCACAGACCCATGTCGCAGATTTTGAATATCAAAAAAATTTAAAAAATTTAATTTATTGTCTTCTTAACAAAGTTATTTTTTGAGTGTAACAATAAATTTACTTTTTATGATAAAGAAATAAGAAGTGTTTTATTTCTTTCGTATACATTAATTGATGTCATAATTTTAAAAATTGGGAATATGAACACGCAATATCATAATTTTACGTCGTCTGAAGTTTTTGTAGTCTTCTTTTCATGCAAATTTCTAATCGATTTTTGTTTGTGAATGTTAAGGTAAAATTTAAGTCTTTTCGTGAGTAATGATAGAAAAACCCTTAATTATTGTTAAATTTCACTAATGTATTTAATTATTTAATTGACCTCATTTAGTATGTACATAATAAAGAAATTGAATTATAATTTTACACTCAGTATAAAAAGTCAGTAAAAAATTGTATAACTTCTGCAGCCAAAAAATTTCTTTGAGTGCATTTACATTTCGCTCGAAATCAAGCTTCAGCGAGATCATATAGTAATGTACAGTGACCGTAATCATTATGAGTTTTATAATAAAAATTACACAATAATGATTATATTATAAGTTTTAAGGATTTTCTTCAATGGTAATGATTATTTTTGAGTAATATTAATAAAAATCAGCCATAATCATTATTTTTGAGCAAAAAAAATACAACTCAAAAATAATCATTATTTATGATTTTATTTTTTTTTTCGCTCAAAATAAAACTCACTTTCAATTTATGACTTTTTTGTGAGGTTTTTTACCGACATAGTTGCGTATCCTCATAAAACAAATCCAGACGAAGTGAGTTTTATTTTGAGCGAAAAAAATAAAAATTATAAATAATGATTATTTTTGAGTTTTATTTTTTTTTTTGCTCAAAAATAATGATTATGGCTGATTTTTTTTAATATTACTCAAAAATAATCATTACCATTGAAGAAAACTTTAAAAATCATGACGGATATGCAAAGATTGTCAAAAAAATAATAATAATGGTGCAATAAATTTTTTTATGTCTGCTCTAAGTGATTGATTTTTTGATTTAAAAAAACGAACAATAATCATTATTTACGGTCCCTGGTAATGTATAATATAATACAAGAACTAGATTTTTGAAATCTAGTTTAAACTGATTTTTGGACGCAATGTAAACGCAACATTAATTCTTTTACCCCAAACTAAATAATCGTAGTTTAAACGTAAACTGTAAACAGTAGTGTTCGACCGAAGACTTCGGCCAGAAAATGTTTTTTGTCGGTATTCTGCATTTTAAAGCATTATTGAAAACTTGACAAAATTTTTACAGTTTTATTAGTTTTTTGTTTTTATATACGAGTACATTGAGATAATTTTTATGTTATTCTTAAATTATAACGAGTTTTCAATCCTCGTATTCAATTATTTCGATCTGGCTAAAGATCTCATCAGAACCCGAAGTTTTAGAAAAGCTAGAAAATGTTTATCGGGATTATTAGATGCGATTTTGAGTGTAAATTAGATAACTTGGTTTCCCTTTGCCCGCACATTTTCGGTTTCCGGGAAAACTGGAATTTTTTTTAATTTAACGAGATCCCGCTCCATTGAAATAATATGAAGTAAATTTGTATTGAATTATGAAAATTTGGATCGGAACCAATGAATTTTATATTGGCTTGTCATAGTGTGAAAGTTCTCTTTTGTGATCTTTATTCATTGTAATGCTAATGGTTTAATGAAAGTTCAATTCTTTTGATGTCCACAATTGAACTCTAGTAGGAGAGAACCCCGATTGCGCTGGAGTTTTCATTCTTTTTTTAACTTTCCCGAAAGCATTTGTTCATCTAATTGATGGGAACGCTGTCTTCAAAGCGGTGATATGGATATCAAAACTTTTCTTTTTTCGAGCATTTTAACGTTGGATTAAAAAATTTTTAATTTCGGCCAATAAGGGGATGACAACAGTTTTTTGGTTTGGATTACCTTCAGAAGGGAAAAAAACAATAAACGGCGAATATTATGCCAACTTATTGGACCGATTTAACAAGGATTTAAAAAAAAAACCGACCCCATATGGCCAAGAAAAAAGTTCTTTTTCATCAAGATAATGCGCTGGTGCACACGTGTGCGGTCTCAATGGAAAAATTCCATTAATTGGGCTACGAATTGGTACCTCATCAGCCATATTCTACGGATTTAGCCCCCAGTGACTATTTCCTATTTCCAAACCTAAAGAAATGGCTCGGTGGAAAGAGATGAAATTATTGATCAAACAAATGCCTATTTTATGGACCTCGAAAAATCCTATTTTTTGGAAGGGATACAAAAATTGGAGAAACGTTGGACTAAGTGTATTGAGCTAAAATGAGATTATGTTGAAAAATATTTTTTTATTTTTGGCAAAAAAAACTGTGTTTCATTCAAAAAGACGGACTTAGTGATCCGTCCTCGTATCTCCAATGCATAACTGGAATACCGTTTGGAAATTTGACTTTGCATTTTAAATAGGAAGTAGGAAATACAATTTTTTTTTGTAATTAAAAGAATAAAAAATATTTTTTTATTAAAAAAAATTTTAAAATACCGAAAAAAAAACTGTAAAAACAGTAGATTTTACAACTTATGTTGTCGTTTCATGTTCATTGTTTTTATTGTATATACTACTTATTGTATATATACCTTCTTAATTTCCTGAGTGTAGTTTTTGAAAACTACTTGTTAATCTCTATACAAGTTTTTAAACAAAAACTAGAAGTTTTTAAAAACTTCTAGCTTTTGGTTCACTCATAGAAATAAACCTGTAAAATAGCAAAAAAGCTACTAAAAATTATTCAAAAATTACCTTGCTGAAAAAACATCTAAAATTAGCAGATTTTTTAACTAAATATTAGTAATATAAGAATAGCAAAAATAAATCTGTCGAATTTACAAATATTTAGTTATATTTGAGCTAAATTTCAGTTAATTGAATGTAAAAAAATAATCTAATAAATTCAGCAAAACATTTACTAAATGTTAGTAGAAAAAAAAATATTTAAAAAATGTGAAATTTTTAAATTTAATGCTAATAAAAGTCTGCCCTTATGAAATCAGCAATCTGCCATTTTTTAGTAAAAATTTCTGTTGATTTCAGAAAAATAAACTGTTATTTGCACTCTACTAAATTTGAGGTAAATATAGCAAACATTTTGTTAATATTACAGTTTTTTCTTTGCTTTTTTGAGTCTACAAATATTTAGTCAAATTTTTTGGTAATTTTACAGAGTAAAATGCTATTTTCAATTAACTAAAATTCGCATCGAACATAAGGAACGTTTTGTAAAGTTAACAGATTTTTATAGGTTTAAAATATTAAATATTTCTTTGTCTCATTTATACTACAAAACTAATAGAAATAGTTATAGTATAAATGAGACAAAGAAATATTTAATATTTTAAATTTTCTTACCACTTTTCTCAAAGAGTTGAACTCTTTCTTTATGGAATATTTTAAAGTATTTTCTGAAAGTTAGATTGAGAGCATTAATATCAGAATTTGAAACTTTTTGAAATGTTTTCTCTTCTACAACAGTTCATTCCAATTTCACCATTCTCTTTTTATATCCCGGGATAACGGAACAAAATTCCAAGGTAAAAATACATACTAGTTAAACAATGAATTCAATAATCGACCGCCGAACAATCGGCCAAAGCGGAAAAACTTCGGAGGCCGATTATTTTACTTTACAGCTAAACTTCGGGTTTTTCCTTTAAATTTTTTCTCAAAATCTAATTAAACGGTTCAACAAAATTTTTTTCAATATCAAAATTTGTCCACATTGTCTTCAACTACCAAAAACCGATCAAATATGGGTTTTTTTTTGGGCCGAAGTCTACGGTTGGAAACTAATTAACAGTTTATTACGCAAAATTCACAAAAATCGAAAACTTACCTGAATTTGAGATGCATGCAAATCCATGGTTATAATGTGATCAGCACCGGCCACTGATAGCATATTTGCGACCAATTTCGCCGAGATTGGAGCACGACTCTACAAGAAACAAAAATAAAAAAAAAAAAAAAAAACAAAAGAAAAGAAAAGAAAGTTCAAAATTAACAACAAACAAATCACTGTAATTTTTTCAAAATATAGTTTTTACATGAAAATCTGTAATGGAATGATAAGATAATAACCGTTTTATAACAATGACAAGACGCTGACAATGATAAACCATGACGAAAATTAAAAAACGCCCCTTTTGATTATTCAGTAATGAACTCAAATCAATTAATAAAAAAAAAACTAATCACAAATTAAAAAAGACAAATCACATAAAAAATAAATATTTGAAATCAATAAATTAAATTAAAAATTTTTTAAACTATCTAAATTTTTTGTAAAAAAATTAGAATCCAATATTTCAGTGAGATTTTAAACAAAGTGACAAATGTTTACGAAATTTGTAAATGCAGAAAGTGCTTTTGAAAAGTGTTATTATTAGAGAAAAAATTGGAATTTAAAATTATTTAAATATTTTTGTTGCTATTTTTGATTTACACTCAAAATTATGGAGGAATTCAGAGGACCATGCAAGTAAAATCCATACAAAATTAAATACATGGGGATTTTAAAAGAGGTTGGAAATAAAATAAAACTTAAATAACAGTTAAACAGCAGAAACAAAAGAAATTGTAAAAAATCGTTTAAAAATTTTAAATTGACTAAAAAGCGCATTTTTTTTAATAAAAAAAATTAAGCTGTTATTTCGTGAGATGGGGGCCTCTAAAAGTTCCTTATCTACTCACAGTATATTGTTTAGCTGAAAATTCCTAAAAAGACATTTGGAAAGAAAAGTAAAAAAAAGAAAAGGTAAAACATAAAGTTTAGAAATATAGACAAAAACTAAAGATGGGAAATGGATTTCATTTTTTCAAATTTGACTTTAAGGGGATGAAGGAAAAGGAGGAGCAGAGGAAAAAAGTAATAGTATTTATATTTTTAATACCATGACATAAGAAATTAAGGTTGGACCAAACATAAAATAATTCAAATCACACCTATTGGCTGACCACACCATTTCCACTTGTTATTCAAAATAAAAATAAAAAAATCACAAATGTAATTCCAAATTTGTAAATCAAATTCAAAATATTCAATTTGAAATTCAAAAAATAACAATTGAAATTCAAAAAAACTCGTTTGTAATTAAAAAAATACCAAAAATTTTTCAAAAAATTGAATTTGTTTTTCAAAAAAAAAAAAAAAAAATATTTTTCAAAAAACCAGATTTGAAATTCAAAAAATACCATTTGTTACAAAAAAAAAAATTCCAATTGTAATTCAAAAATAAAAAATGTAATTCGAAACAAAAAAAAAAAAATGCGTAATAAAAAACACAATTGTTTTAAAAAATACCAAATGTTGTTAAAAAAAAATACTAAATATTATTCAAAAAATCCCAAATGTAAAAAATATCAGTTAAAATTCTATTGATTATTTTTTAATTACATTGAACATTGGTATTGTTTGAACAACAATTGTTATTTTTTGAATTTCAATTGGTATTTTTGAACTCCATTTGGATTGTTTTTAAATCTCAAATGGTATTTTTTGAATTTCAAATAAGATTTTTTGAAAATCAAATGCAATTTTGAAATTACAATTGGCGTTTTTAAATTACATTTGGTATTTTTTGAAAATCCATTGCAATTTTAAAATTACATTGGTATTTTTTTGAAATTGATGTGTGATTTTTTGAATAACAACTGGAAATGGTGTAGTTAATAAAGGAATGTTTAGAAAGAAAGCAATTGGGCTAGAAGAATAACCTAATCTGATACAATGAAATCTTTAGAAAAAATATTGAAAAAAACAAAAAACATCTCTCTGAAATTTGTTTATTGGTAATACAACAATTTATCTTTCATTAAAAAATATTCAGAACAAAAATAAATGGGACATGTTTTAAAATAAAATGATTTTTTCGTTTGTTTTTCATACACAAAATTCAGCACAAGCTCTAAAAGTTTTCTAAAACATATTTCATCAATTAAAAATTTTAATTATCCTTAAATAAAGATCAATAAATTAAAATATACACTCAACAAAGTATGTCAGTTACTACATGACAGTTGTTTGTAAGCACTCATTCAAATAAACCTGGCTAGGCATTCTGCAGGACGATCGACGATTATCGTCCATTTTTCAAAGTTAAATTACAACCATATTACATACAAAATTTTAAAAAATGTTAACAATTTTGGTAAAAAACAACAATTTTAAGTCTATTAGTGAAACGTGTTTTTTTAGTAAAATGGTTAAAACGATAGCAATTTAGGTATCGTTTTTTTAGAGAATCTGTCCCCCGTAAAACTAGCTTTTTTACTAAATATTAGTAATATAAGAATAGCAAAAATAAATCAGCAAAAACATTTACTAAATACTTATTAGTAGACAAAAAATCATTAAAAAATGTGAAATTTTTAAAGTTTTTTTTTATTTTTTGTAAATGCGAATAAAAGTCTCCCTTACAATTTTTTAGCAAAAATTTCCGTTGATTGCAGCAAATTTGAGGTAAATAAAGCAACAATTTTGTTAATATTACACTTTTTGTTTGCTATTTTAAGTCTACACATATTTAGTCAAAGTATTTGCTAATTTCACAGAGTAAAATGCTATTTTCAATTAACTAAAATTCACATCGAACATAACTAAAATTTTGTGAAGTTAACAGATTTAATTTTGCTGTTCTTATTTTATTAATATTTTGCAAAAAAATCTGCTAAATTTACCAGTTGTTTTTTGCAAGGTAATTTTGAACTAATTTTTAGAAGCTGTTTCTGCTTATTTTACAGGTTTATTTCTATGAGTGTAATCGAAGGAAAAAACAATTTTTTGTTAAAACAGATTTTTAAAATACCGAAAAATAACTGTTCAAAAACGGTAGTTTTTATAAATTTTTTTAGTTGTTTCAAAATTGTTGTAGTTAAAAATGATAATTGTTGGTTATTTTTAATGCATTTGTTAGTTGTTTTTTAACAGTTGAAAATAACCTTAGTCGCCTTTTTAACGACATTTACCATTGTTTTATATGTTATTTTCAGTAGATTCTACTGACAAAAGTTTTTTGAGCGTACCTATAAAATACATCAGATATTTTCCTCTACACTGAGAGAATTGTTTGCACTAGATCTATGAATTATCACTGGAATTCGTAAACTAAAACTTTTCATTAAATTAATTAAGTTTTTCATAAAATTTAATGAAAAATTTCATATTATTTATTAAAAATTTCTTACGACTAAAGAAAAAGTTTAACTAAAAATAGTGTATAAATCTATTAAGCTTTTTCATTAAGTTTAAGAAATTTTTCATTTACATTGGGAATATAACTTCATTAGTTTAGTTAAGAAAAATTCCATTAAAACTCGTCCAAGATAATTCTCTCTGTGTACTTGGCCAAACTTTAAGATTTTAATGAAATTTGAATATGTGAGAGGGTAGCAAAACTGTAAATTGTGCGCCTTTTTTTGGCGGCCCAATCTTATATCTAGTATGTGATTTAGTCTTATTTGTTTCATCAGTGTAGTGATGATCAAATTGGTCTACTTAGTACATGGGAAAATCTACGGAATTTTAACAATTTTAAAAACAATATATAATATTTTTGATGGTATCAGCATTTTTGAGGCAACGAATTTAACCAGACGAACATCCTAAATTTTAATATTTTTACTGTTAATGTGCTCTACTCAATTAAAAACGACTCTAATTTACCCTAATGTTCCTTGTAACTTTTAAAAGTTTTTCAACTCTTTTGGGTATAATTTTTTCAGCATAAAAGGAAATCGCCTAAAATCTTTGGTGGATGATAATCCCGATGCTGCAAAATCTACATGTTGAAAAAAAAACATGTGCCCTGAGTTAGCAATAAATGGTAGCTCTCCAAAATCTGTAACTGTTTTTTCAATAAATATAAATTTCCGAAAATTTTCATTTTTGCGCTTTCAGCGTCAACATAATTGCAAATTTTTTTATATTGACATATAAATGACAAATAAACTAATAAAATGACATCAAATCGATGTTTGTGAAATAATTCGTTGCAATCCTACGTGATCAGTAGATATCAGTACAACCATTATTGTGTGTAAGTATTATTATTTTGGTATCCAGAGTCATTTCAGGTTAAATTCTTTTTAGCTTTTCATAGATTTTTGGAGCTAAAAGTGATGTAGAAACGAAAGCGATAATCCGATCGTTTTAGCATTTACAGAGAACAATAGTAATGCTGATTTCTATCACATAAGCCAGATTTGAACCTATAATTCTTTAAACTGCGGATGTGCTAATCAATTTTCAGTTGGATTTTTAGCGTACTGTGGAGCGAAAAGTGATGTAAAACCAAAAAATAAAATCCGATTTATTTAGCACTTTCACATAATGTTTGTTATGATAACATGTACAAATCAAGAAATATTAGATCCCATAATTCGTGAAGCTGAGAATGTGCCTTTAATTTGAAATTAGCCTTTTAGGTATTTTTGGAGAAAAAATGTTGTAGATAATTCAAAATTTATCCGATCAATTTAGCGTTTAATGTTGATTTCTACCGTTCAATACATATTTGACTCCATAATTCGTTAAACCGCGGATGTGCCACTCAATTTTGTGCTGCATTTTTTACACTCTAAAAAATATGTTAATAGAAAAGTTAGTAAAACGTCTTGTAAATCTGGTATACTATTTTTCAGCAAATTTTTTGCTTAAATTATGTTTTGAGCTAAAATTTTAGTTATACTTATTCAGCACTTAACTGTTTTGAACTAATGTTTTACTAATATTTTACTAATGTTTTACTAGTTTATTTTGCTAAAAAAAAATTGTGCACATTAATAGTGTGGACGACAACCAGATTGAGAGATATACGCAGAATAAATTAGATGTCGCGGCATGTCAAGATGTAGTAGTGACGAGGAAATTATACTAAAAAATACAACTCTAGTAAAACATATAAAAAAATCAATCATGGAAGATTTTTGTATCTATTTTTCATACATAAAACAAAATTGTGTATTAAAACAGCTTAAATTTTGCGTCGTCACCGGCTTGTGAAAGTAATTGTCTATTAATTAAATAAAAGACAAAATAAAATATTTAAAATTATTAAAGATTAAATGTGTATTTGTAAACTAAATGTTTATAGAGATTAATAATCTAGTGTGGTCAAATTGCAAACAAATATACAGCAGGTAGACAAACTAAAGCGGAAGACAAAGACACAAATCTTACGTAGATTTTTATGTTTCCTTCTTCTTATTGCAAAAAAAGGGTTGTTATATTTTGTTATTTTTTCGTTTCGTTACTATAATTATCTGCGGCACTTGTGTCCATTTAAAAGATAGCATCATTAAGACAGCCATTGATGTAAGCAGTTGAAAGATAATTTTGTTTATGTTATACATATACAAGGTGGCGCAAAAATAACCTTCCGATGTTTTTTGGCTGTAATTTAAAAAAAAAAAAAATGAAAAACTTTGATTCTTCTTGTGGATTATTTTTATTTGGTATTTTAATTTTTTTTTACATCAAGTCGAGAATATGATGTCATGTAAATGGCCGCCGCCACAGTTGTTTGTCATTTGAGCCCTTTTTATGGCATTTTCCATCACTTTGGCCAAAACTTCCGGCGATAGGTCCTCACATTCTTGACGGATATTGTCTTTAAGAGCTGCAAGAGTCTGAGGCTTGTAGACATAAACCCGCTTGTAGACATAAACCCGCGACTTCAAAAGCCCCACAAAAAGAAGTCTGGAGCGGTCAAATCAGGCGATCTTGCTGGAAAGTGCAAATCGCCAAAACGGGAGATTAGGCGCCCGGGAAATGCATCCTTCAGCATATCGGTTGTAGCACTTGCAGTGTGTGCCGTTGCACCGTCCTGTTGGTACCACATGTTTTCCAATCCCAATTCATCAAGTTGCGGCAAAAATAACTCGTTGATCATTGCTCTGTAGCGCTCACCATTCACAGTAACCGTTTGGCCCGCGACGTCTTCGAAGAAAAAAGGTCCGATGACTCCTCCAGCGAAAACAGCACACCATACAGTGACTTTGAGCGGGTGTAATGGCTCTTCGTGGGTTACACGCGGATTTTCAGTGCCCCAGAAGCGTAAATTTTGCTTATTTACGTACCCGCTAAGATGGAAATGGGCCTCATCACTCATGATTATTTTTGATGAAAAATCATCTTCCTCTTGGTGGTGATTTAGGATGGCTTGAGCGTATGTTACACGCGATTGGCGGTCAGCAGCTAACAGCTGATGCACCGTCTGGACTTTGTACGTAAACATCTTCAAATCTTGTACCAAAATTCGCTGTAAAGACCGTCGACTGATACCCATTTGCGTGGCACGTCGTCTGGTCGATGTCGACGGCGCTTCCATGACATCCTCGGCTACAGCAGCAATATTCTCTGCAGAACGGCTACTCCGGGGTCTGCTACGCCTGGCAGCATCTTCGAGGCGAGCGGCTAAACGTCGCAGTGTTTCACCAGTAGGCGTTGGACGGCCAGGAAATTTCGACGAAATTCACGTTGTGCCAAAGTCACCGACCGATTATTGGTCAAATAAATAGTCACCAATATTCCGCGTTCTGTAGCAGTGTAGCGTAACATTGTTTATTAACGTGTATTTCGCATGTGTTTACTACACAAATGTCAAAACAGAACCGACATTAGGGGCCAATCGCAAAATTTATAGCATTTTCTGATAGGAGGATTACTTTTGCGCCACCTTGTATAATGATTTCTATTTTTTTTATATACATTTTTATATTTTGTAACGTATTGCAAACTATTTTTAAAAGAATCACAAAATATGTTTTATGATTTTCAGCAAATAAATTAAATAAAGTATAATTTTTCTACAAATTTTTTGAGCTTTTTTCAGTCTACTAATATTCAGCAAAAATTTTATTAACTTTTAGCAATGGTTTTTAAATTTCTAATCCACTAAGTGTTAATAAAACTTTTGTTGAATCTACTAATTTTGTTGCAATTTTTTACATTAGCCATTTTTTTGCAAGCACCCTCCTGACTAAAATTTTGAGACTCAGAAAATTTGTTTGCTGGCTTTAATAACTTTTTTTTAAGTGTACTTTTTATCTATTTTGAAAAACAAATTGATATAGTGACAAAAAATATTATCCTATTGATTTAATATTTACATATGATAATAGTAATGCTGTCTATCATTAACATAAGATTTGAGCCCGTAATACTTAAAACCGCGCGATTCAAGTTTAATTTGAATTTTTCTTAAATTTGACCTCAATTTCCGCAAAAACCAGATGTGTTAGAAAAATTTGGAAACCAAATTCGGACTTGTCACAGAAATGTTATTCAAAAACGTGTCGCATCTCCGAAAAATGCAAAAAAAATTAAAAATTTTATAAGCGATGATTAAAAGGTTTTTTGTTAAAGCTCTGCCTATTCTGAAGTCTCTAGCTTATCTAAAACTTACCCAGCCAGAAAAATACGAACGGCAAAGCATTGGCCAGTGCTTTCAACGGTGGTATGAGCGTTGGATATCTGAAGATTTAAGTGCTTTGCCAACCCCAAAATGATAACACCGGGCAGGGCTTGGCCGTTCCTTTTTTAAAACGTTGGCAAAGCACTCTCGATGTATATAAAAACAAAAAACTAATAAAACTGTAGCCAGAGTAAAAACTTGAGCCAGAGTAAAAACTAAAAGTTTTTTTATATAAATATAACATTTTGTTTAGTACCGTCATGGTACTTGTTAGGAAAAGACCGTAACCACGTGTTTGATTACTAAAAAGACAAGAATGGAGCAAAATTGATGATTATAACATTTTTGCGGGATTTTGTTGATAACTTTTTTAGCACTCAAAAATATTGATTCACCCGAGCGCGTCATTGCCTTTTAATGTATTTTAAATAAGCTAATCTAGAAAGAAATTGTGTGCCACTGATTTGAAATTTTTCATTTTTAAAATCTGAAATTGTACGGTTTCGTAGATTTTCCCACATGTATTAAATTTGGTGTTACCAAATTTTTTCTTTATACGCTCCAAAATGAATCCTTACAAATGAAGCAACAAACAAAAATATGTTTGAGGGGACAAAACTTTTTTGGATGTAAAAAAGATATTGTGTGGTAAAAAAAAAACATTTTTTGTGGTGAAAAAAAAAACTTTAGGTGAAATTATAATTTAAAGTGAAATTAAACTTTGAGGTGAATTTAAAATATTAATCAGCACTTTGCGTCGGTTTAAAAAATATGACGTTATATTATATACACCAGACGCTAATAAACAGTTGTACTAATATGCACCAATTTGTATGCAAAATTTAGTGGTACCTTCACATTTTCACTCGTAACTTTTGAGCCGCTAGACCGATTTTGCCTTTTTTGAATACCAAATTTTTCGGGTAAATGTACATCAATCTAGTTAAAAATGAGCAGTCGTATTGCGTTTTCTTAAAATTGAATAAGGATCAAGAATACATATACTTTATGGGGTCTTAGACCCCATTTGTCATTCAGTGCTTTACAAACGGAATGACAAACTGATATAAACCCTCATCCAAGCGCGGTTCCAGGGGGAGGGAAAATAAGAAATTTCCTCCCCAAAATGATATTTTTTAATACAAAAATGTAAAAAAGATTAAAAAATTAATTAAAAATATTCTAAACTGGATCCCCGCCTGCCCTCATCGCAGTATGTGGAGGATATAAAAATCAGTATCTGGCCTCTAAAAATGAATAAATCTTTGCTAGTAGCTTGTTCACAATATTCTCAAGAAAATAACAGAATATATATATTTTAATTTCATTTTAAACTGATTATAAAAACATTATCTTGTTAATATATGAACCTAAAGATCAGAAAAATAACAAAAATAATGTTACATTATCTACCAACGACGTCAGATGAAAAATATAATAATTATAAACAAAACAAAAATTAACATTTAAGTACACAAAACTATGAAAAAATAATCACATAAAAATAAGACTAAATATAAATTTTAATTTAAAGCATACTAAATTAAAACCCCAGTAAAAACATATACACTAAAAAAATGTCAGTAAAGTCAGACACAATTTAGCTGGGAGGATCGTTGCAGAAAAGTTTCTAATATCAGCAAAAAAAAAAGTTGCATAATTCATCAAAATTTTTGCTGAATTTACTGATTTTTTTTGCTGATATTAGCAATTTTTCTGCAATTATCCTACCAGCAAAAAATTTTGCTAACTTTACTGACTTTTTTTTGAGTGTACTAATACATTTTAATTGACATCACAAAATGTTGGAATAAATGTTGATTAAATTGACTAAAATTTTCGTAGTTGCAATGAAGCCATTTGTACTAAAAACTTTTAAAAAAGAACAACAAATTAAATGTGGAAAAAGATAATTTGGAATCGAATCGAATCATATCGAATTTTCATACACATTTTTGAAAAAAAAAAATTTATCTTTTAAAACTTTTTTTAAACTAATTAAGCAAATTTTGTACACAATTTTGTTCAACAATTGTTTTAAATTTGTTTTTATCTAAAGTGCATTTCATTGCAAATTTATGACTGAAAAAGAAAATTGAAAAAAAAAATTGTTAAATTAATAAAATATATTTATTAAAAAAATATATGTGAACATGCAGTATCCATTAAATTAAACACACAAAACATAAAATTGAGACAACCAAAAGAAGAAAAAAAAACTGTAAATTTTTTAACTAAAATATTCACAATTCCAGAAAGCGTTGATTTTTCTATATAAAAATGTTCATCATTCTTAGAAACTAAACGGTTTCAAAACTATCAATTACACTGCGCAACTCGAAAAATAAAACAAGAGTACCGACCATTGATCCTAAATATTTCGGACAAGCTGATTTTAATTGCGTCCCCAGTTTTTTTCACTTATGGGCCAGATTTTTCGCAAATTTTGATGTAAAACATGCAGTTTTTTATACATAAAATTTTAAAAATCAAATATTTTATTTCACAAGGAAACTAAACAGTTTTGAATCCTCAGATTTTAATGAAACTTGTATATGTCGTTGAGCACAAAAAAATTTTAGACACGTATTTTTTCCTTAGGTGCACAATCGCACGTTTAGGGATTAAAAAGGGGGGTCAAAAATTACAACATTTTTGTATGAAAACGTCTTTAAAATTTAAGAAATTCAAATATGAATGCAGTATTAAAGTACCCGAGAAAACAAAAATTTTGATACCCATATTGCCTATGATAAAAAATAAATATGGGTTATAAATAGTGTCCGACCGAACAGTTCGGCCAAAAAAATATATTTTGTCGGTTTTTTGATACCTAGAGGCAATGATGACAAATTTTGGTATTGGAAACATGTTTGTTGAGCCGATTTAATTCGATTTTGTGTATAAAATTTAAGAGAAAAGCCGAAGTTTAGCTATAAAGTTAAAAGTTCGGCGGCAGAACTATTTTCAATTTGGCCGAACTTTTTGAGGCCGAACAGTGAATTCATTGCTTAACTACAGACTTTTCTTCAAATTTGACACTCAAAATAGCATCTAATCAGCCCAATAAACTGTTTTCCATCTGCCAAATTTGTCCAAAATACCGAATACAGACCAAATGCATTTTCTGGCCGAACTGTTCGGTCGGAAACTAGTCATAAAAGCTCTTCGGGAAAAGTCGTGTTAAAGCCAATCGATTCCGAAAATTGAATATATTAAAAAAACGTCAAATTAGGTAATTTTTGACACCACTTTTTAACACCTAAACTTGATATTACTCAACTATAAAAAAAAACATGTATAATATTTTTTTGTCCTTTACAACATATCCTAGTTTTTTTTTTTAAATCTGAGAATTCACCACTGCGTAGTTTTCTTGTTAGTTTTTTATGCTCTTTTAGAATTTTCATACAAATTGTTACGCCTATAACGAACATGTTAAAAAAATCGAAATTTTTTTATGAAAAATGTGCTGCAATGTTAAAAACTTGAGCTTTTTCACTTGAAACTTCACTAAAAAGAATTAAAAATTGTTTGAAACGTAACAAGATGGAAGAACTTCGCCTATAACAAAAAAAAATTGTCCGGTCACTACGAGTTCGTTATAACCGTGCTCCACTGTAGCTTAAAAAGTAATGTGTATAAAAATTTAGCCCAAAAAGTTTATATTTGCGAAAGATACTTTTACAATCACTTTCATTACTTTCATTACAGTAAATGTATACAAAAAATTTTTAAATTTTATTTTAAAAATTTTCACATATTTGTATGCATTTTAAAATAACCCAGTCAGAAACTGCCAGTGGTACAAAAAAAATCAAACATTGGTATATCACTGGCTAACGGAATTGTAAATAAACTACTGGCAGAACACTTGTTTAATATACTTTGCCAGCCTTACCAGAAAGCGTTTTTATCAGTATTTGTTTTACAATAATTTTAGTGGTCTACAGAAAAAATCATTGGCAAAGAATTGGCTGAGACCACATTTTTTTTTGTGATTTGTTTTTATTTTTGTTTTTTTATATAAAATTGATTTTTTTGTTTCTGGAAAAGCTCTTTTAAGACCAACTTTTTTTTTGTTTTCACAATGTTGGCAGGTTGGCTTATGCCAGTGTTGACATATTTGAGCAGCCAACTTTTACCCAGCAGTTATCATTTACTTACGTTTTAAGCTATCAAGTATTATATGTCGTTAGCTCAGTTGTTGTAGCTGTAGTCGGCCAATATGGCGGCCAGGGTTTGAATCCCGGTGGAACCAAAAAATTCTACATGAACTGTTTTGTAATTTTCTTTTGGATTTTGTATTTTTAGACCACCTATTTCATGGTTTAAACAACATTTTGCCAACGTAGTAAATTCTGTTTCCACGGATTCAATAGACGGACCTTTTGTCTAATCATGTTTGGGCTTGGGATTGCACTTGTTATCAGCACTGTGCCACTTGTTAAAGTACCTTGCTGTGGTGGTCCGTTTGCCTTTTTCTGACTGGGAAAATTTTAAAATATTTTGTAGACATTGTAAAAATAACTTTTGCAAATATAAACTTTTTGGCTGAATTTTGGTACACACAATTTTTTAAGCTATTTACATATTATACTTAAAGATGAAGGTGACCCTCATAGGTCATCCTTTTTCGCTATGCTGCCATATACATTTTAGGCACATTTCGCATTTTTCCATGAACCGCACTTTCTTTTTTTTTATTTTTTATACGAAATAAATGTTTCGATTTGTCTTTTTGCTTATGCACAAAAATGCTTTGATCTATTGCGAAATGAGATGAAAAATTGTGCACAAATGATAAAATATAGGAAAAAACGCGGATTTACTTTTTAATGCTGCACATTTATTCAGAGACCGTAAATAATGATTATTGTTCGTTTTTTTAAACCAAAAAATCAATCACTTAGAACAGACATAAAAAAAAAATTATTGCACCATTATTATTATTTTTTGACAATCCGTCGTGATTTTTAAAATCATTATTTTTGAGCAAAAAAAAAATAAAACTCAAAAATAATCATTATTTATGATTTTTATTTTTTTCGCTCAAAATAAAACTCACTTTCATTGCCCAACTCGTGGTACTATGCCAAAAATTTGCTTATAGCCCTAATATGCATGTATACTGGGCATGAAGAATAAATAGTAAAGCTGGTATTTAAATCTATACCCAATTTAAAAAAAAAAATAAAAAATCAATTTTACGAAGACTGCAAGCTGTTATAATTCAAATTGAAAGCAAACTAATACTAAATTTTTTTTTCAAATCATTTTTAATGTTACGAATATTTAGTCTTTTTATAGATTGTTGTTTAAATTGGGTACGAGTAAAATACTATTACTAACTCGGTCAGTTATAAGGAATATTCCAAAGTGAGCACAGTATTAAAATTATTAAAATTAATGATAATAATAAATATTAATTATAATAATAAATTACCGCAACCAGTGCTTGATGTTGCAACTCGTTGGAATTCAACATATCATATGATGAACACACTCCAAAAGTTCGAGGATTTTTGTGAAATGCACCTTAAAAATTCTAAGTGAGTTTTATTTTGAGCGAAAAAAATTAAAAATCATAAATAATGATTATTTTTGAGTTGTATCAAAAATATTGATTATGGCTGATTTTTATTAATATTACTCAAAAATAATCATTACCATTGAAGAAAATTATTAAAACTCATAATATAATCATTATTGTGTAATTTTTATTATAAAACTCATAATGATTACGGTCCCTGCATTTATTAACTAAATTTGATACCCGAATGTTAATGAAGGTCTTTTATGTATTTTCAATAAAAAACTAAGATAAAATATTTGACAATCAAAATGAAAATTATTCAAGTTCGAGGCCATACTCTATATTTCTTTATTAGGATATTGTCCTTACAAATAATCTATAGAGTTTTTGGTTACAGATTTATTAATTGACCACTTTCAGGAATGTGTTGATAGATCTATTTCTATTTTCATTGCATAATTAAAGGTCGAAAAAACATAATTTTTATTTTTAATAAAAATTATATCAAACTTATAAAATCTTTGTGAAAGGCGTGGTAGAGAAGAATGAGTGTATTTTCTAAAAATCATAACTACATTGTAAAATGCAGTTTCTGGTATTGAACCTTCGTCAGTGACCCTGTTTTTTGAATTTTTGATTAATGTAATATTTGTTGTTTTTATTTGTTCGATTGCGTCTATATGAAATTTTCTGTGCAATCACTGACCGTGGTATAGATAAACTGATTTCTAATGCCACATGCACTCGCACTACACGTTAGACAGAGCGCTTTAGCCCTCTGAGCTATCGTCAGGTCGATTTTTGTTGTGATTAAAACTAGTTTTATTCAATACACGGTGTTTTTGTTCTTGCATACATAATCTCAGAAGTACAACTACAACAACACAACAGTTCTATTTTTAGAACTTACCTCACTCTAATGTCCACTGCTCTTTGATTTATACAATTTTATGTATAAAAAACTGCGTTCAAACATGCAACATTTTAATGCAAATTTGCTAAAAACCTGGCCCACAATTTCAAAAAACTGGGTAAGCCATTGAAATCAGCTTGGCGGAAATATTCGGTCGGTACTTTTGTTTTCGATTTTAGGGGTAAATTTTGTAGCGCTGTATTATTAAAAACAAAAAACTATTGAACTTTTTAATAAAAAGCTAATTTTATTTTTTATAGTAAAACAATTATTAAAATTTATAAAAAAAAAATTTAAAAAATATATCTAACTTAAACATTTTTCTATAGAAAAAAAAACCCAAAAATTTAATAATATACTCAAATTTCTGGAAGTGAGACCCCATACAAACAAAATTACCTTTTTTTTTATTAAAAAAAAAAATAATTAAATGTTAATTAAAAAAAAAAGTTGTACAAAATATGCTTAAATATGAGATTGTTATTAAGTTATTTACCGAAACATATTTTTTTTTATTATTATAAAAAGAAAACAAAAAGAACAAATAATACCCTAAATTTCCAATCGAAGTTTTTTATACGTTTTTCACCGCCATCGTCAGAGCCAGCCAGCTAGAGAAAATTAAATTGTTTTTTGTTAATAATAAATACGTACAATACATTCTTTTAAATCTCAGTAGAAAAATAAAATTATCTTCATCCACATTTTTCTTCGTAACTTTTCTGAAAATTTATGTTTTCATTAAAAAAACAAAATCACTTTAACATCAAAATGCAAAAACAATTAAAGCTTATTTGAAAAAAAAAAAGAATAAATAAAACATTAAAAATAATTTGTTTAACAAAAAAAAAAAAAAAATAATTAAACAAAATAAATACAAATTATAGTATATTAATTTAGAAAAATTCACAGTTAGTGTTGTAATTGGTGTTTTTGCAGAAATTTTTTGTTTTTGTAACGTATTTATTAATGGATTTTATTTTCAAATTACCTTATCTTTTTTATCTTGGCGGGCATATGGGAAACAAGGAATCACAGCTGTTACACGAGATGCTGATGCAATTTTACATGCATTGATCATAATCAGCAGCTCCATTAAATTATCATTAATCTCGCCGGAGCCAGATTGTACAATATAAACATCTTCACCACGTACAGATTCACCGATTTCAACACTAAAATAAAAACAAAAAATAAGAAAAATGTATTAAACCGTAATAGTTCAAATTTATAAATCGGTCCTCCCACAATATATGGGCCAAAAATCTGATATTAGGTCTACCGATTTGATTTATATTTTGCACGAACATATTTTATGGTGCCTCTTATAGATTCACTTGTATATTTACTCGAAATTCTAAAAAAATCACGGTTTGGTTCGCTATTTAACACCGATCGCGAATAACACCGATTTTTAAGTCACTCCTTTGATTTTCTGCATGCAAAATATTATTAAAATCGAAAGACCCAAAGTCAAAAAATTGACCGTTTTTTTACCGCACTTTCGCGGAATGGCAGAAAGTTTAACGCTTTCTTTAAATTAGTACACTAAAAGAATTATTCTTCATGATATTAAAGAAACAATTTCATAGATTTTTTTTTACAGATTCAATGAAGAATTTCATTATATACAAGAAATCCAATTAATATTATGAAATTTTTCATTATCTTTTATTCATAAAATTTCATAGTTTCATAAAAAAAATTCATTCGATTTTATAAACTTTCTCTTCATAAATTTAATAAAAATTTTTTAAGATTTAATTCTCAAGTGTTCAACATAACAAAGCACATGTTTATCAGAAACACATTTGCTAACTTGGTGCTTTTTTTGACGATTTTTTTTTTATTTTTAAATGATAGTGTATATCCTGGGCTTTCAAAAAATCTACATTTTACATCTTACTTTTGTATAGTTTTTGTGAAAATTAAAAAAATGTAAATTCAAAAAATTGTAAATTGTTAAAAAGGCCTATTCTCAAATTAAAAATTAAACCCTTAAACGCAAGCAAGAAACATGTTTTTTGCATTTATCTGCTAGAGAATACCATTGATACCATAATCTTGGGTAAGCTCCTCCTACTTCCTGAGATATGTTCATCCCGGACAGGGTTAAGTTTACAAAAATCGGCAAAAAATAAACAAGATAAACAAGTGCCTTGTTAATTCAATGATTTTGACTTCTATGAAATTGTTTCATATTCTATATGAAGCGTTTCATTGGCTTAATTCCAATTCACTTTTTAAAGAAATTTATGAAGATTTTCATTGTTTCAATGAAACTTCTTAACATAATAAAACTTTATGTAACTATTTCATAGATTCTCTGAATGCTTCATTATCGGAATGATTCATTAGTTTTACTGATACTTTCATTAATTACACGAAGCATTTCATAAACAGTGCCTTTAATGAAACCTCACAGGTAGAAATTGTCAACCGTACAAAAAAATAGTATGTACTGGCAAACCATTAATATATTTGTAAAACCCAGCATGTTAAAAGTGACCAAAGGTACAACTAATATTATACTAGAAAAACACTATTTTGTTTCAAAGCATGTGTTTTGCCATTACCACCCGCAAAATGGTTTGCCAATATTGTTTTACCAATATTACAAACAATTAGAAGCAGTATCTTTTTTAATATTTTATTATATTTCACACATTAGAATGTGTTTTATTATAAAAATGTCTTAAAATTAATTAAACTTAATGTATGTATTTGAAAGCACCAACTTTTTTTAATTATCAACGTTATAACAACGGTGGCAAGATCATTCAAACCAACTGTTGGCCACTGTTATCAATAGCGTAACAGGACAATACTCTCAAGATTGTTAATCCGACGTTTTGCCAACGCATAACCGACCGTCGCCGAAGCTTTGCCCACACTGTGCCGATTGTATTTTTCTGTCTGGGCTGTTTCATAGATTCTGTGAAAAGTGTCAATGGACTAATTCCAGTGACAGTTTTCATTAAAGCTATGAAGAAACTTATTAGTGAAGTGAAGATAATTCTCTCTCTTCGTTAGATACACGAAGAATGTTGTCTTTTTTATATATTTTCTGATCAAACTTAGCGGGTTTTAAATATATTTTACGCTCAATGATACCGAGGAAATTTTTAGGTGCAATTTGGTAGAAAGATAAAAAAGTTTTTGTAATATTATGGCGCCCTCTAGTACACTCAAAAGCTTTGGTTTTCATTAATATGATTGATGAAAGCTTCATTGTTTTTCGTTCAACCGTACAAACAAATAGCACTGGCAAACCACTGTTATTTTTGTAAAGCCCACCCTGTTTGAAATCAGGAAAGGTACAACTACTGTTTTATTTGGAAAGCCAGTGTTTGCCAATGACACACGCAAAATGATTTGCCAGTATTGTTTTCACCAATATTACAGTCATTCAGTAGCATTATCTGTGTTTAATAATTTATTATATTTTACACGTTAACTCAGCAATTATTACTATATTAAGACTATTGCCGAAGTGGATTGGCATTTTTTTAATGTGTGCTTATATTAATAAAAATTTAACAAAATTAATTGAACTTTAGATATTGGGCATCCACTAAATTTTTTGAATTCCCGACGTGTCAACCAATGGTTGGCCGCTGTTCAATCGGGTAACAGGACAATACTGTCAATATTGTTAATCCCAAGTTCTGCCAACGCATAACCGACCGTCGCTGACGCTATTTATGAAACATTTTCATAAAAATATTGTTAAGATGATGAATTTGAATTTCATCCGGATCTGATACCGAAGTGTGTTATTACTCAACTAGACTAAAAAATGTATCTAATTTGCGCTATTTAATTCGGTTTTCGTGATATGCGCCATTATCATAAAGGGTCCGCCATCTAACGTTTTTTTTTCAACTAGTGCTTATTTCGTGAATGGTAACACTTAGCTCATGTCTGATTTGACAGATAATTAGTTTTATCCTTCCGCTGAACGAATATGGTCCGTATGTTCGTTATGTCTTGTAAAACCAAAGCGTGAAAAACAGTGCGTACACCCGAGAATATTGCTGCTGTGGCAGAAAGTGTGCGTGAAGCGCCATCAACATCAATTCACCGTCGTTCTTAACAATTGAACATTTCGGAGACATCATTGAGACGAATTTTGCATAAAGACCTTGGTATGACGCCATACAAAGTCCAATTGGTTTAGGAGTTCAAAAAAAAAAAGTTATTTGGCGGACCCTTTATGTCATTATCAATATTTATGACATTTGTCTGAAGAAGTTATGAAGAATACTTCATACATGTTTATGAAAAGTTTCATAATATTTATGAAAACTTCCATAATATAAAAACGTTTCATACATTTTCGTCCAATGAAACTGCTTCATAAAAATGATGAAAGTTTTTGTGGTGGCATATTTAATTAAAATTCAATCGTAGACGCTCTGTTCGTACTTAAAAGGCTCAGTTTTTCAATTTTTAAAGATAACACTGTGAGACAAATGGTAGGGGTCAGTGATCGGGAAGGGTTCAAACTACCGGGGAAAGTTATATCGGTAAAAAAGAAGTTATACGTGTCCCTGCGTTTCGCTGGGTTACGTCTAGAAATCGAGAACCACTAGTCCGATTTTGCTGAAACAAATTTAAAAAAATTAGGAATTACAATTCCTTTAATCTGTTCATACAACGTCTCGCTACATAACAGTTTCGCAGTTATAAATAAATGTATGAAGAAAAAAACAATTTTTTGCCTAAAAAATTTAATTTTTTTATTTTTAATTCATAAAAAATCCAAAACGGTAAAAAAAGTGTCAAGTCCTATTACTTTAACGTAAAGTCACATAACCTTTAAACAAAATGAGACATTGTTAGAAAGTGTTTTGCAACCGTCAGATAATGACAATCGTAATTAATTTTTATATTAATTACATAGATCATGAAAATCGATGGACGCGTTTCGGTATTATTCACAATTAAGTGAAGGTATGAATTTTGAGCATATCTCGAGCAAATTTTTGAAATTCATACCTTCACTTAATTGTGAATAAAACCGAAACGCGTCCATCGATATTCATGATCTATGTCTCATTTTGTTTAAAGGTTATGTGACTTTACGTGAAAGTAATAGGACTTGATACTTTTTTACCGTTTTGGATTTTTTATGAATTAAAAATAGAAAAATTCAATTTTTTAGGCAAAAAATTGTTTTTTTCTTCATACATTTATTTATAACTGCGAAACTGTTGCTTATGTAGCGAAACGTTGTATGAACAGATTAAATTTGTTTCAGCAAAATCGGACTAGTGGTTCTCGAGTTATGTCAAAAAAAGACCACCAAAGGTGACAATTTCCCCTATATGATAGTTACTAACTTCAAATCGATATATGTATCTCGATTCCTAGACGTGACCAAGCGAAACGCCGGGACACGTATAACTTATTTTTTACCGATATAACATTTCCCGTTGGTTTCATCCCATCCCGATTTTGACTGTCGCATAGTGTAATTAAGTGATTTAAAAACCTTGGAACTATTCAAAACCTTGACTATAATCGGGAATAACAAATATTTGGAAGGTTGTTGCCCAGAGTTGCCAAATAATTATTAAAAAAAAAATTAAGAGCTTAACTTCAACCAGATATTTAAATATAAATTTGACATTCATAAAAATTTTTAAGCCCTAAACTTTGGTTAATTTGAGATAAGTAAGCCGGACTTAAAAATATAAAAATCCTAATCTTTTAAATGTTTGATTGTTATGCTGATAAGAAAATATGAAAATATATTTCTTTGCTAAAAATTAGATCATCGATTGCATATAATTTTTTAAAATCTGACCGATCCGACCATGAAATTGTCAAATACACAAAATCTAAAATATTCCAAAATTTATTCCGTTTTCACTCAAAACATAAAAAATGACTGGCTTTTATTGATATATTACTACACTTATAAAAATTATCAGGGTTACCATATGACAATTTTTAAAAATGGTCAAAAACTACAATATTTTTCGAAATACATTTAAAAATTGGTTAACCCAAAAAATTATTTTCTATATATTTTTTAATAAAGATTTGTTCACTTAATTATACAAAATAAAATTTTTTTAAATATATTCAACCGTCTAAAAGTTTTATTCTATCAAAGTTTCTTCTGTTGCTAATACAGTCATTGCTAATACAGTCACTGCATATTTCATCATATTGATGAAACTGTTTCATAAATCGTTTGTCATCAATTGCTCGTCATATATATAAAGTTTTCATAGATTTGAGCAAGAGTTTCATAAAAATGTGTGTGAAATGTTTCATAAATCTTTATCATTTCATAAAAAAGTGAACATATTTTTTTTTTTTTTGTTTTCCTGTCAATTAAAATTCAGAATTTCCATTTAATATTTAGCAATCATCAATAGAAATCAAACATTTTCCTTTAAAATTAAGAAAATGTAATTAGTTATTTAGATTTTCTATTTAAAATTCAGAAACAATTATAATATCAATTGAAAGTCAGACATTTTTATCAGTTGATGTGATCTAAATTTTGCATGGAATTTTGTCAATATAAATTATTTTTTTTTATAAAATTCATTAGAAATAGAAATTCTTAACCGCAGTTAATGTTTTTAAATTCCGTATGAAAATTTTTAACTTAATTTATTTTTTCGGAATTATAATAAAAATTAATCTCAATTAATATTTTCTGAATTTCAATTAGAAATTCTGAGTTTTAATTGATATATTCTGAATTACAGTAGCAAAAATATTGGATTTTAAAAATAATGTATTACAAATAAGATTTCGTCATTGGCTGTAGCCTTTATTGTGTTTGTACGCTACCAAAGAAAAATGTTCAAGCTTCTTATAACATTTATGAAATATTTCATGATAAGTTATGAAACATCTTCATATTTATGAAACGTTTTATAAATATAATGAAGCTTGTCATCAACTGGATCTTTTATGAAACAGCTGCATTATACTTATAAAGTGCTATATTGACGAATGAAGTTTTTCATCATATTTAAGAAGTTTTTCATAAATGTGATAAATACAAAATAAATATAAAAATTTTAGTTTTTTTAGACAATTTCTTAAAATTGTAATATGGTAATACTAAACTAAAGCTGCTCAATTTCTAAAGTTTCTTCGTTTGTTGAAAGAAAATAGCTCATTCGGGGTAGTTCTAAAAACATTCGTTTTTCTACAGCAACAACACGTAATTCCATGTGAAAATTAATCATTTTATTTGTATTCGATTTTCAGAACTGATCCACTTACTTAGATTACAAAAGATGAATTAATTTTCAGAATATTCCAGTTTTTAAAATTTCATGATTCAAATTTATTCTAACAGTTTTTTTATACTTTACGCGTTTTGAGCAAAACAGGTGTTTTGGTGAAAAAAAAATTTATAGGGAAACATGTAAAAAACATGTTTTATTTTTTGAAAACACGTTCAAAACATGTTCATTGGACACGTAGTATTATTCTTTTTCATACGTTTTGGCAAAACACGTGTTTTGCAGTTTGGTGTGAATGCCTTATAAAAATAAAATAATAGTTTTACAGTAGAATTTGTTTTTTGGTAAAGGGTCCGCCATCTAACGTTTTTTTTTTTTCAACTAGTGCTTATTTCGTGAATGGTAACACTTAGCTCATGTCTAATTTGACAGATAATTAGTTTTATCCTTCCGCTGAACGAATATGGTCCGTATGTTCGTTATCTTGTGAAAAAAGTGAAAGAAACTGGCATCCTCATCGATAAACCAAAGTGTGAAAAGCCAAAAACAGTGCGTACATCCGAGAATATTTCTGCTGTGGCAGAAAGTGTGCGTGAAGCGCCATCAACATCAATTCACCGTCGTTCTCAACAATTGAACATTTCGGAGACATCATTGAGACGAATTTTGCATAAAGACCTTGGTATGACGCCATACAAAGTCCAATTGGTTCAGGAGTTCAAAAAAAAAAAAAGTTATTTGGCGGACCCTTTAGTTTATCATTAAAATACTAAAATAACTTCTTCAAACAACTATTGCAAAAGTGCAGTAATTTTCTTCAGTTGTTTTTTTTTTAATAACTGTCATAATAGTGGTTTTGTATTGTTTAATAGAAAAACAACTGTAATTGCAGTTAACACTACTGATTACACAGAAAAAACTAAAAACGGGTTGCAATAAAAAATTTTATTGAATCAATTAATATTTTAATTGATTTTGCACCTACCACTGAAATGATAGTATTAACTAAAAAAATTTGCAGACAGTTTATTAAAACTCTTTCAATTAAAATAATAATAATATCAATTAAAAGAGTTATTGTTTTTTCTTTACAATCTCAATTAAAAAGTTTAGTTAAATTGATTAACACTTTAATTGAAACTTGAGAAGAAAACAATGGTAGTTTTAATTGAAAACTCGTATTTTTTTTATTTTTATTATATGCCCCCCATTAAATAAAAAAAGAAATGTAGGTTTTTAAAATAAATTGACATTTTGTTTATAATAAAATTAAAGCTTTTTAATATAAAAATGTATTATAAGAAAGCAAATAAAAGTTAAGACAAAATTTTTGTTTTGCTTGTCTTGTCTTGAACTTTTTCTTGTAATTGAATTGCTTTCTTAAAAAAATCACACACAACTTTAAAATGATAGTTTAATGACACTTATACTTATTGAAAATTTAATTATTTACAAAAATTATGGTTTAATTGTACTTTTTCGATAAGGTTTATTTAAATCCACATGTACACTTTTATTACCACAGATAACTAAATTAAGTTTTCGTGCGTACACGAATATCTCAATAAAAAGAGTGTTGCAAACTCTAGTGAAATAACTACGATTTTGCGTGTATTTGAAATCGGTAAACTATTCAACTTATTAAAAGTTAATCATTTGCGATTTTTTTTTTCTTTTTAGTTACAAATTAAGTAATATATTCATATAATTAAACCTTTGTTTGATTATTTAATCTAAATAAAATAAAAAAAATAGTCTGCCCAATTTTTTAAAAATTTTGTTTACATGTTGTCAACACTGTATGGATATATTGGAAAATTCAATAAATTTTTTAATTGAATCAATTAAAAAAATTGTTTAAATTTCCATTGATATTCAAACAATCGATTAATTAGATATTTTTGGCCCATAATTTTTTCTGTGTACTACATACTCAGGGAAAATAGTTTCATCATATTGATGATATTGTTACATAAATCGTTTGTCATCAATTATTCATCATATTTATGAAGTTTTCATAAATATCTTGAAGAGTTTCATAAAAATGTATGTATGGAAATTTTATAGACATCATTTGCATTTTAGAGCTTTTAAAACTTAAAACTACAAGAAATTATTTGATTATTTGAAATTCTGAAACATCAATTAAATATTATATGATGTATTCTTAAATTTAAATAATTTTTTTTTTAATATAATAAAACACATTTGAATGGACGTTTTTTAAATGGGAAATTATTTTTTTTTTAATTTCAAATGGAGTTTTTTAACTTTATTTGGTATTAATGAAAATCAAAATTATTCAAGTTCGAGGCCATACTTTATATTTCTTCATTAGGATATTGTCCTAACAAATAACCTCTAGAGTATTTTTGTTTTCAAATTTATTATTTGATCCTTTCAGGAATGTGTTGATAGATCTATTTCGGGAATTTTCTAGGTTCCCATCATCAGAACACGTTTTGAAAGCGGTAACAATCCCATGCCAAACATCAAACATTCATATGAACTAGTTTACTCACTACATGAGAACTAATATACATATGACTTTGAAGTTAAAGATTATAACCATTGATCAAAAAATGTGCAAGGTCCACCTCTAGTGGATATTTAATACACGTTTTTTGTTTTTCTCCTTTTTAAAAAAAAAAAAAAAAAAAAAAAACATAATTTTTATTTTTAATAAAAATTATAACAAACTTTTAATTGGTATTCTTAACTTCAATTGATATATGAAAATTCTACACATGCACATAATTGGTTTTAATTCCATTTCAAAAACAAAAATGTGAAACATTGCAATCGCTCATGTCCTTGGTTTCCCTACTTTTTGAATACGAATAATTTTTAAAAGCACATGAAATTGAAATTTGGTGCTTTCTAATTCCCATAAATGTATAAAATTCGAAATAATAATAGAAAAATGTCGAAAAATTATCGAAAACATATGTTTTCGGTCAAAATGCTAAATTTGAACTCATAAAACAGTCTTATGATTTTTAAAAACTTCTGTAAGGAAAAAAGTGCTTTCTTTTTACTTTCTACAGGAAAATGGGTACGTGAAAGACAAAACACAAAAAAGTCGTATTGATTTCACTTTCATCATATTTATGAAGGCTTTTTCCCTGAATTCACATACAACTGTCTAGTAGCAAGTGTAAAATACACTTCTTTTGGTAGCTTTTTAATATTTTTTTTAATAACAAACTAATTATTTTGCCTATAATTTTTTTCTTCAACATTGTATGCACGTAAATACATTAATAAAAATGCTTCATCTAAAAATTAATTGACATTTTTTCTTACTGAAATATTTCTTTAAATCAATAGAAAGATAAATAAAAATTGGCAGATTTAAGTTTTATTAATTAATTTTTAAAAATTTATTTCAAAATAAAAATTCAACATATTGATTAGTATGTGTATGTGTTTTTTCTCTCATCCCTGAATGTCAAAAAGTTATAAAAAGTTTGATCGATATAAAAATCAACATTTACAACTGTATAATAGATTTACTTTTAAAATTATGTATGCATTTAGATGCAATTTTACAAACACACAGAAGATAAGTTAATTTATTTTCCCTCCCCATTTTCTATGATAGTTATCAACAGGGCAACCAGAAATATGCTGTATCATGTGTTTTCTTGCTCGTCGTATTAAACAAGGGATGAGATATTTATAATTTTAGTGGATAATATTTATTAGTATACACTGCGTTGCATAACTATAAGTACAAAGGATTTTTGCTATTTTTTTCTAATATAACAATTTTTTTTTTAAAACTTATAACTGTTTTTAAGAGTGTGATAACTGATCTCTTATTGTGTGAAATTTAAGAGATTACTTAATTGATTTAAGAGAAAAATTGTGTAATATTATTTTGTTAGTTTTTATATATAATTACACACAGAGAAAAATTTAGCTATTTGCCAACTGAAATTTGGTTACTACTACTCAAATTTGGTTATTACAAATTTCAGTCGGTTGTCACAACTTAACATTAGCTTTCACAACAAAGTTTGGTTAATTCCACTAAATTGTAGTTGCAACACCAAAAATATTGAGAAATCTAATGAAAATATCATTGTAATAACTGAATTTAGAAGTTGTTACCATTAAAATACACTTCTCAATTCGGTTGGCACTTTATTTCTCTGTGTGTACATATATGTAATGGTAAACAAAAAAGAATAGCAAATAAAGAAAAATTAAAGAATTATTTGTGTTTTTTATGCAATTTTAATCAATTTGCAATAAAATACCGTGTGGTCCATATCTAAGTAATTTTGAAAAAGAGAAATTTCAGTCTATTTAAAAAGTGGCTTAAGTTTTCGGAAATTTCTAAAAAAAATAAAGCGTTCGCATGTGGTTGTCATAAATTTTACAAATAATCCGAGTGCTAATGTTAAAAAATAAAACAGGCGGCCCTAAAAAAACCTTTCTGACTGTGCCAGCAACTCAATGAAGAGTCTCAATCAGATAATCGATTAATGTAAGGTAAATGTGTCCAAATCAACCATAAGTAGGCTCTTAAAGGATTTCCAGAGAATTACTCGCCAAAAGATGATGTCTGTGGCAAGGTTATTACGCCGCCACAAAACTGCTGGACTTGAATTCGCTAAAAGGAATTTACAAACCAACTAGAGGAAGGTAAGTCAATAATCGCTGTTGTTTGTACGACTGTTTAAGCATAAATTTCTTTTAAAAGTAATTTTGTCTGATGAGAAAAAGTTCGATCTTGATGGTTCAGGTGGTTTTAACAGCAATTGGAGAGACCTACGTAACGAACGGCGATATTTCTCAAATTCGGAAGCGGATCCTTTATGGTTTGGGCGCTTTTTGTTTCGACGGTATGGTTGATTTGGCATTTCCAAGCACCAGAATGAATTCTTCTGAGTAAATTACAATATTAGAATAGAAATTGGTGCCATTTATTCAAAATAGTAACGTAGAAGAATTCATTTTCCAACAAGACAATGCCTCAGTACATCGTAAGTCGTCAGAGGATGGAATGGCTATCATCAAAAATATAATAGTGTTGGAATGGTCTGCATGTTCTCCGGATCAAAACCCCATTGAGAATATTTGGGGAGTATTCACCCGTCGAGTTTACGCAGAAAACCGTCAATATTAAAGCGTTTTTCATCTAAAAAAAGCAATTATATATGTGTGGAGATCTATAACGGAAGAACTTTGAATAAATCTGGTAGACAAATTTTCGAGTTGATTAAAAAAAAAAAAAAAAGAAGGCCTCACGCATTCTTGAACTGCTGCTTTAAAATATTTTTCTTAAATGTTTGTAAATGTTGATATATTAAGTTAAGTATTTATAATTATGAAACACTAATTGATTTTATTATTCCTTTTTAAATAGTAAAATAAAGAATAAATTAATTGTTTTTTTGTTAAATATTATTAATTTTCCATAGGTTTTACTTTTATGCCAGATAAACTTTTCTATTTTTTTTTAACTTACGAAATTTAGTGAAATTAGTGTGTAATTATAGCTTTGCAACGCAGTGTGTTTTAAATAAAAACTTTTATTTAAGAAATATATTTGTACAAAATTTAAATTCAACTGAAAATTAAAATAAAACTTTGATAAAAAAAAACTTAAAAGCAAACTAATAAAATTTAAATATTAAACCAGCAGGAAATGAACCTACAGTCCTATCAAGAACAATTGAAGAATTCTTCAGTCGATTTGTTAGAACATATTTTTGCATATTTTGAAAAAAGCATATTTTTAGAGCAACTTTTTTAATTTCTTTTGTTTAGTTTTTTGGTTATAGAACCAATATTTTCTGTAATAATACCATATCCTAATTTTTTTTTCAATATTTTCGGGGGGTTTCAAACCGATTTCGGAAGTTCGATCCATTTTTTGAAATTTGAGTTTCCTGTCTTAAGACTGTAGCCTTTAAGGTATAAATAATATTTCATCTTATTTTTTTGTTAACAATTGAAATAAATTTCACGAAAGTTGCTCCAACAGTACTGAAAATTATGATTGAAATTAAAATACGGATTTTCGATAAAAAATTAATTTTTAAGGACATCTTTTTTTAAATGTTAGGAGCATATTTTCCGTTTTAGGGTATTTTTTGTGGTCTTAAATTCGATTTTAGAGCACATTTCTGGTTGCCCTGCTAATCAATATAAAAAAAGACAATACCACATTGTGTGTATTTAAAAGGGAAACTTAAAGAAAATAAACTATTTAAAGAAAATAATATTGAAATGTTTAACCTTCAATTAAAACAAAAAGTAATATTGACGTCAGATTAAAGGGAGGAGGGTCAATACTAGGGTGATCGAGTCGGTTTTTCAAAACCGGTTGAAAAGGGTTTTTGTGTGTTGTCTTGGTTGGTTATTCTAAAAAGTTAAATTTTCGAATATCGAATAAAGCGGTTTTTTGCTGTCGAATAACCGGTTTGTTTATAACTATTCTTTTTTTAGCTTTAATATATTAAATTTACAAATTTTATTGTTAAAAACGCAATGTTCTGAAAAATTTTCTTAAAAATCAGTTTTGTACTTAAATTTTACTCATATAAAGAAGATTTTTCATAACCTCAAAAATTATTATTTTTCTGTGTCATTTTTGAATTGATCCAATGTTATTATTCTGTCATTTTATATTTGGCTATATGTATTAACAAATAAAACAAAAAATATTTTTTTTGCGCCTTATTTTTTATTTTAGACATTTTTAAACAATATTTGTATATTCAAATTTTTTATTTAAAATATGTTTTATTTAAGTCGTTTTCAATAATGAACGATTCTTAATAAATTATTTTGAATGCAAAAGGTGTATATCATAAATCAAAATTTTAAATGATTTGTAAAAGTTATAATTGTTTTTTCGAAAACTATCGCAAAAATGTTTTCAAGCTGATTAAAAATTAATAATAATTTTTCAATAAAAAACTGTAATTATTCAAATTGATAAAAAAAATATCTTTTTGATTATAATCGTATAACATTTAAAAACCGGTTAACCGGTTTTTTCAAAGTCCAAAAACTTTCAAATTTCGGCTAATCGGAAAAAACAAATTATGTTGAATAATCGATCACCCTAGTCAATCCACAATAACAAATATACATAACTATTTGCTTACAAAATTAATATTAAGTTGAAATTTCTAAATAAAAAAATATTTTTAAGTGTATTTAGTACATTCAAAAAAATAAGTTAGTAGAAAAGTTAGTAAAACATCTTGTATATCAGGTAAACTATTTTTAAGCAAATTTTTTGCTAAAATTATGTTTTAAACTAAAATTTTAGTTATACTTATTCAGCACTTAACTGTTTTGAACTAATGTTTTACTAATATTTTACTAATGTTTTACTAATTTATTTTGCTAAAAAATTGTGTTGGTTGGCACATCAATAGTGTGAACGACAACCAGACTGAAAGATATACTCAGAAAGAATTAGGTGTCGCGGCAAGTCACGATGTAGTAGTGACGAGGAAAATTATACTAAAAAGTACAACTCTAGTAAGACATAATATAAAAAAATCAACCATGGAAGATTTTTGTATCTGTTTTTCATACATAAAACAAAGTAGTGAATTAACTTAAATTTTGCGTCGTAGCCATCTTGTGAAAGTAATTGTCTATTAATTAAATAAAAGACAAATTCAAATATTTAAATTTAATAAAGATTAAATGTTTATTTGTAAACTAAATGTTTATATTTATTAATAGTCTTGTGTGGTCAAATTGCAAACAAATATGCAATAGGTAGACAGACTAAAGCGAAAGACAAAGACATAGATCTTAGGTAGATTTTTCTGTTTCTTTTTTCTTATTGCAAAAAAGAGTTGTATATGTTATATTTTGTTATTTTTTCGTTTCGTTTCTATAATTCTCTGCGGCATTTGCGTTCCTTTAAAAGATAGCATAATTTAGACTATACTTGATGTAAGTAGTTCAAAGATATTACATTAATTCATATCGTCAATTTGGGAGTATGAACATTTTTATATTTTGTAACGTATTGTAAATTATTTTAAAAAGAATCACAAAAATATGTTTTATGATTTTCAGCAAATAAATTAACTAAAGTATAAATTTTCTACAAATTTTTTTAGTTTTTTCAGTCTACTAATATTCAGCAAAAATTTTATTAATTTTTAGCAAGGACTTTTTAATTTCTAATCTACTAAGTGTTAGCAAAACTTTTGCTGAATCTACCTATTTTGTTGCTAAAAATCAGCTCGCTGATATTCAGCAAAAGATTTTGCTGACATTAGCAAATTTTTTTTGCAAGCACCCTCCTGACTAAAATTTTGCTGACTCAGCAAAATTTTTTGCTGACTTTACTAACTTTTTTATTTGAGTGTAGGGTATTCAAATTACTCGGGTTTGGTTTTGTTCGAGTAAACGAGTAACTCGATTCTGAGGTTTTTATCTTATCTTATTAATCGAGTAAGATTTTGAAATTAAACGAGTAACTCAAATAATTCGAATAATGTTATTTTAAGAATTTTTCCTTAAAAATATACAGTAAAACACAAAATAAATACAAAATTAGGAGTTCCGAAATATAGGTTAGGTTAAAATAAAAATTATCTTCTGAATTATTACTTTTTACTTTTTTTTTTTATAAGATCGACTTTAACAACTTTTTATAAGTTCGACTTTAAGAAAACAAAAGGGATATAGGGGTTATTATAGCATATAGCATAGCAGTCTAGGCCCTGGTAGAACATAAAGATTTAATATTTTTTTCAAAATGATCATTTTTAATTAATGTGATAAAGTTGTATATGAATCCGAATGAAAGAAAAGACTGAAAGACCCAATCCGAGCAGTAACACCAAAAAATTTATGAATTAACTTCAATTTGAATTTTGCAAAAAAAATGTTAGTATGTACAATGTAATAGTTTTGCGATTGTTGCGATTTTTTATTTTTTATTGAATATTTAGATATTTAAAAGATTCGCTTGATATCTGGAAATCGGACCTTTTGGTGTAACATTTTTTTTTATAGTTTCGACCCTTCAATTTTTATTTTAATTTAATAATGTCTGTAATTGTTCAAGGATATTTTAAAAATATCTTAAAAATGTGTCTCTGTGCCGAATGTTTTTTCTTCAAAATGAAAAATAAAAATAGTTTTTTACCAATACAGTATTGTGCATATCGTGGTGCCACGTAAACAGGCTATAGCCCTATTGAACAACTATAATATGTAAATTAAAACGGTAACTGGTACATTGCTTTATATTTTATAAAAAAAATCTTTTTTTGTAAAATTTAAGATGAAATAGAAAATATTTTGATTTACTTGATTAACTCGATTAATCGACCAAAATTGTTCGAGTTATTCGTTACTCGAAATTGGCCTTTTTAATTTACTCGAACAATTGTTTGATTGAAATTCATCGATTAATCGAGTAAGGGTAAACCGATTGAATACCCTAGTACAAATAGTTAAAAATTCCGCCACGATAACCGAAAATAGTACCTGCATTTGCACCAGCAGACTTTTCAATGATGTTGAGAATCACAGTCTGCTAAATTTAGGTGACCTAAACTTTAGAAGAACTAAATTTGAGTTGACAGTTGTAGTTAAATTAACTAAGAGTTTTTTAAAGCTGAAATAACAGAACAGGAGTAACGATTTTTGGTAAATGTTTGCTCTATCTCTCTTAGTTTCCGAGATATAGCCTATTTTTTGATTATAAAATAAAAAATATGAGAAAATGTTTTAAAAACAATTGTGGCTAGTTGTTAACTGACACAAAACTAAAAACAACGTTATAATTATTAGGTTTTAAACCAACAAACATATAGACTAAAGAAGAACCAAGGTACTCAACAACAACATCTGTTAAATTTTATATGACAACTGCTTTTAAGAGAAACAGTTTTTTTTAGAGGTTTTTGTAATGCAGGGAGACAATTCCACATACGGCTAGTGCGACTGAAAAACGAATTTTCTCTGTAATGCGTTGTGCGATTTGCCGGGCTATATACAACAAACGGATGAGATATACTTAACAAGCGGGTAGTACGAACAGAGACCCGGTCCCTCTGGATGAGTCGGCTTATCTCAGCAGAACACTTCCCATGGTAATATATATAGAACAAAGTCACACAACCCACATTCCGACGATGCGCCAACGAGTCAATAGAGTTCGAAACCCTACTGTCCCCTACACGATCCAGAAGCCCCAAAATAGACTTTGAAGCACCTGCCCATATATGGGAGTTATATTACATCTTCGGCCGGATGTAGGTGGTATATATAGTAAGGAGATCAGATGGGGTCAAGTATTTCTTACACCGGTTTAGAAAACCAAGACACTTGAAAGCGCTTCTTTCGATACTTGAATAATGTGATCTGTCCAACGGACATCACACTGTATTCTCATGCCCAGAACATCAAGAGTATCTGAAACGTCAATAACGATCCCATCCATCGAGTAATTGTTTTTAATTATTTTGTATAATAATGACGTGTAAAGTTTGCTATTTATTTCCGCTCTTTAAGTCTTCTACTTGAAAAATTTACAAACAAAAAATTTAACTTTTTTCCTCGATGTACATAAATATATAGCGTTTTAAATTTATTTTATGTTCCAACTTCAGGTTCATAAAAATTATAAACTTTTCTAAAACTTCGGGTTCTGATGAGATCTTTAGCCAGATCGAAATACTAGTATCAACCTAGCTAATATGTTTGATTTGCTTTATTTTTGTAAATATACGGAGGTTGAAAGCTCGTTATAAATTGAAAATAACATAAAAATAATCTCGATGTATATAAAAACAAAAAACTAATATAACTGTAAAAAATATTACTTGAGCCAGAGTACATACTAAAAATTTTTTATATAAATAGAACATTTTTGGTCTTCAAAGTTTAGTAACGTCATGATGCTTGTTAGGAAAAGACCTAACCACGTGCTTGATTACTAAGAAGACAAGAATGGAGCAAAATTGATTATTAATAGGTTTTTTGTTAAAGTTCTGCCTATTATGGAGGCTCCAACTTTTCTAAAACTTCGGGTTCTGATGAGATCTTTAGCCAGATCGAAATACTAGTATCAACCTAGCTAATATGTTTGATTTGCTTTATTTTTGTAAATATACGGAGGTTGAAAGCTCGTTATAAATTGAAAATAAATTTTTAGATTTAACATTATTTTTTAAAAATTATATTTATATATTTTATAAATGAATTACAAGTAGAGCCTGAGTATTGGTTAAATTATAAAAAAAAAAAAGTACTTAATTGGATTAATATAAAAAGTACTGATCTCTAAAACATTTTCCATTTTTTTTTTATTTTTTAATTAAAAAAAATTATTAGATAGAATTATATCAAATTATATATAATATGATCATATTTGATAGACTCATTTTTCGGATAAAATTATATGAGCTTTGAACCCATGAGATACCATGAGATCAGCTTATGTACGCAATTTTTCGGATCAGACGAGATGTGATGTTTAGTTATATGTGATACTATATATAGTCATATATGATTATATCGGAACTTTTTTTTGTCGGTATAAATTTTTTTAAGGATGACGAAAAACAATCTGCCTTGAATAAAAGCGAAAGTATCTTGTCTGTGTATATTTAAGATTTTTATATATACAGTGCGAAACATTCGTTTGCACGCACAAACAAATACTTAAAACAAAAGCTGTTAAATTTCCACCTTTAACCAAAATGAAAATATTTCTATTGTCATTTTTTATCATTTCATTTATTTAATAGGCTTTCAAAAATTAAAATAATTGAAGGGCTTATTGTAAAAACTTGATAAGCCACATTTGATTTTTGGTTTATTTTCGCCTTTTAAAGTTGGAAAACATATAGAAATATGAATATTGCAGGACTTTTATACTCCAGGTACGTGTGGTAAGTGTTTAAGCTAGACTTCTTCCAAAAAAATTTTAATGGATATCTAGAAAACAGCGAAAACTAGAAAATAGTCAAAGTGGTTTATCAAGTTTTTACAATGAATTTGTATGGAAAATATTTGTAGTTGTGTAAAACTATAAAAGATTTTGGTAAGTTTTAGTGGGATATTCGTTTGCACGCAGACGAAAAAATCGGATTGTCATTTTTGACGATTTCGTATTTAAACAACAACCAATTGGTAATATTAAGAGTAAATTTGGATCCAAATAAACATTACTATAGTAAGTGTACAGGATGTTTCTTGCATTTTAAGCTATATTCTAACAATAAGATTTGTATTCGAACAATAAGAATTTTGGCCTAAAGAACGTTTTACCAAGCTTCGTATGGACTAATTTTTTTTTTAATTTAATTTTAATTTTTTTTTCATGTAACATGGGCTTTGTGAGCATTTCGCACCAAAAATCTATTGGACCTAGTGCTACAAAAATTAAAACATTAATTAATGAAAATCAAAAGTTAAAGTCAATATTCCTTCAATAATCATGTGTATAAAATTGAAAAACATAGCAATTTTACTATGTAAATTTTCTGTTTTTTCCGAAATATTTGTAGGTAAATTTAGAAGTTATCGTTCAACCGATATTGACATAATTATACTCAAATGAAAAGTAGTTTTGTCTGCTTTGCTAGTGTAAAAAAATAAAAAAAATTAGGATATTTTTTAAAAAAAAATTAGAATGAAAGAAAAAAACTCCATTTTTAGTAAACATTAAGAGTCGCAATATCTCGAAAACCGTTAGTCCGATTAGAAATTTTTTTTCCTACTTAGCATGCCAAAAATTATTAAAAAATTATGTGTTGCAGGACATATTTTTATTTAAGCAGTTTAAGAAAAAATTTCAAATATCAAAACCTTTGTTTGCGAGGAGAAACCGGTTAATGCTGTGCGATTTTTCTCAAATTCGAGCCACCTAACTGTTAGACCTAGATTAACAATAATGTCAACAATAATTGATAAAAATCGAAAGTTGAAAATTCCGCGCTCCCTCATGTTATAGGGAGCGTTGCTACGCCAATTTGATATTTGTTTTGAAGTTATTTTATACAAATTTTATTTGTTTTTGTGCTTTGAATTATAAAAATATGTTTTGGTTACAGAAGAATCCAGAAATTATTGGATTAAGCTAAATATATTTTTATTAAGAGTATACTGAATTTAATATTCAAAACCAAAAATGCCGTTGTTGCAGATAAATGTTGCAACTTTTAACATTGTCTGTATTCAATACTTATTAAAACCGTCTAAAATATGTATTAGGGAACATTATTTGGTTATTTTTTTTAACATTAAGTACATTTGTTGTGTTTTTAACATTAAGTACATTTGTGGGCGTTGTGGTGTAATGGTTAGCGCGTTGGACTGTTACACGGATGGTCCCGGGTTCGATTCTTGGTGACGACAACATCAATTTAGAAAAATAATATGTATGAGTTGCCTATCACTTATATGTAGCGCTGCGCCCACCTTCGGTGTTCCCATAGCACGTAACCCCACCGAAGTAAAATTATAAATCAGGGCTATGAAACAAAAAGCTTCAATAAATTCGCCAACTCTACATAAGGTGGCGAGCAACAACTGTTCTAAGACTTATCTACTCGCGCAATTTAATAGGACACATTTTGATTTACTCGATTAATCGACCAAAATCGTTCGAGTTATTCTATACTCGAATTGGCCATTTACTCGAATAATTGTTTGATTAAAACTCATCGATTAATCGAATAACGGTTAACCGATAGAATACCCAACTAAACACACAATAATTTTCTAAAATTTTCAGCTCCTATCAACTTCGAAAATATCTCGTGTTTCATTGATTAACCCTCTAACCGGTAAGAGTGCCTCAAGGCACTCATCATGAAATAGTCCACAAATGCGTCAAATGAGTAATTTATAATTAGAAATTGATGTATTCCGAAGAAAACAAAATTTTTTAAATGTTTTGTGAAGGAATTTTACGTGTGTAGTGCACGGTTTGGAAGCGAGAAAGTGTCAAAGTTAAAATTTTAAAACATTATTATTTTAAAATGAACACAATTTTTAAAACCCTTAAAAACGTACTTCAAATTACTAAAAGCCGTTGATAATAAACACAAAAAAATAGATTAAAGCTTAAGCTTTTATAATAAGTCATCAGTTATGTCCTAGGATACACGGTATTCGATCAGCTAATTGGAAAATTAATAGATGGATTATTATGAATTTTGGCTGAAATAGTGTATTTAGTATTATTAATAAAGCGTTTAAGTTTCAACAGCATGTATCAATTTCAACAACTGTGTTTTCGTTGAATTTCACTTTTTCAGAAAATCGAAAATCGCCATATCTTCTTAAGTAAAACCACGAAAAATTTAATTTTTGAATTGAAATTATATCTTAGTAAGATAAACAATTTTTGGCTAAACTTACTCCTATTCGTTCATTAGTTTTCAAAATAACCTCTATGCCTATTTTGGCAAATATCGCCTAAAATATGCAACGAAAAAAAAATTGTAGAAGACCTTTTTTTTTATTTTTTATGCCGAACATGTAGTACAGATTTCATTGCAAAAACGTGTAGGGTCGGTTAGAGGGTTAAAGTTTTTTTTATTTGTTACATTTGAACAGAACAGAAAATCTGATTTTAGTATTTAAGAAAAAAACTATTTCTAGTTAGAATATTGTTCTACCTCAAGTCCAAAATCTAATATGATATTGTCATATTAGACTTTATTTGTTCGTTTTCAAAAAGTTTGATCGCTTTTCTGATAGACAATACAACTGTTTGATTGGCATAACCCAATTCTTCAGCTAATCTTCTTGCTAAAAAAAAATTGTACTGGTAAGCACATTAATAGTGTGGACGACAACCAGATTTAAAGATATACGCAGAATGAAGTAGATGTCGCGGCATGTCAAGATGTAGTAGAGAAGAGGAAAATGATACTCAAAAGTACAACTCTAATAAGACATATAAAAAAATCAACCATGGAAGACTTTTGTATCTGTTTTTCATACATAAAACAAAATTGAGGATTAAAACAACTTAAATTTTGCGTTGTCACCGGCTTGTGAAAATAATTGTCTATTAATTAAATAAAAGACAAAATAAAATATTTAAATTTAATATGTATTTCTAAACTAAATGTTTATAGCTTAATAATCTAGTGTGGTCAAATTGCAAACAAGAGTAAAGCGAAAGACAAAGACACACATCTTAGGTAGATTTTTATGGTTCCTTTTTCGTATTGAAAAAAAAGGGTTTTTTTTTCGTTTCGTTTCGTTTGTTTTTGTTTATTGTTTCGTTTCGTTTCTGTAATTATCTTCGGCAGTTGCGTCCTTTAAAAGATAGCATCATTTAGACAACCATTGATGTAAGTAGTTGAAAGAAAATTTTTGTTATGTTATATATATTTATTTCTATATATTTTCAGATATTAAATTAATTCATGTCGTCAATGTGGGAAAATGAAAATTTTTATATTTCGTAATTATTGTAAATTATTTTTAAAAGAATCACAAAAATATGTTTATTCAAGTTCGAGGCCATACTCTATATTTCTTCATTAGGATATTGTACTAACAATCTATAGAGTTTTTTGTTTAAAAAGGAGAGAAAAACAAAAAACGTGTATTGAATATCCACCAGAGGTGGATCTTGCACATCAAACAAGTTTTCAATTTATTTTTTGATCAATGGTTATAATCTTTAACTTCAAACTCATATGTATATTAGTTCTCATGTAGTGAGTAAACTAGTTCATATGAATGTTTGATGTTTGGCATGGGATTGTTACCGCTTTCAAAACGTGTTCTGATGATGGGAACCTAGAAAATTCCCGAAACAGATCTATCAACACATTCCTGAAAGGGTCAAATAATAAATTTGAAAACAAAAAACTCTATAGATTATTTGTTAGGACAATATCCTAATGAAGAAATATAGAGTATGGCCTCGAACTTGAATAAATATAGAGTATGGCCTCGAACTTGAATAATTTTCATTTTCATTGCACAATTAAAGGTCGAAAAAAACATAATTTTTATTTTTAATAAAACTTATAACAAACTTGTAAAATATGTTTTATGATTTTCAGCAAATAAATAAACTAAATTACAATTTTTCTACAAATTTTTTGCGTTTTTTTTCAGTCTACTAAAATTCAGCAAAAAAATTATTAATTTTTAGCATGGCTTTTTTATTTCTAATCTACTAAGTGTTAGCAAAACTTTTGCTGAATCTACTAATTTGCTGACACTAGCAATTTTTTTGCAAGCACCCTCCTGACTGAAATTTTGCTGACTCAGCAAAATTTTTTGCTGACTCTACAAACTTTTTTTTTGAGTGTATGTAATTTAAAAAGCAAAACTCCAAAATCGTATGATGAACAAAATTAAAAAACTTTTTAAATTTTATGTAGAGTTTAGTTTAAAAAAAAAATAAAAAATTTAAATTTTGGAATCTTAACACGTTCGGGACCGACAGCTTGTTAAAGTTTTAATTTAGCTACACATATCTCCGCTAGGAGTGCTGCAAAAGCCATGAAATTAATACAAAATATTACTTTACCATAGATCAATGTTGCCACAAAGTTTGATCGAAAAATTCAAAGCCAATAAAAGTTGGGGTCGAAAGGGTTAAAAAAAAAACAATAAAAACATGGTGCGTGCAAACGGTTGTCTCAGACTGTACTAAAACAAAGAAAAATCTTAATCTTATGATATATTGAAAAGATAATATTGGCACTAGTAGAACAATGTAAATATTCAAAAAAAAAAACTTCGTTCGTAGTCTTGTGTTAAAAGATAAAAAAATAATCCCCTTTTTGGCAAAAGCCCAAATAAAACAAAAATGTCTTTCTAAACAATGATAACACAGGTCAACAGCAAAAAAAGGCTTGACTAACCACTATATAGATTTGATGCATCATGGCTGCCTAAGTACAAAAATGGTAAAATTTTTCAATTCTATGGATAATTTTTTTTTAAAAAAATTTTTTTTTAAAATTGACAATATTTTGAGCCATTTCTCCACTTATGTTGTCATAACTCAAAAACAACTAGTCCGATTTTGTCAAATTAAATTTACAAAAATTAAGGTTTACAATATCTTTAAAGAACTGTACAAATTTTTTTAATGCGATCAATAGTTTCAAAGTTATGAAACAAATTGTTAGCAAAAAAAAAAAAAAAATGCTAAAAAAAAAAAAAATTTGAAAAACAAAAATCTGGAAAAAATCGAAAACTGCAAAAAATATTACTTTTTATTTTTTTTGTAGTAAAGCTACATATCATGCGAATTAAACTAGATATGGATCATAAAATCGATGCATGCTTTACATTTTTATTTACAATTAATTGAAGGTATCGCATATTTACAAGCACTGTAGAAAATTGTACCTACTATATAATGAAAATGCAGAACATAAAAACTCAGGTGCATTTTACGACACGCATTTTGGCAAAACCCCTTTGGGAAAAACCTCTATGACATTTTTATGATTCTAATAATTAAAAAAAAAATAAGTAATAAACAAAAGATTGTTTAATTTTTACGATTGCGGTAGGATAGTAATAAAACGCTCATAAATGTGCGTGTACGCTGAAGTGCTCTTATTTTCCGTTAGCTACCTGTAACGGATAATTTTTTTTTTTTTCATAAAAGTCCTTAATGTTTTTTTAGGATTCTTGGGAATAATAAAAAATTTGCAGCACACACAAACTGTATCCACACAAAGGTTTATCCCAAATTATAGTATCAGTATTTATAAGATCTCCTTGACCCTTTTTATTTCATTCAAGAAGTGTTTGCGATAACGCAAACATCATTTAATACCTACACAAAAATTAGAGTCATACAGCTTAGAAGTTAAAAACAATTTTCAAATATTAATAAAAATGAGCCAGAACATTTTTATGTAAAAACGATCCAGATTTATTTTGTTATGTGTGCGGCCAATATATCACCGGGAAAAAACGGAAGTGCTTCTTAACTTCATTGCAAAAGTCATATCAAGATTGCTATAATATCTATCCGCACAATTTGAACCAGCATTGGACACCGAGTACTATATGCATTCCATGTCGATTGAATTTATCTATGAAGTCTTCTAACGTAAAGTAAGTATAAATTAATAGATTTGGAATATTTTATAATTACAATATTTCTTAATTAAAATTTGAATTCTTCATATTCCTGATTTCAATTTTTTTTTTCATTTTACAGACGACACTTGGAAATTTTGAAGCCTATGCTATGGAGAGAAACAGCGAACCACGCATCCGAGTGTTATTTTTGTTTAAGTACAAAAAGCGGTTTTGGAAAACATATGCGATGGTCTTACCCCACGAGGTCTGCTGATGGGTTTACACTTGCAGTTGTACATTCACAAGAAATAGAATATGATCGGGGTGCAAGCTGTAGTCATGTGCTTTCATCTTCACCAGGACACTCAACCTCAAGTATGTCTTACCAATCAGATATGTCAGATCCAGCACTACCATCTACAGCTGAAAATGACGAGTTCATCCCACACAAACATTTCTCGCCGAGACCATGGAATCAAGATCAGCTTAATGATGTAATTAGAGACCTTGGATTGTCGAAAAGATCTTCTGAATTACTTGCGTCCCGGATGAAAGAAACAGGTCTCATAACTAAAGAAACTAAAGTTTCGTATTACCGTACTCGAGAAAAAGACTTACTTCATTATTTTGCTGAAGAGGATGACTTTGTGTACTGCACAGATATTTCTGGTTTGATGACTGCCATGGGCTTACAGAAATATGATTCAAACGAATGGCGTTTATTTATCGACTCATCAAAACGCAGCTTGAAGTGTGTCCTTTTGCATAATGGAAATAAATTTCACTCCTTGCCGATCGCACATTCAACCAAAGTAAAAGAAGAATACTCTGTAATTGCATTGGTCATGAAGAAGATAAAGTATGATGAACATAAGTGGGTAATTTGTGTTGATCTTAAGATGGTAAATTTCCTCTTAGCCCAACAAAGCGGCTTTACAAAATATCCTTGTTTTATATGTTTATGGGACAGCAGAGCTAAAACAGAACATTGGAAGAGAAAACAATGGCCTTCTAGGGAAACACTAGTTCCAGGTACGCCAAATGTTATAAATGTGGCTCTAGTGCCCCGAGATCGCATCATATTACCCCCTCTTCACATTAAACTTGGTCTGATGAAACAATATGTTAAAGCACTTAACAAAGATAGTGAATGTTTCCAGTATATTTCAAGGAAGTTTCCCAATCTAAGTATGGAAAAGCTGAAAGCAGGCATATTTGATGGCCCACAAATTCGCAAATTGGTGAACGATACTGAATTTGGCAGTTCAATGTCAGAAATTGAGAAGAATGCATGGGATTCGTTTGTATGGGTTATTCAAAATTTCTTAGGCAATAACAAGGGTGATGATTACGTTGCGCACGTTGAAGAGATGTTAACTCACTTCCAGAATCTTGGATGCAACATGAGCATCAAAGTACACTACCTGCACAGTCACTTAGATCGTTTTCCTGAAAATCTAGGAGACTTGAGTGAAGAACAGGGCGAACGATTCCACCAAGATATCCGGACAATGGAGGAACGATACCAGGGTCGCTGGGATGCACACATGATGGCTGATTTTTGCTGGAGTTATTCAGAGTAACACTTCGTTATTCAACAATAGTAGAAAATCGACTAAAAGAAAATTTCAGAGTTTGTAGTTTATAATACATATTTATTTATTTATTTTCTTGTTTTATTATAATAAATGTGAATAATAAAATATAAATTTTCTACTATTTAATTTATTTATTTATTTACATTTAAGCTCATCCAACACAAATGTCTTTCCGAAGAATAGAATCAGTATATTCTAGGTAGGGTTTTGCCAAAAAATACACGAATGTTACTATGTAATGCATTTTTGATGTGAAAATTTTTACATAGCATGGGGAAAATGTTTTCAAAATTCAATCAATCGAAAGAAGAACATTAACTACTCAATTTTATGTATATCAGACAAAAAACTAAAATTTGGTGAAAATGAGCGAATTCACTTAATTGTGAATAAATTCGAAAAAAATCAATCGATTTTTATGATCGATATCTCATTTTGTTCCTATTACATGTGGCTTTGCGATAAAGCAATAAATCTGAACTATTTTTGACGTTTTCGATTTTTTATGATTTTTTTAAAACAAAAAAATTTGCTATTTTCACGTAAAAAAAATATTTTTTCCCTCAATTTTTTATTATAACTCCAAAACTACTGAGCCGATTGAAACGCAATATATTAACGGATTAAAGGCTATGTAAATTTCAGTTTTTCTAAATTTATTTGAATAATATCGGACTAATTTTTTTTTAGTTATCATTAATTATGTGGAGAAACGTCTAAAAAAATTTACAATTTTAATTAAAAATTTTTTAAAAAAAAACCTCTCCATAGAATTTCAAAATTGAACCATATTTGTACTACTGGGACCACAATACATCAAAATTGTATAGTGGTTTTCAAAGCCCCTAAAATTTTTTCAAAATTGTTGCCTTGTGTAATTAATGATTATTGTAGTTGTTGTACTTGTAGATTTTATAGAAAAAAAGTTCGAAAAAATATTCAAAACTTGGTTGAAATATTCGATTTATATCACTACACATCATTGCAATATCGTACCAAATAAAACCAGCTGTTTTACGCCTTCTCGTTTAATTAACACTATTTAAATTGTTAATTTGTTTTCTAATTTAGTTTGAATTTAAATAATCGAAAGTTTTTATTTGCTTACCAACCAAAATATTTTTGAGAATTTTGTTTTCACATATTTTTATTTATTTTGATTTTGTTTCTATTTTTGAATTTCATACAGAAATACACCCATTGCAATAACATACATTTTATTTTTCATGACATTAGAAAATCGATTAAAATCTTTTAGAAATAGAAAAAAGATTAATTCGTTTTTAATTAAGATTAAGAATTATTATCTTTATAGCACAACCATACTACAGAATTTTATAGTAATTTATGATTTAATAAGCAAATTATACAGTGAAACTTCCCAATAGCGGATGATGGAAGAGATTTTGTTATATGGAGGTCATTGCTATTGGAAGGGGTACACTCAAAAAAATAAGTTAGTACAAAAGTTAGTAAAACGTCTTGTAAATCAGGTATACTATTTTTTAGCAAATTTTTTTTGCTAAAATCGTGTTTTCAGCTAAAATTTTTGTTATACTTATTCAGCACTTAACTGTTTTATACTAATGCTTTACTAATATATTAATGTTTTACTAATTAATTTTGCTAAAAAAAATTGTGCTGATAAGCACATTAATAATGTTGACGACAACCAAATTGAAAGATATACGCAGAATGAAGCAGATGTCGCGGCATGTCAAGATATAGTAGAGAAGAGGAAAATGATACTAAAAAGTACAACTCTAATAAGACATATAAAAAACATGGAAGACTTTTGTATCTGTTTTTCATACATAAAACAAAATTGAGGATTAAAACAACTTAAATTTTGCGTTCTCACCGGCTTGTGAAAATAATTGTCTATTAATAAAATAAAAGACAAAAGAAAATATTTAAATTTAATATGTATTTCTATAATAAATGTTAATAGATTAATAATCTAGTGTGGTCAAATTGCAAACAAACATATACAGACATGTAGACAGAGTAAAGCGAAAGACAAAGACACACATCTTAGTATGGTTCCTTTTTCTTATTGCAAAAAAAGGGTTGTGTTTTTCGTTTCGTTTGTTTTTGTTTATTTTTTCGTTTCGTTTCTATAATTATCTTCGGCAGTTGCGTCCTTTAAAAGATAGCATCATTTAGACAACGATTGATGTAAGTAGTTGAAAGAAATTTTTTGTTATGTAATTGTAATTCTTGTAATTCTTTATTTAATCATATATATTATCATAAACAAAGAACAAAAAGATAATTAATAACAATGACATAAAGTCGTCTGTTATATATCCATTATTTTAACAATTTGTGTAATTTTAAACTTAATTTATATAAATTCATTTATTATCATATTTCTGTATTTTAATGCCGTATTAACATAATTATATAATTTTTTCCAACCATTTGGTATTTCTCCATTTAAAATATTTATTAATTCTTGTTCATTAAGATAATCTTTTTCTAAATGCCGTATTCTGAATATAGAATCTGATGCAATATTAGTTGGTGACATGAACGTACGTATTGGTACTATACAGCAGGATATAACTGATGTTCATAAATCGAAATTTATAGCAGGTTTAGAAGAGAGAAAATCAGAAGATGCAATTGTAAATGCTAAAGGCAAACAGTTAATTGAATTTTTTAATGATTATGGATTGGTGGTACTGAATGGCTATACAACTGGCGATGATCAAGGCTCATATACGTATTTAAGCACTTTAGGCAATTCTGTCAATGACATCTGCGCAATATCACAGGAAGCTTTGCAGTATGTTAAAAAATTTCAAATTGAAACAAAGGTATGGTCAGACCATCTGCCATTAAAATTAACGTTGGGTTTTGATGGTTTGTGTGAAAATGTGGAAACTATGAATTTGTTACCAAAATTTAAATGGATTGATGCTGAAAAGGAAAGATACAACAAAAACCTAAATACAAACCTAAGGTCACAAATTACACAAGGAAATTTTCTGAGCTTAGAAAAATTAGTAAATATAATAAAGATTTCTTTACCAAATCAAAAACCAAGTTCAAACAAAATTATATTTAAAAACAGATGGTTTAACTACAAATGCTTAAAAGCTAGAAAAGTTTCTTTTGAACTTCTTAATGTATTCCGAAAATCAAAAAGCTTACAGGATAAGGAAAAATATCACGCAGCAAAACGTCGTTATGTCATCGAATGTAGAAACCAAAAACAAAAATACTTTATAATGCTCAACAACAGAATAAATAAAACAAAAGATTCTAAAAACTGGTGGAAGCTAGCTAAGGAAATTAGAGGTGATTGCTTTGTAGTGGGTACAAATATATCAGCAGCAAATTTTAAGGAGTATTTTCAAAGTCTTTTAAATCAACAACAAATTACAAGTGATATACAATATGCTTCAATGTTGCACATAGATGATGACCTGGACAAAGATATAACAGTAGATGAAATAAGAAAAGTTCTACAATCAACCAAACCCAATAAAGCACCAGGATCTGATAGAGTCCCTTATGAAATGTTTAAAAATGCATCTATAGAATTCTTAAATGAATTAGTCAAAACTTTTAACATCATTTTTGAAACAGGCATAGTGGGAGAAGAGTTTGTTGAAAGTATAGTGTTTCCAATACACAAAAAGGTGATTTGAACAACCCCTGTAACTACAGGGGAATCTCGTTCATGAATTGTGTGGCAAAGGTGCTAATGGGAACCCTACATTCAAGATTAATGAATTGGGTTGAGAAACATAACATCCTTAATGAATTCCAATCTGGATTTAGACCACAATATTCAACAGTCGACAACATATTCAATTTAGCGTCAATTGTTCATTGGAACTTTAAAGAAAAGAAAAAAACATATGCCTTCTTTGTGGACTTCAAAGCTGCTTTTGATAAAGTCCCAAGATGTGCTCTTATATACAAACTGCAAGCAATGGGAATTTCGACTAAAGTCGTTAACTTGATAAAAAATATATATAGTCATACGAAATCTGCTGTATGGACCGGTAACGAACTATCGGAATACTTTGATACTTATGTTGGTGTTTAGCAGGGCTGCCTTTTGTCTCCTCTGCTTTTTACCCTTTATCTAAATGATCTTCATGAGCATTTAGGTGGCGGTTTAAATATAGGAGATGTAAATGTGCGTTTGTTACTTTATGCAGATGACATTGTTTTGTTGGCAGATGATATAAAGGTTATGCAAAGAATGGTTAACAATTTGGAAGTATATTGTGATCAGTGGAATATGGAAATAAATATGATGAAGTCGCAGATTATGATTTTCAGAAACGGTGGTCGACTGGCAGCCCGTGATAGAATTATATACAAAAATCAATTCATAGAAATTGTGAACGAATATAATTACTTAGGTGTTATTCTAACACCAAAAATGGTTTTCAAAAAACATCTTGAAAAAAGGAACAAATCAGCAAAAAATAGGATCAATGCCACATGGAGTAGTTTTCTTAATAAAAATGACATAAGCCTAGAAACAAAATGGAAACTTTTTCAATCTGTGTGTCGATCTGTACAGGCGTATGCAGCGCAGATCTGGGGATGTTGGTTATTTGATGAAGTAGATGCCTTGCAGAGATACTTTTTAAAAAGAATTTTTAAACTTCCTATGTTTACACCAAATTATTCTATTATGTTAGAAACAAATGCAGATGCTAGTTATTTCTACACGTTAAACCTTCACATGAATTACGTATACAAAACTATTTATCAATATAAACAAAACAGACTTCCGCACAAATTATCAGTAATCATGTTAACAAATAATATATTTTGGGCAGATCAAATGAATAAACTCGGAAATGAATTTAATATACGCTTCGAAAATGATATTTCGGCAGAAGAAAAATTTTTGTTATGTTATATATATATATTTATTTCTATATATTTAAAGATATTAAATTAATTCATGTGGTCAATGTGGGAAAATGAAAATTTTTATATTTCGTAATTATTGTAAATTATTTTTAAAAGAATCACAAAAATATGTTTTATGATTTTCAGCAAATAAATTAACTAAATTACAATTTTTCTACAAATTTTTTGCGTTTTTTTTTCAGTCTTCTAAAATTCAGCAAAAAATTTATTAATTTTTACCAATGCTTTTTTATTTCTAATCTACTAAGTGCTTTTGCTGAATCTACTAATTTTGTTGCTAAAAATCAGCTCGCTGATTTTCAGCAAAAGATTTTGCTGACATTAGCAATTTTTTTGCTAGCACCCTCCTGACTAAAATTTTACTGACTCAGCAAAATTTTTTGCTGACTTTACAAACTTTTTTTTTGAGTGTAACATTAGCAAAGCTTCGATAGAATTAATTCAATTCGAGCGTAGTTCACAAAAAAATGTTCACATATCATACACTCACAATATTATTTCCGTAAAGACTACTGAATATACACATTAAATTAATTGAAAATCAGTTAAAAACAGGACTACTTATTTTTCGTTTAAAACAATTGTATTTTTTAGTTTATTTTCAACTGTTGAATATTAATTGACAAAATCCATAAAAACAATAGATTGATTTCCTTTATTTCAATACTCAATATAATATAAAAATTTTTTGTTTTGAATAGAAAATTTTAACTGAATATTTTAACTATTACGGAAAGTCCATTTTTTTGTATATTTTTTATTTTGTCGAATAACAGACAGAACTTTAAAAAATATATTTCTTTGGTAATTTAACTGTATATTCCATTGAAACAACTTTACCGATTAAACTTTTAAATAACTGTTGATTTTTTATGGAAAATTCTTGTGAGTGTACCTTTAATCCATTCCCTAAGAATTCATTAATAAACTTCATTCAAAAGCTATTGGGAATGCCTGTTATTGGGAGGTTTCACTGTACTTATAGCACATAATTTGTGACTGGGTGACAAGTTGAATAATTTAGTGTATTTTGTAGGTAGGTTGAGACGTTGCACAGTGGGGTGTTCCAAAGAAAGTTTGAAAATAATTCAGTCACTTCAGTCCAATCTCACTTTTAAGGTTTAAAAGGTGGGACAAAATTATAATTTTTGTTTGTATGGAAACATGTCTGAAATCAACAAAATTCAGATATATTTGTACGTAGCGTTGAAGTACTCGTAAAATACAAAAACTATGATACTCATATACAGAGGGGGTTTGAGGACCCTGGCGTCGTACTTAACTGGACACTGTAATCTCAGATACCATCTGCACAAGAAGGGTCAATCGGACACGGATATGTGTAGGTTTTGTGAGATGGTGTCTGAAACCTCGGAGCATGTTCTCTGCGAATGTCCCAGGCTTTGTGATAGGAGACTTAGGTTTCTAGGTGATCGCTTCATTTCGCCTTCCGACATCGCGAACATTTTGCATAATAGGATAATTGGCTTTATAGGTTGCTTGAATCTGTAGGTAACTTTAGGCAGCACAAAAGACCTACATTGGTCGCGGTGCATAGTGCCTTCTGATCTAATCTAATGATACTCATATTGCCTATGTAGTAACTTAGTGTTGCCATTTATTTTAAATAATATACGTGAAAAAAGCTCTGCGGGAAAAGTCACATAAAAGACGAAAAGTTTCGAATATCGGAAATAGGTCAGACACTTTCTCGATTAAATTAAACTATAATTCCTTAACAAAACTATAATTCTTAATAGCACTTGAAACACATTTTTTCGAATAACAAAAATACTTGAAAGTTAAATGTTTCATTTTCCCGTTAATGCGTCTTAAAAAACTCTTTCATTTGGTACCCCACTTGTCTGAAATTTCTTTAAAATAAATCGAATCACACTTTTTAACTCCTAAATATACCCAACAAACAAAACGTTCCGTTTTCGTGCCGTTTACGGCATAAACGGAATCCGAAAACGTACTATTTTCTGGAGCCGTAAAGGGACCAGAAAATGGGTTTTAATGAACATCGAAACTGATTCGAGTCAGTGCAAACTCCGTCAGTGACGTACCGTTTACGCACCGTTATGTTGTGTATCTCGGTATAGAAAATTAAATAAGAATAGAAGATGTTGTGTAGTGATTGTTGTTTCGTTCATATGGATTAAACATATATAAAACGTAAACGGACAACAAAAATCGGTTTTGATTAGATTTTCTTTGTGTATTTACGTTTTCTATACGTTCAATGCATATGAATGAAATAACTAGCACACTACACAACATCTTCTATTCTTATTTAACTTATTAAATTTTCTATACCGAGATACGTTTATTTGTATTTATTTAGTCTATGGAAAAAATCCTTACAGACAATATCATAAAAATTACATAAGTAGATACCTAACATAATATCACAGAAATCAGACATTCAAAGTTAAAATTATACTACGTTTAACAAAGTTAACATTTTTTGAAAAATCGATACAATTATAAAAAATATTAAAATCATTGCTCATTACGTCTGACTGGTGCAGCCTTTATTGTCCGTTTGAAAACGGAGTGGATACAGTTTTTTAATGCCGTACCCAGTACGTAATCGTACCGTTAATTTAAACAAAAAACTGTGGTTATATTTAATCACAAATCTGCAAAAGGATTTATGGCATAAATCTTTGTTTTTTATATTTATTTAACACTCGAACCGGCCTAAGCTTTTTTGCAATGAAGTTTATTTATACAACCAACATTTTTCTCGTTGCCTATTTTAGTCGATATGGGCCAAAATCGGTTTATGGCGAATCTCAAAAATTTTTGTCTTTTGTTTTATTGAGCTAAAGATCCTTTATTTTATAATTATAAGTATTTATTTCCAATATTTCGACTTCGCATTGGAAGATTTTTTATAATTCAATTATAAAAAATTTTCCCTGAAGAAGTCTTCCAATGCGAAGACGAAATATTGGAAATACATACTTATAATTATAAAATAAAGGATCTTTAGCTCAATAAAACAAAAGACAAAAATTTATTCAAAAAGATCGAAGAAAAATAAGAGAATCTCAAAAATTATAAAAATTATTACTCTTACCAAGATATAACTACAGTCCAGAAATAACGCTTTTTATGTTTTTACTTAAGCAAATATTGCGATATTCGTTTTTTGAAAAACGCGACCTTGAGCGTACCTAAACTTTAACAGATATTGATTAAAATTACAAGCTTTGCTAATATGTACCACTAAATTTAATCTTTCTGTCAAATTTCATAAATTTCGAGTTAGTACGACGTCCTTTACAGGTAAGCTATTGGAATCATGTATGTCCTTGGACCAAAATTAGAGTTTCTTTTAAAAGTTAAAGCTTCAATCTTACTTTGTGTTAAGCATCAATGGTTTCTAGTTAACAACAATATGTTTTCAACATTTTTGAAAAATGTGTTCATTTCAAAATATTTTTTTTTTTTCAAATTTAACGAAATTCTAACTTTAACGCTTTCTCGCTTTCAAACCGTGCCATGAACAGAAAAAATAGGTTAACAAAATATTTTGTAAATGTGGTTTTCTATCGAAATAGCTTAATTTTCTTTTATAAAACACTCATTTGGAGCATTTATAGCCAATATAAAATACCACGCCTGGAGGCAGGCTTGCCGGTTAGAGGGTTAAGTCGTATAATTACACTACACTTCAAATTTATGAATCAAAAAGAAATTTACAATCCTGGTCCAGTTTTTGTATTTCAACACAATCTCCTCCACACTATTTTCTAACTGTTCTTGTGTCGAGATTATCGAATTTCACACATTATAGGTGGCATTACTGGGACTTCGTAATCAGAATTAATTAGCCAAATGATTTCTTTTAACAAAAGATAACTTGTGTATTACCCGATACAGAATTGATGCAACACCCCTTCCTTAAAAAGAAGAGAACGTAAAGGATGTTTTTTTTTTTCAAATCAAAATATTTAATTTGTAACTGTTTTTATAATTTTAAAATTTTTGAGGCATGAGATGCTTTATCCTGTATAGATTTTTACTTTGGTTTTATATTTATTATACGAACTTATAACGAAAATTTAAAAATGTTAATTTACAAACTTATTATATATGTTATTATTCCACATAGTTTTCCACATTCTTATATTGGTCCATATATTTAATTACACTGTGCAACAAAACAATTAAAGTGGATAATTACTAAAGAGTCCGCCATCTAACTTTTTTTTTCAACTAGTGCTTATTTCGTGAATGGTAACACTTAGCTCATGTCTGATTTGACAGATAATTAGTTTTATCCTTCCGCTGAACGAATATGGTTGTGTATACGCTTGAACAACGCTGGGAAATATTGCGACATTACTTTGAAAATCATGGTAATGTTGCAGAATGTGTGCCGATACACCCAAAAGGAGTCACTGTTTGGTGCGGATTTTGGTCCAGAGGCATAATTGGGCCATTTTTCTTCGAAAATGAGCAAGGAGTGGCCGTTACAGTCAATGGCGATCGTTATCGGGCCATGTTGAACGAATTTTTGTTTACAAAAATTGAAGAGGAGGAAATACAGCTGCACACAATTGATAATGTGCTTAAAAATTGGACCGATCGTGTAGGCTACTGCATGGCCAGCCAAGGCAGCCATTTGAATGAAATTATTTTCCATTATTAACCGGAAGGATTGTACTTTCAAATAAAAAAAGAAATTTGAGAAAATATTCAGTAGTTTTTTTTTATAGCATTTTCAAACAAAAAAAAGTTATTTGGCGGACCCTTTATATCAAAACCCTCAAAGCCTTTTGCGAAGTTAGCTCTTATTGATTCGTTATAGCCTCTTGAAGTTGGCTTATTTTTGAGTATTTTTTTTTTTTTATTAAGGTGAAAATAATATGTTAAAAAACTACTTAATTTGTCTGTACAAAAGTTATGTTGTAGTCTTTCCTACTTTCCTACTTTTTTTTATTAATTAATAATCATATAATTACAAATTATATACTATTAACCTAACCGAGCACTAGCTACTATTTCTTTCGGCGCGTTGTAGCAGACCAGTGCCTCTGGTGGGAATCGAACCCACGACCACCGCACTGATAAGCAACTAGCCTACCGGGGCGTACACTTTTCTACTAAATTTAATACTAAAGCAAAAAAAACCTTTCAGTTTTTATTTTTCATAAGCTTTTTCTTAAAGTGGGCCAGATAGAAGAGGTCAAAATTGGGAACGAGTCATTTGGGTTGGCTTTTTTTTAACTTTTGGAGAAAATTTTGAAAAAAATTCGCGTGATGTATATATGTATATCTGAATAACTTTGTATAGACTATTGAGTAGTAAAATTATTTTTAAAAAATTTCAGAACTAAGTCTGAATATTATTTATATATTTCATATAAGAAAAAACCACCCTATATAGTTCGAGGTCAGCTCTCGGCTGGATGCTGTAGGGAATCATAGACATGGAAGCCCTTATATCTGGAGTCCTAATCACACAAAAAACGCATGTATTTAAAAAAATTGCTACCCTCAACAATAGAATTGTGTACACTCAACAAAAAAAGTCAGTAAAGTCAGCAACATTTTTGCTGAGAGGATCCTTTTTAACTTTTGTACTTTATTGTTTTTAGTACGTGAAGTACTAGTCCGTGAAAATATCATTTACATTTCAGATTAAAATTCCTACTAGTTCCGAAATTAGAGCTTAACGAACCCGAGTTTTGTTGTATTTACTTGTAGCACACACATTTTTTATTTTTTATTTATTTTTTACATTTTTAATTGTATTTTTCATAAAACATTTTTTAAAATAAATTTGTTCCATCTTGCGCAATTTTAATTTCAACTGAAAAAATAAAAATCCGGTTATTCTCCATAAAAGTTACTACTTCACGTTACGTTACTACTCTGCTAAGTTTTTTTTTTTTTTATAAAAAAAACTGCTTCAATAAATTCGCCAACTCTACATCAGGTGGCGACCAACAACTGTTCTAAGACTTATCATCTTGCGCAATTACAGTGTTGCCATGTTTGAAGCCCTTCATCTTTCACCACCTTTCATCTCTCCACTATCCGCTTTCCAAAGAAAGCAACATTTTAATTAATAGGAAGAATTTCCTGAGTGTTGCTTCTCTTTTAAAAAAAAAAAAAAATGTAGAAATTAATACATTTGAATTTTATAAAACTAAAATATTTTATTAAATTGTTTAATTTATATATTGATTTGCTCCATTGGATTGCATATAAAAAAAATAACCGAAAAATTTGCCTCAAAAATATCCCAACTTCAAAAGGCTATAAATTTAGAATACGAGCTAACTTTTTAAAAACCTTTTTGGGTTTTGGTCTAGACATATTCTATTTTCATTTCCCGTTATTTTCATTCGGAAAAGAATTGAAGACCCAAAATTTGTTGCAGCCGTTCCTAATGATAAAATACTGGTTTTGATTTTGGTTTTGATACGTGGATTTTAACGCAATTTCAATAAATTTAAATTATTTTTTAAGAGAAATTCTTTATTTTTATTATTATTAAATTTTTGCTTAACTTGTGTCAAATCAGTACGGAAACAAAACGAATACGTTCGTTACGGAGTAGTAAAGGATGAAAAGCCGTGAAGTCAGCATTTAACGGCACGAAAACGGATACTCCAAAACAGAGTCAAAACGTATTGTTTTCGAAAATCCGACTATGATCCGTTAATGTATAAAATTTGACGGATACGTGTTGTACGTACAATTAACGTGCCGTAAATGCCGGATTTATGATTCCGTGCATGCCGGAGAGTACGTAAAAATGTTTCTTGGGTAAGTTTGGGCCGGTAAAAAGATGGGTGTCTCTTATTTTGTTTTTCTGCTTTATCACATATATGAATTTCATTAAGATCGGAAAGAGCATATAGGGAGACTCTCCTTGTAAGCTGTGTATTGCTATTGTTTTTATTAACCCTTTAACTACCGACTTTTTGTTTGTGGATATATTTCTATTTTGACTTAAGATTATTGTGCCCCCTCCGCCTCGAACCATCCAAAAAGTGGTCAAGAAAATTGAATTTTAGAAACTTCTCAGCCCATTTTCACAGCGAAAACAATCGAATAACCAAAAATGCTTTCTTTTATTTTGTTCTGGTGATTCTACTTTTCTTAGTTTACTTGTTTATCGATCGCCCCTTTTTCGGAGATAAAGGTTCATTCAAAAAATTGGACTTTCTTAACAAATATCGCGACTATATTGCCCTGATATAATGATTTTTTTCAATGACTAATATCCTAATGAACATAATAAACAAAAATATAAAGTTTGATTGCATTATCAAAATTTTTATATTTTTTGTAATGTCCACATTTGAAGCGATGTTAAAAAAGCACATATGCGACCTTGTACACAAAAAAAAAATACAAAATTCTGTTTGTAATATTAAACAAGTGGCATAGAACATTTTTGTAAATACAAAAAAAAAAAAAAGTTTTTTAAATTGGCGCCAACAATGATGATTTGTAAATACAAACACACCTTTGTTGATTTTTTTGTAATTTTGAATTTTTGTTTTTAAAGAATATTTATATTAAAAACTACAATTTACAAGCATTTCAAACAAAGAATTTGTTGGAAATAATTTTGAATTTACAAATTCTATTGTGCCCACTGTTTTTGTACGGACTAAATTGGAGCATCTGCTCCCGCTTTTCGTTTTTATTGTAAATTCTCTTTTGAAAATGACAAAATACTGGGAAATTGTAGATATGTAGGTGGATAGGGTGTGAAGCAAGCTTAAGTCAACAGTCGAAAAAATATTCTCTGAAATAAAAAATAAAAAAATAGAGATTTTAAAAAGCAAATTTTCTCGCACAAATGGTTTTATAAACTAAGCTCAAATTTAATGTGTATAGCCTTTGAAGTTTAGCTAATTTCTGCCGTTTTTTTCTTTAAGGGTAAAAATTAAAAATTTTATATAATGCACACAAATAAATGATTCCACTTTTGCCTGGGTAGTTTATTTCAATAAAAAATTGGTCTGAAAAAAGTCCGAGCTATGTTTCAAAAAACCCTTTTTAGTTTTGATCTACTGATGGTCTATTTTCATTTCCTAAAAAATTTTTTATACTTAAAAAAAAAATATATTATTATAAAAAAAAAATTAAATTGAAATACAACTACTAACGTTTGAGTGTTTTAAATTGTAACGATTTTTTTTAAATCAAGATTTTTTTTTTGTGAATGTTAAGCATTTTGCAAATTTGAATCTGGCAACTCTATCTGTATATGACATTCGAAAGCAAATACAATAAATAAAGAACAAACTGTGATAAGAAAAAATTATGATGATAATAGAGCGCAAAATGAAATTGACAATAACCAAACAAATATACACAATAGTAGTTACTAAATCTTACGTCACCGTAATTATGGACAAGAAACCAGCTGATTAAAGAGAATATGATTTGAATTTAAAATAACTGTAATTTTGAAATAAAATTAATATTGCTGACTATTTTTGAGTGTAATTTTCATCAAATTACAACATCAGGATAGGATACAATTACAACAACTGTAATTATTTTAAGGAAGAGAAGTAGAGAAATGATTTATGTTTTTCAAAGTTTCTACGCAGACTTTGTTTACATTCTCCACTCTTACGACTGTATTAGCAAAACAAATAAGAACAACAACAATGAGAGAGTGAGAGAATTAACTAACAAATTAAAATTATTTAAATACATAATTGATATATTTTCATTTTAATTTTTCAAATAAACTCAACTTTACAAAGGGTCAATGTTGCCACTTCTTGTGTATTTACACAAACTGCGTGTAATTAATGAAACCTCTTTCAGAGAGTGAACGAAAAATTTGTTGAAATTAATGAAAAGCTTCATACTTTTAATGAAACACATTTTTAAATGAAACTTCTTCGTATAATTATATTTTTCATAAAATTTTATGAAAACTTTCATTAGATTAATAAAAAATTTCAATAGACGAGTTCCAGTGCAACTTCACTGTTTGTATGAAAATAATAATTCTCTCTTTTGAATATTTTGATAATTTTTAGATTCTATTTGATATTCTGATGACCATAAACTGGTGCATAAAACAGTTAAAATGTGTTACACTAGAAACATGATGTTAACAAAATTTAAGTAACGATCAATTTGACCCATTTTTTACCGAACATAGATTCCGTGCGAATTTTGTGACAAAACTTGGTATTTTGGTTTGAATTAAATAGCCTAACCGTACCCTCTAGTGGTGGTATAACTAATTAAAATTTAAACTTTGACGCTTTGTACTCACTTAGCGGGTTAAGAATATAATTTTTATATGTATATTGACAAGTAAAAATTCAACATAAAAATTACTATAAATTTTAATTTTTGTTTTCGCACTATTTTCAAGAATTTTTTTAAATTTTAATATTTTTGGATATTTTTTGCAATTGTTATTGCAGCTTTAATTTCTTTAATTTCTCAAATTTATATGCCGCTTTGCTGTTTTAGTGAAAATAGCTAATTTTTGATATTAAAACAAAAACCGATTAATTTTCGGCATACTTTAATTTTTACATTACTGGTTTTATCAGAAAATTTTTTAAAATACATGTTGAACGAAAAATTTTTCTATTTCTAGATATTTTCTTATATGTTTTTATCGAAACCAGCAAATCACTTTTATTACACTGCTCTTTCTTATAAAGGGTCCGCCAAATAACTTTTTTTTTAACTCCTGAACCAATTGGACTTTGTATGGCGTCATACCAAGGTCTTTTTGCAAAATTCGTCTCAATGATGTCTCCGAAATGTTCAATTGTTGAGAACTACGGTGAATTGATGTTGATGGCGCTTCACGCACACTTTCTGCCACAGCAGCAATATTTTCGGGTGTACGCACTGTTTTTGGCTTTTCACGCTTTGGTTTATCGATGAGGATGCCAGTTTCTTTCACTCTTTTCACAAGATAACGAACATACGGACCATATTCGTTCAGCGGAAGGATAAAACTAATTATCTGTCAAATCAGACATGAGCTAAGTGTTACCATTCACGAAATAAGCACTAGTTGAAAAAAAAAACGTTAGATGGCAGACCCTTTTTTTTAAAGATTTTAATATCATTGTATGGTTTCAAAATTTTTAAACCAAGACTTTAAAATTTCACATGCTTTTTTGTAGGCTCTTAAAAATTGCCGTGTCTTTAAAGACACGTTGGTAAAAAATGGGTTAAAGATTTTTGTTTAATTTTCTAAAAAAAAAAAACTCTGTGTATCCTAAGGACTGTTTCCAATCGAATTATCACTCTAATTGTAAGGACATTTTTATGTTTATTAATTACATGCCCATGTGTGTGAATAATTTTGCGTAAAGAAAAGCTTCCAGAAAAACCTTTAAGAACTTTCTTCAGGAAAAATCAGTCTTTCATGCCATTTTATTTTGTTATAGAAATCACGCATTTTTCCAAAAGTAAAACGTCAGACTCGGAGAACATAAAATTCTTAATTACACTGTGCTCGAATTCGGAAGCACCCACCCAAAGTGTAAATTTATTTCGGGTACACTGAATCCAATTTTTTCCAAAATAAAAACAAAATAGTTTTGGCTGTTTAAAACAAAATATTCTATTTTATAAATATAGGAATATTTTTCGAAAGAAATAAACGCGAAGTTTAAGAAGAAACGAAGGAATAGTTGTTAACTCCCATACCTGCAAATACGCTTTGTGTACTTATACACCAAATACAAACCGTATTATGAATACCCCCCAGTGTAATTTCTTATATGTATAGGTATGTGTAATTTGCTGTTTTTTGTGTATTTTTGACTCTCATTATGTGTAGTTTTGAATTTTTCCTGTGGCAACACTGCAAAAATTAACAGCAGAGGGACAAGTGGCCGGCTGGCCGAAGGCCAAGTAGTTGAGCAGACAAAAATTTGTTTGATTTTTTGCTTTACTACCTTGTGTGCCTACATGTTAGCCAGCACAAATTAAACATGAATATATTATAAAAAAAAACTTTGGTCGTACAATCAAATCAAATGATAGTGTGTGATAAGACAAAAAAAAACAAATTTACGAAAACTGGAACAGGCGGGAATAAGTGGGGAGCACAATGATTGGCAGCAAAATAGAAACCAGTGGGAGCTTTTTGCGCGTGTTTTCATTTATTTGATATTCTTGATGTTGCTACTGGTTGTTGTTGTAGTTGAAGTTGTTTGAATACAATAACATATTACTTTGTTCAGGTACGGATTCAGGAAAATGTTTTGGGGAGGGAAGTTAGAGTATTTTTGATTAACTTTTTTAATATGTTTCACATTTTTGTACTGAAAATTTTAATTTTGGGGGCGGAAATTTCCCATTTTCCCTCCCCCTGAAGCCGTGCCTAACTTTGTTAGATTTTTGGTGTTCAAAACCGACTTATTTGTCATTCTACATCCTTTTAAAGATCATAACGTGGAATCCTAATGACGAAATAGTAGAGCTTTGCAAAGCTTAGTTTACTTTTTGTGGTTTTTTAACTAACTAAAATCAAAGGTCACTCTAGTCAGAATAACAAAATTTCTAGTTACGAAACTCATACTTTAGCTACGACACCAACAGCGATTTCTTCTTATTGTCAAGGAAACAAACTATATTGGTGGAACATAATGCCACGGACTACATTTCACCAAGGCTGAAACATAATTGGCTTAAGTGACTTAAGTCAGGAGTTGCTATGAAACGATAATTTGAAAATACAATTGAAGGGCTTATTGTAAAAACATGATAAGCCACATTTTAGTTTTAGATTTTTTTCAACTTTCAAAGGTTACAAAATTCGAAAATTTTGAATTTTGGAGGACGTTTATACTCCACGTACTTGTAATAAGTGTTTAAGCAATACTTCTATTAAATATTAATCAATGGAATTCTAGTATACAGCGTAAAACGTTTCATACCAATGCCTGACTTAAGCCACTTAACCCTTTGAGATACAAGCTACATGCAAAAAGTTCTTAATTTTTCAAGATTAACGTAAAATAATTTAAAAAGTATTACACTTAATTCCTTTAATTATTTTTATAGAAATATATCCTTTTTGAAAATCGGAAAAATTTTCAAAGTCTGGTATTTTTATTTAAATTTTTTTTCAAAAATTTTGAAAAAATTAGCGAATTTTTCTTTTAATAAATCTTAATCGAACCCAGAGTTGCCCCTTCAAAAAGACGACGTTTTTAAAAATAAGAAGCAGCCTAATATGTATGAACATTAGGGTGTGCCTATCAATGTCCTTTTAGCGAATTGCCTAAAGAAATAGCACTAATACGTATTAATGAGCTGAATACGGATAATAAATAATGAGCTAAAATCGGAAAAAATATGTGAAAAGTTTTTTACCTACAATCATAAAAAAAATACCGTACAAATAGTTGAAATTTCAGTTACGACAACAGAAAATAGTACTTGAATTTGCGCCAGCAGAATTTGCAATAAATTTGATAATCACAGTCTGCTAAATTTAGGTGACCTTAATTTAAGATGAACTTAATTTAAGTTGACAGTTGTAGTTGTAGTTAAATTAACAGAATTTTTAAGCTGAATCAACAGAAAATTTCTGCTAAAAAGGTCTTTCCGGATCTGACTAGCTTATTTTATGATTATAAAATAAAAAATGTGAGAAAATAACGCCATCTTCAAGTGAGACTGATAGATTTAAAAACAATTGAGTTTAAACACGCAGAGAAAAAATATGATTCCGGCCACAAAACTATGTTGCCTACAGCCATAAATGGTTGTCACAATAAAAATATTATTGTATAAATCATATTTCACCAATAATATGGTTGATTTAATCATGTTATAGTAAAAATCTCTTTTTTCGGTTATCATGTAATTCACTTGTCTACAATCATAATATAGTATTTAGTATCATATTCCTCTCTCTAACTACAGCCATATTATAGTATAGCAGCCATATTATAGTCTTTTAGTGTCATTCTTGTTTAAGATTTTGTAAAAAGTAGTTGTGAGAAACAGTCAGTCAGAACAAATTAAATAATATTACATAAAATATAAAAACAACGCAGTGGTGAATTTACTAAAAATTACAGTTAAAACTACTACAAATGCAGTCAAAAAGACGATGACTGTATTTGTCATAAAAATGACTAATCATTTAGTCATTTCTAACTATTGATAAAACAACTACAATGGTAGTAAAAGTGACTAGCGAAGCGGTCAAAACCAACTAACCTTAAATGAGAGCATAAACCATAAAAACGACCAACAAAACAAAAAATATAAAACAAATAGAAAAGCTGTAAAAACTACAGTGTTTGTCGGTATTTAAAAAATAATTACTATAACATTTTTGATTTATTATTTATTTTTTTATATGCTACTTAAAATGCAAAGTCAAAATTCCAAACGGTATTCCAGTTATGACCTTTATTTTTTTGCATTGGAGATACAATGAAATTTTCTAATTATTATTTGCAAACTATGAACATATCAATAATAACACATATAAACTAAACGAGAATTTTTAAAAGCTCTACTTAATCTTCTGTTTTTAAATAACTAACAAAAATGAACAGTTACTGTTTCGGTAGTTGTTAATTAAAATACCTACTGAAAACAACTGTTACGGAAGTACAGTTATTTTTTGAAATGACTGTCTAAATAAGTCGCTTTTTATTTTCTCATAGAAAAATTACTACTATAGCAGTTAAAACAACTACTGCTGTTTACTACCCGAATGACCTACATGTAATTACTACAAGAATATTCTGAGTGTAGTTTTATATAGCTGAATATAGATATATGGATACTTTAATTTGATCATATATAATTTTATATTGGATTTAGATTTTTAAAACTTTTTGATATGGTCCTATACATATTAATATCTCAATATATATTAATAAATATTACCACAGATATGTCATATAAAACTAGATATGGTATATATTAAGTAGCATGATTTCATATATAATTTCATGTGACTTAATACAATTTAACGTATCATAATATATGGAATTATCAAGTAATTTTGGGGAAAAAAATGGAATCTTTAATAACGCCCTTTTGCACTTTAGTTTGATAATCCTATATTATTAGCAGCAATGGGATATTCGTCAATTTTTAATTAAAATTTCAATTTCACCTTGGAACTATTCAATATTACAAATTGAATTATGGTTTGCTATTAAAAAGTTTACCGATTTCAAATGTAGTTGATGTTGTAGATTAATCTTAAAATTATATTTTCAGTTGAAATTTTAAAATTAAAAAATCTCAGCACAAAGTTTAATATATTATTCTGAAATTTATATAATTACTAACATAATTGGAATTATGCATTAGATCTTACAATAACTACAAACTAAATTGTGATTATCTATTTTAACCCTGCATGAAATGTAAATAGTGAAAAAGTATTGATTCACTATTGACTGTGTCACCAGTACTACTAACCAAATATTGCCCAGGCAATGTAATTTGCTATAGACATTTAACATGTACGTGTCATTGAAAATCACTAGTGACATTAGAACTATTGACTAGGTAGTGAATAGGTAGTTCTTATGGGATCATATGTACACATTGGAACCAAAGATTCACTAGTGACTAGGTAGTTCTTATGGCACCATATGTAGACATTAGAAACATAGATTCACTAGTGACTCGTTATTTCTTATGGGACCACATGTAGACATAAGAACCATAGATTCACTAGTGACTGATTAGTTCTAATGGGACCATATGTAGACATTGGAACAATTTACTAGTGAGTTAATAAAGTAAAAAGTGTAGACGCTTAGTTGCAAAGTCAACAAAATAGTAGAAAAAAGTGGAGACTTGGAGACACTTGACCCCAAGCTTCCTGCAGGGAAATTAAGAAAATTTTAAGTTAAATGTTAAATAAAAAATAAAAAATCTTAATTTCAATTTCAATATTCGAACTATCATTTAAAAACTTAACTGAAACAACAATATATAATAATAAATTTTATGTTTAACATTTAATTTAATTAGATACAGGCTTATGTTAATACTTATAATTTGATATAATTGGATGAGGACAAAATTTGGACAAAACTGTATTAAATCATATCAAATTGTATCTAAATAAATAAAATATGATACAATTAGAACTAATTTGAGGAAAATTTAATCGAGCCATTATTCTGATGAAATTTTATAAAATTAATTATGGGGTCATAGTAAATTTGATAAAACTATATAAAGCTCCATATCAGTTTTTAGTCGTGTAGAGGTTCCGTCATTACGCATGTTTTGTAACCAATTTTGTACAAAAAATTTCAAATTTTTTTTTACCCATATACAGTGGTGTTCAACTGAAATCATGGTTTAGGTAATTATAATTTTTTTGATCAAAAAGTTTTGTAGTATAAGTTTTTGTTTTTTTTTTTTAATTCAGTTATAGCATATTATTTTACAAATACAAAAAAAAATATTCATAACTTCTAAAAAATAAAAAAAAGTAATTTTAGTCGATAGTGCAGTGTTTAAAACATTTGCAACTCTTAAAGTAATTAACAGGAAATACAAACAATGGTTTTAACGCTCAGTATTTTGTAGCGTAGCCAATATTTTTATAACTTCAGAACACCTCTTAGGCATTGATGCAATGAGCTTTTTAATATAATCGTCAGAAATTCCATTCCACTACTTCTTCAACTCGACGAAAAGTTCATCACCATTTCGGAAAACTTTATTGCCGATATTCCGTTTTACAATCATCCACATGTTCTCAATCGGTTTGAGATCGGGAGATTGAGCCGGGAGATCGGGAGATTAATTTCATTTTCCTGCAGCCAAACTTTTACAACTCCCGCCGTTTGTTTTGGGTCGTTGTTGTGCTGGAAGGTCCATAAAAGTGGCATTTCACATTCAGCATACGGAAGCATAACTGAACTCAAAAGATCTCTATAGATTGTGACCGTCATTGTGCTAGTAATGCGGTGAATTGGGCCAATCCCATTTCCTGAAAAACACCCCCATACCATAATGTTTCCACCTCCGTGCTTCACTGTGGCGGTTGTGTATCAGGGATTAAACTTCCACCTGATCCCCGGAGGTTGAATTTAGACTCATCTGACCACAATACATTTTTCCATTGGGAAGACTTGCATCTATTAAAAGTTCAGTTTTAGCTTCTCTGTGAACTGGTTTGGAATATTTCGTAAAAAAATGCTTGATTTTCCGATCTTCTCTTACAGTTGTAATACGGGATCTTCCACCTTTATGAGTTGTGTGGATGTTACCACTACTAACAATGCGGCAAATCGTTGATTTTGGAATGGAGTACTTTATAAAAATTTCTTTTTGAGAAAGTCCATTTTGAAAATCATTTAAAACTTTTGATTTAAAATCAAGATTGTATTTATTTCCTGCCATTTTTTACAAAAATTATTCTTACGATGTTTATGCTTCCAACATCTTATTACAACTATTAAAGAACAATAATTATAATAATTTGTTTAAAAAATGTAACGTCCTGAATCTCACATTAAAAAGGAATGCGATTACCGTTATATTCTAGCATTTGTTAGTATAAATTGTTTCGTTGAGAGTAAGAATAATGAGAGTTGCAAATGTTTTGAACACCTGCATTTTAAAAACATCTATTATTATTAATTTTGTTGTTGTTTTAATTTAACGGAATTAATTTTTTTTTATTTGTTTAACATAAAACAATGTATGAAGAATATGTAAAAAATAAATTTTAGTAACTAAGTGTGATTTGAAGAAAATAAATCAATGAAAACAACAAATGCGATCTCAGTTCCAAATGTTTTGACCACTACTGTATGTACGTTTACATCTTAACTTTAAACGCTGGTAGGGAACTAACGGCCCAATCCAAAAATTGTTTATGTATTTATTTTTTCCATATTCAGCTAATTAATGCTTATCGTTTGAGCGGTATTCCTTAAAATTTTTTTATCGGGACACCCTAATGCACATAGGTAAACACAAAATATAAAAGTTTAAAATTTACAGCCAAAAAATAATGTTATCTCTATCGGCTTATAAATTAAATCGCCAGACAAAGTCAAGAAACACCTTCATAAAATCTAAAGTCACAAAACTATTTGTATTTTATCTCAGTGTGTCATTTGGGATGATGATAACATAAATAAGTTAAGGTTATTGACTGTATTAAAATGTGTTTTCCTGTTTTTTTATTGTTTTCAAAGGGGCCAGTGAATTGTTTATTATTAACAAATCAGCTGTTTTCTTCATTTTTTCTTTTTATATGTATTTGTTTTTAGATTCGTATTATCTTTTAACGGTTTTTTTATTATGTCTCATTTTTATATTGAGGGTGGTTGTTATATGAAATAATTTAGTTTTGTATTTCGTAAGAATATTTTGGCTTAAAGCCAAAATCATAAAGAATATAAAATCATCCAGTCATATGGTTTCTATGAGATAGAGTCGTCCTAGAATACGAGCATAGCGTACAACGATTGTCGCTGCGAGAAATATTGTGCCCAAAATAACGACGTTCGACAGTGACAGCAAAAGCTGTTATATTTATTTAGTGTTAGGTTTATTCCTTCTCCTGTATCTCTTTAGCTTATTAAAAATACAATATATTTTAGTTTTTACATATAAATCTTTTAAAAAGAATAACTAAATAATATATTTGAATGAAAAATTAGGATTCGAAGATATTAAGTTGGTTTATATTACATTGTATATTTGCTAGTACACTAAGAGAATATACGAGCCATAGAATATCTCTGTTAGTTTTACTCACCATATGTAGTTTGTTTACAAAACACTGTTAAGAGAATGAGAAACAAAAAATGAGAGAATAAGAACTAACGCTGTGGAAATAAATAGATTCACAACATAAATAGATTCACAACATCGCGCGACGCTTTTTAAATGTCAATTTGTATGGAAATAAACGACAAGCTCTTATTCAGTTTCTAGACGTATTAGGCAGTTTTGTTTTAACCCTCTAACGCCTGACGATGACATTTGTCATCGTTTATAAAATTGAACCCAAATGCTTCGAATGAGTGTTTTATACTTAGAAATTGATATAGTTCGATATAAAAGTGAATTAGCTAAAAGTTTTGCGAAGAAACTGTTCGTATTCAGTGCACTGTTAAAACGCGAGAAAGCTTTAAAGTTCAAATTTTGTAAAAATTCAAAAAATAATTATTTTTTAATTAACTGAGATTTCCAACAACTAAAACACTTATTTAAGTTGATTGAAAACTCTGAAAATTAAGTATAAGTAAGATTGAAGTATTACCTTTAATAATCAGTCCTTATTTTTCTTCAAGGACGAACAGGATTTTATCAGGATATCTCTAAAGGACATTGTCTTAACTTATAAAGTAATGGACGGATCGTTTTGAAATTTGGTATAGAGAAGACAATCAGTAATAGTAGCAAAAGTCTAAAGTTTGAACAAAAAATATTGAAGTTAAGATACTTTTTCGCCCTATTTCGCATTTTGCAAAAAGCGAAAATCGCCATATCTTCTTAAAAAGAAGCACAATAAAGTTTATTTTTGGATTGTGGTTATGTCTTGGTAAGAGCAATACTTTTTGGTACAAACTTTTGTTTTACTTGCATTAGTTTTCGAGATAAATTTTAAATTATTTTTGCTCATATCGCCGAAAGTAGTCAGCGAAAAACATTTTTTTAAGAGAAATTATTATTTTTTTGGGAGGCGAATACATGGTATGAATTTCATTGCAAAACAAAATTCGGGCATTAGAAGGTTAATGAATTTAAAATAAAATTTCCGCCCACATTCCTGTGTTGCTTGAAGTTTTACAGTGTAGCTGAATGTAGACAAGCCCCTTAGAAAACTTTTCCTTCAGCCTATATGACACTTGCTTTTTGCACCAGCTTTACCAGGAGTTTTTATCAGAAACTTTATATAGGCTTAGTGAAGTCGGCTTTAAGCCACGTACACACCTAAATACAAATGACGTGCCAAGTCAAAACTCATATTTGAAGCTCTTTATTCTATTCCAACAGTTTTTTATTCTTTTCCACTCATTTTTGGCAAAGCACGTGTTTTTCAATCGGATGTGAATGCCATATAAGCGAGGCAAAATCTGTATATGTTTGAAGATTTTTCAAAATAATTGTTTTATTGGGATGTTTTTCCCACAACACAATTTGGTCTTTGTAATTGGTATAACAACTCTACGGGAAAATGGATCTATCACATGACTAGTCTATTGTGGCAGTGATTTATCCTAGGTTAGCACTTTACTAAAAGAGCCCGGTCGTTGTCATGGGAAGGGAAATTAGCATGTAACAGCTCTAACCCACAAGGGAGTGTTATGTTTCTATAAATAGAATACCAAATAAAAAAATTTCGCTTCAGTTCAAGAAATTATTTCATCAATTGAGAACATTCCATGCAATTCTATAAAATGCACTTGAAGAGTGGAGGCGAATACGGGTATACAGACCTTTTACATAATTGAACTATTACATTACTTGGGCGAGCTCAAAATTAGCCGACTTGACGTATAGATGGCAGCAGTAGTTTGAAAAAAAAATAATTTGGTGAAAAGTGGCAACCTTATAAAACATATGTTTTAAGTTTTAAGGCGACATGTTTAGTATTTTTTTTTTTTTACCCTCAAAAATAAACGCTCAGTGAATTTGTAAACATGCAAAAAATTGACCACCGTTATGTAATTCAATACTTTCATTTCAAAAGGTCTCAGTCCAACCAATATTAAAGACGAGCTAGATTCTACTCTGGGGAACTCTGCTCCCTTGTTTACGACTATAAAATATTGGGTGGCAGAGTTTAAACGAGGCCGTACGAACTGCCAAGAAGAACACCGTAGTGGTCGACCCATTGAGGTTTCAACGCCAGAAACGGTTAAGAAAATCCACAAAATGGTATTGGATGATCGGTGCGTGAGTTGGCTGAAATGATATGCATTTCAAAAAGTAGTATGCATCGCATATTGACCGAAAATTTGGAGATGCGAGAGCTGTGAGCAATATGGGTGCAGCGTTTGCTCACAATATTTAGAACAAAAACAACGTCGAAGATGATTCAAAAGAGTGTTTGGCGATGTTTCACTTGCGTCGATTTGTAATTATGGATGAGACATGGGTCCACCACTTCACACCTGAGACAAAGGAACAGTCAAAGCAGTGACTTTAATGGGAGAATTGTGTCCAAAGAAAACGAAGACAGTTCCATCTGCAGGCAAGGTCATAGCGTCTGTTTTTTGGGATGGTTAGGTGGTAACAGATTTGGCAACAATGAGGAGGTGGAGTTTTGCGGTTGAGAACTATTTTAAGGATATAAACAGTTCTTACTATAAACAGGGTATCGAAGATATTGAGTATCGAGCTAAAAGGAGATTATGTTGAGAAATCAAGAAAATTTTTTCCAAATTTGTTGTGTTTTCTTTTTTAGGTCAGCTAATTTTGGCACCACCCTCGTAACACATACTTAGCTAAAAATTTACCTATTTATTTACCTATTTATTTATTTTTATTTTTTTTTTCAATATTTTTAAAATTATTTGCATAGAAGATTTTTTTTTCTAGCACAATTTTAAAAATGCAAATAGTAAAACAACAATTTTTTTGACAAAGTTCAAAGATAACATTCTAAAGCTCTATTTTTATTTTTTAAATTCGCAAAAATGCCATTATTGTAAGTTTAAATTGTATATATACATAGTAGGAACATCAAAAAGGGTATATATCCAAAATAAAAACAACTTCAAAAATATATTAGAAAAACTTCTAGGCACAATACTTGACTGTGATCGTCAAAGGGTTAAAAGAGAATTATGTGTAAAGCGTTATTTCTTCGCATTCAATTTATTTGTTAGAATTACATTACTGAATAATAAAATCAACTAAATACTGATACATTTTTATTTTATTCTTCCATTTCTTAAACAAATGTCCTTGATGTCCTTAAAACTTTTCTAACTTATAAATAATGCTGTTCTGGTAATGCGTTAAAATTTTCGTCAAAATCGGACGTACCAAATCCTATTTTTTAAAACATGCATTCAAAAATAAATTGTATACATATTTTGCATATTTTGCTAATTTTAAAGTTTAAATTTTTGGAACTTCTTTTTAGTTTTGTATACAAAATTTAGCATGTATGTATTGTATTGTAATATATTCTAAAACTGTAGATATGCTATTAACAAATATTTAAAAATATTAAGTTTTGACCATTTCTTAATTTTTTCTCGTCTGCTGAACAATTCACTTCATGGTCTGTATACCCTTATTCGCGTCCCCTCTTCACTTGTTTAAAAAGCTTTGGGAATTGTTCTTTTAGAATTGCTCTACCCAAAGAAAATTTATACCAGTTCTGTATTAAGTCCTTTTTTTAATAATCTCGGGAAAGTCCCATTAAAATGGAGTTGTCGTAGGAGGGGCAAATGGATTCTTTGTGACATGTGAAATGTATAACCTAGGATACTTTACTGATGCCACTTATAATGTATGGTTTACAGTGGCACTACTTCGGGAAATATTTCTAAAGTGGAAAGTTGTTTTAACCAGGTAATAAGATATGTGTACGGCCTATCGATTCGATCTCATGCTTCCGAATATACGAACGATTTTTTTGGGATGCAGCTTCACAAAATTGAGGTATTGTGATTTTTTTATATGGTCGTTAAAAATGCATCGCCATCTTATTTTGCTTCAAGATTTATGGTTGGTCATTCAACTAGGACCCATATTTTGGTAACCCTGCGAACTAGTACGATGATTATGAAAAGATCATTTGTGGAACTTGTTACAGATTTGTGGAATACAAGACTGCCTTATAATTATAGGTATTTTTTTATACTCCGAATCTCAATTCAGAAATATTATATCATCTTGAAAAATTAATACAAAATATGTAATTTTGTGTCGGAAACAATATGTATCACTAAAAATTTACACTTTTTTTGGGAATAGACATATTCGTGATAGTGTAAATAATTATTTTCTGAAATTTGTGTTAAGTTTTAGATAGAGGTATATATATACAATAGTGGTCAAAACATTTGGAACTGAGATCGCATTTGTTGTTTTCATTGATTTTTTTTCTTCAAATCACACTTAGTTACTAAAATTTATTTTTTACATATTCTTTATACATTGTTTTATGTTAAACAAATTAAAAAAATTAATTCCGTTAAAATAAAACAACAAAAAAATTAATAATAATAGATGTATTCAAAATACAGGTGTTCAAAACATTGGCAACTCTCATTATTCTTACTCTTAACGAAACAATTTATACTAACAAATGCTAGTATATAACGGTAATCGCATTCCTTTTTAATATGAGATTCAGGCCGTTACATTTTTTAAACAAATTTATTATAATTATTGTTCTTTAATAGTTGTAATAAGATGTTGGAAGCATAAACATCGTAAGAATATTTTTTGTAAAAAATGGCAGGAAATAAATCCAATTCTGATTTTAAATCAAAAGTTTTAAATGATTTTCAAAATGGACTTTCCCAAAAAGAAATTTCTATAAAGTACTCCGTTCCAAAATCAACGATTTGCCGCATTGTTAGTAGTGGTAACATCCACACAACTCATAAAGGTGGAAGACCCCGTATTACAACTGTAAGAGAAGATCGGAAAATCAAGCATATTTTTACGAAATATTCCAAACCAGTTCCCAGAGAAGCTAAAACTGAACTTTTAATAGATGGCAGTCTTCCCATCATTAAAAGAAGAGCCCGAGAATATGGTCTTAGAAGTTATAAATGTACAAAAAAAACCGTTTGTGTCGGAAAAAAACCGAAAAGCTCGGCTTGACTTTGCATGCACCCATTTAAACTGGACTCAACAGCAATGGGAAAATGTATTGTGGTCAGATGAGTCTAAATTCAACCTCCGGGAATCAGATGGAAGAGCCAATGTTCGAAGACCACAAGGCGAAAAGTTTAATCCCAGATACACAACCGCCACAGTGAAGCACGGAGGTGGAAACATTATGGTGTGGGGGTGTTTTTCAGGAAATGGGATTGACCCAATTCACCGCATTACCAGCACAATGACGGCCACAATCTATAGAGATATTTTGAGTTCAGCTATGCTTCCGTATGATGAATGGGAAATGACACTCTCATGGACCTTCCAGAACGACAACGACCCAAAACACACGGCGGGGCTTGTAAAAGTTTGGCTGCAGGAAAATGAAATTAATATCATGTCGTGGACGGCTCAATCTCCCGATCTCAAACCGATTGAGAACATGTGTATGATTGTAAAACGGAATATCGGCAATAAAGTATTCCGAAATGGTGATGAACTTTTTGTCGAGTTAGAGAAGAAGTGGAATGAAATTTCTGACGATTATGTTAAAAAGCTCATTGCCTCAATGCCTAAGAGGTGTTAAGATTTCAGTTGCAAATGTTTTGAACACCACCCCAGCAAAATAAAGTGGAAGTAGTGCTTTAAGAACCTCTTTAACTTGACTTCCAAAGCATTAGCATACGCACATTTTTCACTTTAATAGAAGTTATTGTTAACAACTGCCAAAAATGTTAAATTAAAGTTATTTTAAACAGCATTTGCATCACCATATAAATTAATTGGGATCTAAATTAATAACATCATAAGAAGTACTTTTTTATAAGTTCATATATATACATATACTGTACTGTTTATATTTTTTTTTTTTTTTGATAATAGATATTAAGAATGATTAGAAATAAGAATATTGTAAGATTGTCATTGTTTTTTTTTTTTAATCGTTTGGCCTTAACTGGCTTTAAGATTATTTTTTTAATAAATGAAATGAAAATCTTATTTTTTTTTTATTAATTAATAATCATATAATTACAAATTATATACTATTACCCTAACCGAGCACTAGCTACTATGGCCTTCGGCGCGTTGTAGCGAAAACAGACCAGTGCCTCTGGTGGGAATCGAACCCACGACTCCCGCACTGATAAGCCAGCACGCTACCAACTAGCCTACCTGGGCTAGTTTATTTAAATACATAGTTCGGTGATATGACCTAGAACTTGCATAGTGTATTTTTCATATAACAACTAGGGATGCCAAACGAGAAATCCCGAAATCCCGGTATTTCGTAAATCCAGAATCCCGGGATTTTCTTTTTGGAACTTTTCGGTTTTTTTTTTTGCTACAATTTAAGATAAATTACGTTTTTTTTTTTGAAATTTTTCATATTTATATTTTGATGTTTACGATTTTGAACAACATTTCGTTTGAAATTAGCTGATGATTCCTTAGACCAGGGCAGTCAAAACTATGACACACCAGCTGGTATTCGGTGGCACTTGACGTTTTGTTGAATTAAAAAACAAATATATATAGTAAATTAGGTTAGTATCAGAAATTCAAAAATGTGTACTTAAAATACAAAAAAATAATTTTTTTAAAAATCGACGAACACACATTTTAGATGTTAGATTACCGAACATAACAAATATTGCTTTCAGAACATTTTTACCATCACATTTACGTACTGGCAATCGAATTACAAACATTAACAAATACCAGAATCCCGAAAAAACCGTTCGGTTAATAACAAATTCGGTAGTCACGACGAATTTGTTTTATCTGTTTATCAGTGAAATGTAAGGAGAGTTTAGTTTAAAACTATGACAAAGTAAATAAATAACCTCTCTTAACCGTGTTTTCGATTATCCGTGTTTTCGAAGGCCGGTCCCATGCAACCCGGATAATCGAGATTCAACTGTAGTGAAAAACGCCTACAAGCATAAATGTGTCTATTATAAGTATGTTCACATGTCCCAAACATATCTAAACATTTTAAAATTGCAAATATATCTTTGTTTAGATTTGAAAATTTGAATCATTGTAAACATATATATAATTACCAGCTAACATATTAAAAAGTGTATTTTTTTCTGCGCGTGACTGGGCAGTTTCATAACAAGTACTTAGCTTTTTAATATTTTTAAGCAATTTTTCGTTTACTTTCCGCTGAACGAATATGGTCCGTATGTTCGTTATCTTGTGAAAAAAGTGAAAGAAACTGGCATCCTCATCGATAAACCAAAGCGTGGAAAGCCAAAAACAGTGCGTACACCCGAGAATATTGCTGCTGTGGCAGAAAGTGTGCTTGAAGCGCCATCAACACCAATTCACCGTCGTTTTCAACAATTGAACATTTCGGAGACATCATTGAGACGAATTTTGCATAAAGACCTTGGTATGACAAAGTCCAATTGGTTCAGGAGTTCAAAAAAAAAAGTTATTTGGCGGACCCTTTATTACCAAGTACAGTAGGAGCATTTCAACTAATAACTATTTCTAGGAAAGTTTGTCAATCAACTTAGGAAAATTATTTGGATTAAAATATTATGACATTTGACTACAAAAACTTGGCAATTCCTCCACTTTTATTTAGGACAATTAAGCAGAAAATCGCAATAAAAATATCCACTGTATTTCATAAGAATCCCTAGATAGTTTAATAAATTGTTCCTTTTTTTAAAATTAAAAATTATGTTCTTTTTGTCAATGTATTCAAAATTGTTTTTATTTATAAAATATATAACAAATACATGACAATAATGCTAAATATTGACTTTACTTATTAAGGTTAAAACCTCCTTCTCATTTGCACCGAGAATAAAAAATGTCTGCCAATTTCACCACTCCAATAACTTGGAACTTGACAAAAATAAAATTAGGGTTAGAATTTAGTTGGTTAATAAAATAAAATAAACTTACATTTTTCACAGAATTTTGCTTCGGCTACTTTTTTTCTGTACTATTTATAAGATTTAATTTATTTATGTTTTAGTTAAGTTTTATTTACTTAATACCAAGATATATTTATAAGGTTATCTTAGTAGCCCAGCTGTTTATCTTCCTCTTACCTGGTTTTGACATTTCTTACATGGTTTTGACAGTACAAAGACTGTATCTTGAGTATTTTGAAATGTCAAAACCCTGTTGTTTTTGTATTGTTTGTAGTTGTTTGTTGTAGTTGTTGTTCTAGTAAGACTACCTATATAAATATATCTTGCTTAATACATATTTTATTTCACAGAGAAAAAAACTATTTTGTGTCGTACTTTTTTTTGTTCTCGAAAACATTTATGAAAAAGAAATGACCTATTATCTATTATGTTCGTTCACATTTATTTTGTTACATGTTACCAAGTAATGCATGATTAAAATATGTACACAAAATGTTAGAGGTATGCAACATAAGTTTGACATTTTGTAAAGATTTAGCATAATAGGAACAGTTGTATAAATAGATACAAATGTTAAGTAATATTTTATAATGTATAAAATGACTTGCTATGTGGAAAGTAGTGTAGGAAAATTGTACAAATGCAAATACAAAATTAACACAATGGGCTACATAATTTATACATAAATTGTTAAAATTTACAGAATTTTAATGAAAAAAATTTTACTAAGTATACTTTCATCGTATTCAATCTGGAAATTTTTTGTGTGTATATACATAACTATTTTTGTAAGCTAGAAAGTAATGACATTTTGTGTTTGCACATTTATGTTTTTATATCTATCAAGTGTAACATGTCGAGATGGTAGTGCGGTTGACTGACATCTGGAGGCCCGGGTTCCAATCCCTAGTGGGAACATTTCTTTTATTTTTTTTTAGACTCATTATTTTTGTCCATACCGGTAAGCATTAGGTAACCACATATTTTAAAATGTTTTGTAAGGTGTTTAGTAATGATATGTTATTATTTTGCGTGGCATCTCCATATAAAAGTAATGCGATTTATAATGACAATTGTAAGTACTTTTCATTACCAAATAGTGTAATGCTTTTCCACACTGGGTACTTTGTTCAATTGCAAATAAAGTTTTGAAAATTTCAGTTGAATTTTTCTGGCCAGTAATAGTAAACAAAATAACCAAAAGATTGCGCTCACTAATAGATGTTAAATTTCAAATAAATTTGATTTTTTAATTATCTGTTTTTATTAACTTTAACTTTAAGTTCTTTGTTTACTGTTTGGCACTTGAAATTTTAAATGGAATTTAAAATTTCAATTGCTATAACTATTATTTACTTGATGTTTATTGAAAACAGCTGTGAATGGTGTTAAAAGTTTGAATATGAAATAGCTTTACTAAGAGAAAATTTAATGGAAGAGAAATATAGAAAAAATGTGCGCGTATAATTTAAGAGCAAAAATTGATAACACACACAAAGAAAACCCAAACAAAACATACTCTTTTACTCTGTTAAGTCTGTTAAGTCTGTGAACGACAACAAAAAAAATCAACAAAAGAATATAAGAAAACAGTGTGGTAAGCTTTTTTTTTCCAAAACCTTTCCATCCCAAAATCTATAAGCGATTTTTGTTTAATAACTAAATAAAAAAAATCAACTATGCGTTTATATCCAATTTAAATTTCAGAGATATCCCCTAGATTTTAATTTAAAATCTACTTTGAAATCCAAACAGATTTCATTTGACTGATATAAATCAGAATTTTTGTGAATAAAAAATATCTAAACATTTAAAATATAAAGTCTAAGGGGTTATTTTGTAATCTGATTCGAAAATTTTTGTTCAAATTCGAAAATTTTGAAACTCTTAAAATGATATCCGTTTTTAAAAGTCCAACTATTTAACATTTCGCATTTAATAGTCCATTGCTACACGTTTTCAACATTTTTACAAGTTAACAAGTTCTTTTTGATACTTTATTTTCAATGTGAAAATTCTGTTCGAAAGCGTTTATTTTATTTTGAAGACAAATTATCAAATTGGAAAGTATTGTCAGTCAGTCTTTACGAATATTTTCAATTGTTTCAAACTTTTGTTGTGAAAATCGTAAAATACGCACTTGAAATGTTAAAAGTATGCATTTATTTCGTTTTATTTCGCGTTGTTGCATGAATTTACCAAAATGTCGACTGTCAACGAGTTTAGTTTCCGCTATAATTATTTTAAAAAAGTTTCGACTTGCAGACGTTTTTCTTGGTTTTATTGTGCCTTTTCAAAAAAAAACCCAATATAAAGAGTAATTTTTCGTAAACATAAAAAATTAATAACAAACAAGATTTAAAGAATTTTCCAAGTCGGATGTTTATAAACGGTAAGAATATTATTTACAATTTTAATAAAACTGATTGATTCCATAAACAAACATAATAAATAAATCAAAATTGTGAAAAATTTAATTTTCATAATGTTCCCTAAAGTGGACCTTTGATATATTTTCTTATTTTTGCCATGTTTTAGTCTTTTACCGCAATGAAAAAAAAGTTAGCATTGCATATGGTAAACACTAAAGCAGCTTTAAATGATGGATAAAATATTTTAATGAACAAAATGAAAGTAAATTTTTTACTTAAATACAAATGTTCGTCGATTTTAATTAAGGTAAATTCAAATTTTTTTTAAATAGAAATAGATGAAATTATATAGAAATTGACAGTTTTAAAATTTAAAAAAAAACGAAAGGTCAGCTTTTTTTGCTGTTGTCGTACACTGATGAAATTTTAGTAAACGTAAAATAATGAAGTTTTGAGTAATCCACAAACTGGACCAAAAAATTCTTAAAATTAATGACAAGCTTCATAAAAACTTTATGAAATTAGTTTTTAATGAGTTCTTCATTGACTGTATGAAACATTTAATACACAAAATGATATTTAATGAAAAGTTTTAATGCCGAGTTCCAGAGCAACTTCATTGAATCTATGCAAAAATTCATAAATATCATGCAGATAATTCTTTCAGTGCAGGTGAATTTTGACTATTTGTACGGGCTTTTTTTATAAGTGTAGTAACTACCTTTATCGCCGTTTTAACGACATTAACCTTTGTTTCAACTGACATTTTCAGTAGATTATACTGAAAAACATTTTTGAGTGCGTTAATTTTAAACTACAGAATAGCTAACGCCCAAATTGTTCGAGCGAATACGAAACGTAACTCGTTTATAAAACGTTATATGAGTTAAAAGAAAATAAAAGATAATGTTGATGTTTAGAGTGTAAAAAAGAGACCATATTTGATGTAGGTATTATTTTTACACATTACATGACGTTACAGTTCGTTTACGAAACGTATACGCTCGAGTAATGAATCTTTAAGTTTGTGCGTCAAATTTTTTCGCTATCAGTTTCTAGTGAATAACAGTTTCTTGTGAACGCCTTTGCTGCACAAATAATAATAATTTACGATTTATATCATGCAACGCCACTTTCAGTTAACACCCCCCACTTAAGCGACTTTGGATTATCTTGGTCATTGCATGTCTTCCAATATTATCTTCGCTGAGAGAAATAAAGGTGTAATTTTTTTTGCAGAAAAATCTGCTAAATTTGTCGGATTTTTGTAAAATATTAACAAGATAGTAGACAAAAAATCATAAAAAGTGTGAAATTTTTCAAGTTTTTTTAGATTTATTTAATGCGAAATAAATTTTGCCCTCAGCAACTGAAATTAGCAATTTACAATTTTTTAGCAAACATTTCTGTTGATTACAGCAAAACATACTGTTACTTGCATTCTACTAAATTTAAGGTAAATATAGCAAAATTGTTTTGATATTAAAGTTTTTGTTTGCTGTTTTCATTCTACAAATATTCAGTAAAAGTTTTTACCAATTTAAAAAGAGTAAATTTCTGTTTTAAGTTGACTGAAATTCAACTCGAATTCAAAAAAAAATTTGTAATATTTATAAAAAAAAAAAACTTGGACAAAAAAATAGATTTTTTTTAGTTTACACTAGATTGCAAAACAAAAACACGTATTTAAGCCATTTATTCTATTCCTGTTTCAGTCGTCAAAGGGTTAAAATAATAATTGTAAAATATAAAAAGCGGAATTTGCTTTAAAAAGCGGAAAATTAATTTTGTTTTTTTTTTTTTTTTTGTATTATCTACACTTTGTATCAACCAACGATAGATGTATTTTTCAGACGAATATGGACGAATATGGTCTCAGAGCCGAATAGGTTGACCTCAAAGTTAATCATTATGAATATTTTTTTTTTTATTAATTAATAATCATATAATTGCAAATTATATAATATTACCCTAACCGAGCACTAGCTACTATGGCCTTCGGCGCGTTGTAGCGAAACCAGACCAGTGCCTCTGGTGGGAATCGAACCCACAACCCCCGCACTGATAAGCCAGCACGCTACCAACTAGCCTACCGGGGCGCACATGAATATTTTTTTCATAATTGTTGGTACTTATTTTCTCGGACGTTATTGGCCATAATATATCAAACTTTTGGTGGGAAATAGAAAAATTTTTCAAGTTTCAAGAAACATTGAGATATTTAAAATTGATTCATTCCATTTCTTACAAGACACTGGTATATTATGGGACATATATATCCCATTGTTCGTCTAAATTAAAAAAAGAGGAGGTTTTTGTTCAGTTTTTGTAATTTTTGATCTTATTGCTTCACATTTCGAAATATCGCATGAAAATGTTATTTTACGACTGCAGTCAAAGCTCGATTTATGACTTAAGCAATTTAATTTTTTTTTACATATTTGTGTTTAGCATAGCAAAATCATCTTTAGAAATGATGCGTTCGCAGAAAAAATTTCAATCCGCAGAAAAAATTTAAAATTTTCCATCAGCTTAAGTTCAGTTGTGAAAGGGTTAAAAAGCGAAATGCCGACAATTTTTGATAAAGACAAAATTATCCCTGTTCTAGTAATATAAATCAAATGATTTGATCAAAGTTAAATAAAAGCGCTAAAATGCATTTTTAAATCGCTTAATGTGTCAGCACTGGAAGAAAATGTATTTTATAACCTCTAAAAAAAGTACACAAAAGAATTAAGGCATGTTTTAAAATAATAAAAACTGACATAATTTTTATTAAATTCAATTTTTTTTTTTTAATAAAACACATGATGTATAGAGGATTTTTTTTTTTTGTTTTTCGACATTTTCAAAAGTAGTTTTCACACTACTTTTAATACTTCTTCTTCTTCTTTACTACTACGCCATTAATTTTTTTTTTTACAAAGAATAGAAATATTCTCGATATGCTAATTTAATTAATAATATATATAAATAAGGTCTACTTTATTTTTTGTTTTTTATTTTATTATTGTCAAGTAGCAAAGTAATAAATATTTGTGTTTGTTAGAAAACAAAACAAAATTTTTAAAAGAAGGTACAGTCATTTGGTGTAGAAACAGAAACAACAAAATAAAAAGTAATGAATGAATAAAATGAAATCAATATGACACAACTAACCAACCAACACACAATCTTAACGTTTTTCTTCCTTTTTCTTATTTAAAAAAAAAAAAAAAAAAAAAAAAAACCTTTTGGCAAGGGCACTAGACATCCTTGATGTTCGTAGTAAAGGTGTGTGAGTGTGTGAGTGTGTATGTATAAAATTGGCGATGAGGTAAAAATAGAATTGACACTATTTTTATAATAGGAAACAAAATTCTATTCCATTTAATTAAAATAATACTATTTTTCACATTTTTTTTTCACTCATATGTTTTTTGTATGATAAATTGTTTGCATGTGCTTTTTTGACATGCAACAACAACAGCACAAAAACACTCATTAAATATCTCTAAAGAAGACAACATTCGAAAATGTTCACGTGTTTCGTTCATTTTTTTTTTTTTTTTTATTTTAAATTAATTTTTCACACTTTTTTCAAATCATCAAAAACGCGTTTTTACGTATTATTCTTTATTTATTTTTATTGAATTCTTTTCTTTTATTTTTCTTGTTTTTTTTAACTTTTTTCTTTGCTGTTGTTGTAGTTTTTGTAACACTTTTTTAAACATTGATTTTTTCCTACTCACCATGTTTCCAAATTACTAAATTTTTTCGTAACTACTTTTCCCAAATCAATACCCAAACGGTCAACAATCCTTTGGGCCAAATCCGGATGCGATGTACCCGAAAACACTTTTATGTTTGGCATTCTGGAGTGTAATGAAAATGAACTGGCGGCTTGTTTTCTCCAAATTGTCGCGTATCAAACTTTTTGCGCGTATCGGATTAGCAGATCGAACTGGCATCACACAATCTACGAGTACAAGTTTTTATAATATTACAGAACCAAAAATTAATAAAACAAGCCATATGAAGAACAACAAAAAGAACAAAAGCAAAATAATATGAAAAAGTTTAATATTCTCTTAATGTTATGCTAGTATGAGTTTAATGCCAAGGTAGTGTAGTAGTAGACAGAGATGGAAAGTTTGATTTATTGTTGTTTAAATGGTACAAAAACTTTGGCCTATAGGGTACTTTCATTGGTACCCTAAGTTTTTTTGTATAAAAAAAATCTTTAGCCCTATAATGCCCAAGGCTGGCAAAACTTCGTATGTTAAGTCATTAACGCCCACTGTCCTAAATTAGGACACCTCGATTTTTGGTATTTTCTCTAGCATTATTTGTCCTATAATTTAACCCATTTTTTACCAAAATGTCTTTAAAGACACGTTAGTTTTTTAAAGCCTATAACTTCTCATTGGAAGGTGATACAATAACGCAATAAATGGTATGTGAAAGTCTTGGCTACAAACGTGGTTTAAAAAATTTTTAATTACAGGGTTGCCATATATTGATTAGAGAAAAACAATTTCTGGCTTTTTTAAAGCACGTCTTAAAAAATATTTAGAAATGTAAAAATGTACTTTTTGAAAAAAAAATTAACAATAGATTCAAGATATTTCCGTTTTTGTAAAAATGGAAGTACCCGGTAAAAAAGTTTATATATTTTTGATATGATTATTAGTGTTCGACCGAACAGTTCGGCCAAAAACCTATATTTTGTCGGTTTTTTGATATCTAAAGGCAATGATGACAAATTTTGGTATTGGAAACATGTTTGTTGAGCCGATTTGATTCGATTTTGTGTATAAAATTTAAGAGAAAATCCGAAGTTTAGCTATAAAGTTAAAAGTTCGGCCGCCGAACTATTTTCAATTTGGCCGAACTTTCTGAGGCCGAACAGTGAATTCATTGCTTAACTATAGACTTTTTCTTCAAATTTGACACTCAAAATAGCATCTAATCAGCCCAATAAACATTTTTCCGTCCGCCAAATTTGTCCATAATGCTTTAAAATACCGAATGCAGACCAAATGCATTTTCTGGCCGAATTGTTCGGTCGGACACTAATGATTATATTGCTCAGCCATATTCGTACATGCTAGAAAAAATAACCTACATTTCCATATATAGACAAATATGGTCATATATGATCATATATTATTTTATATGGTTCATACAATATATACGTCCATACATTATACGTTTTTTGAAATTTTTTTAGAAAATTTTGTATGTTAAAAAACTGTTTTAATGAATAAAAACAATATTATTTAAAAGTTAAAATTACGATAAAAAAAAATTAGTTTGAAGTGACTAAACATGTATATTATGTATTTATGTCAGCGCAAACATTCTGTTTAATCCCGCATCAAAACGAAATATTTGCATATAAGACGACAGTTTAAACAACTTTCAAATAAAGTATAATACGACCCCATTAAATTAAAGCATTGTGATATTATAAGTTTTTTAAAAGTACCTTACAGATAAAAGTACGAATTACTCAAAAGTTTGAATATTTTTCTCTTACAATTAAAAAAAACTTTTAATTTTATATTTAATAGTAATATTTAATTATAATTTTGTAAATTGGAATTTGTAAATGTAAATTTGAAATCACAGTTCAATAATTTATTTATTTAGTATTTTTTCTGTGAGGTCCTGTTTAAAAAAAACTTATAATCTTAAATTTGTCCACAATTTTTAATTTAAGCAGCGGTTATACATAAATTTGCGCTTCATAAGGTTACCTACAGTTACTGAAACACATTTTTTACTTTTGTATGGACTTATTTCTAAAAAGTAATAATTAAAAAAAAAGGTAGAAACCACTTCTGAACTTAATGAAATTTTATAATAAAAATTCTGAACTTAATGAAAATTAATAATGTCGTAAAGAAGACAAAAGTAAAAAAAAAATCTACTTATTTTACTGACAAGGAGAGTACCGTAAATAGTGGGGATATTCTACTAATGCATCAGAGTCCTTATGAATTAGATTAAGAATTGAAGTTTTTTTATAGTCGGTCTTTAAAATGGAGTTATAAAACTGATTGAATACACCATTTTCATATGTTTCAAAACCTTTCCTGTAATTTTTCCAACTTTAAATATATCATATAAATAAAAATAAAAACTTGGTATGTACGTAGGTTTAATATATTTTTTCCAATATTTAAATTTAATAAAAAATTCGGTTGATATATTCGCCCATTTATTAGTCTTTGGGTATATGGAGTCACATATACTTCCTTATATGTTCATATATGAGTCCTTTTTGTACATATGAAATTCCATTCACTTCCATATTTGCCCTTATATTTGCTTCTTTTTGCGAATATGAAATAACATATACTTCCCTATATGACCATATATGAGCATTTTTTGCAAATATGAAATCACATATACCTGCATATATGACCATATATGAGTCCTTAAGAATATATGTAATGGCATATATTTTAGTATATGCCCATATATAAAACATATATTTCCATATTTGTCCATATATGTCCATAACTGTACATATATGAACTTTTTTAACCGGATATACTTAAAATTAATCTGTGGTTCTCTTAACCAGTAAAGGCGCATATATCATAGACTAACTAGCCGGACACGAAAATTAAAAATACTGTCGATGGCAACTCTTCCAAATATCGTGTTAGAATGAAACAAATATATACACAATACAGTGTATATAACAACTAATGGATAAGTCAACGTTCTTATCCGTTTTCGAACGGCATTCAGAAAAAAAGTTATTTAAAAAAATACGGGTTTTTATAAACAATTTTAGCATCTGTTACTTGTGTCGGGTCTGTTTAGTCTGTGCACATATGTTTGAGTAATTGAAGCTATGCTTGGGTTAAGTCAAATAATTCTCTTACAGCCAGAAAAATTTAGAAGTTTAGAAACAAAAGTTTTTTGTAATCTTAAAAGTTTTTGTAATCATTTGACAGCAAATAAAAAAAGGAAATTTTGGCAAAATTTTTCGCAAAGGAAAAATTTAAAATTTTTTTAATAAAATTAATATGATATGTATTATTAATGTTTATTATTTATACAGGCACTAATTTAACAAGTTGAATCAAGTTTAACGTTAATCGTATATACAAAACTTCAATGCATTTGGTTCGTAAACTTTTTTAACGATCGCGAAAAAGTGAAATCTCGGTTCTTAGTTTCTTTCCATGCCCTACACGAACTGGAGATTGCATATTTGTAAAAAAAATGCAAAAATTTATAACCCCAGTCTACATAGAGAAAAAAAACATTGATAAACCAATTATTATATCGTAATTAAATTAACATATTAGTTGTTTACGAAAATATTTAAACTCACAAAAAAAGTTAGTACAAGAGTCTGTTAAACGGCTTCCAATTTAGAATTTTTTAGCGCATGTAGGTTTATATGGAGTAAGATTTGGAGACATATAATAATATCAAGTGCCATATAAAAAAATCTCTTAATAAAGATGATTAGATGTATTTGTATATAATGATATTAGCCGTAATGTGACCATTCAAAGTTATATATGACTTAATCATATTATATATGACTAGATATAACTATTTTTACATTGACAATACAAGGTAAATTAGATAAGAGTTTATCAAATTCAACAGAATTTGTACGCTAACTTTAAGTTTTTAGCTAAAGTTATTAGTTATCTTATTTCACCACAAGAACAAACTTTATTCGTATTTGCACTAATTTTTCAACCTAATACAGGATGGTCCAACTTCGACTGACTGATTTGAAATGCTTATTACTTTTTTGTTTTTACAGTTTTTAATTTTAATATTTTTTTGCAGGTAATAAACAATTTAATAAAATTTTATAATGTCAATAAAGGTGGAAAGTTCCTGATTGTCATTCACTTGGGAGTGGCCAGGAATGATTCCTTTGTTACAGTGTCAATGCAGCTCACAACCTCCGGCCTTATGCCAGGTATTCCCCGGGCAATGGCTTTTGAACACCCGTTCGAAGCTAGCAAAAGTGAGAAGGCGACTAAGTAGCCTGATGGTTTTTAATAACGTCTCAGGTAAGTAGGAGAAACATTTCTCTGAAACTTAGTGTAATAGAGTGCCCTGAGTTTCTTGACTCCAAGTCAGCGTCTCAGGAAGTAGGAGGAAGAGGCGAACCATTCCCTTTGAAAAACTCAACATCATAGCCTGCCTGGAGGGCAGCTGGCAGCCCCAGCACCAGGATCGGATGCGGAAGCCTAATCAGCTACTTCGTCTTAAACTTAAATGATTAACGAAACCGAAACAAATGAAACAGAACGACCTGATCCCCCGATGACAACTTTTAGCATGAAAACACGGACAAGATTTGGAACATGGAATGTTAGAACATTAACTGAAACATCGCGTTTGGCCCAACTATGCAAAGAATTTACGAACTACAATCTATTATTTTTGGGCATAAGCGAAATGAGATGGCCTGACACAGGCGAAATCACAACCACAAATGGACTCCACCTACTGTACTCTGGCAAACCAGAAAACGAAATCAGATCATCTGGAGTTGGTTTTCTTCTTTCAAGGGAAGCACATAAAGCTCTTATTAGCTGGAAGCCCTACTCAGATCGTTTAATTTCAATAAGACTACGTACACGTGCTAGAAACCTCACATGCATTCAATGCTATGCACCTACCGAAACCTCTGAGCTTTCTGTGAAGGAAGAATTTTATAGTCTACTCGATCGTGCAATAACATCTTCAAATCGTGGAGATATACTGGTTGTAATGGGAGATTTAAACGCTCAAATTGGCCCGAACAACATGGGTTTAGAGAGTATAATGGGGGCACATGGTTTAGGCCGAAGAACGGAAAATGGCGATCTATTTGTAAACATGTGCGCGGAGAACAACCTGGTCATAGGAGGGACATTGTTTCCACACAAACGAAAACACAAAATAACATGGGTATCACCCGATCATGTCACGGAGAACCAAATAGACCATATTGCTATCTCAAAAAAATGGCGTGGCTCACTGCTGGATGTGCGAAACAAAAGAGGTGCTGACATAGCCAGTGATCATCATTTACTCATTGCAAGTGTGCGTATAAAGATAGCAGCTGTGAAAAGAAATGACTCACGTATATCGAAAAAGTTTGATGTTCGCAGACTGAAAATCCCATCGGTCACATCAAACTATCTAAATGCCCTAAACGAATCGTTGACACTAACATCTCATGACCAACGAAAAGATTGGAACACGACAAAAAATATATTAATAAACTCTGCCACAGAACACATAGGACTTAAACCTAATGGACGTAAAGAATGGCTATCTGATGAGACATGGGCAACCATAAATAGGAGAAAAGAACTCAAAGCCGCACTCAACTCTGCTACAACTTTTGGTGAAAAATCCACTCTCCAAAGCCAATACTCCTCCCTAGATCGCGAAGTAAAACGAAGTGCTCGTAAGGACAAACGTGCATGGGCTAATGCAATTGCCCAAGAGGCTCAGTCTGCAGCTGAGACGAACCGTACCAGTGACTTATATCGACTCATTAAGAAGCTTACGAGTAACAGCTCCTCAGTATCCAGTAAACCAATAAAAAATAATTCCGGAACACTTATTACATCCAAAGACGAACAAGTTGAACTCTGGGCTGCACACTTCTCCGAAATGTTCTCCTCATGCCCACAAATAATCCCACCTATATGTGATTGTATAGCCCACAATATGCAGCTTAATATCAGCACTACTCCTCCAACAATATCTGAGATTGTAGTTGCAATCAGCTTACTAAAGAACAACAAAAGTCCAGGCAGCGACAACATATCTTCAGAGCTTTTAAAGGTTAACCTCACAACGAGTGCGGAACTGCTTTTACCTATAGTAGAAGAAATATGGCTATCTGAGAGAATCCCAGACGAGCTTAAAGAGGGAATTATAGTAAAGTTACCTAAGAAAGGAGACTTAACTAACTGCAACAACTGGCGGGGTATCACTTTACTAAGTATGCTCAATAAAGTCTTAGCACACATTATAACCAAGAGGATAGCGGATGAGCTAATGCCAGTTATGAGGAAACAACAGGCTGGGTTTTGCCCCAACAAGTCGTGTGTTGACCACATCAACTCACTAAGAGTAATTGTAGAGCAGTCAGTTGAATGGAGGTCTCCTCTGTACCTTATCTTTATTGATTTTGAGAAGGCATTTGACACTCTGGCCCATAATGTCATCTGGAATGCGCTTGAATGTAAAGGCGTTCCCCGTAAATTCATTCAACTGATAAAGAGTCAATACGCTGGGGCTAGCTGCCGAGTTTTACACGATGGAGTACTAAGCCGTAAAATTGATGTTGGTAATGGAGTTCGCCAAGGGTGCGTAATGTCTCCACTACTCTTCAACATAGTGTTAGACAGCGTGATGCACCATGCAATAGTGGATAATCGAGGCATCGCATGGGGGCTGCATGAAAGATTAGAAGACCTTGAATATGCAGATGACATATGCCTTCTTTCTCATAGTTATACTGATATGGCTACGAAGTTGAAGCGGCTTACCGACATATCAGCAAAGTCTGGGCTTAAGATCAACATAAAAAAGACCAAAGTTATGCGGATTAATTCCGAAAACTTAAATCCCTTTCTCATTAATAATGAAACCTTGGAAGAAGTTGATAGTTTCTGCTACCTTGGAGCTATTATAAATCAAAAAGGTGGATCTAGTGCTGACATATCTAGCCGAATAAAAAAAGCCACACAATCATTTGGTCAGCTCACTAAGGTGTGGAAATCATCCTCAATATCACGTCGTGTTAAAATTAAAATATTTAATTCCAATGTCAAATCAACATTGTTATATGGTTGTGAAACTTGGAATGCTGCCTCCCGAGACATTAAATCTCTTCAAGTTTTCGTTAACAAATGTCTTCGAAGAATTCTAAGAATCTTCTGGCCACGAACCATATCAAACGATAATCTGTGGCGTGCAACACACCAAATCCCAATGGATGTAGAAATACAGAGAAGAAAGTGGAACTGGATCGGCCACACACTCCGCAAGCCGCCCACCGATATTGCTAGAAATGCTATTGAGTGGAACCCCCAGGGAAGCCGCAGAATAGGTCGACCAGCTCACACATGGAGAAGACAAATTGACATCGAATCAGGAAGAATGCGCAAAAGCTGGAGCGAAGTAAAAAATATTGCGATGGACAGATTGGAATGGAAGAAGTTTGTTGAGGCCCTATGCTCCTTATAGGAACGACGGGAATATATATATATATATCATAAACTATTAATTATATTTCAGATATTCTTAATTGTTAGAAATTATCAATTGTATTTTAAAATTGATCAAGTTTTTCAGAAATAATCCAAAGTTTTTAATTATTAGATCAATCTCAGAGGTTATAAATAATCCATCATACAACATATTTAGAATATATTTTTAGCTTAGAAATACAATTCATAATTTCTGAAATATAATTTATAATTTCTGAAAAACTATTAATAAAAAATTGAGAACTTATAAAATACAATTAATAATTTCGGATATACAATTAAAGTTTTTTAAAATACAATTGTATTTCTGAAATACAAATGTTAAATCTGAAATACAATTGAAGATTTCTAAAACAGAATTAATAAATTCAATTAGTATTTACTGAAATACAATTGATAAAATTCAATTGATAAATTTAAAATTCAATTTATAATTTCCGAAATCCAATTAATAAATCTGAAATGCAATAAAAGAACTTATTGTAAAAACATGATAAGCTACATTTTGTTTTAAGATTGTTTTCGGCTTTTAAAAGTTAAAAAATTCGAAAAATATGAATTTAGCAGGACGTTTATACTCCAGATATATGTAATAAGTGTTTCAGCAACCGGTCTATCAATGGCAGTCTAGAAAACAGCAAAAAATCATAAAACAATAACTGTGGCTTATCAAGTTTTTACAATAAGCCCTTCAATTGATAATTTCTGAAAAAAAAATTATAACTTCTGAAAAACAATTGAAAATTATCCTCCGAATTACTTTCGTACATCTAATATTTAAAGCTTGTAGTACCTTGATTACTGGAAAACGTATTTTTTTTTCGTTATTAATCGTAATTTTGTAAAAAGCAGAGTAGTTTTTGGCAATTTTTTAAACATTTTAAAAGGTGTTTTACAATTTTTATGAAAAATTTTACTATAATCGGTTTAAAGCTCATTTTTTTGTATCGATAATAAATATTTAAAACTCAAATAATTACTTTAGCAGAATTCTTGTTTCTAATAAAATTATTTTTTTTTCAAATATTCAAAATTACATGTAATAGTTTTGCCATAGTTATTTGCGCACTTTTAAAATAAGTAAAAACAGGAACCTGTAAATTATTAAATCGGGTTTACTTTAAAATGCTAAAGTACTTAAGTACAGCATTTTCCATCCCTGTTTATTACTCTTATATTCTCTTCATTTTTTACACTGTATTAAATGAGCTAATGTTGTTGTGTGTCTCTCTATTAGTTTATGTGGTTTTCAGTGTTACCAACATATTTGATAATAATATTGACATTGCATTGAGAAAAATAAGATGTAGCCATTAAAAATGTTGGTTTAACCAACTGTTGACTTAGCTCGCCGTAAGAATTTTAGTTTTTGGTTAAAAAACAAACTGAGTTAAGCACTTATCTGAGCTATTCCCACACAAACTTGACATTTAAGCATGAACTTGATCACTTACCATATTATATGTATCACAAAATGACGTTTAACGGTAATAGAATAAAGAACAAAATCGAAGAGATTTGGTTACCTCATTCATGTGATTGACATTTAATTTAACGGGTCTCTAACATGTTTTCCTTTAACTAAATTACACAAAAATTATTCAAAATGTCCACATCTTTTGTCCCGTTTTTTTATAATTATTCATGAAGTGGCAACTGGGTTATTAGTATTTGGTTTGCAAGTGTTAGTTCGTGATAATATTCGTTTTTATTAGTTTCTTTCCCTCTGCCAATGGTTTGATTTCTTGTAAGCTCTTTTCACTACCCCATGTGACTTGTTTTTTAACACAAAGAAAGCTTTGAAAATACACTATTCCTAAAATTTAAAGAGAGTTAAAATTTTTAAGGCTTAAATGCCGGTAGGTAAAATTTCTCTCTTGCAAAATGACAGTAGCGTAAAAAATTTAGTTTTAAGGGAAAACATGAAGTTTTCTACAACCACAAATTCGGTTGCCACAAACATTTTTTGTTGCCCCAGCTATAGCATTCATTTTTACTGATCTGTAGTTAAAATTTCAATATTTAATTTTAACTTATTATTCATTTAATTTTAACTTACTATTCATTAGTTTGATATTTATTTACAAAAATTGACAAAAAGAAAAATCTAAATTTGGCAGAATATAAACAAACATAAATAAAATTAATACAAACAATTTTAAAATTTAATTTCTATTATTTTTTTATAAAGAAAACCACGAAAACCAACCAATAAATTTTTTAATAAGTTTATAGATAAAAATATAAATAAAAATGTGCTTTTTATTTAAATAAAGCAATTTTTGTGGTTTCAGAAAAAAATTGTTTACCACGGAACGTCTTTTTTTCACAAAATTAAGGACAATATTGAATCAATCATAATAATCCATGCTAAAAATACAAAAAATAAAAAATGTCAAAAAAGCTAAATCTTTTGTAAAATTAACAAATTTTAGTTTATTTTACAAAATTTTTAGTTATTTTGAAATTTTTTTGTATTTTTACTCATTGATTATTATCAGTGTAGCTTATTTTTCTATATATCAGTAGAGACAAAACTTTAGTTTCCCGCCCCTCAAATAAATTGCAATGTTTTCCTATAGAAAATGGATCAAACTTTATTTTCTTAAATTCCTTTCCTTTTTGTTGTTGTTTTTGTTTTTTCTTTGATATTTTAAATTTTGAATCTCGCTCCTAGACGAGGACAAGAAATTCTCATTGAGTTTGTGATTTAACATAACAAATATCTCTAGAAATTATAATAACAAAGTCCCCTGAAGATTTCCTTGGGCAGGAATGAAATCCAGATAGGGACACGCCTACATCATATTATAAAATATTTGCATATCTACACGCAAAAAAAAACTAGTGTAAGAATATCGAAGTCAACTTTGTAAAAAAAAAAATTATATAAAGTTGATATAAATTACAAACATAAGTTAAGCATAAACAAGTGCAGTCCAACTATATATTATATATATCATTTATTTTGTATAGTTCCCTTTGGTGATGATAAGCACTATTGTACTTTAAAATATTTCACTTTGTTCGTTCTCCAATTTATACGATTTTGTAGCTTACCTAAGTTTTCTTTTGGAACTTTCTAAAGTAAAATTTAAACAATATAACAAATTGACTCTCATATAAAAGAAAACTATAAAGCTTGACGGCAAGCAAATTAGGGATTGTTTTTTTCATGGTATAAATTTTTTTTTATAAAAAAGCTTAAAACAGAAAATTAAGAATTATTTTTTTTATTAAATACCACTAATAAAAAGTATTGGTATGTATTGTGTTTAAACAAAATAGCAGTTGATTTTAATGAATTTTTATTTTATTAAATATCTCTTTTTAGCTATATATTAAAGAAGTCGTCTGGAACTGTCAGCCGTATAGCCAGCCACCAGTAGCATTATTACACCTGCTTGATTCATACGGTTGGTTTTTGGGAAATGTGTTGTAAGTTTCTTTATTTTATTATATTTACATATTTAATATTTTAAACAAAAAGCAAACCGTACAATGCAATTTCACATAAAACCAATACATGCAAAGTTTACAAAGTTTTTAAAGTATAAATGTCAGTAGTTTTATTATGCAAGTTTTTGCCTAAGTTGCTTGTATAATTTTGACGAAAATCTTTTCAAGTTGTTTACTATACAAAAAACTTAGGTAATTTATAAGCTATTTTTAGTTGATTTTACACTTTTTATTTTTTGCGTGTACACTTAGGGAACTTCTGCTTTAAAAATATGTAGTTGTTTAGATTGTAATACAGTTTCTTTATTTTTAATGTAAATTTCAGTATTTTTTAGAACAAATTCATTTTTTTTACTAACCTTGTAGTTGATTTAAAAAAACAAGCCACATCAAATGACTGTTTTATGATTTTACATTAATTTTTACAGTAGTTTTTTGTTATTTAAAAAAATAAAAAAAATAAATGTTTGTTTATTTTTTACTAACATATGTGGTTAATTTTTTGAACATTAAAAAACAAATGACAATGTTAGTTGAATTTACTGAAATGTAAGTCGTCCTTTCTTTAAGTGAAATTACATTTGTTGTTTACCTACATTTGCAGTGGTCTTTACCTACATAGTATTCTAAGTGTATCAGGGGTTTTCTGTAAAATGTTTAAAAACAAAACAGAATGTAAGAAAATTTTCATAGGAAATCTCTGGTAAAGTTAATTGAAAGAAGCAAATACGCTCTACATTGTGTAATTATTAGGTACTTCTTTAAAAACTTTACTATTTTTACCCTTCAACCTTAAAGGGGCCACGGATTGTGATTCAATTCAAGACAGCTTGAACGGTAACACGTGTTTAATCAAAATACGTCTTTCGTTCTTTATAATATTACACGTGTTTTTGTTAAATAGTGAGGGTATTCACAACGGTCTTTTGCATACGATGCAAATATGCACAGACGGTTATTTGCATTCTCTCAGCCTTGAGCAGTATTGACGATGCACTCTGTGCAAATTTGCATCGTGTGCAAATCACCATAGTGAGTAGCCTTAGTGTTTTTGAACTAAAATGCCGTTTTGTGTTTTAAGTATAGTTAAAAACATTTTATTTTTAATATTTTGTTTCATCATTTAAAAATACAAAATAAATATTCCATTTGTAACACCTTTGATCCTCTGGCTATCTCAGTATCAAGTACAGTGAACTCACGAAAACGCGAGCAAATGTTTGTCAAGGGTGTTCATTAAGGTTTTTCATTTGTCAAAGACTTGATTTTAACATGACTTTGATTACGCCTCGAATCTAAGCAATGTATAAGATATACATAAGGCTGCTTCTTAAAAACAAAAATTGTCGAATTTTGGACGGGGCAACAATGGGTTAGATTAAGATACATAAAAAAAATTCTCTACTTTTTTTGAAAAAAATTTAGGGTTTACTACCAAACTTTGAAAATTTTAACGATTTTCAGCATCCTCCGCAGTAGTCGGCATGTTTTTACCTCAGACACGAATATATAAGAATAGCGATATTTAAGTATTTCAAAAAGATGAAGTTTGCATTAAGGGGGGACATGACATTGGCCGTTTTTTGAAATCGACTTTTTTATAATTTTGTATTTTAGTAAATATTCTTAAGATTCTAAGAAAAAAATTTCATGGAAAAATTCCTAAGGGTTCAAAAGTTACAGCCGGATTAGTGAGAGCGCATTTTTAATTTTCGCGCTGCCTAAGTACGGCAGCTGGTATATACTTGTTTTACTTGCTACCTGACTTTTGGTGGACTTTTGGCATATGAAGCTTCAAAAGAAGCCCGAATTGCTAAACGATTGTAAAAAACTGTAAGAAACAGCACAACACAAGCCCAGGAAAAAATTACACATTCCAAAAAGAAGGTGATGCCCACACTTGCTTACATATCTCATTGTCAAATTTAGTAACTGCAATACCAAACTCATTCCAACGATAGAGTCAAAAAAGCAAGTAGTATTGTAATCAATTCTTTAAATTTAAACTAGAAATCATGAAATCAATAACAAAGTAATTATTTACTTAAAAGAAAATAACAATGTTATTAACTTATATGTTTAACTTTTTGTAATCAAGATTAATCATATACTTTTTCTGAATAAAAGAACGTCATTGAAAGTAGTTCCTCATTTTGAAAAAAGAAGTTATACAATTTTAAAGAATTTATCTTACATATTTTTTCAAACAAATTTTTATTTGCAGGAAAATAATACTAAAAACAGAAATTGCATGTTGCCTCAATTTTGTTAAACTGTGGTTAGGTATAAATTAGGGAAGCGCACGTGAGCAGAAAATTGTGAGTGAAGTTGAAATTACTGACGTTACCGTGAGTGAGTGTAAAAAAAAAAATCGAGGGTGATTGTGCGTGAGTCATATTTTTGTTTTTCAATTTTGAATCGTTCTTTTTTTTTTGAAAAATTTATATTTTCGTGGTTTATAGCTCCAAAATTATGACAAACCCATGTTATAATAACACTTCGATGTTTCACTTTTTACGATTTTATTTCCGTATGAGTTTTGATCGTTATATTTGAGTGACTTAGGAGAATCACGCGTGAGTAAAAGTTGAATTTACTTATGGAACTATTTCTTTTTTTTAAATGTAAGTACTTCTTATTTTTTCTAGGGAACTATTTATTTATTTTTTTTGTGTAAGTACTTCGTAGTTTTACAATGGAACTATTTCTTTATTAAAAAATGTATGTAGTTCTTAAAAATATAAAGTAAATGGTTCTTCGGTAAAAAAAATAATCAATTCTAAGGAATCAATTATTTTAGTCTCACGCCCTGTTAAAAGAATCGAGTAGGTAATCTAGTAAGGAATGCGTTCTGCCCAAAATGCTTGATTACAAACCCGCTTACCTTTTTGGAAAATTTTTGCTGGGAGATAACAGTACGAAGCAGGCATGGCAGATTGAAGGTAACCTTTTTTCTTTGTTCACAAACTTTGAACGCGTTTATCTCGAAACCATGTTTTTCGTACTGGTTGCGGCACTAGCGGGTTCATTTTTTGACGAAATTTTTTTTTTTTTTGTATTTTTTTTAAACTTGATTTGCTATCGTATGACACGAGCTTTTTTTTAAATTTTTTTTCGATTTTTTATGAATTTTTAAAGTCAATATTTTTTTCGAAAAACACACTTTTAAATTTGGAACATCATCAAAAATTTAAAAATAAAATTAAAAAAAAAAAACTCGTGTCATACGATAACCAATTTTGTTAAGATTTAAAAAAGTCATTTTTTTCCAGATCGGACAATTTTTGCGACTCCCAGCGCTGCAACCACGAGGCCCCGTTTTTTTCTCTGCCGCCAGTTTGGAGCTCTATAAAACCATGTTGGAATGAAAAATATATTTTTTTGAATTTTTTTTCTTGTAATTTGTTCAATTCTCTACAATAATAAAAATGTTTGTTTTTGACTGAGTTATGAATTTTTAAAAAAAAGGTCTGTTTTCTCTGCCGCGAATGTAATGTCCCCCCTTAAAAATATATTCATTCTTTACTTTGTAATGATTAAATTGGACTGAGGTAAGTATTGTAGCGTTGTTTTATCCTTTTTCTCTAACAACTTTTTCAACTCTAGTGGGAGTCTTATTTTTTAAGTGGTATTTGTATTGAATTGGCAAATTTAAAAAGGTAAGTAATCATGTTAATATATATTAATTATTAAAATTAATTAATTAAATTAAAATTAAAAAAAATACTTTTATTGGAAGCCCTCAATCCACTTAGTGTGTGGACCGATTTAATTTTGGCGGATTTGAAGGAAAGTCTATATTTTTGATAAAAAAAAATTTTAAAAATATATTTTTGCTGAAAGAAACTGGTTTTACATTGAAAGTTATTAAATTATATCAGAATTTGCCGGAAGTCAAAATTGTCTCACAAAATAAAATTTATGGTTACAACTAGGGCTAGGAAGTTAATGCAAAAAATATGCATTAAAAATCGTAAAATATGCACTGAAAATGTAAAAATATGCATTTATTATTGACTTTTTTTTTTCAAAATTTTCAACATTATTAACACAATTTAAGTAATTTTTGTCTTAAAAAGTGGTTAAAAATTTGAAAATTAGCGATAATCATTTTAAGAATGCTAGTAATTGTGATTTCACTCTCATTTTTGACAAATTTTATAAAAATTTTTTTTTATAAATTTAAATTGATTTTCAAAAAACGCAGATTCTAATCAAATTAATACCAAAAATTTATTAAAAATGCATTTTAATGCAAAATATGCATCAAAAATACCAAAATAAGCATTAAGAATGCGGATTAATTGCAAAATATGTGTATATGCAAAAATATGCTTAAAAAAAACGATGCCATTTTGTTGCAAATTTGCTAACTCGCAAAGATATTTTTTTAACTTTGTTTACCACCTAACGACTACAAATATGTATTTACATGAACTTCCTTGCCCTAGTTATAACTGAATTTTGTTTAAATTAACCAACTGAAAATAATTTTAGTTCTTAATTAAGTTAAATTTTTAATGTAATAAATTATTAGTATTTAAAAATATTAACCCTTGTTCACCAAAGTCCGAAGAAGTCCCGACAAAAACATCGAAAACTAATTTTTTACATGAGGTCAGCGCTGCCAACTTTGACGATTTGTCTCCATTTTGACGATTTTTGAAGTGAAATATTATAAAATGACGATTGAAGATTTCACAAAATTTACTGTATGGAAAATGACGATTTATAAAAATTTCCAATTTTTATAGAATTTTTAAATTTTTAAATTTATTTCTCTAAAATTTACTGACAAAATTTGATTAAGTTTCTTTTTATTTAAAACATCTAAGAAAAATGTGATAAAATGATCTCAAATAGAATAAAAATTCTGCATTTACCTATTTAATCATCAACTAAATATATTATTATTTTAATTTTATTTAAAAAATAACGAAATTCGAATGGATTTTTTTTTTATATATTTTACAAAGGCAAATCCAAAATCTTTATTTTTTGATAATTTAAATCATTTAGCTGCAAAATCACTGATAAAAGAGTGATTTTCTACATACTAATTCTTGATACATAAATATTTTTCTGTATTTCCCTCTTTATTGTATGCCTGAATTTTATGAAACCAAATATCGGGAAAAATTTTAAAACTAAAGGAATTTTGCAGATTTTAAAATAGGTCAGTGATTTTAAAATTCCATTCCCCGAAATGAGTATTGGGAGTTGTGTTTTTAAGACTCAGAGTCGTTTGTAAAGGAACTAATAAAAAAAGAACATTAAAATTGTGAAATAATTACAAATAAAGTTATTAAAACGGAGTTGTGAGTAAAATTTCTATTTATTTTATTGAAATATAAGTAGTTTTCGGAATGACGATTTTTTGACGATTTCTCATTCTCAAACAGAGAAAAGTGTCGATAATATAATAATTTGCGTTTTTTGCCTCAAATCTACAAAATTTTATACTTTTTTTAATTTTTTTATTTGAAAATATTTAATTATAACCTCAAGTTTATTATCATAAATACTGACTTTCCTCCAAATCCGCCAAAATTAAATCGGTCCACACGCTAAGTGGATTGGGGACCCTTCATTATTATTATTTTTTTATTCCTATGATGTATTTAATAAAAAGGACCCAAAACTATTCTAATTCTTGCAATTTTTCAATATTGTTTTATTTTTTATTCATAATTAGAGCTTTGAAAATAATGCAGAATTTTAGAAATGTTTTTGTCACTTTTTTCTCAAACTAGTGAAATTTTGTAATACTGAACTTCGTTGTTTTATGAACTTCTTATTCCAACAAGAGAGGAAAAGGTGGTGAGTTTTAAGTAGAAGTCAGTTTCCATTTCCCATAGGAAATAGACAGGAATTGTGAAGGAATTCTAGAGTTTCCCGAGTAAAAAATTAAAAACGATTGGTCAAATTAGTACTTAAAATAAGATTTGGACTATAAAGAATTGCGCTCGATCTTTAGTTGTGTACTTTCATCGCATATCCCAATTTAACAAAAATCTGAAAGATGTTATTCTATAAATTTCTTAGTGGGTATTTTTTATCGAAATCCTCTATGGATCAAATTACTCAAAATAATAATTTTTATCAAGTGGAAAAAAAAAATTTTGGTGATCCATTTAAAGGCTTTGTAATCTTAAAGTCAAAATTTAAATTAAGTTTCATGGGTCTTTTTTGTTCCAAGGCCAATAAGGGTTAAATATTTTATTTAATTAAAAGTAAATATAATTATAGTCTTATCAAATGTAAGTGATATTTTTTTCGAAAATTATTAAATGTGTTATTCTGTAAATTTTCTAGAGGGTATTTTTTAGACAAAAGTGTAAAAATTAACCCTATAATGTAAAAATTAACGGGTAAATATATAAGTTATACATAATAAGATATACTAGAGCCTTTGTCATATACACTAATCCATTCTCATATATAACACAATATGTAATCATCTATATAGCTTATATATAATTTAAGATATACTAATATATGCTGTCTTATAAAAAATATTTTTGTGTGTTATATAAGATATGCTTATACAGGGTGGTTCAGTCACGACCCGCCGAATTTCACCAGCTTATTCCTTGGCTCATTTCATGAAAATATGTCCACTACGACCATTCCCGAAAATGCAAGTGTGCGAAATTGCAGCGGTTTTAAAATTTTCGGATTGGTGGTCTTAGTGTAGTAGGGTAAAATTGCTAACTTCTGAACCAGTGGTCGGATTTGTTGGAAAGTTCTTTGGGAGACCTTTCAGAATCAATAAAAAAAATTTAAAAAAAGTGAAATCGTCGAGATACAGAGCTTTTAAAAAAAATTGAAAAAAGGCATAAGAACGTGCACATAACCTCAATTTGCTCAGCTAGAGAGCGAAAAAAATAGCACACATTCAATTGTTTTTGTAATTTCGCTTCCGAAAACAAAAAAAAATTTTTGCATTTCAATCATATGGTCATAACTTTAAAACCCAAATGAACCCTGTGATATTAGAAGACACATGCCACTATTGTAGTTTTAAAATTTTCATATCGGTATTGATATGGGCCTAGTAGGCTTTCAGACTTTATTCACGTGTCAGAGTAGTCTGTGTAAAACTAAAGTTGTTCACGTTTCTGAGTCGATTACACTTCCGGGTGATCTCACGTTATCGCGAGTTCACTGTAATTGAATTGAAGCATAATAGACAAATATTTACAATATTGTTAAAATTGATAAATGTAAAAAAATAAAACAGCAGCAAATGATAAGAAATTCAATAATACCTCTGTCAAAAATTGTTCAATGTATTATATTGAGTTATAGATAAGAAAAAAAAAATATTTTTTACAAACTTTTTTGTTTTCTTATGTTTTTATGTGGACTTTAAAATTATGAAAAACAATACATTTTCATTTTTATTTTTTAATGTAGAAAAAAATAAAAACGTAAATACTTAATAGAAAATAATTATACATATGCGCATTTAAAAAAAAAACTCACATTTATTCGTTTTCATTAACACTAGGCAATTAATAAGATATTGTGTTGCCATTGTGTATTAAAAATTATTGTAGCCTATGGGACATATAACCCACCCAGTTTCTCAAAGTGTCAGTATCAATATTTTCCCATTCTATCAATATTGCTAATTTAAATTCTTTGAGCGTAGTGTATAGCTTTGACCTTGATAAGAACTTAGCGGAAAAGATTCCCCAGAGGTCTTTAATGGGTCTTAGTTCTGGACTCATGACTGCACTGAACCAAAAGTAGTAACTGAAATTAACATACAATTTTTGTTAACTTTTGACAAATTGTATTGTTAAAACAACAATTATTTTATTCAAATTGATGTGAATTTTTGAAAAACCAAATAATTTTATCTCTTTACGAAGCATTTGTAATTTTGACAAATTTTTGTTATTTAAATAGCAAAATTTCATTCCAGAAAAATTAATAAAAAAGGCAGTAAAGTTAATTTGATTAAAATAATTTGAAATAATTTCATTTGTAAAAGTTGTAAAAATTAATAAAATTATGTTAAATGGGTTTTTACAAAAGAATTGTGAATTATTAAACTCAGTTAATTCTAGTGTATATTTAAGTGTGTGTTTATTAATGATTTTTTTAATAAATTTATATAATTTCATACTGTTTTATGTAAATTGTAAACTTTTATTACTGTCATACGAGAGCGGATTAATAAGTCCGTGACTTTTCGAACTCGTAGTTATATGAAATACAACACTGCTCCCATCAAGTACTACCTGTTAATAGACTACTGTCAAATTTTAAGCAAGTTCCGTCATGTACTTTGCGTTTAACAGCTGTTCAAAGCATACAATATCATGAATTTTTTTAAAAATGGAAAAAAGTCATTAAACATTATTTTTTGCGAAAAAAAAACCATCAATCAAACCAAGGAAAAGCTTGATAAATAATATGGGGACTTTGCACAATCGATTTCAATGGTAAAAAGGTGGTTTACTGACTTTCGTTGTGGTCGCACAAGTACAAATGACGCTGAACGTTCTGGACGGCCAATTGAGGTCAATACACCCGAAAATGTTGAAAAAATCCACGATATGGTGTTGGCCGATCGAAGAGTAAAAGTGCGTGAGATTGTTGATGCCATAGGCATTTCATATGGCAGGGTGGTTTCGATTTTAAATGATCAGTTGGGTTTAAGAAAGCTGTCTGCAAGATGGGCACCGCGTTTGCTCTCAATTTACCATAAACGTAATCGTGGCCAATAAGGTGATGGCAACAGTTTTTTGGGATGCACGCGGGATAATCCACATCGATTACTTTCAAAAGGGAAAAACAATAAACGGCGAATATTATGCCAACTTATTGCACCGATTTAACAAGGATTAACATCGTAAAAACAGCAAAAAATCTAGGATTAGTTTTCAACAGCAACCTAACTTGGTCAAGCCATATTAATACACTGGTGGGACAAATTTATATAAAACTCAGAACTCTGTGGTCCATCCAATACTTTACACCGTTGAATGTAAGAATACTTCTTGCTAAAGCTTACTTGATTCCAAGCCTTACATACGGATGCGAGTTGTTTTCTTATTGTGATTCCGCTAGTACGAAAAAACTTAAAGTCTTATATAATAACATTATAAGATATATTCATGGACTCAAAAAGCGTGACCAAGTTTCAACATTTTCGAAGACACTCTATGGTGTTTCTTTTAAAAGCCTTCTTAAGATAAGGGTTCTTTTGTTTTTGCATAAAGTAGTTTTTACCGAAACGCCGAAATACCTATTTGAGAAAATAAGATTTGCTAGATCTTCAAGGGGTAAAAGGATCATTATACCGAAATTTCGAAGCCTGGTTTCTGAATGGCAATTTTTCATTAACGCTATTCGTCTTTGGAATGCTCTTCCATATAACCAACAAACAAACAGCAACGCAATGTCTTTTAGGAATGATCTTTTTAAATATTTTGCTTAATTTAATTCATTTTATTGTGTTTACTTAAATTTTATATATATTTATTTATTTTTTTTTTTATCTTTAAATTTGTATTCTTATTATAAATGTTAATTATATGTATTAAATATTAATCTTTAGTTTAATTTAATTCAATTAAATCTGGCAAATATTTATATACACATATAAAATCCTGTACTATAATTAAAAGCTTAGTCTTGTTGTGCAGGAAATCAACAATAAATAAATCAACAATAAATAAAAAAAACGACCACATATGGCCAAGAAAAAAGGTCTTTTCCATCAAGATAGTACACACGTGTGCAGTCTTAATGGCAAAATACCATGAATTGGGCTACGAATTGGTACCTCATCCGCCATATTCTCCGGAGTTAGCCCCCCCAGTGACTATTTCCTATTTCCAAACCTAAAGAAATGGCTCGGTGGAAAGAGATTTAGCTCCAACGTTGAAATTATTGATCAAACAAATGCCTATTTTATGGACCTCGAAAAATCCAATTTTTTGGAAGGGATACAAAAATTTGAGAAACGTAGGAGTAAGTGTATTGAGCTAAAAGGAGATTATATTTGTGGTGACCATCAGGGGTCGTCCAAATTAACGTTTTTCTCGTCACCAAATACTAAATATGACGAGAAAAAGTTTAATTTGGACTGCCCTGATGTCTACCGCAAATATTGAAGAGATCCATTACATCCTCGCCAAATGTGCTACAAGCGAAACTATGGTGGCGGATCTCTCATGGAATGGGCTGCATTTGGAGTACGAGGAAAGTACCGAATATACTTCGACCCTATACTCAGAATATTATGTACACAGAGAGAATTTCTTGGATGAGTTTTAATGAAATTTGTTAACTAAATTGATGAAGTTTTCTTCACAATGTGCATGAAAAAGTTCTTAACCTTAAACTTAAACTATCTTTAATGAAACTTTTTCATTAGTCCTATGAAATTTTTTAATAAATAAAATGAATTTTTTTATTAAATTTAATAAAAACTGCATTACTTTAATGAAAAGTTTCAAAGGACGAGTTTTAGTGATATTTCATAGATCTAATGCAAAAATTCATTAATATCATGCAGAGAATTTTCTCAGTGTAGTTTGTAGTTTAAAAAAAAATTTCAGTTGAGTTAAAAATAAGAGAACATGCTTTTATTTTTCAAACAAATATATTTTTCAACTCTTTTGTACATTTGTCCTCCATTTACCGATTTTTTTAGTTTCGTTTATTATTTTCATTTATTTACGGTCTGTTTTTGTAAGACGTGTCACTCAAAAAATTCGTGTAAATGAGTGAAGAAATTCATTTTGGGGTTTTGTAATGCAAATGTCACTTTGAATTGAGTGAAAACGTAAGAGTTGTCGTTTTCGTCTCTTTTTTTGGTTTCCATAATGCGATTTGAAACGTCACAAATGTCAAAAACAGACGTTCACAAAAAAGTATTCGTCAAAGAAAAAAGGCAACACAATTTAATATTAAAAAAAAAAATACAGTAAAACTCGGTTAAGACGAACCCTCAGTTAATACGAACTAATTTAAAAGTCCCGACGTTTTGGCAAAAATTTTCATATAAAATACATCTTATAATACGAACCCTCGGTTAATACGAACCCTCGGTTATTACGAACTGTTTTAAGCAGTCCCAAAAACTCGTTTTCATACAAACTACCATGTTTAGTACACTCTTTATCCGTTTAATGGGATAGAAATAATATGAATTTCATATCCGTGGATGACTTTCTAGATATAGATGCTAATGTTTTAACGTCACATACTTTATCAGGTGAAGAAATATTGGAAATTGTTAATCCTGCCGATGTTGAAAATTTGTCAAGTAATATATTCGAACAAAATCGTGTGCCGAAGAAGCTGACAATCATATTTTGGCAATAGAAAAACTTATAACGAATAAAATCGTTAATTCAGTCATTCAGAAAAAAATAACATATTTTTTTTGTTTTAAATGAAGAATTTTAATTGAATTTTTAATTGTGAATGCATGAAATGCTAATTTTACTTTTTATTTATGTAAAAATCTTGTTTTTGTTTTAATAAATACATATTTTTAGTCGTTAAAAATACCCGCTTAATACGAACCTCGCTTAAGACGAACTAATTTTTTTGGTCCCTCGGAGTTCATCTTAACCGGGTTTCACTGTAATACTTTTTAACAAAAAATTGTAATAAAAAAAGAATAATGATTTTTATTTTTATTTTCATTTGTATTTATATTTATTTACATTTTTAGTTGTAAATATTTTTTTTTTTTATACAAATTATATTTTTATCTCCACTTTTAAAACAAAATAAATTAATTTCTAAACAAAATAAATTAATTTTTTTTTAAGAAAAAAATCAGCTGTCTTTGTTTACATTTCAATTATAGTGTTGGGTTGCCATCTAGCAACGAAAAATCAGTTATTTGTATATGAAATAAACTAACAAAAACCGAAAAGCAATGTCATGGCAATCTCTACTGTTTGACATAACAAAAAGCTTAACGTACTCAAACGTAAGTCACACGAACGAATTATAAAAACTCATTTCCTTACGTATTCGTTCGGGTGCTACACGTTCGTCTGAAGTTATACACGTATTGTAAAAACAAGCCGTTAAAGTTTCATAAAAAATTAAACAAAAAAACTGTTTTATTTATATTTGGTTGTATTTTGAGTTGATACTGGTTTGTTGATAAAATTTGTTTTATTCTATAAATTTAAATCGATAAAATTTCAAAAAATGGTATTAACTCAAAAAATTGATTTTTTTTTTGCAATGAGTGGTAAAATTTTAAACAAAAACAATGTATATATATTTTCAAATGGAATTAGCTTATTATGATATGTTTGAATTTTTAAATTCTGTTAAAATGTGGCCATAAACAGTGTTTTTTGTGTGGCTACATTTTGTAGAAGAAAAAAAAAAAAACAAACAAAAAACGAAAAAAACTAACATAATTTCAAATAACTAACTCGAACATGTATTTTTACTGATCTGTAGTTAAAATTTGAACATTTAATTTTAACTTACTATTCATTTATTTGTACGGATTTGTTAGTTATTTAAACAGTATTTAAAAACAAATAAGAAACATTTGATTTAAATGAAAAGTCATTAGGCCGGCTTTCAAGTGATTTATCATTTATTTTAAATTACATTTTCAGTTAATTTAAACTACAAACTATTTTGAGTGTACTAAAATGAATGCGAATACATATGAAGGGCTTAGTGCAAAAACATGATAAGCCACACGTTTTCAAAAAATGATTTTATGTGTTCATTGCATTACCTAACGTGGTAACAATATCCACTTAAATGATTTAAGCTATATTCCAAATACTTTCAGATCTAGAGCAAATGTTACTTTTTACAATCCGACTAAATTTCAATATTTTTTTACGCAAGAACATGATATGCCACACCAATAAGATAAGCATTCCTTGAAAAATTCTAAATAAATTTTCTGTAAAAACTTGATAAGCCACATTAATTTAATAAAATGTTTTTAACTGACTTCTAGTCTCCCAGCCAGGAGCATGTAAAATAAGCCACATCATTGCACTTACAACAAGTATATTTATCACGAAAATCTGTCAAATCAGCTATCTATTCTTTAAAATAAAAATATTCTAAATAAAATTTCTGCAACAACTTGATAAGCCACATTAATTTAACAAAATGCGTTTTACTGTCTATTAGTCTCCCAGCGATGGACATGAAATAGGAGACACATCTTTGCACTTAAAGCAAGTATATATATCATGAAAATCCTTCAAAAAAGCTACCTAGTCTTTAAAATTAAATAATTTCAAATAAAACTTGTGCAAAAACATGATAAGCTACATTGACGTAATAAAATGGTTTTTACACTCTTCTAGACTTCCACCGACGGATATGTAATTGAAGACACATACTGTCACTTATTATAAGCATTTATAGCTCGAACATCTTGCTTAACAGCTGCCTAGAAGTCATTGAAAACCATTTCTTTAAAATCAATGTGGCTTATCATGTTTTTGCAGAAATTCTATTTAAGATTTTCTTATTTTTAAGAAAAAGTCGCTGTTTTTCTGGACTTTTATATTCTAGATAATTGTAATAAGTGCCAAGAGGTGTCTTTATTACATGTCCATCGCTTTAAGACTATAAGGCAGTGAAACCAATTTTTTCAAATCCACGTGGCTTATCAAGTTATTGCGGAAATTCTCTTTAAGATTTTTTTATTTTGAGGAAATACTGGCTATTTTGCAGGATTTTCGAGCAACAGATACTTGTAATAAGTGCTAAAATATCTTGGCATTTATTACAAGTTTCTACAGCACTAAATGCCTGAAATACAGATATCATTTCTTCAAAATTAATAAATTCTAAATAAAATTTCTGCAAAAACTTGATAAGCCACATTGACTTAATAAAATGGTTTTTACTGTCTTATAGTCTTCCGAAGAAGGTCATGTAATAGAAGACACATTTAGGCACTTTTTACAAGTATCAAGTATCAAGAAAGACCTACCATTATTCAGACTATGAACTTCTTTACTTATCTCTGTTCAATAACTTGATAAGCCACACTTTTTTTTTTGTAAAAAAGCAGTTTCCGATGGATTTCTATCATCCATGAACGGGTATGTGATGGGAGCCTTCCTTAAGCAACTATTATGTATGCTTACAGTCTGGTTTAGTTAAAGCCTTATTTTCTACATTGTTTTTAAACTTTGAAGGCGATTATTTCATTACTTTGATTTTGTGGCTTATCAAGTTTTTGCACTAAGCCCTTCATATGATTTTCTGTTGGATAACAATGTAATATACTTTGTTGCTGAACTAGTATATGGAGATAATTGGACGTTCCAACAAGGCAACGCACCGATCCATGTCGCTCGTTTCACAAAAAACGTTTTCAATGACCACAACATACCGGTATCGGAATGGCCAGGCATAAGTCCATAACAAAGACCCATTGAAGACCTCTGGGGGATCCTATCCGCCAAGGTATTTTCAACGTCAGAGCTATACACAACGTTCAAAGAATTTAAACTTGCAATATTGATATAATGGGAAAATATTGATACCGGCACGTAGGCTGCAATCTATATCTATTACATAAAATACAATGTTTGTATGTTTGTCCTCTATAGACTCTAAAACTATCCAACCGATTTGGCTCAAACCGGTTTCATTTGAAAGGTTATAGTCCAAATTAGGTTTTCGGCTATATATATTTCAAGTGGGCATGGCCCCTCCCACATAAATTGAATAACATCATATATCTTGACTATTGTCATAGCAAGAGTTTTGAAACATTGCAGTATCCCATATGTTACTGATTTGAATAATTAGGAAAAAAATGGGCGTGATCGGACCAGTGGGAGTGGCATCTCCCATACAAAGTAAATATTTAATATCATATATCTACAGTTCTATAATAGCCAGAGTCTTAGAAATTTGTGCACGTTGATTATTTGCTAATGTGAATAGTCATGGGAAAAATGGGCGTGATCGGACCAGTGGGCGTGTCAGCTCCCATACAAAGTAAATATTTAATATCATATATCTACAGTACTATAATAGCCATAGTCTTACAAATTTGTGCACGTTGATTATTTGTTAATGTGAATAGTCATGGGAAAAATGGGCGTGATCGGACCAGTGGGCGTGTCAGCTCCCATACAATGTAAATATTTAATATCATATATCTACAGTTCTATAATAGCCAGAGTCTTAGAAATTTGTGCACATTGATTATATTATGAATAGTCATGGGAAAAATGGGCGTGATCGGACCAGTGGGCGTGTCAGCTCCCATACAAAGTGATTATTTAGCTCATATACAAAATTAATATTAATATTAAATATCTAGGGTTCTATATTAGCTATATAGCCTTCAAATTTTGTACGAGTCCATCAATTACAAATATTAGTAGTCGAACTGAAAATGGGCGGAATGGGATAAATCGGCGATAAAATTTTTTTAATTATTTATTTGCGTAAAAGAAATTTCTTGATTTAAAGAATTAATTACAATTAAAATTTGAAGGCAAAACAACGTTTGCCTGGTCAACTAGTAAGATATAATACACAAGGACAACACAATATTAATTACTTAAATATAGTGTTATTAGATTAGATTAGATTAGATTAGATTAGATTAGATTATAGTGGCAATATGCACCAATTCACAAAACCTGCACGTATCCGTAGAGGGTCGTCCCATCTTGTACAATTGATACCTAAGGCCACAGTGTCCTGTGAGGTAAATATAGTGTTAATCAAAACGAATAAATTTGAGGTTTTTTTAATGCACATATAATTATTTTCTATTAAGTATTTACGTTTTTATTTTTTTATGCAGAAAAATGAAATTTTTTTTTTCATAATTTTAAAATTCCCAAAAAAAAACATAATAAAATAAAAAAAAAAATTGTACAAAAAATATTTTTTTTTTTTATCTATAACTTAACAAAATATATTGCACATATAATTATTTGTCTTAGGTACTCGTATTAACGTCAAAAAGATTAAAAACAAATTAGTGGTTTATTTTAAAGACGAGGGAGATAGACAGACGGATGCGACAAGCCCCCCTAATGACGACACTGTTGTCTCTTTTCAAAAAAAGAGAGTTAAAAATAAAATGCACTCTCACATTTATGTTAAAAAAAAAATTGCATTGACAACTCTTAAGCGCCAAATGCACTAGGATAATAATAATTTAATTAAAACAATTAAACATACTGACAATTGACTACCGACAATAAGATGATAAATGTCTACATATGTTGCATGTATATAACGAATAATAACAAAATTTCAACGAACCATTTTCATCGGTATCCATGCGTCCAGGCATATCTTTAATCAAAATACGTTTTTTAAATGGAAAGTTTTAGGTTTTTTATTTTCTCAAATATTTTTAAACAATTTTTAAACATATATCATTCGAAAAACGTGACCGCACATGACCTCTAACAGAAATTCTACTGAAAATAAGATTATTTTTTTTTATTTTTCTTGTCTTGTGTTCACTTTACGTTTTTTTTTTTAGCAAGCTTTTCTTTTAATTTCGTATTGAATTTTCACACAAAAAAAAATAAATAAAATATGATTTTGTATTAATTGTATTGTGATGTTTACACTTTGGATACTAACACAACGTTTAAATTATTATGTATGGCCTGGTCTCTAGTCTGTTTGTTGTCGGTTCTTTCCAAATGACCAAGACTAGTAGTAGAGCGTAATTTGTTTTTTTTTTTATTATATTGTTATTGTTGTTGTTTAAATTTGAGGTGGTATCACTACTGCTTGTAGCAAATGTTGTTGGAAAACAAATTTAAGCACTATTTTGCAAAATTGTACATACATATGTGTACACAGAAAACAGCATCAGCATAAGAGAATCGCAAAAGAATAAAGAGAAAAAAGCTTAAGCCAAAGCTTTGTTATATTACAGACATCACCATGAATTCTTGAGAGCAGTGATTGATTGTTTCGGGAAAGGTTGAAGAAAGTGATGGGGATTAGAGCTTTGAAGAATTCATTTAATTTGGGAATGTATTCCCTAAAATTTAATTAAAGTTTTTAATTAAAGGAATGAATTCTTTAACAAGAAAATACTAAGAATGAATTCCTGTGTATGAATTCAAATTTAGAGAATCAATTCCATGACAAAAACATTAAGAATTAAAATGAATGAATTCATTCAAATTCAGTTAATTTAACTTTTGGTCAGGGAATTCATTCCATTTTCATTTAATTACCTAAGGGAATTAAAATGAAAAAAGTTGTTATCTTTGAAGAGCCATAGCTTGTCATATTAATGAACTATTTCAAAAATTTAAAAAGTTTCTGCAAGCTGCAAAAGTAGACACTTTTACGATCTGTAATCTAGAAATATCCGTTTCTTTATAAAAGTGTATTTTAATGGTAACAACCTATAAATTTAATTAGTACGACGATATTTACTTTAGATTTCTAAATATTTTAATAGTTGCAACTAAAATTATTTGGAATTAACCGAACTTTGTTGTGAAAACTTATTTTAAGTTGTGCCAACCAACTGAAATTCGTAATAACCGAATTCGAGTAGTCGTAACCGAATTTCAGTTGGCAAATAGCCAAATTTTTCTCTGTGTGCAGATGAAATTTTTTAATACATTTTGCACTTTTTTCCTCCTCATCGGTTTAAAAAAGTTTAAATTTTTAGCAAAATATAGAACTTTTGATATAAAATAAAACTTAGATTTTTTGGGTTTGAAGATTTTTTTAAAAAAGCTTACTAAATGTTTTCATATAAAAAATAAACACTTCTATGTTTTTAGGATTTTTAATATTTTTTAATACAAAAAAGAAAAAAATGAAAATAAATTAATACTGCGTTTCCACTACGTGTTTTGAGCAAAACTGTGTTTTGGTGAAAAAAATGTATGGGAAAACATGTAAAAAAAAAAACAGGGTTTGCTTCAAAACACGTCCAAAACACGTAGCATAATACGGTATTGCACATCGAACAACTAAATCTCTGACAGTTAACATCGCATTTCAATAATTTAAATAGCAATTGAAAGGTTTTCTTGTCTTCTTTAATATTTAATATTAAAAAGTTCATCCAAGCATATAAATGCAAATGCAATTACTTTTAATGCAAATGCAATTTTTAAATGCATTTTTTAAAAAAATACATTTTTTATTCTTCACAAAAGCTTTGTTTTGTAAAATGGAAACTGTGTATTCCAAAAGAAACAATATCCTAGTTATTAGTAAAGATTCTATATTTTTCAAAAGTAACAACAGCTTACAAATCGAAGGGGGTAAGAGGCATAAAAAGGCATTTACAAATTTCATTTGCATTACTAGTAATTGCATTTGCATTATAATCAATAATTTCTTAAAAATAAATATTTTAGAAGACAATAGAGCAATTCCATATGAAAGCGATCACCTTTTGGACAACCCCTCTCCGATTTTAAAATAAATAGTCTCAATCGATTGCCCAGCAAAAAATAATGTACCTACATATTTTTTTTTTTTTTATAGTGACTGGTTTAGTGGTGGTGTGCACCACTGTCATGTGACAAAATTGAAGAATTCTTCATAAGGGACCTCATTGAAAGTTGTGGTGCACACCACCACTAAACCAGTCACTATAGAGCAATTCCATATGACATGTGACAAAATTGAAGAATTCTTCATAAGGGACCTCATTGAAAGTTGTTTTAAAAAAAACTACTAAAGCGATCGCAACGAGTGATAGCTCGTTGGAAAGGTATTGAATCAGGCTTTAATTGAAAAATAAAATTTTCCTAATTTTTCTTGTTAAATAATTAAAAATAATTCAATTATAAAAAATATAAAAACAATGAGAACAAGGTGGTCTCTTAAATGCTCTTCTCCTGTCCAAACAAGGAGTCGGGGCCCATTTTTTATTGCTGATTCTTAAAGCAAAAATTATGAGGAATCCAAAAAAAATAAAATTAGCCGGAAAATTTAGGAGCTTCTGTGGAAAATCGGAAAATTTAATTTTCATGGGAAAATTTAATTTTCATGGGAAAAAAGGTAAATTTCTGACAAAAATTAGGAAAATTTTATTTTTCAATTAAAGCCTGATTCAATACCTTTAGTAGTTTTTTTATCGCTTTAGTAGTTTTTTTTAAAACAACTTTCAATGAGGTCCCTTATGAAGAATTCTTCAATTTTGTCACATGACAGTGGTGCACACCACCACTAAACCAGTCACTATAAAAAAAGAATATGTAGGTACATTATTTTTTGCTGGGCAATCGATTGAGACTATTTATTTTAAAATCGGAGAGGGGTCGTCCAAAAATTTGCCAATTTTGATCGTTTTCATATGGAATTGCTCAATAGCTTTTTAAATTATTGTCTAAAATAAATGTAGCCGTTCAAAGTGATATACTCGCTTCAATTTTTTCATATTTTGTACAAAAAAATTAAAATCCTAAAAAACTTAACCCTCAAACCGGTCTAAGCTTTTTTGCAATGAAATTTATACCACTTGTTCGACACGAAAAATATTGGGCGATATGGACCAAAATAGGTTAAGAGCGAATCTCAAAAACTAAACTCGAAATTTTCACGAAATTGAGCTAAAATGCACACTTCAACACATATTGATTAAACTTAAAGGCGTTTCTAATAATACTTAATGTAATCTTTTTGCCAAATTTCATAAATATCCGTTCATACGTTTTCAAGTTAGAACGATGTCCTTTACAGGTATCGTTTTAGAAATCTATATGTCCTTATACGAATATTAGAGCTTTTTTTAAAATTTAAGCTTCAATCTTAATCTGTGTTTAAAATAAACGGTTTTCCGCCAACATAAATATGTTTTCAAGATTTTTGAAAACTGTGTTCATTTCAAAATATTTTTTTTTTTTTTAATTTTAACATTAATGCTTTCTCGCTTACAAAAAATTCTTCACAAAATATTTTGTAAATTTGGTTTTCTATCGGAATAGCTTAAATTCTTAATAAATAAAAATCTTCGAGCAACTTCCAAATTAAATTCTTATTATAAATCATCCATTTGGCTCACTTATGACCAATTTCAAATAGCCCGCCGGGCTTGCCGGTTAGAGGGTTAAATTGTTGGGTTTTTGTATGCAAAAATCTAGTAAGCCTTTTTTGAAAAATCACATTCACCCTTTACAGCATGAAACTCGGGATTTAAAAAGGGATATATATTTTCGTGGAAAATGCAAAAAAAAAATTATACCTATCTCATCGTTTTCAAACTCGTATAAAGGAAAAAATGGATATTTTCACTATAAATGAAAAAAAAAACCTTATATTTCGTTAATTTGAAACATGTAACATAACAAATTTGTTAAAATTTGATAGTCCGACTTTCTTTCTTCAAAAAGCTCTTTAAATTTTTCAGAATTCTCATTTTTCAGATATTAGCACTAATAGCGAAAACACCATACCAATGAATCACGGTGCGCCTGAGTTAATGTATCAGATATTAGCACTAATAGCGAAAACACCATACCAATGAATCACGGTGCGCCTGAGATTAGGATATTGTCCTAACAAATAATCTATGTGTTGATAGATATATTTCGGGAATTTTCTAGGTTCCCATCATTAAAACACTTTTTGAAAGAGGTAACAATCCCATGCCAAACATCAAACATTCATATAAAATAGTTTCATTTTCATTGCACAATTAAAGGTTGAAAAAACATAATTTTTATTTTTAATAAAAATTATATCAAACCAATTTTACTAATGTTTTACTAATTTATTTTGCTTAAAAATTGTGCTAATAAGCACATTAATATTATGGATAAAAACCAGATTGAAAGATATGCGCAGAATAAAGTAGATGTCGCTGCATGTCAAATTGTACGACGAGGAAAATAATACTAGAAAGAACAACTCTTGTAAGGTATATAAAAAAAATCAACCATGGAATATTTTTGTATATGTTTTTTATGCAAAAGGACGCCAACAATTTGTATTCATATAGATTGTTGATCTAATAAACTCAAGTATTGTTGTGATACCGGCTTGTCAAAGAAATTGATTATTAATTAAATTAAGGACAAAATAAAATTTTAAAATTTAATAAAAATTAAATGTGTTTTTGTAAACTTAATTTTTATAGTGGTAATTTATGGAATGTGGAAATATTGCAAACAAATATACCTTAAGGTAGACAGACTAAAGCGAAAGAGAAGGACACACATCTTAGGTAATTTTTATATTTCCTTTCTCTATTTGCAAAAAAAAGGGTTGTTTTATGTATGTATATGTCATATTTTTTTATTATTTTGTTTTTAGAATTATCTACGGCATTTAGCTTCAGTCCAAATTGTCACAATTTAGACATCCATTTAAGTAAGTAGTTGAAATATATTTTTGTTTATGTTATACATATATAATTATTTCTATATATTTTCAGATATCAAATTAATTCATGTTGTCAATGTATGGACATTTTTATTTTTTTAATGTATGGTAAATTTTTTTTTATAGCAACAAAATTTTGTTTTAATATTTTCAGCAAATAAATTAACTAAAGTATAATTTTTCTACAAATTTTTTGAGTTTGTTTTAGCCTATTTAACGAAAATTTTATTAATTTTTAGCAAGGATTTTTTAATTTTTAATCAATTAAAAGTTAACAAAACTTTTGCTGAATTTACTAGCACCAATTTACAAGCACCCTCCTGACTAAAATGATGCTGACTTAGCAACATTTATTGCTGGTTTTACTGGCTTTTCTTTTTGAGTGTAGTTGGTAACCCCCATTTTCCAACAAAAACGAAAAAATTTTAGGTGGCGCTTTTTTCGCGGCCTAAATTGAAATTGACTCAGACGCACAGTGGAATGTCGAAGTACGATTTCTCTGAGAAGAAATAAAAAATTGAAAAGATTAAACCAGAATTTTGAAGGCAACAGACTTTCAGATGACATAAAAAGTTTTGTGAATAAATTTTAATTCGTGATTTTATAAAGTCCCGAATATAGTGAGAAACATTGGTTTTAAAACTTTGGTTTATGATATCTGGAAAACCTAATGTGAAAGAGAAATTCTGAGGCCAAATTCGGACAGATCTTGCGCATCTTTTGGCCACTCTGGGTGACTAATGAGCAACTTTGGTTTTTGGCTAAGTGCAAACCGATTGATGTCGAAATAAAGCGGATAGGCCATATTTTATGCAGACCAGTTAGCGAAATCACTAGAGCAGCTCTTGACTGAAATCCTCAGGGCCATAGACGACCTGGTCGTCCACGTAACACCTGGGTAAGAATGATGAAAAGCGAAGTAAACAACCACAACAAGACGTGGAGACAAATCAAGTCCCTAGCCAATGATCATACCAAATGGAGGAAATTTACGGACGCCTTATGTTCATTATGAATTGTTATATAAATTAATAAATTTATTTTAAAGTTATTGTTTATATAAATAAATGAAAATATATATATAAATTCGATTTCCGAGAACATCAAGCCTTTAGAAAAATATATACTACTCTCAGTTTTACAATATCACTTATTTGAAAAAAATAATCTATATGATATTGTTTCCCAATTTGTTGCTTTATACTAGTTTGTTACATTTCTGTAACGAATCGGAATTAAAACTAAATATTTTAGGAATTTTATAACAAATGTATATATTTTTAAAATTAAGAATACATTCCAAACTTTATGACTATACTAACAACACAAATGATAAAAGCAACACAAAAAAACTTTCAACTTTTCGCGTTTACGGTCAAATGAAAAATTCCAATTTTTTCCCATAAAAAGTTATTTATTTCTAAATTTACCGTTACTTTAGAAATGCTTTCTATTAAATATTAAAATTTAGTTGTTTTCATATAATAATTGAGAAAAATTTTTAAATTGAAGTCATACAATGTCGCATAGGTTTGAATTATCCGTTACATATATGTAATGCCATGCAGTTAAGGGTTAAAAATCGTTAAAACAGAATGACATGAGGTCAAAAAATTCAAATTTGTTAATGCTCTTTCATGGAATTGATGATATATGTTTTTATTTTGCCTGGTTTTAAACGCCTTATTTTTACAATTGATAGTACATACAAAAAACTTTTGAAGTTTTCAGAATTAAAAATAATAACAAAATAACAAATACAATTAAAATCAAAAAGAAAATTTTAAGTCTATATGTTGTAAACAAATTTATAAACATTTTTATTTTATGCTACGTTTCCACGGAACATGTTTTGGACGTGTTTTGAAACCAAACATGTTTTCACAAAAACACATTTTTTGCTCAAAACACGTATGTGGAAACGAAGTATTAGTGCCTTTGGAAGGGCTTAGGTATGGTACCAGATCTGGACAATGGGATTATGAAATCTTTTTAGATATAAGCAGATTTGACACCAGATATTATCCAAACTGGACATGAAAATTAGCCAATATCCCAGATCCTGTCAGATATGAACAGATCGGGTACTAGATCTAAGCCCTTCCAAAGGCACTAATACTGCGTTTCATGTGGGTTATCTCTTAAAGTTATCCGTATTTGAAAATCTAAATGTTGGACCTTTGATATAACCTGGTCCGACTTTTAGGCAATTCAAAAGGCAAATTAAGTCCAATTGCTTTGAAAAGTGTTGGTGATATTAACAACAAATTATTGAATTAAAGAAAAAAAAACTCGTTGCAATATCTTGTTCATGCTTAAAATAATATGCCTCTAAAGTTTTAAATTATAAAAAAAATGTGATTTTAGTAATTTTTTGGTCAAAAAGGTAGCAAGACATCACCACCAAGACTCTTTTGCCTCCAGATTAAAAGTTTCTTTAGGAACACATAGTATTTATATTTTTCTGAAAGACTGCTAAATATAGTTGCGTTTTATGGAAATTATATTTCCCAGTTCGTTATTGTTACCCCCCCCCCCCCCCCCCCCAGAAACCCTGCGAATTCGACCATTTTTTTTACTCAAATTTCAATTTTAACCACCTTTTTCTCTGACTGCACCATCGAAATTGGAAATGAAAAACTGGTGAAGGTCCTCCAATTTAGTCTTAATAAGGTAGCATTATCTGTGTGTACAAGACAGCAATAAATGTAAAAAAATTCCATTATAGGATTTTTTTAAGTTTTTTGGAAATTGTGGGATTTCTTTTGGTCCTATATCAATTGTTTTTCTGCTTTAACCCTTAGAGTACGGAGTGGGGGACTTTAGGTCCCCCAAGATTAGTTTTTCTTTAATAACTTCGAAAATAATTTCTTTCTCTCTTTTTCCTTTTAGGTAGTCAAAAATTAAATTTTTGAAAATAAATGCTGCAAATTCAATTAAATAATCGTTTTTTACATTTCTAACAGTCTTCCTAATATTATTATGGCAACTTATAAACAAAATAAAAACCATTTTTGAGTGGGGGACTTCAGTGACCCCACTCCGTACTTTATGTCAAAAACTACACTGATAGAAATTTATGCGTAGTATTAATGAATTCCTTCATTACTCCAATGAATTTTTTCATAAAAAAGTCCCCAAAGAAAAGTTTCATTGAGTCAATGAAAGGTGTTTCATTAAATCAATTTGAATGAATGTTTTCATTGACCCAATGAAAATTTCATAAAGTATATAAATTTTCTTTTATTAATCCTAGCCTAATCGTTAGGAAAGTTTCATGTATTTAATGAATAAAATTCATAGTTTGTATGAAATATTTTCGTTGATATTTAATAATTTGCACTTTTTATATTTATTTTAGCATACAATTACAAATTTTGAAAATAAAATTTTTTACCCATAAAAAAGAAATATTTAAACCAATTTTTATTTATTTCTGTTTTTATTGTTTTATTTTTACAAAATTGTTCAATCTTTCTTTACATTTTTTATAATTTGTATTAAAAGATGACATATTTTCTTATATGTCGGTACAAAATATGTAATTTTTTATCGATCTGGCTTGGAAATCTGTAGAACGATCTACGATTATAGTCCAGTTGAATTACGACCATATTAGATAAAAATGTTAAATATTGTTAACAATGTTGTTAACAACAAAAATGTATTATCGTTTAGCATAACGTTTTTGTGTAACATCGTCAAAACGATAACAATTTAGGTCTCGTTTTGAACAAAACTATATCGTTTTTCATGGAGAACCTGTTTCCTGGAATTTAGTGACCAACTATTCAAATTCGTCAAAAACTGTTAGCTCTAGGCAAATTTAATACAAAAAAAATTATTCATATCAAAGTTTTGGTTAATTCTGTTTAAAAGAAATTTTTCAGTTTTTTTTTATTTCAAAATGATAGTACAAAAAAAACTTTTTTTTCTTATTACAAGTCAGTTTTTATTGAAAAAAATTTGAAAATTTTTCATTGATTTAATGAATTTTTTTTATGAAATTATGAAAAAATCATAAAAAATGTTAATGAAAAAAATGCCAATATTAATGAATTTTCATTCAGTTAATGAAATTTTTCATTAAACCAATGAATCGATTTTAATGAAATCGTTTCATTAATACTATGAAGGAAAATTCTATCAGTGTAGACTCCGTACTCTAATTGTTAATAAAAACAATAGCTATGTAGGTACAGCTTAGTATTAAATTGCATTGCAATACGTTTATTAACAAATATTTTATTGCAAAATAAATGTTTAACATTTTCATGAACATTTTAAATTTTTTTTTTACTAAATCCGAAAATTGTATCCGATTCAGTTCAAACTTGGCACACAATGCTTATATTTTATTCCATGAAGATGTGTTAAATTTGGAGAAATCGGTTATTATTTAGACATAATGTATTCATAAACAAATATTAATTTTACACAAGGCTTAAATAGGTATTTTAAGCTAATGTTCGTTTATGAATACAGTTTTAAGGCTTAAAATGTGGTTTAACTAAAATATATTTGAAATCTGAATTAAGATGTAAATACGGACGAAAATATTTATGTAGGTACAGTAGGGTTGCCAGATTCAACTTTGCAAATTGCTTGACATTCACAAAAAAAAAATCATGATTTTGAAAAAAAAAAATCTTGACAATTTAAATCACTCAAAAAAGTAAAAAAAAAATATGTTTTAAAAAAAGAAGACAACAACAATTCAATAAAAATAATTTAGAAAAACCTTAAAAAACAGATGGTAACCGATTCGATGTGGGTATCGGTAAAAATAACGCTATTTTCTTTTATTTCGCTAACGGTATTTTAGGGGTATCGATATTTCAGTTATTTCGGTAACGGTTTTTTAGCGTTAACGGTATTTCAATTATTTCGGTCACGGTATTTTAGTGGTAACGGTATTTCAGTTATTTCGGTGACGTTATTTTAGGGGTAACGGTTTTTTTTAGTTATTTGGGTAACGGTATTTAAAGGGTAACGTTATTTAAGTTATGCCGGTAATGTCAATGCACACCGAGAGTTTTAGCCCCATTATGTGAGAATTCTAATGACTAGTTAGTTTATGCTCAAGCTTTGGAAAAATATATACATATCTATTTAAAGCGATTACTTTTCTTATTTTGTCAGATTATTTCGGTATTTTTCAATTATTTCGGTAACGATATTTTGCCGATATCGGTATTTTAGGGATATCGGTATTTCGGTTATATCGGTAACGGTATTTTACGGATAACGGTATTTCAATTATACCGGTAACAATATTTTAGGAATAACGATAGTCAGCTGGAAGGGTTTTGAATCGATAATGGTATTTTAGCGGTATTGCCTGCCATCCGTGCCTAAAATTCAATAGGTTCAGCCTTTTTACATATAAGTTATTAAAACACGTGTTTTGATACATGTTTACGTCCGTATTTATAAAAAATCTTAATTCAGATTTCAAATACATTTTGGTTAAAACACATTTTAAGCCTTGAAACTGTATTCATAAACGAATATTAGCTAAAAATACATATTTTAAACCTTGAGCAAAAGTTAATATTCGTTTATGAATACATTTGTAATTCTAAAATTTGTGTTTTAACTAAAATGTATTTGAAATGCTGTTTAATATTTTTATGAATACGGGGGTTAGTGTTTTAGATACAGAAATAACTAATTCTCTACCATCAGGTGTTGTTAAAAAGCTTTGAAAGCCCTTGCAATCTTCATCAAAATTTATCCTTATGAATAGCTCCGAATGACATCGTTGGAGTACAAATTATTTAAAATACGAAAGGCTTTTCACAAAAAGCATTACTTATTGGTATTGAAAAAGCAAATGCCACATTTTTGTTAGCATGCCGTAAACTTTTCGTAGTACGCAGTAATCGTTAAATAAATTATCATTATCAACATTATTTGAAATCCCTGCAAATCCAGCGAAATCAAGGAAGTTAGGCAACCCTAAGGTATAGTGTCAACATTAACCCACAAACAATTTATTCAATAAAATAGATACGCACAAAAAATGTATTTCGAAAAAAAAATATCACCCCAGTGTAGAAAAGCATTACCATATAAGTGGTTATATAATTACATATTTGGTAATGGTAAGAACTTGCAATTGTCATATCATTACTAAAGACCTTACAAGAAATAGGAAAACATGTGGTTAACTATATGCCTGGTAAGCATATAGGTACAAAAATAGTGAGTCTAAAAATAAATTTGCAAAAAATTTATTTTATTAAAAAAATAGTTTTTATTGAAAACTTTTTTTTACGCCAACGAGGGATTTGAACCCGGCCCTCCAGGTTGTCAGTCTATCGCTCTACCATCTGAGCTATCTCGACATGTTATACTCTATCAGTGCTGCCAACCCAATTTGTTCAAAAATCGTCAAATTTTGTTGAAAAAATATTCAAAATCGTCATTATGAGAATGAGAAATCGTCAAAAAATCGTCATTCTGAAAACTCCTTATATTTCAAGTGATTAAAACTACTCACAACTTAGTTTTAATCACTTTATTTGTAATTATTTCACAATTTTAATGTTCTTTTTTTATTAGTTCCTTTACAAACGACTCTGAGTCTTAAAAACACAACTCCCAATACTCATTTCGGGGAATGGAATTTTAAAATCACTGAGCTATTTTAAAATCTGCAAAATTCATTTAGTTTAAAAATTTTTTCCGATATTTGGTTTCATAAAATTCGGTCATACAATAAAGAGGGAAATAAAGAAAAATATTTATGTACCAAGAATCAGATATGTAGAGATATGTAGCTAAATGATTTAAATTATTAAAAAATAAAGATTTTGGATTTGCCTTTGTAAAATATATAAAAAAAAATACATTCGAATTTCGTTATTTTTTAAATAAAATTAAAATAAAATAAAAAATCACATTTTCCTTAGATGTTTTAAATAAAAGAAACTTGATCAAATTTTGTCAGTAAATTTTAGAGAAATAAATTAAAAAATTTTAAAATTCTATAAAAATTGCAAATTTTTATAAATCGTCATTTTCCATACAATAAATTTTGTGAAATCTTCAATCGTCATTTTATCATATTTCTCTTCAAAAATCGTCAAAATGGAGACAAATCGTCAAAGTTGGCAGCGCTGTACTCTATAGATAAAAACATAAATGACTTGCTTGCACAAAATCTCATTACTGTCTAGCTTACAAAAAATCAGAAATAAGTAGTTATTTATGTATGTACTTACTAGAAGTGAAGTGAAAAAATGGAACAAATTCAGTTTACCGACACCACTCAGAATTTTTTGAAATTTTTTGGCCTTGAACATTTGACCCCACAGATTCCAAAAAAAATTTTTTTTTGCGTCGCTCACGCCCCCTTTTCAGTGGGCGGGGCTCCAAAGTTTGAAATGAAATCCGAAATAACTTCAAAACTACTTATCTGATCTTAACAAAACTGGCGTCGTTGGAAAGGTCTTGAAAATATCTTTCCAATGGAGTATAAAATGTCCTAAAATATTAACCATTTGCTGCCCAAATAAAACAATTTTTGTTTTTTTTTAAATTTTTTTTTAAAACGTCCTTTTTTCAAAATTTGAGCCATATATCGACGTGACCATATTTCTCAGGCGGGAAGATCTCAAAAATATCTTTCCAATGGTGTATATAATGTCCTAAAATATTAACCCTTTACTGCCCAAAAAAAGCATAATGATTTTTTTTACACACCCTTTTTCAAATTTTGAACCATATATCGACGTGACCATATATGGGTCTTTGCAAAATAGTTTTTCTGCGTAACCGGCCTTCGGCCGGGCTTAGGGGTTTTCTCCTCCCACCAGTCCTCCCACCGGCTTCGCTGAGGCTTCGCCCCGGGCCGCAGAAATTTTGGCATATTTACAAGTTTCCTTTTGTATACAAAATCTTAAACCATACCATACAACAAAATCTAATTTTCTAATTTCCGGTTTATACAAGTTTTGTATAAATAACACAAGCTTTTTTTTGTAATTTATTCAAGTGTGGGCTATGTTAAACTATGTTTGTAGAATAAAGTTTTTCTGCATAGCCGGCCTTCGGCCGGGCTTAGGGGTTTTCTCCTCCCACCAGTCCTCCCACCGGCTTCGCTGAGGCTTCGCCCCGGGCCGCAGAAATTTTGGCATATTTACAAGTTTTCTTTTGCATACAAAATCTTAAACCATACAACAAAATCTAATTTTCAAAATCTTGCAAAAATCATAGTTTTGCCTATTAATGGTCAACTTTAACCCTTAATAACTACTTCATTTCAAGACCTATGGGGTCATGTTGCACCTTTTATGAAAGCTTATAAACAGACTTTCCCTTTTTATACACTTTTTATGTACTTATATAGGCGTTATTTAACAAAAAGAGCGTTTAAAAAACAAAAATGCTTTATTTGGGCAGCAAGGGGTTAATATTTTGGGACATTATATACCTCATTGGAAAGATATTTTCGAGACCTTTCCAACGACGCCAATTTTGTTAAGATCGGACAAGTAGTTTTGAAGTTATTTGCAATTTCATTTCAAACTTTGGAGCCCCGCCCACTGAAAAGGGGGCGTGAGCGACGCAAAATTTTTTTTTATTTCGACTCAGCGTGGTCTCTTCTATTAAAGGACAAAATTTCATTTATTTTGGTGAGGTGTCGGTAAACCGAATTTATGCCGAAAAAATTATACTTATTATAGATTTAAAAAAAAAAATTAGATCATTATTTTATATTTAAAATAACGATAAAAGTAAGTACTTATCGGTAACGCATTATTTTTTGGTATTAAAATAATGGGAAAACTAACTAGATATTAGTAAGTCCTTATTATTTGTGTTTAAGTAATGCAGTAATACTGGTAGTGAGAAAAGTAATGACATGTCATTACCGTTTCTACACTGGGAAGTTTTTAGTTTTTGTTTTCTTCTTAAGTTGACATCCAAAAATAAATAAGAAATAATATACAAAATGGATTTAGAAGAAAACAGAATTAACTCAACAAACAAAACCAATTGTTTAAAAATGTGTTGTTATTACTATAATAAATAATCGTATCAGTCATTGTGGAAACAAGAAAAACAATTTTAAAAATAAATTGGCAGAATTTTCACAAAAAATGGAAACCATTTGACGTAGTTTCCACGAAACCACGTGTTATATTCGCGCATATATAAATGTGTACACAAATTATTTACGATTTTAACTAAATACCAGCCAGATACGCACACCATACACAACAAAGTGAATAATTTCGTAGTAATTTTTATAATTTAAACAACAAACAAACAAAAAAACCACAATTTAAAAAATATCAATTAAATACTAAAAGAAAAACTCACTTATTTCACGTGTAAAATATTCCGTCTTTCTCTTTGACGTTGACTAATATTTGTAGCTTTAAAATTGCATTTAGTATTCGTGTATGAATTTAATAAATTGAATCGTTTAAATAACGAACGCACTTATTTAATTTGACTACACAAACCGCGTTTACACCATATATTTAGTGAAGAACTTTTTCGTTGTTGTCCAAACAATTGTTAAATATGTTATGAGTTCAGGGTCTCAATAACTCCAGGCATAATAGCAAATCACACAGATACGAGAACTGCAATAAAACATTACAAAAACGTTTTACCGAAATACTGAGGGCTCGTCAAAGTAGTATGTGTTGTTCAATTATTTCTTGTTTCTGGTTTTGTTGTACAACAACTTCATCTGCTACCAGTGTTGCCATTTGTTTTTTTTTTCAAAAAACTGTAAGAAAAAACAGTTTTTTTTAAGAAAAAACTGTTTTTTTTTTAAATAAAAAACAGTAGAAAAAACAGTTAATATGTGCATTTTGAATTCAATTGCATTTTATTTAAACATAAAACAACATAAAAAACATTAAACACATAACATATTTATATACACAGAAAAAAAAATATTTTTTGTTGTAGACTAACTTTTAATTATACATACTAACAAAAAAAATATTTTCAAATTTATGTTATTACAGATCTCAAGTTGTGCTCTGTTATAAAACTACATTTTAATTAACAATAGGAATAATATGTTTTTTTTCTGTGTACTTGTTTAAAGTAAAAAAAAAAAAATTGTCTTTTGTTTTATTGAGCTAAAGATCCTTTATTTTATAATTATAAAATAAAGGATCTTTAGCTCAATAAAACAAAAGACAAAAATTTATTTAAAAAGATCGAAGAAAAATAAGAAAAAAAAAAAAAAAAAAAAAAATGTAAAAAAAAAAAAATATAATATAAAAAAACATATTTATATTTATATTAATTATTTATCATATAGCAAAAAATAGCTACAAAACCATAAAAAAAAACAAAATAGTTCATCACATTTTGAGATCTTACTTAATTACATAAAAATATCAGTTTTACATTTTTTGATTAAATTTGATTTTCATTTCGTTTGATTCCACAAAATTTTAACACAAACAAAAGCTAAAAAGGGAATTAAAACTTACTACACAGTTGCATTCAATGCGTAGTATTATTTTTTATTGAAACATTTTGTGCAACTTTTGTATTAAATTTATAAATTCAAGTAAAAGAAAGTAAATCGAGCAGGTAAACTGTTAAAAACTGGAAAAACTGGAAAAAAAAAGGCTGAAATTAAACAAAAACTGTTTTTTTCATTAAAAACTGGAAAACTGTTACGCATCCTAAAAAACTGGAAAAAACAGTTAAAACTGGCCATATGGTAACACTGTCTGCTGCCAAAGATTCTAAATGAATGAATAAAAACTTAAAAACAACAAGTCGAATTTATGAAAAAAAAACAGAATAAACGAAAATGAAGATAAAAAAAACGAAAGCCGGCTACAAATACTACAAACAAAAACAGATGCGTAGCTAAATTTATTTAACATGGGAGAAATGCATTAGGCTGTTTTATTCTCCTCAGATATGATTTTCATATGACTGTGATTACGCTCCGAGTCCAAAGCTGCATTTACATTTACCTTCGACATACAGTTTAAACTAGATTTCAAACATGTGGTCACAGACTAAACAGACCCCACACAACACAAGTGACAGATGCCAAAATGGTTTATAAAAACCGTATTTTTTTAAATAACTTTTTTTCTGAATGCCGTGTTAGAATGGGTGAATTACCTATTAGTTATTATAGACACTGTATTGTGTATATATTTGTTTTATTCTAACACGATATTTTGAAGAGTTGCCATCGACCGTATTTTTGAGAAAATTTGTCAATGCTGCCAGACTTTAATTTTCTTGTTCTGTATAGTTAGTCTATGATATGGTAGTGTATAAAACCTGAGGGAATTGAAGGGTCGATTTATCCAGAGTGACAATTCTGTGATATATGATTAGGGTGTATCAAAAAGTGTTAATTTGGGTGAAATGGCCAATCATGCGACTATAGTAATGGTGACAAAATATTGACAGCTTGGTACTTGGTTAGGCATGCTCTAGGACGATGGATGATTATCGTTCGAAGTTAAATTATGACCATATTACACACACATTTTAAATAATGTTAACAATATTATTAAAAAACAACAACTTTTCATCGTTTTGCTAAACGTTTTCATTAGTAACATCGTCAAAACGATAGCTATTTAGGTTTCGCTTTGAAAAAAGCGATATCGTTTTTTTAGAGAATCTGTCCCCTGATATCGTCAGCTTACTATTGCTTTGACCCACTGACCATTTTTAAAAGAATTGAGTTAGAAATGGATTTTATATATTGCCAATACATATCTTCTTTCTAATTCCGAAGCCCATTTCTCGATATATTGTATTATATCTGAAATATTAATAGAAAGTCATATTAAAAAAAAAGTTGACGTGGAGCACAAAACAAGAATATTTATTTTTCGTAAAACATAATAACTTTTGATTTAATTTATATAAAAGTGTACAAATTTGTAGTTTTGAAATGTTTTACTTTTAAATTTTAAAAAATTAAAACCAAAAGCTTATTTTTCGATCTTTTATCATAAACTATGATGTGAGCAAGATTATTCAAGTTCAAGATTATTTGTTTTTTGTTAAACAAAAAACCGTGCAATGTTTATTTATTAATTAGAATATATGCCGCAATCAATGGGGAAAATATTTATCATGTAGATTTTAAGAAAAATTTGTGTAAACTATTAACGTTTTTATCGAATTCGACTTTTTGGTGTATAGGTCAAACCAATAATAAGATGACTATATATCATGTAACTGAAAAAAAGGTAACATGACATGAAAGTGTACTGAAGCAACTTGAAGACGTTGCTGTTGAAGTTGTTACTGAAAACATGCAAATTAGTGCCAAAAGATTCAGTTAGTTGACTGCTACAAAGCGGGCATAACACTGAAGGAATTTTATCTGTACCGACTTTGTATAGAAAAAATAAATTTATATTAAAATTGATTTTTGTTGGGCCTTTTTGAAGGGTGGTTCAGGACGTGTTATTTAGCAACCCGCACATAATGTGACACACGGTGAATAAAAAGTAACAGGTTACTTGCTAATTACTGTTCGCATGTACCCCTTACACAAGTTCAGTGGTACTTCACAAAACTATACCACTCCAACTACCCCTTTAAGCGCTTAATATGAGACTAGTTTTCCATCAACAATTTTTTCTCCAGTTCTCCAGTACAACAACATCAGTCAAGTAATTATTATTTTCCCACTGGTCCTGTTGCATATCACATAAATCCTGAAATGATCCTACTTTAACACAAACTACTAACTTGTCCCGTAGCTTATTCATTTAAGTCGGAACGGTGATATGTTATCTTCGTCACAATCCCTCCTATGACAATCTCATGTCATTTTCATATAACAGAACCGAAACTAGGAAAGGTTCATACACACAAGTTTTAGTCACATGACTATACCAGCGACTTGCCCAATATAAATATATTTTAAACTGAATTTCGAGTAAAATGTAAACGCAACCTAAGTGATATAAAAGGGGAGCACTTGTGAGTACAAACCCAGCAAAAATTGGTTGGAATGAGGCCAAAACCATTAAAATTTATTTGATAGGACGTAATTTTATTCGGAAACACCAAAAGTTTATTAATAAAGCAAAAATACGGTATGAGAAAATAAAAAGAGGGAAAATTAACTAAAAAGCAATCCTATTATCCAATTAATGGTATTTTCAATCAACTCTACAAATAAAATTCGGTTAGTAATTGTGTATAGTAAAAGTAACATGTTAATACAAGAAAATTGGTACAATCTACCAAATTTGAAAAAAAATGTTGATAATCAAAACTGGTAACTGCTAATAGGGCCTTTTTAACCAAAAATGCCAAATTAAATTAGGATTCTAACGATAAATGTCGATTGAATTATCGAAAATATTATTTAGTATTTTTATTTAATGCTTGACAAGAGATAAAGACAAAAATTGTTAATTTTAATTGGTTTGAAATTTAATGATGTAACGACAAAAATCGTTATCTTGAACTACAAAAAAAATTTTTGTTTATAATTTAACAATTTTTATAACAACAAATATCGCTAGAAAAAATTAAAGAACAACTTTTAACAAATTTTGTTGTTAATTATCGACAGAATTTTTTCGTTAATAAGTTACGGAATCGCACTATAGTAGATCCAGGTACAGTATATAGATAGTAGACGCAACTAATAACACTGTTAAACACTAAATCCCGTTTTCATAAAAATATCAAACAGCATTTCAAATACATTTTAGTTAAAACACAAGTTTTAGCCTTAAAACTGTATTCACAAACTAATATTAACTTTTACACAAGGTTTTAAAATAGGCTACTTTTAAAAAACTTTTACCAAAAATCTAGTTTTTCTTTAACATTTCTAATTAATTCATATACCTGAATAAACTACGAATAACTTTTAATATGGTTTTAAAGTTTGAACTCTGAGCATTACAAATCATATCAATTAATAGCGATTAGGTGAAGGATGTAGGACTGGGCGACGTAATTTTGGGTGGCACTCGGAGTTTTCATAATTATTTTAAAAAAAATCAGTTTTATTAGAAACCCAGCAACAATTCTGTTAAAGTAGTTATTAGAGTTCAAAATATTTATCATCGATACAAAAATGTGTGCTTGAACCCAATTATGATGAGATTTTTCATAAAAATTTTAAATCACATTTTTAAATGATGATTTCTGAAAACGTTTTTTAGAAATCAAGGTACCACAAGCTTAAAATATTATATGTACGCAAGTATTTCGGAAGCTAAATATACCATAATTAATTGTTTTTAAGAATTCATAAATTTATTTCAGAAATTATATTTTAGATTTATTAATTGCATTTCGGAAATTATCATTTGAATTTAAAATTCTCAATTGTATTTCAGGAAATATCAGTTTTATCAATTGTATTTCAGAAAATATTAATTGAATTTATTTATTGCTTTTCAGAAATTTACAATTGTATTTCAGATTTAACAAGTACATTTCAGTATTTATCAAGTGCAGTTGAAAAATTGTTAATTGTTTTTGGGAAGTTTTAATTGTATTTCAGAAATAAACAATTGTATTTGAGAAATTAGTCTTTAAAGTGTGCGCCCAAATAAACGTTGACAGAGAAAAAGTTTCATTAATAGAGACTGAGTTAGAGGAAGTTCAGACTAGGATTCTTAAACACGTTTATGTAAAACTTAAACAAACTTGTACACACATAAAATTACGGTGTTTAGTTTTAAACGTTTTCGAACAGCTGCTTCCTAAGATTTGCACAAAAAATTGCTATAATTTAACAAAATTTCCCAAAAAAGTGTTTTTTGTTTTACCGGAAACAAGAATAATTAATTTTTGCAAAATATTTTTCCATTTTTAGTAGAGGGACAACTTATGGATTGTTTGTGGATTTAACTTTCTTCGGAAACACGTTTTAACCCTGTTTCACTTCAATATATTTTATTTAATTATTAAATTTGTCATGTTTTTTTGTTGACGTCTTCTTCTACTTCAAACTGGCATTCCCACTTAGTTGATACCATTATTATCGTGTTTAAGTACGTGTTTAGAATTTAAATGCGATAATTTTATGTGTTTTGCAGTGAGAAATTTTAACAAGTTTAACTCCCAAATACGATTTAAGGTTTTTGTAAAATGTAACATTTTATTGATTAAAATTTTATACAGATTTATATTCTGTTCCATCTTATATAAAAGTAAAGCGTTTATTATATTTTTTTTTAATTTTTCTGGTATGCCTGACATAAGCAAATTCTGTTCTGATTTTTCTGACCACTTATATCGAAAGTTGGAAATAGATTTGAGACCCTTTTTGAAAATTTCGATTGTTTGGCACTATTCCGGAACGTTTTTAAGAGTATCCGCTACATAAAACTTTCATCCGGTAAGCTGTGAAAAAACCGCATATTTTTATGAAATGAAAAATTTTATTTACTAGCGTACAAATACGATAACGGCTACAGAAAATTGAGACAATTTACAATTACAATTACAATTTATTTTTAATACATTATTTTTTAAACCCAATATTCTTGCAACTGTATAGTTCAGAATATTTAAATTAAAGCCACATTCACACTAAACAGCAAGACACGTGTTTTGCCAAAACACGTATTTAAGCTCTTTATTATATTACAACGGTTCTTTATTATTTTCCACTCGTTTTGGCAAAACAAGTGTTTTACAATGTAGTCTGAATGCCGTATAAAACTCAGAATTTTAAATTGAAATTTAGAAAATATCAATTGATATTCATTTCTATTAAAATTCTGAAAAAACTATTTTAATTTTAAAACGTTAATTATATTAAAAATTGCCACTACAATTTATAAACATTATATTTATGTTCACAAAATTTAATACAAAATTTAGAACATATTAACTGATTAGAGTTTCTGACTTTCAGTAGATGTTATAATTTCAAATAAAAAATCTTAAATTCTATTAATGATTTCTAAATTTCAAATGGAAATTCTTCAATTCAATCGATAGGAAAACAAGGAATAATATGTACACACGGTTTATGAAATGATGAAGATTTATGAAACATTTGACATTCCTTTTCTATGAAACTCTTCATCATATCTATGAAAACTTCATAAATATAATGAATAATTGATGCCAAACAATTTATGAAACAGTTTCATCAATATGATGAAACTTTCGGAAATACAATTGAGGAATATGAAACTGAATTCATATTTTCTTAAACACAATTTATAAATCTGAAAATCAATTGAATTTCAAAAACAATTGATAATTTCTAAAACCCAACTTAAAATGGTGTAGTACGGTTTTTGGTGGATTATTAAAATTCCACAACTCTATACAAATTTCATTTTGAATTGAAAGAAGTTTAAATTTATGGTAAAATTGGTTACCAGCGGGTAACGTACGTCGAACGGAGATATTGTTTCTAAAAGGAAAAAAGACGTAATAACTGGAGTACCTTCTGGAATTTTAAATTTACTTTTTAACTATGATGTAGAAAATTATTTTTTTTATTGTAATCGAAATAATAACTGTTAAAAAACAGTATTTTTTACAAAATTTTTCAGTTGTTTCAAAATTGTTGTAGTAAAAATTGTCAATTATTTTTACACCATTGTTAGTTGTGTTTACTATAATTGTTAGTTGTTTGTCAACAGTTAAAAATAACTAAATGTTTAGTTATTTTAACAGTAAGTACCTATGTCGGCTTTTTAGAATTTAAAGTTGTTTTAACTGTCATTTTCAGTAGCTTCTCCTGTGAAACTTTGTGGAGTGTACGCATTGAACGCAATGCGTTTTTAATGTGAACTTTGTACTGTTTTCAAAACCTCAACATCTCACACCATTGCGTTGGGCGCCATAAAACACTTCCCTATGGGAAATTTAAACGAACTGCCACTTTAAATACAATTTTTACATGACATTTTCACAGGAGGAAATTAACCTTGTAACATGTCACAGATCTAATCCGGAACACGTCACAGAACTATGTCTTTTACGATAGTTCTGTGATATGTCCTAGATTTATCGAGTGTCCCAAGATATGTTACAGAACTGTGTTTTGAGGAAATTTTAGTGACCTATCCAAGGTTAGGTCTGTGGCAGGTCACAAGAGGTAAATTTTCACCGCAATGTTAAAGTGCCAGGTCCGTTTAAGGTATCGCTATGGAGGCAATTTGTCTAAATTTTCCATATGATTTAGGCAGAATTTCCAATTTATAGTGTAAACTTTTCAATACTCCTTCTGAAAACTTAAATTAAATAATAGCTACGTTTCTGTCTTTAAACATTTTAGTTGTGCAAAACAGCCACGTGTTGGCGTCTTTTATTTACAGATCCATTCCCATATTACTTAGTACCGGTTCACACGCGGCAATTTTACTTGCTCAAATTTTCTTCAATTCTCCTTTGAACTTGCTTTTGTGTTCACACAGAAAAAGTTTGTTTCAGCAATTTTCGTATATCAAGCTGCAGTGTTGAAAATTGCGGATGACAAAACAAAACGGAATTGGAGTACCGGCAATTCTGTACCCCCTTCCATTCTCTTTTCCTCCCTCTTCTATAACTCAAGAATTGCGCAAGTAAAATTGCCGTGTGTGAACCGGAACTTATAGTCATAAAATGATCCATTTTTATCAAGGTTGGAAACCGTTTCATTCGGTTATCCGCTTACGATAACGTCATTTTGTGAATATTTCGTTAACCTTGACAAGATTTTAACTATATCATTATGTGATTTTAGGATTAATGTTATTTTAAGTTATTTCGTTAGGTTATATTAGGGTTAATGTTATTTTACGTTATTTCGTTAGTTTATTTTAGGGTTAACGTTATTATACGTAATTTTTAATGTACACTTAGAATATTTTTACAGTAACTACACAATTAAAAAAAATTTTACAGGTACTACATGACAGTTGTTTGTGTAGTAATCAATATTAGTTGTTTTTAACAGTTATTACAGTTGTTTTTCTATGAAATAATACAAAACAACTATTTTGACAGTTATTTCAAATACAAGTGAAGTAAACTACCGCTTTTTTTAACAGTTGCTTGAATCTGTTGTTTTAGTATTTTTGTAAACAACTACCAAAACAGTAATTTTGCAGTAATCAGTTAATTTTTGTTAGTTATTTAAAAATAGAAGATTATATCGAGTTTTGAAAAATTCTCATTTTGTTTATATTTGTTTTTATTGATATGTTCAGAGTTTGCAATTAATAATTAGAAATTTGAGTGCCGTTTAAATTTTGACTTTGCATTTTAAGTAGGATGTAATAAAAACAAATTTGTATTGTAATTGAAAGAAAAAATTATTTTTCTTTATTAAAAATATTTCTAAAATGCCGAAAAAATAACTGTTGAAAAACAGTAGTTTTTACTAATTTTTACAATTGTTTTAAAATTTTTGCAGTAACAAATTGTCAGTTGTTTTTACTACATTATTAGTTGTTTTTACTATATCTGTTAGTTATTTTTCAGCAGTTAAAAACAAATACATTTGTAGGTATTTTAACGGTAACTACCTTTGTCGGCTTTTTAAGTGCAATTACAGTTGTTTTAACTGTAAACTTTTTTGAGTACATGTATGTCATTCGGCTAGTAAACAGTAATAGTTATTTTAACTGCTATTGTATTTCTATGAGAAAATGAAAAACGACTAATTTAGACAGTCTTTTCAAAAAATAACTAACTAAAAATACTGTACTTCAGTAACAGTTGCTTTGATAAGTTATTTTAGTATTTTAATAAACAACTACCAAAACAGTAGTTTTGCAGTAAACAGTTAATTTTTGTTAATTATTTAAATTAGAAGACTTTTTAAAAATTCTCGATTAGTTTATATTTGTTATTATTGATATGTTCATAGTTTGCAAATAATAATTAAAATATTTAATTATATCTCCAATGCATAAAAACGTCATAACTGGAATGTCGTTTGGGATTTTGACTTCCATTTTAAATAGGATGTAGAAAATACAAATATTATTGCAATTGAAAGAAAAAAAATTTTTTTTTTTATTAAAATATATTTTTTAAAATACCGAAAACAATTACTGTTAAAAACTGTAGTTTTTACAGCTTATGTAGTCGTTTTATGTGCATTTTTTTATTGTTTTCTCTCACATATTTACGGTGTATGCATTAATTTAAGGTTAGTTGTTTCTGATCGCTTCGAAAGTAGTTTTACTGCAATTGTAGTTATTTTATCAATAGCTAAAAATTACTGGTTAGTCTTTTATGATAAATACAGTCATCGCCCTTTTTACTACATTTGTAGTCATTTTAACTGTAATTTTTAGTCATTTCTACCTGTTTACTTTCCTGGGTGTATTTTGCAGATAACAGCAATATCTATATCACCTAAATTAAAAAGTGCTAATACATTCCAAAATTGCAAAAATAGTGAAATGCATTATTGAAAAGAATAGTTTTTTGTATTACAGACAATGTTAGCTTTCAGAAAGAATCATTTTAAATTTTTTAAAATGCCGTAAGGCATCAAAGTTCACTAGTTTGGAAATTTTCTAAAATTTTAAAGTTAAAACGTGAATAAAATCGCGAATTTTAAAAATTTTATAGATCTAAAAATGGGAATGCCTATAGAATCTTCCTTTACACAATATGAAGAAAAAAATGCAAATTTTTCCATAGAGTCTTCCTGTCCATGATATGGAGAAAAAAATGCACATTTTTCAATGTTCTTTCATGAAATGAACGATATGTATGTTTGTAGGTATTTATGATTAACAAAATTTACCCGTATGAACTTTTTTTTAATAATTTTAAAGTAAGTCCTGGTTCACACACGGCAATTATAATTGCGCAATTTTTCTTCAATTCTAATTGGAAATTGCTTTTGTGTTCACACAGGAAAAGTTTGTTTCAGCAATTTTCGTATATCAACCTGCAGTGTTGAAAATTGCGGATGACAAAACGGAATTGGAGTACGGGCAAGTCTGTACCCCCTTCCATTCTCTTTTCATCCCTCTTCTATAAACTCAAGAATTGCGCAAGTATAATTGCCGAGTGTGAACCTGGTCTAATGATATTTTTGAGAGAAAAAAAAGTATTTTTTTTTATGATATTTTAAGGTTATCGGTATTTTAGAATTCTTTCGTTGGGATATTTTAAGGTTAACGGTATTTAAAGTTATTTCGTTAGTGTTATTTTAAGGTTAAAAATAGTTTCTTGAAATGGTATTGAATCGTTGTCGGTATGTTAGGGTTAGTGTTTGCCAACCATGATTTGTATATGCTTTATTCTTGTTGTATTGTGTTGTACATGATCTTCTATATATGAAATCGAGCCCCTTTAGGCTATAAACAATATAACCAACAACAAATTATTAACAATTTTAAAACGAAACAGTTTTAAAATGCGTACGTACACTATCAGTGATGTTCAATGCTTGCTGTCTGGTAAACAGTAAATACATAGTTATACTCAAAAAAATAAGTTAGTAGAAAAGTTAGTACAACGTCTTGTAAATCAAGTATACTATTTTTTAGCAAAATTTTTTTGCTAAAATCGTGTTTTCAGCTAAAATTTTTGTTATACTTATTCAGCACTTAACTGTTTTATACTAATGCTTTACTAATATACTAATGTTTTACTAATTAATTTTGCTAAAAAAAAAATGTGCTGATAAGCACATTAATAGTGTGGACGACAACCAGATTGAAAGAATACGCAGATGTCGCGGCATGTCAAGATGTAGTAGAGAAGAGGAAAAGATACTAAAAAGTACAACTCTAATAAGACATATAAAAAAATCAACCATGGAAGACTTTTGTATCTGTTTTTCATACATAAAACAAAATTGAGGATTAAAACAACTTAAATTTTGCGTTGTCACCGGCTTGTGAAAATAATTGTCTTTTAATTAAATAAAAGACAAAATAAAATATTTAAATTTAATATGTATTTCTAAACTAAATGTTTATAGATTTATAATCTAGTGTGGTCAAATTGCAAACAAACATATACAGACATGTAGACAGAGTAAAGCGAAAGACAAAGACACACATCCTAGGTAGATTTTTATGGTTCCCTTTTCTTATTGCAAAAAAAAGGGTTGTTTTTTCGTTTCGTTTGTTTTTGTTTATTTTTTCGTTTCGTTTCTATAATTATCTTCGGCAGTTGCGTCCTTTAAAAGAAAGCATCATTTAGACTACCATTAATATAAGTAGTTGAAAGAAAATTTTTGTTATGTTATATATATTTATTTCTATATATTTTCAGATATTAAATTAATTCATGTCGTCAATGTGGGGAAATGAAAATTTTTACATTTCGTAATTATTGTAAATTATTTTTAAAAGAATCACAAAAATATATTTTATGATTTTCAGCAAATATATTAACTAGATTACAATTTTTTTACAATTTTTTTTGCGTTTTTTTCAGTCTACAAAAGTTTCAGCAAAAAGTTTATTAATTTTTAGCAAGGCTTTTTTATTTCTAATCTACTAAGTGTTAGCAAAACTTTTGCTGAATCTACTAATTTTGTTGCTAAAAATCAGCTCGCTGATTTTCAGCAAAAGATTTTGCTGACTTTAGCATTTTTTTTTGCTAGCACCCTCCTGACTAAAATTTTGCTGACTCAGCAAAAATTTTTGCTGACTTTACAAACTTTTTTTTTTGAGCGTACATTGGTAGTTAAAACGATTATCGAAGAGGTCGAAAACATCTAACCTTAAATGAATGCATAAACCATAAAAACGTGCAACAAAACAATAAAAACAATGAATATAAAATAAGTCATAAACACTATTGATTTCAACAATTATTTTTTTGGTATTTCAAAAATATTTTTTAATAAAAAAAATATTTTTTTCATTTAATTACATTAAAAATTTGTTTTTTCTACATCCTATTTAAAATGCAAAGTCTAAATTCCAAACGGTATTCCAGTTATGACGATTTTATGAATTGGAGATCCAATGAAGTTTTCTAATTATTGCTTGCAAACTATGAACATATAACAAATATAAACGAAATTAGAATTTTTAAAAAATCGACATAATCTTCCATTTTTAAAGTAACTAACAAAAACTAACTAAATTTCAAATAAATTTCAAAACTAACTGTTTGCTGCAAAATTATGGCCGTATTTATAATGAAAAGTTAGTTGCTGCTAATACATCGCACACAACGATGTACTAACTAGTATACCGATTAGCCTTAGTAGCTAGTTGGTACAGAGTTTATTTATAATCACTTTTCTTCTGTCAAATAAATATTAAAAAACAACTCTGAAAATTGTGATGCCATCATATTTTTTTGTAATAATGCCACCTGTTTTAAAGAAAATCAACTTTGTTGTTTACATTTCAATTTGAGTTTTTTCCCTCATTTTATTACTAATGTGTTTTTGTATAAAAAAAAATTATTTGCAACGAAAATATGGAAAAAAAATGTGTAAAAAGATCTGCAAATTGGGATCAGGACGAAAAGGTAAATAGTTATATATATTTAATATTGATTTTATATAACAGAATATATTTTCAGGATCTACTTTCAAATCTGGTGCTGGACAAGCTGGACATAATTGAAAATTCCAGAATTGACACGAATACAAATAAAAAGAAAAAGGAGGCATGGAGCACCGTCACCGAATTGTTTAATAAAGTCTCGAAAAATGTTAGAAGTATGGACCAAGTCCAAGCTCAGTGGCGTAAATCAAAATCTGCGGCAAAATCAAAAAATTCGTTGTTCATGAGACAAAGGAATCAGACTGGAGGTGGTCCAGCACCAGAACCTTTAACAAGTATTGAAGAGCAGTTGGTTTCCAGACTGCCTTCACATTTTGAGATCGACTCTAACATTTACGACAGCAATTCTCAAAATATCACACCGTCTTTAGAGAAAATGGAAAACACCATGTGCTATATATCTAGCGAATCGGAAGTGATTGAATTATCCCCTTCAAAAATGAGAGATAATTCAATTACAGAACACACAAAAGTGGATAACTTAATAGAATTTGAACCAGAAACTCCGAAGCCAAAAGTGCTTAAAAGAAAGAAAGACGATAAATGTGAAGAAAATTTGAAAAGAATAAAATTACTGGATATCAGTATAGAGCAAAAGAAATTGGAAATGGAATGTACGAAAAAGAATTTGATGAAAAGAAGAAGTTGTTAGAATTACAAAAATTACAAATGCAAGAAGAACATGAACTTAAAAAAGAAAATATTAAATTTGAAATACAAACTTAAAAAAAAACTGGCTATTTTACATAAACTGTAACTGTTTCCATGTAGAGAATCGAATGTGGCCAAAACCGCATTTTTCCCATTTTTGAATATCTCGAAAACGTCGGTCTGAGAATTATACACCTGTGTTATCTTTTTATTGAACTGTTTTTTTTTTAATGAATTTTATTTTATTTTATTTATTTATGATTGTTTATTTAGTTTAATGTTGTTGTATTGTACATGAATAAAAAGTTACAACATGAAATAAAAGTTACACGTGGTGATGTTTTAAAAGTTTTGTTGAATATACAGAGCACGATGAATATTTTCATGTGATGAATAATCTTGTACGGTTTCGGAAACTGTGTATTCGGTATTTGAACCAGCGATTTGAACATCACTATCTGCAAATAATGTTTGAAAATTTTGAAAAGATATTGTGTGCATATAATACTTTATAAAATCTTACCGAAATTTTCTTCTTTAAAAATAATAGCTAAATTATGAAGAACCGCTAAAGCTACTATTAAAATTTTTGCATTCTTTCTAGAAACTCGCATTTTTTCTAAAAGAATACGAAATCGACTCTTCCAGACACCATATAGTCTTTCCACCACATTTCTTGTTTTAATATGTACCTTGTTGTACATTTCTTCTTTTAAATTTGTTGGATTTTGTACTGGGGTAAACAAGTAGTTTGTGCACTTATATCCACCGTCCCCAAGCAATCTTCCCATAAAATGACCATTTTCAAATTTTTCTTTTATTTTGCTCTCATTAAAAATTCTTGAATCATGCGTACTTCCTCTCCAACAAGCAACTATGTCAGTAATTTTTAGGGATGCGTCACAAACAGCCTAGATACAAGTTGAAGTTTAAAAATTATAAAAATTTAAGTTGAATTTGATACAATTTTGTAAATATGACGAACGCGGACCATTCACGTTGCGATTTATTGTACAACCCAGTTCTATAAATCAGCAATTTGGTTAGAAATATCGGTCGTGGATTGAATGTAAATCAATTTTTTTGTTTTTATTTAACCGTCGACCACCCGATTGACTAACTAGCCCTCAGATGTTAAAAATATCTATCAATATTGCAACGTAAGTGGGCCACACTACATACCTGAATGTTAAATGAGAAGTATCCTTTTCTGTTTACAAATAATTGTGCGTCATCGCCTCCTACAGCTTGGATGCGCACATGTGTGCAATTGATTGCCCCTATTACATGTTTGAATCCAGCAATTTTTTGGAACTCTTCCATGACCAAAATTTGATCCGCTGGAGTTGTAGCCATTTTTATATGTGTGCTTGACTTTTTGGCAAAAGCCTTGGCAACATTTTGGCAAATTTTGCTCATGGTGGGTTGGCTAAAGCCATGCACTTCCGCACAATCTTCTTGGACATTGTTACGGCCCCAACATCTTAATGCAGCCAAAACTTGCAAATAAGGAGGAATTTTCCCTCCATTCTTTTTTCCCTTTCCTTTCAGTTCGTCCTTCACCATATTTATTAATTTTTTTTGCATTTTGTTTCGTGAATCTATATTTTTTACGAAACTCAGCGTCGGAATATTTAACAAATGGATTTGTTCTCTTTTTATAAATTTTAGGAGAACGACGGCGTACTTCACTTCTTAATAGGTCCACATCATTTAATTGGTCAAGAATTTCCATTATTATTAAATTTTTTGGTATTTTTTCGCAAATTTGCACACAAATATTTTTATTGTATTTTTCACTTTTGTTTACAAACTTATTTTGACACAAAACAGCTGATTTTCAAACATTTAGTAAGTGTTTGACAGTTCGTTAACTAGAGTTTAAAAGGTGGATAAGAAATTTATTATAAATAGAACTCATGATAGACGCTAACTAATTTTTCATTATAAATACGGCCGGTAATGTTTTGGTAGTTGTTTATTATAATACTAAAATAAATTCTCAAAGCAACTGTTATTGGAGGACAGTAATTTTGGTTAGTTATTTTTTGAAATTATTGTCCAAATTAATCGTTTTTCATTTTCTCATAGAAAAATTACAACAATAGTAGTTAAAACAACTACTACTGTTTACTACCCGAATGACCTACATGTAGTTATTGTAAGAATTTTCTGAGTGCATCCCAGCAATGTCCAAAAGTAATAGGTACCCATTATTGTGTGTATTTTTGTAAGCGAGAGGGTAATGGGTTCTCATTGTTCTGTCCCTTTTTGTAAGCGATTTGAAGCCTTGTTTTTGCTGGGATGTTCCAGTTGAAAAATTTAGATATTTTTACAATACTGAGGTGTTCTGTTTTGCAGATTGGATTAAAAATAAAATAAATGGAATAAAAGAAATCAGAAAGAAACAAAACCTAGTCTTTTGCGGAATGTACTACAGTATTGCGAAAAAACATTTATTAAAAAGGTTAAGCTAGTAACTCGTTAAAAGGCCGACACTTCATGTAGACGCAGCAAAAAAATGTTGCTTCCCAGCGAAAACAGTCATTACCAAGTAATTAAGAGTGTAAGTAGCGCACAAAGGGAGGCACTAGTTACTCGCTTAAGTACTTTTGTTTGCGATGTCCTAAAATTCTTGGATGGTCATTACCCTCTCGCTTAAAAAAAAAATGAGAATAATTAGTTACCTGATTGGTTACTCATAATAAAAGAATAAGTGGTAAACTTTATAAAAGGAATAACTGGTTACTCACAAGTATTTAATAAGTAATTACCTAGTAGTTACAAAAAAAGTGGTTACCTTGAAGTTGTTTTTTTCAATAATTTTTTTAAAATAACTTTATCTCGGAAAGTTTAGGGTCTTCCTGTTCACAATATGAAGAAAGTCGGATGACATGAGGTCAAAAAATGATTATTTTTCAATGAGCTTTAACAAAATTATTTACTTTTTTTTAATTTTAAAGTTAGTTATTTTTACAAGTTTGATATAATTTTTATTAAAAATTAAAATTACGTTAGTTATTTTTTTTTAAGAAAAAAAAAAAGATTATGTATGTATTTCGTTAGGATATTTTAAGGTTATCGATATTTTAGAATTAATTCGTTAGGGTATTTTAAGGTTAACGGTATTTTAAGTTTTTTCGTTAGGGTATTTTAGGGTTAGAGGTATTTTCACTCAGGATATTCTTACAGTAACTACATGTGGCTCATTCGGGTGGTATGCAGTAGCAGTTGGTTTAACTGCTATTGTAGTAATTTTTCTATGAGAAAATGAAAAACGACTAATTTAGACAGCCATTTCAAAAAATAACTAACCAAAAATACTGTACTTCAGTAACAGTAGTTTTGAGTAGTTGTTTTAGTATTATAATAAACAACTACCAAAACAGTAATTTTGCAGTAAACAGTTAATTTTTGTTAGTTATTTAAAAATAGAAGATTATGACGAATTTTTAAAAATTCTCATTTAGTTTATATTTGTTATATGTTTATAGTTTGCAAATAATAACTAGAAAATTTCATTGTATCTCCAATGCATATAAACGTCATAACTTGAATACCGTTTGCAATTTTTTTTGAGATGTAGGAAATACAAATTTCTATTGTAATTAAAATAAAAAGATATTTTTAAAATACCGGAAAAATAAGTGTTAAAAACAGTAGTTTTTACAACTTATGTGGCCATTTTATGTTCATTGTTTCAATTGTTTTGTTGCTCGTTTTATGGTTTATGCATTCATTTAAGGTTAGTTATTTTTGACAGCTTCGATAGTCGTTTTTACTAATATTGTAGTTGTTTTATCAATAGTTAAAAATGACTACATGGTTAGTAATTATTATGATAAATATATTCAACAACATTTGTAGTAAGTTTAACTGTAATTTTTAGTCATTTCTACTTTCTTAACTTCCTGAGTGTTAAGTTATTTCGTTAATGTTATTTAAGGTTAAAAATTGTTGCTTGAAACGATATTTTATCGGTAACAGTATTTTAGGGTTAGTGTTTGCCAACCATGGTTTATAGACATTAAAGGATTTTTTATACCGACTGAACTTTTAATAAATCTGATTTTTAAATGCTTGTTTAACTCAATATTTTTTTTTAAAGAGTTTATGCAAATATTGGTTGTATTCGATTTTCCCACGGATTGATTTTAAGATTGTTGTTTTTAAATACCGTATGTGTTTACAGTAAAACCAGTCAATGACTGACAGAAATGGTCGCATAGAACATAGTTGATAGTGGATTCAAGAAAAAAAGAAATAGAATTATACAAAAAATATTTAAGTGCAAAAGATAAAGGAACAAAATCCTCTCTGTAGCGTACACTCAGGAACTTAAGAAGATAGAAATGACTAAAAATTACAGTTAAAATTACTACAAATGTAGTCAAAAGGGCGATGACTGTTTGTCATAAAAATACATTAACTAAAGACTTAGTTGTTTTAAACTGTTGAAAAACAAATAACCAATGTAGTAAAAAAAACTAACAGTGTAGTAAAAACAACGGACAACTTTTTTACTACAAAACTTTTGAAACATTTAAAAACATGGTAAAAACCAGAGACCAAAAATACCTGTTATTTTTTTTAAATCACAAAAAATATAAAACAACTGTAAATATTGGTAAAAAAAAAAATACTGTTTTAACAGTTATTTTTTCGGCATTTTAAAGATACTTTTAAATAAAAACAATATTTAATTTTTCAATTACAATAAAAATTTGTATTTCCTACATCCTACTTAAAATGCTTAAGTCAAAAATCTAAACGGTATTCCAGTTTTAACGTTTTTATGCATTGGAGATACAATCAATAGGTCCATTCGTTTACTTTTCCAGTAAAATCCAGTAGATGAGTAAATTTTGGGCAAAATGAAAATTTTACTCTCAAAAAGGCACAAAAAAGTAAACGAACGGAAAAATTGCAAAAACTTGCAGGTTAATTCAAACATATGAGCTCTAAAAAGCTTAGTGTTGTAAAATATTTGTTATTTAGACTACCCAGTATATATTGTTTTTGGTATTTGATGCATTGCATTTTAATAATAATAAATTCGTAGCAATTGCATTTATGAAATAAACTTTTGTGGAAGCTTTTAGACTTGTTTAGTTTGTACATGACTTTTAATTTTGTTTCTAGTTAAATAACATATGAAAATACATGAATACTTGATTTTTGATATTCGGTACCCTGAATAATATGCAGTAAGAAGTATTCATATATTCATTAGCTTTACATCTCTAATATATTAATGTAAATAAAAACAATTAACACAGATATTAGAAAACTCATAAATTGTTACTATAATAATTGTAACTGACTACTTTAATTTGTTTCAGGTTGAAAATAATTATTTTTAGTTTTTGACGCACTTTTAATTCAGCTTTTGTTCTTTTAAATGTTTTTATTACTGAATGTATGCTTATTTTTGTTTGATTACTTAATTTAATCATATGTTTTTGTTTACTACTGGATTTTACTGGCAAAAATTTGTCCAGTAAAAATTTGCAGGTTTTTTGCTGACAACTGTCACTTTACTCTCTTGGTAGATGCTCTCTTTTGCAAATTTATGTGTACGCGAACGCATTTCAGTAAAATCCAGTACAAATTTTGTTGTAAACGAATTGACCTAATAATTATTTGCAAACTATTGCTTGTTTTGTTCCTCACACCAACATGGAAATGAAAAAAAAAAAACGATTGACGCAGTGTTGCCAAGCTGTGGGATTTCCCCCTAGATTTAGGGTAGGTTTTTGACGTTTAGTGAGATTTTAGTAATCATTTTTAAGAGGATTCGGGCGTAAAAATCTGATTAAAAGACGTAATTTTGCCTTTATAAAAATAAAATTTTCGGTTCGATTATTATTTTTGTCAAATTTTTGCCATAATTTTAACTTTTTTTATATTGTTGGTAAAATTTAAGTCACTGTTAAAATAAAATTTAGATTTTGACTATGGTGACTAACAAAATTAGTGTATTCTAACATTTTCATTCAAAGAATTTGAAATAAAAAATTTAGCAGATTTTAGGATGAATAATTTTTAGGGGGATTTTTTTTTTTTGGTAGTAGAGTAAATCTTGGGTTTTTTTTACAATTTAGGGGGATTTCTTGACAACACTGGATTGGCAGCACATTTTATCGGCGTTATGACGGTTGTCGTAGTCGAATTCGATAGTAAGTCGAATTTGCTCAAAAATTAAAAAAAAACACAACTTTTGAATAATTTTACAACTGAATTTATCATAAACATCAATCTCATTTTAGCAAATATTTAAGCAGGGTTGAATTTCTTTATAGTTTTTCAGCCGTATTTATAAAAAAGTCTTATTGTGAGTTTACAGAGTGCAATAGCTATTATAGACTTTTTGTCTTATTAATCACTCATAAAAGTTTTAATTCATAAAGAAACAATAACAGCTCCATAACTATTGAGCGTTTGTAGTAATTTTCTCTCTCTCTCTTTTTATTTACTTGCCATTTAGTTGTTAGTGACGCTTTAAACCACTGATTAATAAACCCGATAATCAATTATATGTTTATTTGTCCATAATTTTTTTTCAACATTCGACTTAAAAAGTATGTTTTTAAAAATAAAAAACGTATAAAATGAGTTCTGAAAAAAATTTCAAACAAAAATATTGCAAAACTGTTTTGAGTTTTCTATTTTAGTAGTATATGGTAACAAAAATAATCGAATAAAGAGTTTGTTTACATCTGATTTACATCACTAACATATTTTGTCAGGTTTTTATTTTATTTCTGTGATTTTTTTACCAAAAATAGACTGATTTGTGCCAAAAAAAATAAAAAATGGATTTAGATTTCCAAAAAGAAATAAAACCAATAAAAGAAGTGGAAAACAAGGTATGTGTGTTAATAAATACTATGAATGGACATACCAAAATAATTTTAATTGTATATTTTCTATTTTTTGAAGGAAACAAAAAAGAGGCAAAGGTCTGAAAACTGGTGTGAAGAGGATAAGGTAAGAGCTTCGTGAGCTGGTTCTAAAAGATCATTCAACATATTTAAAATTGTCTATTACACATACTTATAATTTTTTTCATTTTACAATTTCTTATAGGAGCTGTTAAAGGATTTAATAAAAAAGAGTTAAGGATATAGAAAATAAAATTAATCACTTTAATCACTTTCTATTAATATTTTTCAAAAATATTCTGCAGAAATATTTTATAAAAGGTAAACAATAGTCGTATGTCTTCTTATTTTTGGTTTAAAGAAGGGTAAATCCAACAATAAAATTTCTTACTTTATGAATGGTTTATTAAAGGTTTAATAGACTATTTTTCGTTTATAAATACAACTATAGCAAATTTTGGTTAAAAACGGTTAATAAATCAAAAATACATTTTTATAAATACGGCTGTTTAACTTTAGCAAAACCATTTTGTATGAAGTCGAAAAATTCGACTACAAATTCGGCAACCGTAATTAGGCCGAATATATTTGTATACTAACTGACAGCTTATCGACATTGAAAAAATTAAAAGAGTTAACACTTAACATCAAATTTTGTATAGGATTTTGTAACATGTGATTCCTAAACAAGTACTTAGCATCCAAATACTCAATAATTTTACAACTTTACAATATGAAATAACCAACTGCATATAGAGTAAGTGCTGCCAAGTTAAGCTGAAATATACAACAACCCTGTCTTTTGTAGTGGTAATTTTTTTTTGACATTGCCTTTTCATACGCATTTTTTGTATTATACGAGCAACAATGAAAAATTAGTTTTTGTTTCAAGATATAAGAAAAATCTGACAAACTAATTTCTAAAAAATATTCATAATTTAGTGAAAATTAAAATCACATTAAGTAATTATTATCAAAAAGAAAAAATACCGTTTCGAAGAAAATAATAAAAAAAATTTGCAGGAAAAATTAAATATTTGATTGTTCTTTAAAAGTTAAATTATGTGCTAAATTAGTTTTTTTTTTTTGCAATAATTTTACGTGTGTATGAGATTTAAATGTGTTCTTTCTTTTTTTAAAGCATAAAAGAATACAACTAAAGAAGATTAAAACAAAAACAAATTTAAATAAGTTTTTGTTTGTGAACTTTTTCTATTGCTGCTGCTGGGGTCAAAGTTACGTCGAATAAATTGAATAGCAAAGAAAAAAACAGGCGACCACAGAAAGAATAACACAATTTGTTAATCATGGCTAATATGGCAGTATCACGTATTAAGCGCGAATTTAAGGAAGTTATGCGCAGTGAAGAGGTAAGTCAGACTATGCCAAATACTTTAAATGTAAATTTATTCATAGGAAAAGGAGTACATTTTCCTATTCGGATAATTTTCAGACTGCTAATAGGACCTAACCTAGTTTTTTGCACTGTTTCTCTGTCTATAGACATGACATTCATCATGATTTTGTTGTTGTTTTGTATTCTTTTGAGCGACTCGAATGTGGTTGCCCTTGATTATTTTGGTCTGTTTTATAAAATAAATTAGTTTCTTCACTAACCGTATGTTGTAGTTTTTAAAGCAGTCAGATTGGGTCTGTCCGTGTACGATTTGTGCACCAAAGTATATGACAGTAAATTTTGCTACTTAAGCTGCATTTACATTACCATCGAACTCCAGTTTAAACTAGATTTCGAGCATATGGTTGTACATAAAATGATAGGCAAACTAGATTTCGAAATCTAGTTTAAAACGGATTTTGTGCTATTTAAATGCAGCTATACACAATGTCCCGTTACCACAAGCATATTGTATGCGATCAGACCATGTGAGAGTGTTGTTGAAAAATATCCCGAGATTCATTTCATTAGTAACCCGGAAGATAGTTACCACCCAACTATTGAAATTAATTGCTCTGTTGAAATTTGTTCGATTGAAAAACTTAATTATGAAACTGTTTTTTGTTTTAAGAAGTCTAACTATCATATGCTAAATAATCTAATAAACACTAAGAACTGGGAAACGTTGTTAACTCCTCAAACTTCAATTGATGCGACTATTGATTTATTTTATAAAAACATTTATTCTATTTTGGATATTTGTGTTCCAAAATACACATACCGTAAGCAGTCTGGACTTCCTTGGAGTACAAAGCAGCTTTTAAAACTTAAAAATAAAAAAAAAATAAACTGTATAAGAAATACAAAGAATCTGCTTCACTAACTGTCTATGGAAAATATTCTATTTGTCGTGCTGAATATATTATATTAAATATGTCACTTTATAACAATTATATAGACAGAATGAAATCTAATTTTAAAGAAAATCCTAAGGCATTTTACGAATTCGTAAATTCAAAAAGACGCTCTCAAGAATTTCCTCCTGTAATGAAGTTTGGTAGCTGTGAATCTGGGGATGATACTGATATATCAAACATGTTTGCTGACTTTTTGCTACTACTTACTCTGATGCTAAATATAACAACTTAAATGAATACCCGTATCCTTTGGTCTGAAATCAATCTATTATTTTACCATCTATTGATCGCTCTGACGTGTCACGTTGTTTAAAAAGTTTAAAATCGTCTTTTAGCCATGGACCGGATAGTGTGCCTAGCTGTATACTAATCAACTGTGCTGAGAGTTTGTCTGCTCCTTTATCTTTGTTGTTTAACATCTCTGTTGAGAATGGATACTTTCCTCCGTTCTGGAGAGAATCGTATATTATTCCATTATTTAAATCCGGTAGAAAATCTGATATATCAAACTATAGAGGAATCGCGAAGCTTAGCACAATTCCAAAGCTATTTGAAAAATTCATTACTTATTTCATATGTCATCATGTCTCGCATATTTTGTCCCCTTATCAACATGGTTTTCGGAAGGGCTGTTCAACTGTCACTAATCTTTTACATTTAACAACTAAATTAATCGAGGATTTGTAAATAGGAAACAAACTGATGTTGTTTATACTGACTTTAGTAAGGCATTCGATAAGGTTAATCATAATCTGCTCCTGACTTAATTGAAATTAATAGGGTTTTCCCCTAACAGTCTGAACTGGATTTCATCATACCTTTTTAATAGAAAGCAAAGTGTACGATATAAAAATTTGACTTCTAAATACATAGCAGTTAAATCCGGGGTCCCTCAAGGAAGCCACTTAGGGCCAGTTCTTTTTTCTTTATTTATAAATGATCTTCCAAATGTGATCAAATATTCGAAAATATTGTTGTATGCTGATGATGTCAAGATCTTTTCGAGTTATAAAAATCCATCTGATCATATCTTTCTACAAATGGACTTAGATAATTTCCAAAATTGGTGCAATATAAACCTAATGTATCTTAACCTAAAAAAATGTAAGTCCATGTGCTTTTCTAGAAAAAATCCTATAAAAATTGATTACTTCTTTGATGGACACCAACTGGAACTAGTTGATATTTTTCTGGATTTGGGAATACTATTTGATCCGAAACTTAATTTGTCTCTCATATTCATATGACGGTAAACAAGGCCAGAGGCGTACTTGCTTTCATTAAGCGGTGGGCCAAGGAGTTCAGTGATCCGTACGTTACAAAAATGCTATACACGTCTCTTGTACGACCGATTTAGAATATGGCTCATTAATTTGGGACCCACAATATAACAATCACAGTAATCACATTGAATCTGTTCGAAAACAGTTTCTGATTTTTTGTTTGCGAGTTTTATCATGGATTCCGGGAGTTAATCTTCCTTCATATCAGAGTAGACTTGCTATTATAAAATTACCTACGCTTAAAAGCCGTCGAATTATGTTAAACGTATCTTTTCTACTTAACTTAATTAATGGTGATGTTTTTTCTGAATTTTTGATTAATAACATAACGTTTATTGTTCCTCAACGTCCAACTACTTATCGTAGTAACTATGCTAATGCTGACCCATTACGAAGAATATGTAAAGACTTTAATGATTTATATAATTGTATTGATTTTTCTTTAAATGTTGATGCTGTTAAACGTAAAATAATACTGTATTTAAATATTTAATTATGTTTTTTGTTGTTATATAATTTTGTTAATAATTTTTCATTCAAATTTTTTATAGTCTGTAAGAATTTAATCCATAGACTAAATAAAAAAATAAAAAATAAAAAATTCTTAGCAGTTTAAACAATTTCGATACGTTAATTATTTATGATTATATTAGGTAAATAGTTGATTTTGTCTATTCGTTTTTTGAATTATAAGACACTTTGATTTTTTTTGGATTGATTCCTAGATCATTCGCCTTTGCCCACAGATAAATTTGCTAAAGTTCCTGATTCAGTTTTGACGCATTGAATTAGAATTGATTTTTTGCAACTGATTTAAAGTTGGATATCATCTGCATACATTCTAACTCTACATCGAGTTATTATACTCGGTAGATCATTAGAATACAAAGGGAACAAAAGTGGGCCTAAAATAGATCGCTGTGAAACACCTCTTCTAACAGTTAGTGATTTTGATCTTTTAGTTGTAGTTTCAACATATTGATATCTGTTTTTAAGATATGTTGACAAAAGAGAGGTGTTTGAGGAAAAATTAAACATACTTCTTAATTTGTAGCATAAATGGTCGTGGTCAACAGTATCAAATGCTTTGGAATGATCCAACAGAACTAAAAACGTTATATTACCTTTACCAACCTCTTTTCTTATTTCTTCCGCAACGTCTACTAGGGCTGTAATGCAGCTGTGATTTTTCCGAAAGCCTGATTGACAAACAGTTAACATATTGTTATTGTTTAAGAACTGGGTAATTTTATTCTGAATTAGCCTTTCGAAGATTTTGGAAAGGAATGGTAAAATAGCAATAGGTCTGTAATCAGCACCTAACTTGGGAATCGTTATGATCTTAACCGTTTTTCATTTAGTAGGAAACTGATATGAATTAGTTAAAAAAAAAGTGATATGAATAATAAGTATAAGTTTGTTATAATTTTTATTAAAAATAAAAATTATGTTTTTTCGACCTTTAATTGTGCAATGAAAATGAAAATTATTCAAGTTCGAGGCCATATACTCTATATTTCTTCATTAGGATATTGTCCTAACAAATAATCTATAGAGTTTTTGTTTTCAAATTTATTATTTGACCCTTTCAGGAATGTGTTGATAGATCTATTTCGGGAATTTTCTAGGTTCCCATCATCAGAACACGTTTTGAAAGCGGTACAATCCCATGTCAAACATCAAGCATTCATATGAACTAGTTTACTCACTACATGAGAACTAATATACATATGATTTTGAAGTTAAAGATTATAACCATTGATCAAAAAATAAATTGAAAACTTGTTTGTGTGTATGTCTACCTTTGGTAAATATTCAATACACGTTTTTGTTTCTTTCCTCCTTTTTATGTTTTGTTAAGTTTGTAAACAAAACAGGGGAAGTAAACTAGGCGGTACTTTGCCTTTTTTCACAAGTTTGTTATAATTTTTATTAAAAATAAAAATTATGTTTTTTCGACCTTTAATTGTGCAATGAAAATGAAAATTATTCAAGTTCGAGGCCATATACTCTATATTTCTTCATTAGGATATTGTCCTAACAAATAATCTATAGAGTTTTTGTTTTCAAATTTATTATTTGACCCTTTCAGGAATGTGTTGATAGATCTATTTCGGGAATTTTCTAGGTTCCCATCATCAGAACACGTTTTGAAAGCGGGTACAATCCCATGTCAAACATCAAGCATTCATATGAACTAGTTTACTCACTACATGAGAACTAATATACATATGATTTTGAAGTTAAAGATTATAACCATTGATCAAAAAATAAATTGAAAACTTGTTTGTGTGTATGTCTACCTTTGGTAAATATTCAATACACGTTTTTGTTTCTTTCCTCCTTTTTATGTTTTGTTAAGTTTGTAAACAAAACAGGGGAAGTAAACTAGGCGGTACTTTGCCTTTTTTCACAAGTTTGTTATAATTTTTATTAAAAATAAAAATTATGTTTTTTCGACCTTTAATTGTGCAATGAAAATGAAAATTATTCAAGTTCGAGGCCATATACTCTATATTTCTTCATTAGGATATTGTCCTAACAAATAATCTATAGAGTTTTTGTTTTCAAATTTATTATTTGACCCTTTCAGGAATGTGTTGATAGATCTATTTCGGGAATTTTCTAGGTTCCCATCATCAGAACACGTTTTGAAAGCGGTACAATCCCATGTCAAACATCAAGCATTCATATGAACTAGTTTACTCACTACATGAGAACTAATATACATATGATTTTGAAGTTAAAGATTATAACCATTGATCAAAAAATAAATTGAAAACTTGTTTGTGTGTATGTCTACCTTTGGTAAATATTCAATACACGTTTTTGTTTCTTTCCTCCTTTTTATGTTTTGTTAAGTTTGTAACAAAACAGGGGAAGTAAACTAGGCGGTACTTTGCCTTTTTTCACAAGTTTGTTATAATTTTTATTAAAAATAAAAATTATGTTTTTTCGACCTTTAATTGTGCAATGAAAATGAAAATTATTCAAGTTCGAGGCCATATACTCTATATTTCTTCATTAGGATATTGTCCTAACAAATAATCTATAGAGTTTTTGTTTTCAAATTTATTATTTGACCCTTTCAGGAATGTGTTGATAGATCTATTTCGGGAATTTTCTAGGTTCCCATCATCAGAACACGTTTTGAAAGCGGTACAATCCCATGTCAAACATCAAGCATTCATATGAACTAGTTTACTCACTACATGAGAACTAATATACATATGATTTTGAAGTTAAAGATTATAACCATTGATCAAAAAATAAATTGAAAACTTGTTTGTGTGTATGTCTACCTTTGGTAAATATTCAATACACGTTTTTGTTTCTTTCCTCCTTTTTATGTTTTGTTAAGTTTGTAAACAAAACAGGGGAAGTAAACTAGGCGGTACTTTGCCTTTTTTCACAAGTTTGTTATAATTTTTATTAAAATAAAAATTATGTTTTTTCGACCTTTAATTGTGCAATGAAAATGAAAATTATTCAAGTTCGAGGCCATATACTCTATATTTCTTCATTAGGATATTGTCCTAACAAATAATCTATAGAGTTTTTGTTTTCAAATTTATTATTTGACCCTTTCAGGAATGTGTTGATAGATCTATTTCGGGAATTTTCTAGGTTCCCATCATCAGAACACGTTTTGAAAGCGGTACAATCCCATGTCAAACATCAAGCATTCATATGAACTAGTTTACTCACTACATGAGAACTAATATACATATGATTTTGAAGTTAAAGATTATAACCATTGATCAAAAAATAAATTGAAAACTTGTTTGTGTGTATGTCTACCTTTGGTAAATATTCAATACACGTTTTTGTTTCTTTCCTCCTTTTTATGTTTTGTTAAGTTTGTAAACAAAACAGGGGAAGTAAACTAATGAAGAAATATAGAGTATATGGCCTCGAACTTGAATAATTTTCATTTTCATTGCACAATTAAAGGTCGAAAAAACATAATTTTTATTTTTAATAAAAATTATAACAAACTTGTGAAAAAAGGCAAAGTACCGCCTAGTTTACTTCCCCTGTTTTGTTTACAAACTTAACAAAACATAAAAAGGAGGAAAGAAACAAAAACGTGTATTGAATATTTACCAAAGGTAGACATACACACAAACAAGTTTTCAATTTATTTTTTGATCAATGGTTATAATCTTTAACTTCAAAATCATATGTATATTAGTTCTCATGTAGTGAGTAAACTAGTTCATATGAATGCTTGATGTTTGACATGGGATTGTACCGCTTTCAAAACGTGTTCTGATGATGGGAACCTAGAAAATTCCCGAAATAGATCTATCAACACATTCCTGAAAGGGTCAAATAATAAATTTGAAAACAAAAACTCTATAGATTATTTGTTAGGACAATATCCTAATGAAGAAATATAGAGTATATGGCCTCGAACTTGAATAATTTTCATTTTCATTGCACAATTAAAGGTCGAAAAAACATAATTTTTATTTTTAATAAAAATTATAACAAACTTGTGAAAAAAGGCAAAGTACCGCCTAGTTTACTTCCCCTGTTTTGTTTACAAACTTAACAAAACATAAAAAGGAGGAAAAGAAACAAAAACGTGTATTGAATATTTACCAAAGGTAGACATACACACAAACAAGTTTTCAATTTATTTTTTGATCAATGGTTATAATCTTTAACTTCAAAATCATATGTATATTAGTTCTCATGTAGTGAGTAAACTAGTTCATATGAATGCTTGATGTTTGACATGGGATTGTACCGCTTTCAAAACGTGTTCTGATGATGGGAACCTAGAAAATTCCCGAAATAGATCTATCAACACATTCCTGAAAGGGTCAAATAATAAATTTGAAAACAAAAACTCTATAGATTATTTGTTAGGACAATATCCTAATGAAGAAATATAGAGTATATGGCCTCGAACTTGAATAATTTTCATTTTCATTGCACAATTAAAGGTCGAAAAAACATAATTTTTATTTTTAATAAAAATTATAACAAACTTGTGAAAAAAGGCAAAGTACCGCCTAGTTTACTTCCCCTGTTTTGTTTACAAACTTAACAAAACATAAAAAGGAGGAAAGAAACAAAAACGTGTATTGAATATTTACCAAAGGTAGACATACACACAAACAAGTTTTCAATTTATTTTTTGATCAATGGTTATAATCTTTAACTTCAAAATCATATGTATATTAGTTCTCATGTAGTGAGTAAACTAGTTCATATGAATGCTTGATGTTTGACATGGGATTGTACCGCTTTCAAAACGTGTTCTGATGATGGGAACCTAGAAAATTCCCGAAATAGATCTATCAACACATTCCTGAAAGGGTCAAATAATAAATTTGAAAACAAAAACTCTATAGATTATTTGTTAGGACAATATCCTAATGAAGAAATATAGAGTATATGGCCTCGAACTTGAATAATTTTCATTTTCATTGAATAATAAGTATATTTAAAAATGTTGGATGTATTCCAACTGTTCCAACAGCATTAGATTTGAAAAATAAGCAAAAATTTATCATCTCTAAAATCATCATAAGGGCAATTAAAATTATAAAAGTTACATTCAGCTGCAACCATTGGTATATTCAAAAATGTTTAATTAATATTATCGGCATCAATTGGACAAGGTTCATGGTTAGCCGTTTACCGATTCCAATTTCACGAATCGTTTGGCAAGTTTTTTTACATTCTAAAGCGCATGAGAATTTTTCTGCGTAGAAATTCGAAATTAAGCAGCGTAGTTTTGAAACGCTTCCACCGAGAATATGCCAAATCCCTTTGATAAATTGCTTCTTTAATGTTGGAAGAACACCAGGGCTTTTTCGGTGACTAACAGTTTTAGTTTTTAAAGGAACTGTTTGGTTGAACAGATTTCCCAAGTTGAACTCTAGAAATGATAGCTGATCTTCCACTGAGATAAAATAATACAAACAATTGCAGTTAATTTTGAGAAACTAGTCCTCCAGAGTAACTCAATCAATATGTTTGATGTCACGATAGGTGATTAACTGGTATTTGTCAGTAATTTAAAATAATAAGCTAGAAAAATTAGATCGTTGGTCATAAAGTTGTATATTAGAATGATTGCTAACAAAAAAAAAAAAAGATCCAATAGAGTATTATATCTTGCAGTAAAATGCGTTGTGAGAAAAGTCCTAGAGAGATCATGTCATCACGGTCCACCAAAATGTTAGAATTAAAATCACCTGCAATTATGACGTCCTCATATAAAGCCGTTAATGTTTCCAGAGTTTTATTAAAACGAATTATTGGTATATTTCACTATTAACCTCAAAAACATGTACTCAACAAGGTTTTTTGGAACTGTATTTGGAAAGTTACACCTTTTTTTTGTATATTGCCACACCACCATCTCCATCACCTCTGTCAACTCTACGTACGTTATAACCATCTAATGAAACTGAGTTGTATCGGAATCAAACCATATTGCTGTTACGCATATAAAATCCATTCGGAAATTCTCAAATACAAATCTGAATTCGTCAATTTCCCCTGTAAACTTTGTGCATTGATTAGTACCTGTTTTCTGAGTAGATAGTATTCTAATCATATTGGCAATGCTATCTCTGGCATTGTGCAAAATATTACCAGTGTGTATGCCATATTGGAAGATTGTACAATATATTTAAAAAAATTCAAAAAGGTTTTAATTCTTATTGCGCAACCAAGATATGTGAAAAATATTTTATAGTGTGTTGGCCACATTGTGCAATTTTTACATCTCCCCGCATCAGAACAAAAGAGTTTTGCCATATTTTGTGCAAAAGTAGTGTACATCTTATTGCACTGTGTAGGGAAAAATTACAATAATACAGCCAGTAATATTTGCAATACTATTGCAAAGTGTATGGGTACCTTGTTATTGTCTTGTCCCTTATTCAATTTGAAGACGATTTAGCGATGTCCGTCTGTCTGTTGAAATGGTGATAACGGCTCTAAAACGCAATACGGACTCCTCAATCGTCCAGCGGTTCAAAAGTTATGAGTGAAAGTTTAAATTATCCATACAAATTGGTGTATATCAAACTGTATATTAGTTCTATTTTCACCAGACGCTAAGAGGTGAATAATATTTAAAAATTACCACAAACAAATTTTTTTTCACCACAAAAATAGTTTTTCACCTCAAAAATGATTTTTTACCACACAATTTGTTTGTATCCAAAATAGTTTTTATCCTCAAAATGTTGTGTTTACCTCTAACATATTTTTTTTTGTAAATATTATTTTTGTTGGATGATTTGTAAGGGTTCATGTGGAGGGTGTAAAGAAAACATTTAGTAAAACCAAATTTAATGCATGAACTTGTTTTAAATGCTTTGTTCAATTTTTTTTATTAACTTGTTAGTATTTTAATAAAAACCATTTCGATTTTTATCATTACTCTGACAGTAGATCGGCGCAAAGCTGGCTTGGCGCCGCCGCCGACTCTTTTCTAGGGCAATTCGGCTAATTTCGGCTTAAGCCGACATAACTAGCTTAGCCGACATAACAAGATAAAGATAAAAGATAAAGAGCGAAACATCAAATCTCTACCAAACAATTCGGCTGATTTCGGGTTAAATTTTCTAGCCGACATAACTAGCTTAGCCGACATATTTTTCTATTTCAAAGAGCGAAACATAGTTTTTTTTAAATTCTTTACTTAATTTTTTTATTAACTTTATAGTATTTAAGTAAAACTAATTTTGATTTTTATCATTAACCTGGCAGCCATATAATATTTAATTATAAAAAATATTGTAACAATATGAAAACATTAAAACATATTTCATACAGATTTCTTTATGCATGATACGGTGTTTCTAGATAACGTTGTAGAAAATTAAATAAACATTTAGAATAAAATCAAAGTCTTTTACAAATCCCCATTGTTGACGCCTATCAAAGAAAATATAGGGTTATGAGATCTCGGTCACTATATTCCTGCAAATATATATAAGATAATATATATATAAGATTCTACCCAAATTATAAAATAAAATGTAAACTATTAAATATTAACTTCATTATAATTGTATTTCTACATATGCTGCTTCATTGTTCATTGTTTCAAACATTTTTAATAACTGTTTCTAATGTAACCGCCGTTGTTGTTTGTTTGGTTCTAATAAAAAAATATCATTTAATTAAATATGTTACATAATACAAATATTAGTTCCAATGATGGTACAGTAAATATGATCCGTGTGTTAGCCAAGCAGAAGAAAGGAGTAAAAATATGTCACATTAACGCGTAGAGCCTAAACTGCAAAATAGATGAATTTAGATTAATATTTGAAAATTCTTTAATAGACATCATTTGTGCATCTGAGACCTGGTTAAAGGAAAAAACCCCTGATAGTTTGGTTAGTTTGCGAGGATACAAAATTTTCAGATCTGACCGTAAGACACATGCAGGTGGTGTCGCGATTTTTGTTAAAGATAGTATAAAATGCAAATTTAAATGTAAGAACAAGTCTCGAGATATCAATACAAATGTGTTGAACCAAAATGATAATGTGCAGTTTGACAGAGATAAAATTGAATATTTGTTTGTTGAAATTGCTTCAAACGATAAAAAGTTACTTGTGGGATGTGTCTACAGACCGAATCGCTATATTCCAGTTGATTCTTTTATGGATGAATTAGCGGAGTTAACTATTGGTTACTCAGATTTAATCATTGCCGGGGACTTTAACTCAAACCTTTTAACTGAATCTATGCTTGTTGACAATATGCTGGCAGTTGGTCTTGTTCCCATAAACCGTCGTATGCCTACACACTATACAACCACAACAAACACACTACTTGATCTCTTCTTTGTAAATAATGACTTAAAAGTTCAATTACATGATCAACTCTCTGCACCATGTTTTTCGAAGCATGACTTGATTTTTGCTTCATATGATTTTCAGCTACATCATGAAGTCCAATCATTCACTTATCGTGATTTCAGAAATGTGAACTACCAAATTTTAGAAGAAAATTATTCCCTCATAGATTGGAGTTCAATGTACAATATGTTGTCTACTGATGAACAATTGTCCTTTTTGAATAATAATATATTAAACTTGTTTAACTCAGCTGTGCCTCTAAAGACAAAAGTAATAAAGGAAAACATGAGGCCATGGTTTTCATCAGCCATTAAGTCTTTAATAGATCAGAGGGATTTAGCATACTCGCGATGGAAAAGATTTAAGATTCCACTGCTAAAGAATGAATATTGTGAGTTAAGAAAACAGGTAAATCGTGCAATCAGAAATGCTAAATCTGCTCACTATACGGAGCGATTTAGAAATGCAATTGATAGTAAGAAAACTTGGCAAACTATTCGGGATATTGGAATTGGGAAGACAATGAATTCTACCAATAGTGATATAACTGCGGACGAACTAAATATTTCTTTTACCAACATACCCACGAGTAGTAATAACCCCCCGGTAAATAACCTCATCAATCGCAATAGCTATGCAAATCAAAAACTTGACAGCCAGTTTGAATTTCGCTGTGTAAACGAATTTGAAGTCCTCAAAGCGATATCATCGGTTAAGTCAAACTCTATTGGATATGACAATATTGACCCAAGATTCATCAAAATTCTTCTTCCGCGTTTGCTGCCGTTTATAACAATATTCTTTAACAAAATATTTACTTCCAGTGTATTTCCTATGCAATGGAAACATGCAAAAGTAATACCTGTTCCCAAATCAAATTCAGAGTTCAGACCCATCGCAATTATTCCGTACCTTTCTAAAATTATGGAAAAACTTATGCATCTGCAGATAAATGAATATCTGAACAATTCAAATTTGCTAACTGCTTGTCAATCAGGGTTTCGCTCAAAACACAGTTGTGTAACAGCACTAATTAATGTCAGTGAGGATATTCGGTCTGAAATGGATGTTGGTAAAATAAATATACTAGTTCTGCTTGATCATTCGAAAGCCTTCGACACAGTTGATCATGACATACTCACTATGAAACTGAGAAGGCTGTTTAATTTCTCAAACACATCAACACGATTAATCGAGTCTTATTTGTCTGGTCGCTCACAGTCGGTTTTTTTTGAACAATATTTATTCACCTGCATTACCCGTCAACAAGGGAGTTCCACAGGGTTCTATTCTAGGCCCACTGCTATTTTCATTATATGTGAATGACCTACTGCAACATGTTAAGCATTCTAAAATACACCTATATGCTGATGATGTGCAACTCTATATAAGTAGTTCAATACAGACTATCGGTGAAAACGTTAGAAAACTAAATGATGATTTAAAGAATATTTATCTTTGGGCAACATCAAATAACTTATGCCTTAATCCGAGAAAATCTAAATGCATAGTTATACATAAAAAAACCACGAAGATAAACACCAATTTTGATGTTATCTTAAACAACCAGCGGATTGAAATTGTCTCATCTGCTAAAAACTTAGGTATTATTTTTAATAATAACCTAAGTTGGTCTAACCATGTTACCAGTATTGTTGGTAAATTATATTATATGTTGCGAACACTGTGGCAAACTCAATTTTACACTCCTATAAATATACGTATGCTCATCGCCAAGGTCTACTTAATGCCCTGCCTATTATATGGCTGCGAAGTTTTTGCAAATTGTGATGCAAATAGTATGGATAAGTTAAGAAAAATTTTTAATAATGTGATAAGATACGTTTTTGGCCTACGAAAAAATAGTAGAGTATCAACTTATTCCGGAAAATTGTATGGTATGTCTCTTCAAGACCTTTTGAACATCAAGGTACTTACTTTACTGCACAAGATAATATACCTGAAGGAGCCATCATATCTTCATAACCGCTTAACCTTCTCGAGGTCTGTGAGGGGTAAAAAGATTACAACTTTTAGACATCGCAGTGAGGCATCAAAAACACATTTTTTTCTCCATTCTGTCCATCTTTGGAACTACCTTCCGAATAATTTCCAAACAAACAACAACACAATTAACTTCAAAAAAGATATTACAAGGCATTTTTCTCGATAACAATAATTTGCTTATATAAAAAAAGTTCAAACACAATTTTTTCTATTTTATATACTACGTCAATTTTATATCTTATTTAATTTATTTAGTTAATTTTTTGCTGTGCACAATTATTTTATTTTATTTTAATTTTTATATTGTTACTTTTTTAAGAGCTTTTGAATATGGCTGATTTACATGATTTTTATGTGCTGATTATTGTTATTATATAATTTATTATTACTATTTTTATTTTTAATTAAATGTTTTTTTTTTTTACAATTTATGTAATTAACTTTTTAATTCCCATACTGTAATCATAAGATGTAAATCTTGTTGTATGGGATAGTCAAATAAATAAAAATCAAATCAAATCAAATTCATTGTCACGAAATTTGTATGGGCACCAAGGTTTGCCAATTTAGCCATTTCCCGTCTAGATCTAGCCATAAAAATAATGTCTAGATTGTATCTAGCCGGAAAATTTTTCCATAGCCATTTCATTTTTTCCACGTTTTGCAGTAAGTTTCGTTCAAAAGTGGTTATTTTTTTATGATTTTCAAAATTTTGTTACAAAATTTTAAATTTTTGACAAGTAATTTTCACATATAACTTTTACATTCGATTTAAATGTATGTGTTTTTTTTTTTGTTAAATTTGACTAAAAATATTTTAGAAGTTAGGTAAACATTTAAATTTAAACACTAATTTAATCGAATTCGTATTAAAACCATGGTTGGCAAACACTAACCCTAAAATACTGATAACAATTCAATACCGTTTCAGGGAACTATTTTTATTTATTTATTTATTTTATTTAAAAATAAACTCAAAATAACAAAAACGAAATAATTTAAAATACCGGCAACCCTAAAATACACAAACGAAATAACTTAAAATACCGATAACCTTAAAATACCCTAACAAAATAATTCTAAAATACCGATAACCATAAAATGTCGTAACTAAATTTTGTATTTCGCTCAAAAATATCATTACTATAAAATTAAAAAAAAAAATTTCTTAACGGTCAATTTTGTTAATTATAAATAAATACAAACACACTATCGTTCATTCAATGAAAGAACATTAAACATTTGCATTTTTTGACCTCAAGTCGGATGACGGGCTTTCTTCATATTGTGAACAGGAAGACTCTATGGAACAATATAGATATTCCAGTTTTTAGATGTGTAAAATTAAAAAAAATTGGAATTTTTTTAAAACATGTGAACTTTAAAGACAATATCTAAACTGACTACTTCAAAAATTAAAAAAGCCCAAAAATAACCTGTTCTTTCTAAAAAAGAATTTTTACTGTTGTTGCAATTTTGAAATGCATTTTTCCATTTTTCACCTACGATTTGAATCATTAAAAATATTTAACTTTTTTATTTTGTATCAAAAGTTTTATATTGAGCAAAAATTTAAACTTTTTTAAAATCCAACGCGACATATGCGTTTTTAAAAAGAAGCGGTTATTTTTAATTACCAATAGTATGTCTTTCTGTTTTATATATTTAGAAAATCGGTACACTCTTGGTCAGAATTGTGGCGATTTCTCATGAAATGAATGATCTATACTGTACCTACGTATTTAATTAAATTTAAAATGTTTTAGTATTTTTGGTTCTTTAAAGTAATTAATTAATTTAGGTGTGCTAGATATTGCTGTCATAAAATAACCTAACGACATATATTAAAATAACGTTAACCTTAAAATAACATAACGATGTAACTAAAAATACCGTTAACCTTAAAATGCTGTAACGAAATATTCACCAAATACCGTTATCCAATCGATAACAGAATGAAACGGTTGCCAACCATGATTAAAACTAATTATAATTAATAATTTACATTTCATTTATTAAGTTTTAGTATCACGCGAATTTATCCATTTCTAGCCATTTTTCTCGGTAATCTAGCCATTTTTCCCCCTCAAGAGTTGGCAATTTTGATGGGCACTCGGGTCTGTTAAATTCCTTTAAGAAAGAGAATTTGAAGGAAAATGAAAAAATATAAAAACTGTTTTTCTTACAGTTATGTTAGTTTTTTGTTTTTATATACATACATCGAGATCATTTTTATGTTATTTTCAATTTATAACGAGCTTTCAACCTCCGTATATTTACTTAAATAAAGCAAATCAAACATATTAGCTAGGTTGATACTAGTATTTCGATCTGGCTAAAGATCTCATCAAAACACGAAGTTTTAGAAAATCTAGAGCCTCCATAATAGGCAGAACTTTAGCAAAAAACCTATTAATCATCAATTTTGCTCCATTCTTGTCTTAGTAATCAGGCACGTGGTTAGGGTCTTTTCCTAATAAACATTATGACGTTACTAACCTTTGAAGACCAAAAATGTTCTATTTATATAAAAAAAATTTAGTGTTTACTCTGGCTCAATATTTTTAAATAATATTCTTAATATTCTTAAATAAATCGGTACAAAAAACAACTTTTAATAATTAAATTATTAATAAATAATTAGTTTTTTTTTTTTTTTTTTGTTTAAACTTTATTTTTTTGTTTGTAAACACGATTTTATTAAAATTTTATTTTTTTAACTTCCTGTATCGAGTCTCATTTATCGTTGAATTATGACAGATTATTTTTTTTTTTAAGAGAAGCAACATGTCAATGACTTTCGGGACTCTTACGTCCCAGTGGCATATTATATTGGCAATGCAGAAAAAAGGTGGTGATGCCAGACCAGAGGTGGTGGATGTGGTGGGTGATATATCCCGCTGGAATCTCCCGCTGTTTTTTTTTTTATTATATTTAAATGTTTTTATTTTCTTTTTCCTTTTTTTTTTTTATAAATAAAACAATATTTTTAAATCAAAAAAAACTTTTATAAAACTGGCACTTGTTGCGGGTGTTGTTGTTGTTTTTCTTCTGCTTCAAATTTGCTGACACCACTTGTCTGCACTCGATCAACTTCAAAAAGGAAAGAATTTCTTCTTCTTTCACTTTCACTTCCGGCCCCCTCAGGCTGTCTGTCAAACCCCATTCTAGCAGTTTCAAGGTTGCATTCTAATGCAATCCTTTGTATAAATTCTTCTTCTTCTTTTAACACAGTTGCATTAGAATGCAACCTTAACCCCATAAGAACCGAACATGACAAACACTCAGGAAATTCTTCCTAAATGTGTTGCTTTCTTTGGAAAGGGGATAATGGAAAGATGAAAGGTGGTGGAAGATGAATGGCTTCAAACATGGCAACACTGTAATTGCGAGAGATGATAAGTCTTGGAACAGTTGTTGCTCGCCACCTGATGTTCTTCTTCATTTCCGCTTAACTCCCTGTGGAGCATAGGGCCTCTACAAAACTCCTCCAAGATATTCTGTCATTCGCTAGTAGTTTTAACTCGTTCCAGCTTCTTCCGCTGTGTTCAATATCTTTGAGCAAGCTTCTTTTCCATGTGGTCTTTGGCCGACCTCTTCTTCTGTTGCCTTGTGGGTTCCAATCTAGTGCTTGACGGCTTATTTCATCAGGGTTTTTTCTAAGCGTGTGACCGATCCATTTCCATGTTCTTCTCTTTATAATAATGGGAATGGGATCAATTTGGCATTTTCTATACAATTCTTCATTGCTTATGACGTTTGGCCACCAAATTTTTAGTATATAACGCAAGCAACGGTTTGTAAAGGCCTGCAGTTTGCAGTTCAGTGCTAATGTTGTCAGCCAGGTTTCGCAGCTGTAAAGCAAAACTGATAGAACGTTTGACTTGAAAATATTTATCTTAGTTTTGACAGATATAATATTGGATTTCCAAATGTTCCACAGCTGAAAGAACGCACTATTTGCCTTTCCAATGCTGTGTTCGACGTCTGATTTAGCACTTTCTTCCGATGAAAAAAGGGTTGTTGTTTGTTTCTCTTCAATAAATTCGCCACCTGATGTAGAGTTGGCGAATTTATTGAAGCTGTTTGTTTCATAGCCCTGATTCATTATTTTACTTCGGTGGGGTTATAGGAACACCGAAGGTGGGCGCAGCGGTACATATAAGTGATAGAAAACTCATACATATTATTTTTCTAAATTGATGTTGTCGTCATCGGGAATCGAACCCGGGACCATCCGTGTAACAGTCCAACGCGCTAACCATTACACCACAACGCCCACAATCGAAAACCCCCTGGACATATTTAAAAAGTTTTAGTCTTGCAATAGAATTATTAAAAAATATATATATTACAAATAAACATCGGCTTCTGCCGGCTAACAGCCGTTGCTTTGAGTCGGCTTGGACCTCTGCATGTTAAGCTACTAACTGGGACTTTAACTGACACATTTGTTTTTGTTTCCCATATTTATTTTCAATTTGTTTGTTAAATTTTAACTGGTCATTCAGTAATCGGGCCTAAAAGCTAAAATGTTTTATGGTGCCGAAAAATATGTTATTTTTTACATAATTATTAAAAAAATATGCTTAAGTGGAGCTTTGTGGCATAACTCCGATCACTTTTTTACCCTAATACGTATTTTTGGAGCTGATTTAAAAAAAAATAAAACTTTGTCGACAACACCCCTTGCGGCTGGGCAATGCATTAAAGGTGGATAGTTGTTCTTAATTCTATCAAAAACTTCATTTCCGATAACGACAATATGTATATCATATGAAAGCTCCTTAAAATATCTTTCCAATGAGATACAATATGCCCCATAAATTAACCAATTGATTTTTGTATATATTACTCTTTTTTGGACAAAAGGGCTTTCTATAAAAAAAATCTCTGTATAAGTAAATATGAGAAAAACCCGAAACCCAACAGAAGTCCGTATACACGGAAAGCTTGTTAGACAGAAAAACCTTTCTCAGCGAAGCCGGGCTTTCGACATACTAGAGGAGAAAAACCCCACTTGCAAAATCGTAAAATCTTATGAAGTCTCCAAAACATGCAGTTCAGCAAATTCTAGTAATTTTGACTTGTATACAGGCACTGTATAAGTAAATTTTCTTAATTCCCTTGGCAAAGCATTCCCAATTCTAGATACCCGAATCTAAAATGATTTTACAAAAATATTTAAATGCCTTATAGGTGGAATTAACTGGGGATTTCTTATCGAGCGAGTAAAATGAAATTTATCAACTATGTAGACAAGGTTATCCATTAACAATGGATTTAAAAAAAAAACATTAAAAGTCAAATGCTAATTAAATTCTCAAAAGGCGATCCAAGAAAATTAAATGTATGTTGAGATACATGATCTCTAATATTTAAATTGAAAACGTATAGAATAATCCTCTTAAAGACGAGGTGATATTTCTTTAGGGCATATCTTACTGTACTAGAAAAAACTTCCATTAAGATAGCCGTTGCTACCTGTCTCTTTACTGAACTAGGTAAATAAATATTCAAGGAATATAACCTCTTTAATAAAAAGGATACACGAGAAGATAAATAATTGATGTGTGGCGAAAAATTTAACTGATTGTCCAAATCAACAAATTTAACTGGAATGCCACCAATCATAACACTTATGTCTTCATACTTAAATCCAAACCCCATCCACTTTGTCTCCACCGGAGAAATAAATCATAAATAAAAGTGGGCCAATAACAGATCCCGATAACAAATATTTACATCTCATACTAATTTTTACCAAATTTTCTAATATAGCGCTATATATCATTATGTCGTATTTTATATATAAGTTGATCTTTTTGCAAAAATATAATATTTGTATTAAAAATACAACAATTGTTTTTACGGACTTTCTATATATCCATATATTTAGTTAAAATATTATTATACCTCAAGTCCAAAATCTTATATGATATAGTCATATTAAATCTAATATGATATAGTCATATTAGATTTTATTTGATGCTTTTTGAAAAGTTTAATCATTTGCAATTGTTTCATAGTCATTACCCCAATATTCAGTTGTCCGCAATAAGAAAACGAAACAACCGACAAATGTAACTTTATGAGAATTTTTTCTGCTGTAATTACAATTAAATTTTAATCCGAGTTTAAAAAAGTCATAAAAATTATACAAAAAAAATGTAAAACTTTGTATGATGATACAAAACATATTGACAAAAACCCAAAAAAAAAAAATCTAGGTGAAAAATTAACATTTTAAAATTCAAAGTTAAAATATTTGTCTTGTAAAAACTTTTTCACTATTGAGCAAATAGTTTAGAAGATACATACTTATTACCAGTTTTTGGATGTTTTTAACCACTATGCGACGGGTACAAATTGCTTGTTTGTTATGAATGAGTAATAAATCGATAATGTACTCAATTACTTTTCCAGTACTCTGAAATGTTTAAATTTGATTGTTTTCTAATTAAATGATTCTTATAATTTTTGTATTTATACTTAGATTGTACAGTGTTCTATTAAAATTGAATTAATCAATGACAGCTGGACTGAATTACGTGGTGAAATAGCTGGACCACCTGATACACCGTATGAAGGTGGTAAATTTGTACTAGAAATAAAAGTACCCGAAACGTATCCATTTAATCCACCAAAGGTAAATAAATCTTTAAAACATTTAAATTATTATTTTTTGTTTGCTTAATAAATTAATAAATTTTATTTAACATAGGTACGTTTTATAACAAAAATTTGGCATCCTAATATATCATCGGTAACTGGAGCCATATGTTTGGATATTTTAAAAGATAATTGGTATGTTTGCTAACCATTTTATTAAAAAAAAAAAAAGAATTTTAACTGCAATTTTAATTTATTTAATAAGGGCTGCTGCCATGACTCTACGTACAGTTCTATTATCACTGCAAGCATTATTGGCTGCCGCTGAACCTGATGATCCACAAGATGCTGTAGTGGCTTATCAATATAAGGATAAATATCAATTATTTGTAATGACTGCACGGCATTGGACCAATGTTTATGCTGGTGGTAAGTTTATTTATTTTATTTTTTTGTAATAAAGACATTACAATTTACTTTGTTTTTCTTTTGTTTTATCCCCACCCAAAAAAGGACCCCATAAATATCCTGACTGTGATGCTAAGATACAACGTTTGAAGGATATGGGCATAGATGAACATGATGCTCGTGCGGTTTTGTCAAAAGAAAATTGGGATTTGGAAAAAGCCACTGAGAGCCTTTTTAGTTAGCTTCATTTTCTACAACCCCATATTTGTAACAACTTGTGGGGACCTTTTAAGTTTTGAAAACACAAACAAAAAAGGTTTGCAGCGCTTTAACGCAAAAATATAAAACAACCCAAAATAAAAACGAAAACAATCTGCTCTTAAGCGCCTAATATATTTTATCTCCTAATTATTTTTAAAGTTTTCTTAATTTTTATTGTCTTTCCCTAAAACAAAGCCAAGTCTTTATATTAAATTTTTTTTTTTTTTATTTCACTTTATTTAAACCGCTGGATTCTAATTTAATTCTTTATTTTTTTTACATACTTCTTCCGCTCCCTCCACTGTTTTGGATTCGAAAATTATTGTTAAAGTTTTGTCTAAAAGGCTTAAAAAGAATTGTGTGTTTTTTGATTAATTTAATAAACTTTTACTTTAAATTCTTTCCTTCTAAGCATTTAATTATGTCTTTAATTTATTTTCGTATAATTTAATTTTTTTTTTCTTGATTGATAAAATACAATAGAAATTATTTTAAACAAAATTATAATTTTAACAAAGAAAAAAATTAGATTGTAAAGAAACAAAGAAAACATAAAATTTCATTAAGTTTAATTAAAGTAAAATAAAAAGGAAAATGTGTTAAAAAAAATAAACATAACAAATCCAATGTGAATCTTGTTTAATCGATAACGACTAATGGTATACTTTCGGACAAAATTAAATCTGTAATTACCCACTTGTTTTTCAAGGAGAATACAACAAACACTACTTTAAGAGGAAAATCAAAAGTTGAGATGAAATGATGATATTTAAGTAGTGACTGTAACGTAGATTACGAGAAAGAACAAAAAATGAAAACGCTTAGAGGAGAATTATGTGCAACAATGATAACAAGTGGCAGTTATGTGGTGACTCATAGGTAAATAAATATCTAATAAAAGTTACTAAATAGGCTAGGTGTTGGCCCTTTGTTTTAAATAGACTAGATGTAAATTCTGTAATGTATTTTATTCACTTTACATTTATTTTTTATTTAATCGACCCTTATGTGACATAAACGATTAATACATTACCAAATCCATATACACCAAACAGTGAATGTCTTGCAGTATTATCAGCTTTCTATAACATATTTACAATTTCAGAGCAATCAGAGCTCTACCACAAAAAATCAGAGTTCTACCCTAGGAAGTGTTTGTATATGTTTCACACTAACTAAAATAGTTTCAGTGCCAGATGTTTAAACACGGTATTGAGATTTCGATAACAAAGATTTTTAAAGAATGTTTGCGTCATTTGCAATCAATTCTCCGATATTTTCAGAGTTTATGGATTTTAATCTGTTACATAATGAACATTAATAAACTCAGAAAATTGATGGGGTAAAGTGTTTGTAAACGTCATGTAATGACAATCGTAATTAATTTTATTGTAATTATTGGGTATACAAGTTCATAATGTCGATTTTTTTTGCTTGAAAAATGCATTTATTATAATAACAAAATGAATTGATACATTATTCAAAGTATTGTCCATCGTTAGCCACTACTTTTTCCCATCTTTCTGGTAGCATATGGATTCCGCGCCAAAAGAACTGCTCCGTTTTTGAGGTAAAGAATGAATCAAGCCAATTTCTGATACCCTGTTCTGAAGTGAAGCGTATTCCAGTAAGGGCGTTCTGCATCGATTGAAACAAATGGTAGTCAGAAGGGGCCTGGGCTATAACGTGTGCCAAAACTTCCCATCCACTGTTTTCCAAATAGTTTTTGACCGGTCTATCGACTTGTGGCCGAGCGTTGTCATGATGGAAGATTATGGCCTTGTGTCTGGTCGAATATTCTGGTCGTTTTTCGTTGATTGCTCTCTTCAAACGAATCAATTGTGTTCGGTACAGGTCCCCTGTGATCGTCTGACCCGATTTCAACAGCTCATAATACCTTCTGATCCCACAAAATACAGAGTATTACCTTGGCGCCATGGATATTCGGCGTTGATTTGGCTAGTTGGCCGGGCTTTACATATGACTTTTTGCGCTTGGGATTATCGTAATGTATCCGTTTTTCATCACCAGTAAGAATACGATGCAAAAATTACTTCTTTTTGTAGCGTTCAAGCAGCATTTCCGACATGCAACATCGCCTTTCAACGTCTCTTGGCTTCAATTCATATGGGACCCAATTTCCTTGCTTTTGAATGAATAACAATGCTTTGAAAAGTAGGGAAATGGCTTGTTGTGTGACTCTCAATGATAATGCAAGTTCTTTTTGCGTTTGACAACAATCTTCGTGCAGTAATGCTTCCAATTCCTCAACTTCAAACTTTTTCGGCTGATCAGGCCTCTCCTTGCCTTCTGTGTCGAAATCACCACATTTGAATAGCGCAAACCATCGTTCACAAGTTTTTTGAGTTGGTGCATGTTGACCGTAAGCTCCTACCAACAATTGATATCTTTCCGCAACCATTTTCTTCAAATGAAAGGTTATCAGACTTCCCCGCAAAACATCTTTTTAGTCACAAAATTCGACATTATTAAAACGATTGAAAAAAATGTGTGTTTACACTTTGGCGTCTATCGAATACTGAATTCTATTGACAGATGTTTACCCTCCAAAATACCTTATTTGTTATTATTGACATAAACCATATGTGATTGTTATGCCATATGTTGTCCAAATCGACATTATTAACTTGTATACCCAATAATTACTGAAGAATTTTTATTTATTATTTGTTTTCAACAGTCAAAAAAGTACTGGCAAATTAATTAAAAATACTGTACAACCGGCAATTTATTTATTCCTAACGATCTATCAACTTCCGTATATTTATAAAAATATAGCAAATTATTTTAGCTATTTCGATCTGACAAAAGATCTCAACTGAACCCGTAGTTTAAAAAAAATTTAATATTTAGCATGATTTTTAGATTTTTTTTTTATATAGATTTGTACACTGGAGTGTATGAGTGTATTTTTGTTAATTGTACTTCTATGTATATATTTATTAATTGTACTTCTATTTTTATATTCAAAACGATAAAAGCATGTAAAAATATTTTCCTATGCAGTTTGTTTATTACATCCTTACTATTGTCCAACACCTGCATCACCTTTCTTTCTTGATGATTTTATATTCAAAGATGACGTTACACCATTATTACAATTAATACCAATTTGAGTATTTGAAGAACTGGGACCCAAAGCATACATTCGTTGTTTTAAGTGTTCCTTCCATTCCTGTTCAAGTTTAACGTAAGTACCACCCAGTGGCCTGTTTTGCTGATTTACACTTAAATCCGTTCCCGTTTTCTTTTGTACCATAGCCATAACTTGCTTCATAACTTTCTCTTCGAATTCTCTTTGGTTATCTTGATTACTGCGTGCTGACAATTCACCAGACCAATAACGTCCAGGATTTTCTATAGGATTAATTAATTTTATTGTAATTATTGGGTATACAAGTTCATAATGTCGATTTTTTTTTGCTTGAAAAATGCATTTATTATAATAACAAAATGAATTGATACATTATTCAAAGTATTGTCCATCGTTAGCCACTACTTTTTCCCATCTTTCTGGTAGCATATGGATTCCGCGCCAAAAGAACTGCTCCGTTTTTGAGGTAAAGAATGAATCAAGCCAATTTCTGATACCCTGTTCTGAAGTGAAGCGTATTCCAGTAAGGGCGTTCTGCATCGATTGAAACAAATGGTAGTCAGAAGGGGCCTGGGCTATAACGTGTGCCAAAACTTCCCATCCACTGTTTTCCAAATAGTTTTTGACCGGTCTATCGACTTGTGGCCGAGCGTTGTCATGATGGAAGATTATGGCCTTGTGTCTGGTCGAATATTCTGGTCGTTTTTCGTTGATTGCTCTCTTCAAACGAATCAATTGTGTTCGGTACAGGTCCCCTGTGATCGTCTGACCCGATTTCAACAGCTCATAATACCTTCTGATCCCACAAAATACAGAGTATTACCTTGGCGCCATGGATATTCGGCGTTGATTTGGCTAGTTGGCCGGGCTTTACATATGACTTTTTGCGCTTGGGATTATCGTAATGTATCCGTTTTTCATCACCAGTAAGAATACGATGCAAAAATTACTTCTTTTTGTAGCGTTCAAGCAGCATTTCCGACATGCAACATCGCCTTTCAACGTCTCTTGGCTTCAATTCATATGGGACCCAATTTCCTTGCTTTTGAATGAATAACAATGCTTTGAAAAGTAGGGAAATGGCTTGTTGTGTGACTCTCAATGATAATGCAAGTTCTTTTTGCGTTTGACAACAATCTTCGTGCAGTAATGCTTCCAATTCCTCAACTTCAAACTTTTTCGGCTGATCAGGCCTCTCCTTGCCTTCTGTGTCGAAATCACCACATTTGAATAGCGCAAACCATCGTTCACAAGTTTTTTGAGTTGGTGCATGTTGACCGTAAGCTCCTACCAACAATTGATATCTTTCCGCAACCATTTTCTTCAAATGAAAGGTTATCAGACTTCCCCGCAAAACATCTTTTTTAGTCACAAAATTCGACATTATTAAAACGATTGAAAAAAATGTGTGTTTACACTTTGGCGTCTATCGAATACTGAATTCTATTGACAGATGTTTACCCTCCAAAATACCTTATTTGTTATTATTGACATAAACCATATGTGATTGTTATGCCATATGTTGTCCAAATCGACATTATTAACTTGTATACCCAATAATTACTGAAGAATTTTTATTTATTATTTGTTTTCAACAGTCAAAAAAGTACTGGCAAATTAATTAAAAATACTGTACAACCGGCAATTTATTTATTCCTAACGATCTATCAACTTCCGTATATTTATAAAAATATAGCAAATTATTTTAGCTATTTCGATCTGACAAAAGATCTCAACTGAACCCGTAGTTTAAAAAAAAATTTAATATTTAGCATGATTTTTAGATTTTTTTTTTTATATAGATTTGTACACTGGAGTGTATGAGTGTATTTTTGTTAATTGTACTTCTATGTATATATTTATTAATTGTACTTCTATTTTTATATTCAAAACGATAAAAGCATGTAAAAATATTTTCCTATGCAGTTTGTTTATTACATCCTTACTATTGTCCAACACCTGCATCACCTTTCTTTCTTGATGATTTTATATTCAAAGATGACGTTACACCATTATTACAATTAATACCAATTTGAGTATTTGAAGAACTGGGACCCAAAGCATACATTCGTTGTTTTAAGTGTTCCTTCCATTCCTGTTCAAGTTTAACGTAAGTACCACCCAGTGGCCTGTTTTGCTGATTTACACTTAAATCCGTTCCCGTTTTCTTTTGTACCATAGCCATAACTTGCTTCATAACTTTCTCTTCGAATTCTCTTTGGTTATCTTGATTACTGCGTGCTGACAATTCACCAGACCAATAACGTCCAGGATTTTCTATAGGCTTACTGAATGACAAAAAATACATATGAATAAAAACATGTCAACTCAATTACCATTCGGATTGACCATCTCTGATTTCTATGAAATTCACCATAACTGTCATATTCGACAAGAAATGAAACATAAATTTTTAAAATATGACATCATGAAAATTGCAAAAAACAAAAATTAAAATTTTACTAAATTATTGTTACAAAATTGACTATAACTTTAAAACCAGGGCCCCCGTCTTCCAGTTGTTCGATCCCATTGAATAGCTCTAGTAGTGAAAGTGCACTTTTGGTTCGTTTATACTCATGTAAAAAGTTTTATTTGAGTTTTCCCGAGTTTTTTCGAGTAGTTGTTTGCCTAAGCCACAATTTTCATAAAATTCCTTTGAGTTTATACAATTTTGTACGTGAATTTTTTCGAGTAGCTGTTCTCCAACTGAGCAATTTTGATCGTAACACTTTAAAATTTAAAATGGGCCTATGAATATAGTCAATTCATTAAAGTGCTATATTAAAAAAAAATTGAGTCCAGGACACAATGTTTATCCGATTGAGGTGAGTGAAATTTGCTAGGATTATTCTTTGGAAATTCCAGAATGTACATATCGAACTTGATCAACAAGAGGGAATTAACTCAAAATTTTTAAAATATCACCTTTTTCAAGAAATCAACTAACAACATCAATATCTATCTATTGTAAAAATTTCAACGGATTCCGATTACTCTTTCATCTCGAAAACCACTTTTGAGACCATTTTCATGATAATGTAGTGATTACCTTTATTTCAACCTTTATTTCGAGTTAATACAAAAGTTCAAATTGAAATGAATCGTATATTTTCATAAAAAAGGTATTATTTTGATTTGAGCCTTTATTTATATTAAAAATAATCAAACTGTTTTATTTATATTTGGTTGTATTTTGAGTTGATACTGTTTTGTTGATAAAATTTGTTTTATTCTATAAATTTAAATCGATAAAATTTCAAAAAAATAGTATTAACTCAAAAAATCGATTTTTTTTTGCAATGAGTGGTAAAATTTAAAACAAAAACAATGTATATATATATTCAAATGGAATTTGCTTATTACGATATGTTTGAATTTTTAAATTCTGTTAAAATGTGGCCATAAACAGTTTTTTGACTCTACTAAAAATTTTAAAATTTTGAGTTAATACCCTCTTGTTGATCAAGTGCGATATATATTTATATTTAGTGTTTACTTTTTACCATGAGTTCAAACAAACAGAAAGTGCTCTTTTACTATTCGAGGTACTCGACGAGAAGTTCGAACTCACGTATTACTCGAGATTCATGGTGTACTCGAGTTTGATCGTAGTCACTGTTTTAAACCATACATGTTGCAAAATTCGGTTTGGCCTTATTTTTTTTTTGGATAAAATGTACTCTTTTAAAGTTGTATGCATATTGGTTTTTTTTAATGGATGGTCAAAGGTCATTTTTGTGGGTCTAGTGTTCAAATGCCCATATATCCAAATTCACATTTTTTTAATTGTTAAAAACACAAATGCTTATTGTTAAATACTTCACAACATTTGTGGAAAAACTCAGGGTGGTTTCTCATTTGGTGTCAGACTTATAGCCAAAACCATGATATAAGTATGAGAATCGCCCCAGTTTATACGAGTTAAATTAACGACATAGTAGGGCAAAACATACTTAGGACCATGTTTTTGGCTATAACTCAGAGACCAATTGATTATATTAAAGAATTTAAAAAAAGGCGCATTTCGAGAAATAGCTATTTGAACTCAAAACCCCAAAATATTAATTTTGTATCTTGTATAGTTTAGAAGTTATAGTCCATTTTGTAACAATACTTTAGTAAAATTTTAACGTTTTTTGCTATTTTCATGACGTCATATTTCGGAAACCGAAAGGGTCCTGAATCGGATATTTATGTTTCGTTGACTTCTTGTCGAGTATGAATATCATTGATATCGGGAGTGGTCGATCCGAAAATGCCACTTTTTTTTATTGAGTGGACATGTTTTCACTTCTAGTTATATTAAAGTTATTCTGCTAAATGCTGAGGCATCTTACCTTTTTCTATTAGGTTTTTTGTGATAACTTTTTTTGGGTGCCAACGATTTACTTTCGGACGATTCACAGCCATCACTACTACTGGTGGAAAAACTGTCATGATAGGTTCCCATTCCAAATTTTGTTGAACGAATATTATCTAAAGTATCTGTACTTTCAGTTTCTGTACTCGAATCGGCAAAGAATTTTGATGAAGCTGGCCTAACACGTCTAGCCAGACGATTGGTAGATTCTAAAAAATATAAATATGTTTTCTTGTATATTGAAGGAATATAAGAACTAAATGACCATACGATTCAAAATTGTATCATTGATTGCATACATAATGGGCAAACAGAAAATTAGATCAGGTAAGTTAATTTGCAAAAATCGAATTCGAAAATTAAAACCCTTTAGGCCCAACTATGTTGAGAAAAAAATCTTCCTTAAATAAAAACTGTTTGCTACAATATGCTGTATAACTTACCATCGGGATTCAAAACTGGTAACAAACCCTGACGACAACGTTGTGGCATTAATGACACGCCCATCCATCTTGGCTCAATCTCTCCGTTGGCCATTATTTCTTGCATTCTAAGCGGGGGACAATCACCTAAAGCATTTCCCTCTATAGCCAATTGGACTATAGTTAAAATAGAACGCTCGCGATCGGTTTCCACTAAAACACTATGTTCTCGAAACTGGCAGCCCTGGAATTCAATAAACTCACATTATTTAAAACTTTATATCAATATAATTATAATTAGACAACAAACATGAGGACCAGGTAAAGTTTCAAAACGAAAAGCCTGCTGACCACAACAGGCATAACGTCCAGCAGGACCAGTCGTACGGCCTTCAGCTACAGGTCCCAAAAAACTGGGTGATTCGGAATGATAACGACACCAGGACATCTAGAGGGAAATTCAAAATTTATATATGGGGTATAACACTGTGGTGCAAAAGTGAGCCAATGTTTCAAAATTAAAACGCAAAATGTATTTGTTCTACAACCCTTTTTGGAAAAAGGAATCTAGGTATAATGGTATGGTAATGTGTCTTCTTCATAATCATTAAAGGTCTAACCTTTTAGCTCCCCTAGTTCTTCTACTATCTCAAATTGTATAGGAGAAGGTAATTTTTGTCCCAATACTCCGATTAACTAAAAACTGTAATTTTATTAAAGAACTAAAAACTTTTTTGCTATTTAGTAAATATATGATGCAATTGAATAAATTTTTAGCAAAAAAAAAAAAAAATAAATAGCTAAATTAAGCATTTCAACTGATCAGGATAATGGTTAGAGATTAATAAGAGATTTTAAACCAAAATATTACAAAACTTCTTAAAATGAGAGGAAATGTGAGCTAATATTTAGTTATTATTGTTAATTCAATAAATACTAGTGAATTTATACAAGATTTTTCAATAAAAACATAAGATTTGCTTATTTTTAATAGCACACATAAATATCCTTTTTGAAGATTTTCAGCATTTGGCGCTGAGGTTTGAGAAAAATGAATTGATGGACTAGGGATTTTTGCATATTTAGTTGATTTCAGTTACCTTGTTTTCGAAAAACTACAATTAACATCCAAAAACTATGCGTAAACTCTTATTTTCATAGTATAATTTGAGTCATTGACACCTTCCCTTTTGCATATTGGTCATATCACGTGTTCACCCTAAATATTTATATATATCACTTTTAAAATACCAACTTTTAATGCAAATAGACTTAACCCATTAATGCCTGACCCCCGATTCCATTGTCCAAAATCGATGAAATTTCACACATTCTTTACTAAAGGTTTTGGAAGTTATTTGATATAATTTTCTTTTCGATTTCCCATACTTGGGACTTATGAATTAACCACTGATATAAAATAATTCCTCTGTGGTTTTTTAATTAAATTATTTTGTTATGCTCTTTCATGTAAAACTCTTCATTTTTACTTAAAAATAATCGATATTTCAAGCAAGGGTACTTCATAAAACTGTAAAATACGTATTTTAATGGTCATGTCATGAAATCATACCTGTAGCCCAAGTGAGTGGTCCTACCCAGCTACAAATTTTTGGCACTTTAAAGAATACCTAACACTATTAGCCAACAATAAAGTTTTCCGATGTGTCGCCTTTCCAATTTTTCAGAGGCAATTTCAATTCTTTCTTTCAATTTTTCAGAATATGTAAATTTGCAGACAATTTAACAGATAATTACCAACCCCCAATTTTACACCAACATTTTCCTAAAGTATTTTAATCCTTTCTCCACCTAACTGTAAAAATCAATTTGATGCAACTCTTACCTGGATTTAGCTATAATTTTTTTAAGATGGCTCCTTTTTGGGTATTTAAATACCCAATAGGCAGGAATGGGTTAAAAAGACACAAATTTATATAAAAAAATCCTTTTTTACTAAAAAAAAAAAATCTTCTAATTATGATTCTTATTTTTGCATTTGTGGGCATGGTATTGAATAAAATGACATACTAGTATGTGGAGTTCCGATATGATTTTACAATGTTAAGTAGTATTTTTCTTGCCCAAAAAGTATTGAAATCTACTCGGCATGTTAAAATCTATCTTTTCATAGTATCTTATGTTTATCGCTGATTTTGCTTAAAGTTCCGAGCCCAACGCTGAAAGTCTTCCCAAAGGATAATTATGTTTATTATTTAAAATAATGAAGTTTTAGCTATATTTTTTAGCTATTAATTGTAATGTTTTTACTAGTTTTGATTAAATTTATTGTAAAATAGTATTACTGGCAAAATATCTTGTTTTTATTTAAACAAATTCCGACACATTTTGATCTAAAAACGCAATTTAAGTATATAACTTTTAATTATTATCCTGATCAGTTGAAATGCGGAATTTAGTTGCTATTGTTACTGAAAATAAACCTACTTTTACCATTTGTTAATTAAATATTTAGCAAACAAGTTCTTAGTTCTTTAATAACAGTAGAGTTTTTAGTTATTCGGAGTCTAGGTGCAAAAGTGAGCCCATAACCTCCTCTTCTACAATTTGAGATTGTAGAAGATAAGATATTGGATCTCTATGATTATGAAGAGGACACATTACCATACCAGTATACCTAATTAGATTCATCTTTCCAAAAAGATTTGGAGAATAGATACATATTGGTTTTAAATTTTTAAACATTGGTTCACTTTTGCACCACAGTGTAAAATTAAAAAATAGCAAATAGATAAATTAAAAACCTGATAAACGGGAAAATACATTTCACATAAACAGCAATACAAATAATGAGCATGACCCCATAGTTTCCAATAAACTAATCGCCACGATTTGACTTCCTTAAATAACTGAGTAATATAATAATTCAAATCCCACGAAGGATCACGAACATGATGGCTAACAATCTGACCCCATCTATTTAAACGGACATTTCCGGGTATGCATTGTATATATGACTTCATGGTATTGGTTAAACATTTCTGACATCTGTAAAATGAAAACGAAATTTTAAAGAGTTCTTAACTTTGTCAATGATTAAGCATTACTTAGCGCATCGAAATAAACCAGCCAAACTATAATAATGACCTCTTAACGCTTCAGATTCCGGTTCACAAAGACTGTTAATAAGTTTAGTCCATAGGCGTGGCAATAAACGATCTTTTTTATCACACACCATTTCCAACTCAACATTGGTAAACATGGCTGCCATGCGCGTAATAATCGTATCGTTAAGACATGATAGATTGGTGGAAACTCTAACCACTTCACCTAGACGAGAGTGGCAAAAGCTTAAACAATCTAAAAGTAATGGTTCCATCTAAAATTAAACAAAGATATTGTAATTGCCATTAATTAAACTAGAAGAAAAATAACTAAAAAGAAGACCGACTAAAAAATGCAGTAAAAATAACTGAAAATTTTTACTACGAAAATTTTGGAACAACTTTAAAAATTGGTAAGAACAACTGCTTTTTAACCGTCATTTCTTTGGTATTTTTAAAATATTTTTAATTAATAAAAAGAAATTTTTCATTCAACTACAATAAAAATTTATATTTCCTACATCCCACTTTAAATGCAAAGTCAAAATTCCAAACGGTACTCCAGTTATGACGTTTTTATGCGTTGAAGATACAATGAAAGTTTCTAATTATTATTTGTAAACTATGAACTTATTAATAATAACTAAACGAGAATTTTTAAAAACTCAACATAATATGTTATTTTTAAAAAACTCACAAAAATTAATTAAAAATATATTTTCTGTAAAATTACTGTTTTGGTAGTTGTTTATAAAAATTCTAAAATAACAGCTTTAAATAACATTAGAATAACAAAAATACAGACTTTTTTCAATTGGTTTTTAAAAAACTGTCAATGGATGTTTTTTTTTTTGTTTGATTTCATAGAAAAAACAACTGTAATTCCAGTTAAAAACAACAACTACTGATTACTACACAAACAACTGTCATGTAGTAACTGTAAACATTTTTTGGGTGTGAGACATATAATACGGAACCGCCTTTAAGCGATTTTAATTTAAATTAAAAATACCTGTAAAAAACTGGCCGAAACCAATATGGGAACCACATTATTAACATTTAAATTTGGAGAGCTTTCCATTGTTGGATCAAGACTGTTGCCTCCTTCCGACTTTACCCATTTCATAAGCCAGTCAAATATTTGTATATCACAATGAACCGATATATCCATGTCCTCGAGTTTTTGACCGGCAGTAACATCGGCAAAATAACCCATCTTGCTGACGAGCAAACTCTGAGAACACATAAAATCCTTGGAGGTGTTTTTAACCTCATCGCAAACATGTATTACCACCTCGGGGCTAAAAATATAATAAATCAAATATTAGAGTATTCGCATAATTACGTGAATCCCATTAACCTACTCCTTTTTCATATTGGTTGATTTAAGCTGCCCCGAACTAATTTTGCTCTTAATTTTCATAGATGATTCCTTACCAGTAGCCGCTGTCGCTTCGACTTCTATCGAATCCTCTCCCTGTAAAACCGTTAACGTTGACCCAGTAACCTTTGTATCTTTAGGCTCTCGCAACTTAGGCTTTAAACGATTCGTATAGTTGGTGGGTAATGGTACTGGACAAATAAAAGGTAAAACTGCATCCAAAATACCCTCGTTTAAAACATAATCTAATTTTTCGTTTAATTTTGGATGCAGACCTCCATCATTATTACTTGATAATTTAGATTTTGCAGTTCCCACCATTGTCATACTTGCACCAGTTGATGTACGTCTTAAAGTTCGATTCCCCTCACCACTACTGCTGGCTCCTCCACCGCTATCGGTTAAATCATCACCTAATAATCTTGAATTACGATTAAATCCAAATAAGTCATTAACTAAACGATTATGTGATAATTTTTGAAAATCTATTGGACTATGTGTCCCATACGATTTTGAACGGTTTCCACCAGAAGTCTTTACCGATATTTGGTGTTCTTTAGGCTGTTGTTGTTCTCCATTTTGGGAAATCATGTCATTGACATGACACGATAAATTTAAAAAGTCTAAAAATTCATTTAAATTAATTATCTTTTCCGGTATGTCGGTACTGACATTTTGATTATTATTTGAGGGTGTTGTTGTTGTGTTGCTTGAAGCATTTTCTGTGCTGTTTTTTATGGAGTTTTTGCTTGAAAACATTATTATGTTTACAACTTAATCGAATGGACCAATTAAAATTAGCAAAAAATTGTGCAGAAACATCAAAGAGGAACAAATTTGTTTTAAAATAACAAACTTCCGTTTCCAAGTAACGGTAACTACATTGAAAAAAACTGATCAGAAAAGATACCCCACTGACAAACTCTAGTTTTTATAAAACTCTGATATACTGCAGAGAAACAAATTTAAACTGAGAGTAGGATGTGTACAATCTGTCACTTTTTAATTTCCCGGGATGCCGTTTAAGAATAGCATAACAATACAAGGTAAAGTCATTAGGGAGAATTATGTTTTTATAAAGAGTCCGCCAAATAACTTTTTTTTTTTGTTGAACTCCTAAACCAATTGGACTTTGTATGGCGTCATACCAAGGTCTTTATGCAAAATTCGTCTCAATGATGTCTCCGAAATGTTCAATTGTTGAGAACGACGGTGAATTGATGTTGATGGCGCTTTACGCACACTTTCTGCCACAGCAGCAATATTCTCGGGTGTACGCACTGTTTTTGGCTTTTCACGCTTTGGTTTATCGATGAGGATGCCAGTTTCTTTCACTTTTTTCACAAGATAACGAACATACTGACCATATTCGTTCAGCGGAAGGATAAAACTAATTATCTGTCAAATCAGACATAAGCTAAGTGTTACCATTCACGAAATAAGCACTAGTTGAAAAAAAAACGTTAGATGGCGGACCCTTTATTTGACATTTTATGGTTTTTTGTATGAATTTTTGACTTTTTGTAATCGAGGGAACATTTTAAAAGTTAAAGTGGGTCGAAACACAAACATTTTTTAGTGGCCTCCTAAAAGTTAACTTTGACATTTTTTATGAGGATTCCCATTCCATTCATGCTAGTGTCTAATAACTTTTTCTGTGTTTTTTTCTAATAGTCAAAGTAAATTATCATATAAAAATTATAATTTTTCTGTTAATTTAGAGAAAAATTTGCCATGATCTAAAACCGAACAAATAAAATCTCACATTCCCAAAATATTTATATTTTTGCACCAATTGTTAGTGAGCTGGACCATTTTGAAGAAAGTGTATATATATTTTTAAATTCTTGTTTTTTAACTGCGTCTTCAAAAGATCTTTCATTTGATAACCCGTTTGTATACAGTTTTTTGGAACAAAAAAAAATATCTTGAAAAAACTAAAAAAATTGATTGAAATGATGTTTTTTTGAAACGTTGGCAAAGTATTGAAAACAATTTTTCAATAAGTGCTCTCCCGAGTAAAAAAATATATAAAATGGCATATCTAATTAGATAGGATCCAGTAACTAATCAGATACAATTTAATCCAAAAAATGGTGAATACAATTGAAGGGCTTATTGTTAAAACTTGATAAGCCACATTTTATTTTTAGTTTGTTTTTTGCCTTTAAAAGGTTAGAAAACGCAAAAATATGACTTTTGCAGGACGTTTATACTCTAGGTACTTGCAATAAGTGTTTAAGCAAAACTTCTATCAAATATTAATCCATGGATGTCTAGAAAACATCGAAAATCCATAACAATATATGTGGCTTATCAAGTTTTTACAATAATGTCTTGAATTGTATATAGTTACATGGTTCATATTGGATTTCATTTTTTTAAAATTATATACAATTGAATCCGAATTTTGACCAGATATTATTGTACTATATTATATCATAATACATAGAATGTAATACAATTAGGTCAAATTTCGTATAAACGGTTCAATTTGTAATTTTATTAAACCCGAGTAAAAAAAGTTATATAGAAAATTATATAATTTCAAATAGGCAAATATGATTATTAGTGTCCGACCGAACTCATTTTTTTCGGCCGAAGCCGAAGCCGAACTTTTTGTTTTAATAAAAAAAATATAAATTGTTTTTTTAGATCAATAAATTTAAACCAAAAAGTTATAAAACATAAAAAAAAATAAAAATTCATAGGTATATTTTTTTAAAAAATCATATTTGGAAAATAGTTGTACTATTTTAAGTACAAAAAAAGAATAAAATATTTGTATTGTACTATATTTTATAGTCAAAGAAAAATAGTTGATCGATTTTTAAGTTGATATAGAAAAACAAACTTAAACTTTAATATTTAAAATTAAAAAGTTTGATATTGTAACGACAGAAAAGCAATATTTCCGCATTCACACCATGTGAATTGCTACGTCTATCAGAATACAGCTGTCCGGCAGCGCTAAAAAGCTGTTCGCTAGCTACACTAGTTGGTGGGGCTGATAAATATTTTATTGCTACAGCTTTTATATTTGTAAATGGATTTGAATTCCAATACTCAAATATATTTATATTTCGGGACTTAAAGGCTCCGTAATAAACATTTTAATTTCTTTTTCAATAAAATTTTCATTTGGTTCTGCTACTTCTAAGTCTGGTACTGCATCATGTCTATCAGAAATTGATGAACCTCTTAATCTCTTTTTAGGATTACTTACTACTCGAAATTTATTGCAAAATATAAAACTATACGTTAATTTAAATTATATCGCAGTGCGCCCCGGTAGGCTAGTTGGTAGCGTGCTGGCTTATCTGTGCGGGGGTCGTGGGTTCGATTCCCACCAGAGGCACTGGTCTGTTTTCGCTACAACGCGCCGAAGGCCATAGTAGCTAGTGCTCGGTTAGGGTAATATTCATATAATTTGTAATTATATGATTATTAATTAATAAAAAAAAAATTATTATGTTTTTTAAACTCTTTTGGCTTTTTGAAATTTTTTCATATACATTGATATTTAAATATGGTTTTTTTTTGTATTCTATCATATTCAACGTTGTATTTTTTATGTAGTTTTTTTGTAAATTCTGAAAAGTTAATATAACCACAGGTGTTATTTATTTGTGCTTTTTATAAATAATCATAAAAAGTTCGGTAGTTCGGCCAAATTCGGCCAAAATTTGGTCGAACACCGAACTTGGCCGAACTTCACTTTTTGGCCGAACTCCGAAGCCGAAGCCGAGTACTCGGTCGGACACTAATGATTATATATCGCCAAGTGTGGTACTATATTTGTGTGGATATAATTATGTATAACTTCCAGTTTTTAATATATGTAAGTATGTTCCCATACAGATTTATATTACCATATGTAGTTACATATGCTCGGAAATTTTTAGCACAGTATCATACATATATAATCAAAATGGTTTTATAGAAAATCATATCAAATTTTATATAGCACCATGTTAACAATATTTTCTAAGTTCATTTATATATAATTCAGTATAGCCAAATGTAAACGGAAAAATCCTAAGTTAATTTCTTTATATACAATTAAGTATAGCCCCATGTAAAAAAATCTAAGTTTTTTTTTTATGTGCATTTCAGTATGATCACAAGGACTTAATTTTTTTTTTAATTTTGAACTTAATGGAGTTATGATATTACTATATAGAATTTATACGAAAACAAATGTCGTAACGTTTTGGCGAGTTAAAACGAAATGAGGATGACAAATCTATATTATATCTATTTCGTTTAATTTTGTTATCACTTATTTTAAGCATTCTTTTTTTAAAAAAAAAAATTTAAACATTATAAACAGTCGAGTCCGTTTACTTTAGTTTAGAGTAAAAGACAGAATAAAAAAATCGGTTTTTTCCGACCACTCTAATGGCTATCCGGTGCAATATAAAAGCGTAAAAAAATGCTTATAAGCCTAATTTTTCATGTAGAATCGATTTGTGAAGTCAGATTTTAAATATATTTAGCGGTTTTTGTTCTACAAAAGAAGGTACCCAAAATTCGCGATTTTAGACGCCGAGCGGGAATTGAAGGAGTTGGAATTTTTCAAAAATAAAAACGCCATTATTTTTATTGTCGGAAAAACCATCTATGTTTTTTAAATTTCTATGTTTTATTTTTTTATTTTATTATTACTATTTTTGTGTTTTGATATAAATGAATATTTTGTATTTTGTTTAATAAAGAGGATCCTAAAACAAGTTAAAGAGGACCCGAAAACACTACTTCCACTTTATTTGCCGGGTTTAGTATGAAATTCAATAAAACAAATATTTAAAAAGATAAAATATTTAATAATAAAATGCAATTAGTTTGAAATTGTTATTTAAGTTTTTTATTATTATTATTATTTTTTTATTTTATTTTTTAATATATTATTTGATATATTTATAAAAAAATTATATTATTTTATTTAGTTCAATAAACATAATAAAAATATTTAATTGCCAGTTTACCTTTTTTATTAAATATTTGTAGCATATTTTTCTAGTTTTCATAAAAATTTCATAATATTTTCGACTTAAGTTCCTTTTTAGTTTGTTGTATTGAATCAGCTACTTTGGTGCAAATGGTAGAGGGGTCTACTTCAACACAGCAGGACTTCACTGAAATCGTGAGTTCGATTCTGGTGTGGCACCATTACATTTTTTTTTTTTAATTTTAAAATAAACCCGTAAGGTATGCACCACATTTTTATTTAAAAAAAGTTTTTACAAAACTTTACGAAATGTGATTTGTATATTCTACAAATTTTTTCGTAATGTCAAAATAACCAAAACTTTCGTAAAATGAACAACGGTTTTCGTATATTTTACCTATAGATTAATATGAGTGTACAATGATTTTGGTGCCGCTAAAAATAAAACAGATTTCAAGTACGTTCGGTACCCTGATAAAAAATTGATACTTACTTTTTTAATGCTACGTGTAGTTTTCGAGATCAACGTATGTCTTCTTCACTGCATCTGTTAAAGGTTTTCTAAACTTTTTTACTACATATTCACCACAAATATAACAAAATGTATTTGGATTATTTACACAACACCATCTCGACGACGGCATATCGATATTATCATTTAATCAAAGAAATTAATTGACTATAATGACATTAAGTATAATAAAATACATTTTTTAGGTTATGACCGATCGATACAAACCTGAACGTAGCTTCGCGATTTTGACAGCTAACCATGACGTCTTGCGAACTAATTAACCAAATTATAACATAGAATTAGCGGCACCAAACAAAAAATTTTTTTTTGTAGGCCTGTGTAATCATTTAGTTTAAAACAAGTAATTTAATTTATTACTTGATTTTAAGTGAAAGATGTAGTGGACCAAAATTGTATAAATATATATTCAAAAATATTTACAAAGAATATATATAAACTTTTGAGCCCAATTTTGAACAAAAATTAAAAAACAAATGAGGATAGCGAACTATAAGTATTCTCGAATTTTTTCCGGAATCATCTGGATAATACTCATCGTTTGACCACAATTACGTAAAATTTCTGACTGTCGGAACAATCTAATGTGTGTTAAACCATAAAAAAGATTTATACGGGAACGTTTGTGAAAACTGCAAATAAAATTACATGTTTCTTAATATTTTTTATGGACTTGATATGATAGGATTAATATAATTTGTATGAAATTGTGTATATTTATATGCAAATATTTAACATTTAGTACAAATTTACCAGACTAAAACCAGGATCTAATTATATTTAGATGTATCAGTTTTCATACAATCATATATAATTATATCAGGTCAAAATCCGTATACAAACATATATATATATATATATATATATGTCCTTTATTTATCTAAATATAAATAGAATTACATTTCTGAACACCATAAATACTTAAATAAAGTTCAGTGTGAACATAGGGCGTCAACAAATTTTCTCCATCTGATTCTATCTCTGGCAATTGTTTTTGTTTGATTCCAGGATACTCGAGCAAGTAAACATTCTTGTTTAAGGCAACGAACCCAGGTGTTACGGGGCCTACCTTGGCGGCGTTGTCCTTGGGGGTTCCAGTCGAGGGCTGTTCTTGCAATTTCTGTTTGCGGTCTTCGCAATATGTGGCCTATCCACGTCCACTTCCGTTTACGAATATCAATGTGTGCTGGCAAGGAGTTTGCTCTTTGGAGCAGAGCTTCATTTGAAATACGATCTGGCCAGTGGATGTTAAAGATCTGTCTTAGACATTTGTTGATGAAAGTTTGAATTTTTCTAGTGGTAGCTTGCGTTAAGCTCCATGTGGTGCAGCCGTAAAGTAATACTGACTTCACACTGCAGTTAAAAATGCGGATTTTGGTTTTCCGAGAAATATTATTTCTTCGCCAAATTTTAGATAAGGAAAAGAAGGATACTCGAGCTTTATTAATGCGATCGGTAACGTCAGCATTTGAACCACCATCCTTAGTTATCTTGCTACCAAGATAACAAAAAGCATCCACATCTTCAATACGTTGGTCATTTATTATTAATGGGGTAACGATATCTGTACCTATGCGCATAAGTTTTGTTTTACTTATGCTAATTTTTAAACCAACTTTTTTGGCGTTTTCAGACAGACTTGTGAGTTTAGCTTCTATATCCGAGAAGCGATGGGCCATTAGACATATGTCATCGGCATAGTCTATGTCATATAGAAAATCAGACAATGTCCAACGAATACCGAAAGGAGCATCTCTGTTGGTTTGTTCCAATACGCAATCGAGCATATATGCTTTTTATAAATTGTATCAGTTTAGATATAAACTGATACAATTAGATACAAACCTAATACAATATAATACAATTCTATCGGGCCATAATTTGGATAAAATTGTACTGGACATTTATCTAATTGCATCAGATTAGATCTAACATAGAGCCATATAGATATTGATATGACGACATAAAGCTGCACATAATTTTTTTTAGTCGGGTTGGCCACTTTTTCAAGTTTTTTTTTTCATTTTTAATAAAGGGTGTTTTTTATATAGGTATAGAACTTTAAGTTGGCAACACTTTTTTAACTGCGGCCATTTTGTTAGCTGTCAAGTGATTTATGTTTAGTTTGGTTTGGCATTTCAACATGAATAGACTGACGCCTGAACAACGCTTCCAAATTGTGCAAATTTATTTTGAAAATCATCATCATTCGAAATACACAAATTGTGTTTAGCGATGAAGCTCACTTTTGGTTAAATGGATACGTCAATAAACAAAACAGCAGTATTTGGAGTGATGATAATCCTCAAGTGTATGTTGACATACCGTTACATCCAGAAAAACTGACTGTTTGGTGTGCTTTATGGGCTGGTGTAATCATTAGTCCGGTAAGTACTTCTTTAAAAACGATGCTGGTCAGAACTTTACAGTCAATGTTGACCGCTATAGAGCCATGATTACTGACTTTTTCGTTCATCAATTGAACCACCATGATGTGCATGAGCTGTGGTTTCAACAAGACGGCGCAACATGTCACACAGCTCGTGACACAATTGATTTATGGAAGGAAACGTTTGATAACCGCATAGTTTCTCGTTTCGGACCCGTGAATTGACCTCCAAGAACGTGCGATTTAACGCCGCTGGACTATTTTCTGTGTGGATATGGGAAGTCGGTAGTCTACGCCGATAAGCCCGAAACGATTGACCACTAGGAGGACAACATTCGCCGCGTTATTGCCAATATACGGCCACAAATTTTGGAAAAAGTCATCGAAAATTAGATCTCCAGATTAGACTACGTCCGAGCCAGCAGTAGCGGTCATATGCAAAAAGTCATATTTAAATTATAATGCCAAAAGATTATCTTTCGAATAAAGTAAATTTCATGTCAATTTTAACAATTCATCTTTGTTTTATTCCATTTCAAAGTTCTATACCTCTATAAAAAAAAAACACCCTTTATATGACAGCCACTGTATAAACAAGCCGCTTGTTACAACGCCATATTGTTTTTCTTTTTGTTTTTGTATCTTTTGATACACATACATTTTACCAAAAAGTTGAAAAAACTGCATAAAATAACTTTTACCGCAATGCAGTAATTTTGGTAGGTTGTATAAAAAATCAACCGTCAAAAACAATAAACATATGTTGTGTAAAATAACTGTTATTGCAGTTAAAACAACTACAAATAGCTGTCGTGTGTAACTGTAGAACTTTTTTGTGTGTACCAACATTGTTTTTCTACATGTGATGAGGACGAGTCAAATGTTACTCCCAAGATTTTTGACACATCGACTATAACATTCAGTTCTAGTGATACTTGCGTCGGCCAAGTGGTGAAAAGCGTCGCCGATGATTTGCCTGGAGACAGCTGCATTTTTCTTTCTTGCAGTTATAAAATTGGTAAGATCTTGCCATGATTGTGCAGTCGTAAGCATATGATATTACTTCCACCCCTTCTGGCGGTGCCGGGAGTTTCGAAAGGAAGAAGTTAAACAAAATCAGGAAGAGAACTCCCTGTTTAACTCTATGGGCTTTCGACTTTTTGCTTCCAAACTCCACAAACAACACGTATAATTGAAAACCCACCTCTTTATATTGTTTTTAAGATTCGTGTTGTTCAAAGAGAGTTGCATGGCTGGCCCTGTCAAATGCCTTTGACAGCTGTACAACAAATTTGGGGTCACTGATTGTATCCTGAATGATACCAACGGGAAATGAAAAAGACTACCTGCAGATAAAAATCCCCCAAAGGGTTTTAAAAACTTATTTAGGATTATATTTTTTTTCAGTTCTCTCCAACCTTTGTTGAATGCAGACATATTGTGACGGAATTTACTGTTCTTTTTTTTTTTTTTTTTTTTTTTTTGCAATTGATTTGCTTTTTTTTTTTCATACAAAAACAAATCGCGTGTTAAATGTGTTACTGAGGCAGAGACTCATTTTCTTTTTTAGTCTTTTTTTTTTTAATTTTTTTTTGGCTTCAACGCAACAAAAAAAATATAATATTAAAACAAACGGTATCCATAAGGACAGTGTCCAATAAAAAATTACTAAAAGACAGTGACTTATTTATTAAATACTTAAATAATTTATTAAAAAAAAAAAAAAAGAAAAGAGTGTTAAGTCAACAAGTGTCAATTTAAAATCAACAAGTGCTGGTTGAAACCATGGCGGATGATGATGATCCGGAAGGATCATCTAAACGTAAGGCGACAACGAAAAGCGGTGTAGCAAAAGTGTCAAAAGATATTTATGGGAACCCCTTGAGAAGTAATTTAAATACAAATTTATCCACAGAATCTGAGAAATCTTCTGACTTTCCGGGACAAAACAATACAAATGAAGGTAATGCAACAAGTGATGGCCGAATTGAAGGTAAGCAAAATGAATATACTGCAATTAGCAATTTATACCCTGAAAACCATCCTGGACCCTTCCATGTCTTGGTAACATCTAAAATTGAAATAAGTTCAAGAAGGAAAAACTGTGAACTATTTATGTTTGAGAAGTTGGCTAAGAACAAGGTTAAAGCAAACTATGTATGTAAAAATGTAGGATACAACACCTTTCGTTTCACCTTTAACAATTTCCAATCGGCAAATGATTTTACTGTCAACCCAAATCTAAAGCAAGCAGAACTCACAGCATTTATACCGGATCGCTTCATTGCAAAATTTATAGTTGTTAGAAATGTGCCAACGTCTTTTACTCCTGAAATGATAAAGGATCAAATTGAAATGGAATCCAATGAATTTGAGGTTTTCTCCGTTTTTCGCTTTACCAGAAAAGATGAAAAAAACGTTATTACTGACACACAAACAATAAAAATTGGAGTTATTTCTGAAAATTTTCCAAAAAAAGTTAGAATGTTTGGTACAATTGCTGATGCTGAGGTTTATATCCCCCCGCTACGCCAATGTAAAAATTGTGGTCGTTTGGGACATATTGCCAATAGATGCAAATCTCTTAAAAGATGTCTTATCTGCGGTGAACCTATTACATGCCCTGAAAACTGTAAAGAGAGGAAGTGTGATACCTGTTTAAAAACAATTAAATGCGAACCAAAATGCAACTCACCAAAATGTATTTTATGTAATGCCAGAGATCATTTTTCAACCGATATTTCGAAATGTAGAAAATGGAAAAGCGAAAAGTCAATTCGGGAGATCATGACACTATCTAACCTGTCAAGAAAAGAAGTCATGGACAAATATCCAACCCAAAATTATTATCAAGTTTTAGATGAAGAGGAATATGAAAGTAACTTTCCCGTCTTATCCAAGTGTGGTTCTGAGTCAGTAAACATTAATCAGGAAATTAACAAGAGACTAACAAGAATACGATACAGCAAAGTGGCTGCTCCTATTAAAAAACGTAACCTTCCAGTTGCGATGCCTGAAAATATTGAACCAGTTAAACCGGTTTATGAATATTCTGGATATCACAAAACTTCTGAAATTGAAAAAATGATGTCAATTTTTACTCAAAAAATGGCAACTCTACTTACCTCAATAAACTGCAAGGAGGGTTTAAATATCCTCAACCAATTCCAAGAAACAATTAAACTAGATCCTCAAAAAAGAAACAGAAACAACAGCATTCATAGTGTAGAAAGTACATTAGAAGGTCTAACAAAATCATAACAGAAACTTAAATTCTTCAAAATGCCAAGAAAAATTATTAAAAAAAAATCAAAGTTAGAAATTTAAATACAAAAAAATAAAAAAAAAAATTAAATGAAATTATTACAATACAATATTCAAAGTATAAATAGAAATAAAAGCTATTTAGAAATATATTTAAACAAACTAAATATAGACATCTGCATTCTTTGCGAAATTTTTAACCTTGATGAACAGAACAAGTCTACCTTTTTACAAAATTATAATATCTTTGCCAGAAAAAGAAGCGACAACTACGGTGGTGTAGCTATTGCATTCAAAAATAACATAAGAGCTATGCAAATTTCATTTAAAACCTCCCTGGACATAATTATATGCAAAACCCAAAATCTCAAGGAAAACTTCACGATTGTATCGGTTTATTTTCCTCACTCAGTAAAAACCAAAATATTTAAAAAGGAAATGGGTAAACTCCTAACATTCCTAGAAAACAAGGGTAATGTGCTTCTTTGCGGCGACTTTAATGCTAGATCAACTTTTTTTAATGATCCTAAGAACTCTTCTCGGGGCCTTGCTTTAGAAAACCTGATGACATCATCACCTTTTCGTCTCTTAAATGATGGTAGTATTACCTTTAGAAAGTCAATACATGATACTTCACATGGATCTGTACTTGATATGTCTTTTACCACCTCTGTCATACCAATTGATTGGAAAGTTATGAATTTTCAAATTGGAGGAAGTCACCACTATCCCATTGTAATGTCCACAGAAAACTCAATCGAAAAATTACCCAAATTTCTTGCAAAAAACAAGCTCTATGAAAAAATTCAAAACTTCGGTCTAACGTCAGATTTCGGACAAATCAAAGAAAATTTTGATAATGCGTTAAGAAATTCTACCTTTCAAGTCACAAATAACAAGTCTCCAAAAAAATGGTGGAACGATACAATTGATAAACTCTATCGGTTACGACAGGCAGCACAAGGATCCTTTAATTCTTGCAAATCCAACTTAAACGCTCAAAAACTAATTCTAGCAACCAAAAATTTCAAAAAAGCTGTAAATGAAGCAAAGAGAAAATCTTTTTATAACAAAGTTGATACCTTAAGTAAAACACCAAATTCTAAATCATTATTTAGGTTTTTAAAAGGTTGCAAAAATGTAAACTCTAATGGTCTTACCTCCAAATGGTCAAGTGAAAACGACGAAAGCTTTTTATTATATCTCAAAAGTCAAGTTGCAGAGTCACCTTCTTTTTCTATTCCCAATTTCATTCCTTTTTCTGCGGACTACTTCTCCTTTGATGAATTATCTAGCGTATTAGAAGCAAAAAAACGACCTTCAGCAGCGGGGCTAGACCAAATAACATATGAAATGTTAAATAAACTTTCAGCAGATTCTAAACACGTACTGCTTCAAGCTTTTAATAATGTATGGGAAAAATGTCAAATAAGTGATGACTGGAGAATGGTAAAGATAGTTCCAATTCCGAAAAAGGACAAAGATCTGCAAATATACACAAACTTTAGGCCTATTGCTCTACTGTCAGTTTTCTTAAAAGTGCTAAACTTAATGATCAAAAATCGCTTTCAAATTTTTCTAGATAACAACAACATACTTCCGACAAGAACGTATGCGTACAGAAAAGGCAGATCCGCCGCGATATGCATAAACGATCTACTTCATTCTATTGTTACAGCCAAGGAAAACAATGAAAAAGTTATATTAGTGTCCCTGGATATATCCAAAGCATACGATTGTGTAAATATCGAACGCTTACGTCAAATTTTACAAAGTTTTAACTGTCCACACCACATGACATGCTGGTTTTTACAATTCCTCAGTCGCAGAATTTTGGTCCTAGGTAATCAAAAAACTGAAATATGCAACGGTTTACCTCAAGGTAGCTGCTTAAGCCCAACCTTGTTCAATGTCTACACCAAAGGTCTCCACAATATAGCAAACCAAAATACCCATGTTTTTCAATTTGCCGATGATTTCATTATCATATCAATTCATAAGGATTTTGAAACCGCTTCCATGAACCTGCAGCGAAAAATGAATCAATTCTGTTCAATGCTGAAAGTACTTAATCTTACCTTTAACCCAGAAAAAACATCAGTCATGTACGTTGCCAAAGGAGCAAGATTAGTTCCTGAAATTAAAATAAATAACGTAACGCTAAAAAATTCAAAATGCATAAAATTTCTTGGAAGACATATTAAAAATAGTCTCTCAATTAAAGAGCACTACGAGGAAGTGTTAAAAAAATGCAAACCTGCTGTTAATGCTGTTAAAATGGTCTCATCGGCTAAGTCCGGTATGTCACCACAAGTTTCTCTGAAACTAACGAAATCCCTAGTTTTTTCCAAATCTCAATATGCAATGTCATCAATGGCACATGCACCAAATTACATCAACGCTAAAATTATATCTTTTCAAAACCAATTGCTTCGTATCAATCTAGGCTTAATAAAATCAACACCAGTTCAAGTCATATATGCTCTAGCTGCAATCTTGCCACCTAAACAACGGGCTCAGTACCTTGCTGCCAAAGAACTTCTTAGATTAAAAATCTCAAACCCGGTAATCTATAGTAAAATTGCTTCAAATCCATCAATCAAATCCAGCCTTGGATACATATATACAAAATTTCAATACACCTTTGATGAACTTTCGTCTCCAATCAGAAGCAAACCTTCCCCTAAAGTTCAAACACAAATGGAAATCTGCCAAATACCAAAAAATACAGTTCCTAGGGAAATGCTTAAATCGCTATACCTTGAAAATATTAATCAGTTAATGGGCGAAGGTTACTCTATATGGGCCACCGACGCCTCAGTGGGTGAAGAAAGCACCGGATGCGCTGTGTGCAATATATCGTGTAAACAAAATTTTCTATTCAAAATTGACTCCAAGGTCTCTTCACTTACTGGTGAACTGCACGCAATCGATAAAGCCATAGACATTATAATTGAGGATGGTATTGCAAAAGCAGCAATCTATACTGATAGCAAAAATTCATGCTTACTCTTTGAAAGAAACACATCACAAAATTACCTAGTCAGCAAAATATTAAACAAAATCGATGAATCTCCAATTACTTCAATAATTCTCGTGTGGACTCCTTCTCATGTGGGTATAAAACCTAATGAAACAGCCGATTACTTCGCCAAAGCTGCCGCAACAGCAGGAGCAAAAATAAATTCTGTCGTATCAATAAAAGATGCCTGCAGGTCAATTTATAACAAATTGTGGAATGAATGGTCAGACGACTATAAAATAATGTCTCAGAAAACAGGAAACTTCTTTGCCAACTTATTTCCAACACCACCAAAAAATCTTTGGTTCAAAAACTTACCCCTACCATCACACCAAATGAAACTGCTAAACAGACTTATGGCTGGGCACACTAAATGCAAAGTTTTTCTCAAGCTCATGAAAATAGAAACTACAAATACCTGTGACTTATGTGGATGTATTGAAAACGCTGATCATCTTATATTTGAATGCACGAAATATAGCAATAAAAGAAATCAGTTCAACTTTTTTAAGAAATATCAAAATACTTACCAATTGCTACAAAACCGCCAAACCACCGAGATAATCGAACTTTTAAACTTCATCGAAACAACAAAAATGACACTCTAATCATCAATTAAAAGGAAAAAAAAAACGTTTGCCAAACAAATATGAACAAAGAAACAAGAAAGAAAAGAATCAACTCTACAATCAATAACCAAGCATGAATACACACCTTTGTGCAAATCAGCCCTGGTATATGAGTATCTGCAAGATACTCAACCAACACTGTCATTCGTGACAGACTTCAAACACGAAAAAAAAAATTATATTTTTATGGTCGTATGAAGTTAGACTTTTTCAGACCAATTTATTTATTTTTTGTATGTATTTTAAATTAATAAACAATGGCTTGGATTTGATTATATATGGGTAGAAACATATTTTTGTATGCATTAAATAATCTTTTAAATTTTCGTCCATAACGAAAAACACTTCCAAAAATAGACAAACTTCAAATGGCTATACAAATTAAAATCGAGCTTAGTTTTCAAACACCCTTGGGGGGTTTGCTTTACTAATAATCTACTTTGTTTTCCCGTTGGTTTCGATATGGATACAATTTCTTGTTGTACAGTGTTATTAGCATTGAATTGTTTTTTTAAATTTTAAATATAATTAATAGCCAGTATTTGCGCTTTATTTGGTTACAAAATTACTAATCGCAAACAATTAATAAATGTATTATAATAAACAAATTGCATATATAATTAAACATTAATATTGATATTTCTGATCTCATTATCCGGCTAAATTTTCCACTGTGTTTTGTGAAGATTCTTCAAAACTAACTCGTTTATCCAATGAAATTTTTCTTTGAGGCATTTTTGCTAATGATGTCTGTGGTGCACTACTATCGGCTTCTGAAGATGCTGTAGGTGGTTTAACACCAACGGCAGCTTCTGATGTGGCAACACTAAGTTTACGTTGAGCTGCTGAGAAGTTGACCATAGCTTCTGCCGCTATAATACTGGCACTTGATAATAGTATAGAGACCTGCTCAGCTGATGGAGAACTTGTTATAATCATATCATCGGAAGTGTAACCATTTGTTGTTAGCAATTGTTCCAGTTTAACAAATGATTGTATAATATTGTTCTAAAAAATATACAAGAATTTTAAAGAATAGAATTCTCGCTAACTTTTATTGTTGAAAAACTTACTCTAATTGGTCGGAATATAATGAATTCAGTATCACGATTACTTAAATACAATTGCATAGATCTTTGTAGAGACGGCAATTTACTTTTGATTAAACGTTGTGTCTCTTGTATAACACTACTTATTTGCTGGGGACTGGCCCAAGGACTTTGTCTTAAAGCATAATTTATTTTACTTGGCTGTTGTTCTTGCTTAGATGCTGCAGCTGAAATCGTCTTTGCTTCGGAATTAACAACAGCTTGTGCTTTTTCAAGAAATACTACAAGAGGTGATGCCAAAGTTTGCACAGAATCTTTGATAAATTGTTCACAGACAAATTTCAATTGTCGATCGACTTCTTTTCGCGAGTCCAATAAGTGCTCCTTAATTTGTGGAGTTCCTTCTAGTAAGAATTCCAGTAATGCGTTATTGCTGCCCATAGAAAATAGTTGTTTACGTTTTTGTAATAGACCAAAAGCTGCTGTTTTTACTTTACTAAAATCTAATGATGTTTCTTTGACAGTGAAATCAACGCGAAAGGGAGCAATTTGTTCTCTCAATATAAGCAAGTGCTTAATTTCAAATAATTCACCATCAATAGGAGTCTGTAAATAATGAAAATTATTTGAAACTAGACCTTTTGCAACTGTAATTCGGAAAATTATCAATTGGAATTCAGAAATCATCAATTGATATTCACAGATTCCATTTGATATTAAAAAATATTATTTGAAATTTAGAAAATGTCAATTGAAATTCAGAAAATATAGTTTAAAATTAAGAAAATATTAATTGAAATTCAGAAACACATCAACTGTAATTTAGAAATCATCAATTGATATTCAGAACATTTATTTGAAATATTTTCTGAATTTCAAATGAAAAATCTGATTTTCAATTGATAATTTCTGAATTTCAAATAGAAATTCCAACGTTCAATTGATATTTTCTAAAAGTTGTAGAATGATTTCACATTATAAGAGCCTGTACCTTAGATTGAGATATTTTTGAAGCTGCAGTCGAAACACTTTGAATACAATGTTTTAGCGCCTCTTGTGACAGACCCTGGAATATAGGTCTATCAACACAACGATACAAACGTGATAAACATACTAGAGTTCGTCTCACGGTTGGATACCACATACCATGTAAATCAGCAGGAGAATCTATAACAAAAAAAAACAAATTTATATTTTGCGATTTTTTTCAGAACTGAAATATTTAGTTTTTTATTAACTTACTCATATTTCTCACACGACTGACACTTGTATCAACACTTTCTGTGTTAGAAATCAATGAAGATCTGGAATCAAAACGACGCAATTGTGGAGGATCTTGTAGAGACAAAGCTATACTCTAAAATTAAATGGAAAAAGAAAAGTCTATATTTGTAAAAGTTCAAGCTAACGGTCTGATTCTGAAATTAATATTATTTTTTTTTAACGGTCACAAACATTTTAATAACAAAATTGTATTTTTATCTATATATCAATTTAATCCTATGTATGAAAATCAATTTAATCAATAGATTACATAATTATGGAGATGAGTTTATGTTTGTGACAGTCAAAAAAAATTAATAGAATTCCATTAAATCGTTTTGTAAATTAACAAACCTCCATCATTTCTAACTTCTCAGGATAAGCTAAATCGCCTGCAGAAGGATTATAATTTAAAATATCCGATTGTAGGTATAAATGAGCTCTAAACACCAAACGCTCTTGGACATCTTGTAGCAATTGATTGGCAATAGTAGCAAATGCTTCCAATGCAGTTGCTGTAAAACAAATTTTAAACATTCGTACAGAACATATTGATAAATAACTGTATTTTAAAAATATGAAAAAAAATGTCAAGAAAGTTCAAAGCTCATTTCAGATATTCGTTTCATCGATGCAGTTTATAACAAATCATTGCATTTATCCGTTAAAGCCCAAACCAGACAAACCAGATAGTGCAATGTACTCACGTAAAAGTGAGTAAGTCAAATTTTTGAGTGAGTATGCATAATTAGAATTTTACTGAACATTTTTTTGGGGAGTTTCAATAATATGTATTAGCTTTTATTTTTCGCCGATTTAAATTTTTGGGTGTTTAAAATTCACAATTTATTTCTTCCATTAAGACTTTATTTGGTGAATTTGGGTGATTCACGTAAGTTACTCGTATTCATTCTTAATTGTGAGTAAAATCAGAATTTACTCACGTGAACGTAAGTGTGAGCTTCAATAATCCATGACTTTTAAATAGGCAAGGGAATGTTCCCTTATGAGGCCTATGTAAAAAACCAAGTAGAATATTCCAAATCCAAAAACATCATCTTCCAGGCCAACTCCTTGGTCATTTTTCGGCTAAGATAATTTTCTTGTGACAAGTATTTAAAAATAATTTATATAAGAATTTTCAAAAGGTCTACTACATTAGGAAACATGTATCCTAAAGTGAACCTAAATTAAAAAAAAAAAACTATCTAAAAGCATATCAGAAATTGAAGTAAGACCGACAAAAATTTGTATTTAAATTAAAATTTATTTTAATTTTGTTGTTTAAAACGGTTTAAAGTTATCATTAAACCTAGAAAGTTAATCTAGGTCTTTTAGAGCTACATATATGTTTTATATTTTTCAACTTTCCTGCTAAATCCTTCGAGATAGCTTAATTTTTATTTCGAAACATGAAAATTCATAATTTTTAATATAAAAAAACTGGAACATGAGGTTAAAGTATATTTTTTTTTAGTTTAAATTTAAAATAAATGCTATAGGTCGAAAAGACCTAGATTTTTTCACAAAAATTATATGGTACTTTTTTAGTGCTTTAGTGCGTTTAAAGAACCAAAACTATATGGAAAAACTAACACAAAGTTGACGTGTGCGCCTCTTGTGCAAAAAATATTTACATTTTATTTTTTTTTTTCTTTTACCAATAATTTGAAGGGTCTATTTTAATGTTTTATCGATTTTATCTTAAGAAACCCCTCTTTTTGCCTTAAATTTAAGCTTCTTTTTATGTGAAACATGTAAACCATTTAAAAAGACTAAAACTTGGAAAAAAAAAAATAAGAAAATATATCGAAGGTCCGATTTAGGAAACATTATGAAAATTTAATTTTTTTTTTTGTTTCTTTGTTTTATTTGTTTATGGAATCAATTATTTTTATTAAAATTGTGAATAAAATTCTTACCGTTTACAAAAACTCGGCTTGGAAAATTCCTTAAAACTTTTTTTTTATTCTATAAAAAATTATACTTTATATTGGGTTTTTTAAAATGACACAAATAGTGATAGCGGAAATTAAACTCGATGACAGTTTTGACATATTCATGCAACAACACTAAAAAAACGAAAGGAAACAGGCCACAATAGGGAACATTCCCTAACAATAAAAATATATGATTTTTAGAGCCATAGTATTTTGGAGGCAACAATTTTTTAAATAAGAAACTAAAAATTAAAAAAAAAAATAATTTTAAAAAATTTTAAGAACTGCCATAATTGAATAAAAACAATTTAAAAAAATCGTTAAAATTAAAAAAACACGGATATTAAAAGAAATCGCCAAAATAACACGAAATAAAAAAATTGCTAAAATTGAAATAAATTGTTTAAATTCAAAAATATTGTAAACAATTGAAAAAAATTGCAAAAATTAAAAAAAAAATCGCCATATCGTATAAAAAAAGTTTGTGAAGACTTTTTTTTAAAAAATATCCCAAAAACGGAAAAAATTAAAAAAAAATGTTAAATTTAAAAAAAAAAATACGCAAAAAAAACCTAAAAAAAATTTAAAAAAAACCTCCAAAAATGAAAAAGAAAATCACCAAAATAAAAAGAAATACTGAAATGCGATGTTTAACTTTCGAGCAAAACGTGATCTTAAAGTCTAGACAATCAATTTGGTATTTTGGTATGCAAACATTTTTTCTCTAGCTCTTTAAGTTTTTAAGATATAGACGTTTTGAATTTTGTTAATGCGATTTTTAGTTTTTTTTTTTAGATGAAAAAAATTTCCGTGTAAATTATCTATTTTAGTTTTTGAGAGTCAGGTGATGTTCCAAACAAATGCATTTGTTGCTCTGCGAAGCTTAGCATTAGAGAAAGAGCATCCGGTATTTGGGTTGAGTTTTGACTAATGTTGCAAACATTTTTAGCTCTTTTCGTTTTCAAGATATGGGCGTTTTAAATTTTATTTAGACGATTTTTTTTTTAATTTTTAACTCATTAATAGAACGTCATTGTCGCAAATTGGCTCATATTTATTTGCAGTTTATTTGTTGATTTAAATGTTCAAAATTATTTATTATTTGACTTTGTTTGATGGTCTGTGATGACCCTTACTATTGTTCAATTTATAACGTTTTTATGTACATGCATTGTTGTTGGCATGTTTTTATAAATTTTTGTATTCCTCTTTATATGTACATTGATCTTACTGCAGTATTTGGTTTCGTTAAGTTTTTTTTTATTTAATAAACCGTTACTCTATTTGGGTAGAAAGAAACATAACAAACAAAGTAGCTCTTTGCTACATTTTTGTTTTGTACAATTTAGTTTGTGAAGGAATAACACTGCGGTAAGTTGAAATGAAGTATCAATTTGTAATTTTTATTTACATGTTATTTTTTTATAGAAATGAACGCACCATACATAAGTACATACACAAATTTAAATGCATTGGTTATATTTTATTGTTGGTGTCGTTAAATTCGCCCCCTTCTCAAGCGACCGTCATGGATCCGCTGAAATTTTTTAACCAAAACTTGTTTGTCATTTTTTCCGCCTTAAAGCGCGGATCTAGTGGAAATATTAACAACCAAGGTTAAAAATTTGACAGCATACAAATCCTAGACGGTTGAAGATATTTTCAAAAATTTAAATTTTGTATAATTTTGTGAACAAATCTTTATTCAAAAATATATGAATTTTTTTTTAAGTTAACCGATTTTTAAATATGTATTTTGGAAGAAGATCGTGGTTTTTGATTATTTTTTTAAATTGCCATATGACAAACCTGACGACATAATTTTTTATAAGTTTGGTAGTATTTTAACAAAAACATTCATATTTATGTTTTGAGTGAAAACAGAATGAATTTTTGAATATTATAGACTTTGTGTATTTGAAAATTTCATCGTTCGATCGATCAAATTTTTAAAAATTATACCCAATCGAAAAAGTAATTTTGTAGCATACATTTTCATAGTTTTTCATCAAACATAACATTAAAAAATTAAAAGATTTGGTTTTTTGAATAATTTTTGAAAAAAGTTCCATCAAAAAAAGGTCGAAAATTAATTATTTTTTTAAATTATTTGGCAACTTGGATAGCAATTATTCTTGACTACGAATGGTTTTTAAATCACTTAATTATCTTTTCCCATAAAGCCGTTTAAAAGTACAGGGTCAAAATAGGAATGCTGTGTCAAAAATTAATTATTTTTTTTCAAATTTAGGTTTTTTTATATTTTTATTTTTGGCTATTTGTTACAATTTTTTAAATTTTGGCAATTTTCTCAATATTTGATATTTTTAATTTGGCGATTTTTAATTATGATGAACTTTTCCAATGAATTTGCATATAGCGTTTTTTTTTCTGTTTTTTGAAGATTTTTTTTAAATTTCAGAGCAATTTTTTTTAATTTTTGATAATTTTTTTTTCATTTTTACAATTTTTTTTTCTATATTGCGAATTTTTTTCTAATTCAGAGATTTTTTTAAATTTTGACATTTTTATTTTATCGATTTTTTTTGGATTTTTTGCAGCTTAAGCTTGCGTAAATAAATAAATAAAAAAATTATGCACACTGCAGAGTTGTTAATTTTTTAATTTTATTACATCGAATATGGAACATCAAATGTCATTCCTAAAAGGCTCAATCACATGATTGATTAAATCCTTAAATTGCAAATCGAATGAGTAAATAATCGATTAAAGTTCCAATGTTTGAATTCAAATTGATTGAATTCCATTGAAAGAATTCCAAAAAATACATTCCACGCGATTGATTAAAAAAGAATACAAATAAATAAAAATCGAATTCGATTTTTAGGGAATCCAATCAAAATAGAATTCAATCATCGAAGCTGCATTACTGAGAAAGTTCCTGTTTTAAACGTTGGCGAAGCGTCCAAATTTATTGTATTAGCAGTGCTTTTTTCAAGAACTGTAGAAAATTTAGCAAATTAAGTACTGGAAAGGCACCTATTTTAAATGATGGAAAAGCATTTGTATTTACTTCTATGCCATCACTTTATTTTTATTATCACCCATTATTTTTACTGGGGTAGTTTGGGCAGTGCTCCCATTTGATTAATATTGCTGGCAATATCAAACCTATCCAGCCTACATGCAGAAAAAAAATGGGGGAATATTATTGAAGTACTTAGTAATTATACAACTAAATAAGTTTGAAGTTAGTTTTACAAAGATCTTGTAAAATATTTACAAAGTTCTTGTAAAATATTTACAAATTTTTGTAAAATATATACAAGCCTGGTAAAAAATTTCTAAAAAAATGCATATATTTTACAAGAAATTTGTAAAACTAACTTGAAACTCATGTATGTAGTTGTATAATTACTAAGCACTTCGATAATAATTCCCCAGTATTTTTCTGCGTGTATATGACATCTGATTTTTTTAAGTAACTTATAAGTAACTTTTATAAAAAGAACGGAATGTAAGAAAATTTAAAGTTTTTTTTTATAGACAACCCCTGGTAAAGTTGATTAAAGGCTTTACAATGCAAGTATTTTATCACATTAAAATCGTTTCATTTTATTTTACTAGTTTTTTAAATTTATATGATATGACCACAGAAGACAAATATGTACGTTTTTGCTTTTTGCCACTTTACTCATATTTGCTTTTTTGCTTAAAAACATCTTTTTCTTAAGAATTTTGAGCTTTAAAAAAGCTTTTTTCAGACCTTCTCCACTTTAAATGCTTTTTTCCCAAACATTTTTACTTTTTCTTCTTAAAAAAAATATTTTTTTTAAACTTTTTTTAGTTTTGCTATTTTTTGAATATGTTACAATATTTTTTGCCATAAACACCTCGGATTTTGCCATTCTTTGTCTTCTCTGAATATGACTTAAAAAAATATGTAAAAAAAATCAATACATACGATTTTGTTGAACATGTTCTTCTAACATTTCTATTCTCAATATTGAACATATTTCAGCCAAAGTTTCCAAATGGTTTATGTGAATAATGAATGGGCGCATAGTGTCATATAGAATATTGCATAATCCCATTAGATAGGAACTATGTTATAGAAAAAATATTAATTTAGCATAACGACATGATTCTTATACACATATACATTATAACTTACGTTAATTGCTCATTTTCTAAAGCAAAAAATTGATAATACAATCTCTGTTCATCTTGACAAATGTTTACTAAAAAAGCACAAGAACTACGCATTAAAGCACAATGGTCTCCCTTATGTTGTGTCTTTATATCTTTAATGGCTTTATCGACAGCTGGTGTCATTATTGTGGCTCTTTCATTCAAATAGGTTTGTTGTAATTCCGTCAAAAGATTTATATACTCTGGACATATATCTACACGAGATTCTATCATTTGTGAAACTCTTTTTACTTTGGCAGCTGCAGCTTGATACTTGCCGTAATAAAGAGCAAAGGCTGCATCGGGTAAAGTTATAGCAGATTCACCTGCACTATTCACAGTTCCCTGATTCTGTTTGGGATGAAGTGTTGCTTCTGTGGCTTGTGACATGACCGAATTAACATAGTTTTTGATAAGTGTTACTGCCTTAGCTAAACAATGTTTATATTTAATTATAAAAGCAGGAGAATCTTTAAACTTTGGCTAGAAAAATGAAAAAAAAAAACACGATAAAATAACATTAACATTGTTCTTTAATCCAACTTACATGTTCTTTCAAGTAGGTTAAATAATCATCAATCTTATTTAGACATTCACGAAATGATTCAGATACCACTGACAGAGTGGGACTATGTAAACGTTGATTTATCAGCTCCACTTGATTAAAATATTGTAAACGTTTGTAAATTTCATCACCCAGTGTTTGAAGTTTCTCTTGTTCCTCGATCAGCTGTTCACTTGCATTGTTTAGAGCTTCGGTTTTCTCTGAAACAAATGAATACTCTTCCTTCAGTGTTTTCAAACGTTCCATGGCCTGTTCAATTTGTTGCAACATTCGGGCACATTCTGTACTTCGAGTAATCAACTGCTTTAGATAACGATGTGATACGACGTCACTGTTTTCATGAATCTCTGCATGGACACGATCGTACCACATCAGGAAATCATGTGTGGTATCAATACCGGGTGGCAATGCTTGTTCTAAATCATTAAGCGATAAAGAACTTAAATTATTATCATGCTGGGAATTTGTTTCTAAATCTTCTGGGGTAGATTGTTCCGTAGTGGATGTCTGTAATAGAAATTTAAATTTTCGATGATTTGTCAAAGTAAGCATTGTTTGTGAAACTTACCTCTGCTCCCTGGGACCATATGCAACTGATTTGGTCTAACCATTCATTTTGTTTTACATTTAATGCAGCCAAGGCATTGCTTTTTGATTCCCACTGAAGGAGACGCGCTCGAATTTTCCGTAAATTTTCATTTTCTAGTTGAACACTGGCAACGTCATCCATTTTGGCTGCATCCAAGTTTTTTACTTTATTGAGTCTCCAGTTTACAGCTGTTGTTATGGGCTGCCAAGTTTCTTAATGTACTAAAAAGGCAAGGGATGTCTTGTAGTGCCCATACAAAAATTGTTGGTTCAGAGAAAAAGTGTGAGCGGTCAACCAAAATGTTAAAAATTGCAGAAGTTGAAAAAATCAAATAAATTTAACAAAGATATTTAATAGAGTATCCAAATCCGTAACCGAAAACCAGTTAACCAGTTTTTTTATTTTCAAAAATCGGACGGCTTCGAATATAATGCCACCTCGGAAAATACATTACTTTTATACAATATTAAAAATATTAAAAATTTTGAAAAACTTTTTTTTTTTTAATTTTAAGACATAAATGTGTTTGATCTTCATAGAAAATCTGATTTTTAAAAACCCGGTTTCGAATACGGGTTTCATTAAAAAGCGGTTAAACCCGGTTTCTGTTTTTTGTTTTTGAATGAAAAAAATAATATTTTTAATGTTAATAATTGTGCACAGGTAATTTTCAGGGTTTTGTAATAAATTTTGAAATATCTTTTAATTGAACTATTTTTAAAATATTCGTTTCTCTGCTATCATCTGAAATATTTTTTTTAATTTGATTGCTATTTATGAAAAATAACTAAAATTTTTGAAAGTTTTATTAAAATTTAGTTGAGTAAAAATGTTTGTATGCAATAAATAGGGCAAGGAAAATACGAATGCATATTTGTAGTCAGTAGCCCAAAATCGATTTTGACCAAATACTCTTCCGAATCAAAGAATTTTCAACAAGATGGCATCGATTTGTTGTTGCATATTTTGTTATAAATGCATAGTTTAGCTATTTAATAATATTGAAATTTAAAAAAAATATATATATTTTATTAATATAAAAATAAAAATACACAATCAAAAGTATTTTAATAAATATAAAGAAATGAGTTTGGAAAAAAAAACAATTTTTTGCATTTCTTTCATTTGGTTTCAAATATTACTTTTAAAATTAGATACAAGTCAAAAAATATATTAAAAAGAGATAAAATTGTGCCACTAGTAAAAATAACGAAATGAACGATTGAACTAGAAGAGCGAACTAGGTCATATCGTTCATTTGAGTAAGTAGTTCAGTTGAACTAGCTCGTACACGAACTACACAAGTCTAGTTTTTATCAAGATATATTTATATTAGGTAGTGCTAGTAGCCCAGCTGCAAGATATATTGATATAGGTAGTCTTACTAGAACAACAACTACAACAAACAACTACAAACAATACAAAAACAACAGGGTTTTGACATTTCAAATTACTCAAGATAAATTCTTTGTACTGTCAAAACCGTGTCAGAAATGTCAAAACCAGGTAAGAGGAAGATAAACAGCTGGGCTACTAAAACTACCTTATAAATATATCTTGCCCAGCTGCTTATCTTTCTCTTACCTTTTTTTTACGTATGTTGGTCTTCGATATGTCAAAATTTCTACAACAAAACAGCGGTTTTGACACTTCGGTATACTGTAGGCAACAACAAAATGTCTGTTGTTTTTGTATTGTTGTTGTTCTACTAGCACTACCCAAGATATATTTATATAGGTAGTCTTAGTAGCCCAGCTGTTTATCTTCCTCTTACCTGGTTTTGACATTTCTTACATGGTTTTGACAGAACAAAGACTGTATCTTGAGTATTTTAAAATGTCAAAACCCTGTTGTTTTTGTATTGTTTGTAGTTGTTTGTTGTAGTTGTTGTTCTAGTGAAACTACCTATATCAATATATCTTGGCACTACCTATATAAATTTATCTTGCTTTTTATCAATCTTTTTGTTTTGCATGTTTAGTATATCGTCAGCTTATTATTGGTTTGACCTATATAAGAAATGACGAATTCTAGAAAAACGAAAAAGAAGGGTTACACAAAGTTTTCTTAAAATCTACATGATACATATTTGCTTTTGTTTTCCCCATTATTTGCATCATATATTCAAAACAAAACTTAAAATGTTTACACTTTTATATAAATTAAATCAAAAGTTTTTATGAAATATAAATACACTTGTTGTGTGCTCCACATCAACTGTTTTTATATGACTTTCTATGCTGCACGTCTATATACTTTGACGTCTAACAGCAATTCTCTCTTTTGTTTTGATTTTACGTTCGTTGTTTTGGTCATGCAGCTAAACAGTAATGAAATAAAATTTTAAACTTTTGTATGCAGTTTGTTAATTACAGCAAAACAATAATGAAGTATTTTTTTTAATTTTTGTATACAAAATTTACTCGATATGCTAAACAGGGGTATATGCATCAGACCAATGTTTATTAAACTTTAAAATTACGGATATAATGCAAAATCATTTCTGAATCTCTGATATAATACAGGATATCGAGAAACTGGTTTCTGAATTCGAAAAAAGATATTGTCAAAATATATAAGCGATTTCTAACTCATATTATTCTAATGGTCAGTGGGTCAAACCAATAGTATACTGACGATATGAAAGGAGTTGTTTTATTTTCTTAAATATTTTATAAATCTTTTTTGAAATTACTTAAAAAATGGCTCCACAGCCTGTGGTAACTGGTTTATCACCCAAAGAAGGGCCACCCGGTACTCGTGTGATTATACGTGGTGAATTTTTAGGAATGAAACCTACTGATTTAATAGGTAAGTAAAAGGTGCAAAACTTAGAATAACCATTGCCTAAAATGAAAACTTTCTATTCCAAAGGTTTAAAAATTTGTGGTTTCGATTGTCTCCTATCGGCCGAATGGGTATCAACCAACAAAATTATTGCCCGTACAGGACCAGCAAAAGGTGTAGGTGATATTATTGTTACAACTCGTAGTGGTGGTGAAGGTTCCTCTTCTGTGCAATTTAGGGCCATAGGAAATCATGAAGTTATAGGTCCCCTGAAAGAATCTGCAGTATGGATAGATGAGGCGCCTTCACAAAATTTTGCTTGGGGTAGGCGAACTTTAGTGCAGTCAGTTTTAACCCAAGAAGATCCTTTGGGGCTGTCCACCGAGGGCAACGAACAGAAAAATGTTGAGAATTTAAGAGAACTTTTTCCAAATAATAGTGGAGACTTATTGCAAGAAAATTTTTCTCCCTCTTTGTTTTTATTGGAAAAACATTCTGCTACAACATTTGCCGACCTTAAAGCGGGTCTTAATTATCTTAACCGCAAAGTGGAATCGCAAAAAGAGGGTCAACTATCATTTTTGAAATCAAACGCTGGATCTGTTATAGACCAATTGGACACTTTGATGAATATACGTGACAAACTACAAGATGACCAAAAACAATTTGGCCCGGAGCCCCTTAATGTTTTGAAAACGGAAATTGAAAGTATGTTGCACTTATAATTATATTTATATTTTTAACCCTTTAATCTGCTATTATAGATTCGATTTCCGAATCGGAAAATATATTCACTGATGTTTTGTTGCGCAAGGAAAAAGCTGATTCAACTAGAGCTATATTAATGGCTTTATCACGCCATCGATTTTTATTTTGTTTACCTAACTCTGTTGAAAAGAAGGCGGCAGCAGGAGATTATGATATTGTTGTTAACGATTATGCTAGAGCTAAGAGTCGTTTTGGTAAAACTGAAATACCGGTAAGATATTGAAAAGATGTGGAACGTGATGAAAAGCTATTGAATGCAATGGAAAAACAAGATTAAAATTATTTTAAATCGCTTTAGTTGAATCAGGAATATCGATTTACATATTTTTTTCATTTTTTTTTTTGGGATCGAAATTATAACAATAATTGGTTTGAAACGATAGTTTTTCATCACACCAGAATTTCAGGAATAAAATAATTGAATGGTATTTTATGTATATAGAAAATAGAGATGGGCACGTGCGTTAATTTCGACTCGCACCCATTCACGCTCATGAAAGAAAAATTTCAATTACGCAAAATGACTCACTAGAATTTTTTTACTACTCACGATCACGTGTGTAAATTCAGATTTTGCTCACACTCACGTGAATCACGCAAATTCACGAAACATAATCTAATCGGAAAACATAAAATGTAAATTGTGAATGTTTACCTCAAAATTGCTCTGAATATGTAAAAGTAATTTTGTCCTTTATTTTGTATTTTAAAAACCGAACAACAGTAAATCGACGGATAATTTTGTCTCACGGTATTATTTAGTAGCTTTTATTAGCCATATATGGCCTAACATTTATCAAAAAAAGGGTATAATATTACCAAGTACAGAAGGAGCATTTCAACTAATAACTATTTTTAGGAAAGTTTGTCAATCAAATTAGGAAAATGGTTTGAAGAAATATATAATGACATGTAACTACAAAAACTTGGTAATTCTTTCTTTTTTATTTTATGATATTCAAGCAAATAATAGTTCTACTTTGTGTATATACAAATCCTTATATAGCTTAATAGATTGTCCTATTTATTTTTGTTGGATTTAAAATGCAGCTTGGATTTAAAATGATGTTATTAAATTTAAATTTATTTATTAAATATTAAAGAAACACATAAAATACCTTTACTAATAAATTGTTGAATCATTCGTCACATTTTTCGCGATACCGGATTTCAGAACCATAGCCAGGAGTTTATTTTGGGGGGCCGAATTTGTTTTTTTTTAGCCAAATTTGGCTTTAAGCGAGTAGACAAAATGATATGACAATTTTCAAATTCTTAAAAAATGTTTAGCTGAGTGCTAAGAAAATCAACTTACCTCAAGTTTATAATTGAAGCTGTTTTTCTGCGACAACAAGGACACTTTTTCGATTAATTCTATATAGTTATTAGCCGGTATTGGATAACGTTATTTTGCGAATATTTCGTTAAGGTATTTTAAGGTAAACGATATTTTAATTTATATCGTTGTGTTATTTTAAGTTCAACGTTATTTTAAGTTATTTCCTTAGGTTATTTTAGGGTTAATGTTATTTTACGTTACTTCGTTCGATTATTTTAGGGTTAACGTTATTTTACGTATATTTACGTGTTACAGATAACACCAAAATTAAAATTTCTAAATTCTAAAATTTTTTTCAAGTTTTTAAAAACTAAAAAACATGAACAAATCGCGAGTTTTTAAATTTTAAAGATCTATTGTATAAACGGAAATGTCTATATTGCTCCATAGAGTCTTCCTTCGGTATTCAAAGTTATTTTGTTAGTGTTATTTTAAGATTAAAAAAAGTTCTTTGAAACGGTATTGAATCGTTATTGGTATTTTAGGGTTAGTGTTTGCCAACCATAATTTCAAATTAAATCGGAAACTATGCTTTTACGATTTAAAAACTATGCTCTTGAAAACATGTTTTACTTAAGTATTAAAACTTATTTTTCAGTACAGTTAGAGTAACTTCTGGGAAATTTATTTCAATTTCTAACAAAAAAAGTAGATAATTGTTTAGTCATATCGAAATCGGTAAAGTCGTAAATCAGAAAATTCAAATTTGAAAAAATGGCTTAGATTTTTAAAATTATTGTTGCCAAACCCCATAAAATATTGAAAAACATTAATAAAAAAAATATTTTAATTATTTTTTATTAAAAATATTTAAAAATATACTCTAAACTAAGATTTTGTTCTTAAAAGTAAAAAATATGCTCAAAAATATGATTTTGTTTATGAATATATGCATTAATATACTTTTTAGGGCAAAATATGTTTTAATAAACAATTAATGAATGCCAGAATTCATCAATTCCTATTTAACATAAAGGGTGGTTAAATTTCAAGGGCCGATGTTGATTTTGAATAAAACACAAACTATTTAGGAAATTATTGTAATTTTATTTTATTATGATATATTGGTATTACTCAATTATGTATGGAACAAAATATCGTCCAAATGGGCGCCGCGACCACGGCGGCACACCTCCATCCGATGGTCCAAATTTTCGATGACGCTGAGGCATAATGGAGGTTCTATGCCGTTAATGTGCCGAATTATCTCATCCTTTAGCTCTTGAATTGTTGCTGGCTTATCGACGTACACCTTTTCTTTCAAATAACCCCAAAGAAAAAAGTCCAACGGTGTGAAATCACATGATCTTGGCGGCCAATTGACATCGCCATTACGTGAGATAACACGGCCATTGAATTTGTTGCGCAAAAGAGCCATTGTTTCGTTAGCTGTGTGGCAAGTGGCACCGTCCTGCTGAAACCACATATCGTCCACATCCATATCTTCCAATTCGGGCCATAAAAAGTTCGTTATCATCTCACGATAGCGAACACCATTCACAGTAACTGCCTGACCGGCCTCATTTTGGAAAAAATACGGCCCGATGATGCCGCCAGCCCATAAACCGCACCAAACAGTCACTCTTTGTGGGTGCATTGGTTTTTCGACAATCACTCTGAGGTGAAAATGTGCCTCATCACTGAAGATGATTTTATTCGAAAATTGATCATCCACTGTTGCCATTTCTTGCCACCATTCTGCCCATTCACGACGTTTGGAATGGTCAAGAGGCTTTAGTTCTTGAGCCAATTGCACCTTGTAAGCGTGTAAATGCAAGTCTTTATGCATAATGTTCATCAACGACGAGCGTGAGAGGTGCAATTGTTGGGCACGACGACGAGTTGAGGTGGACGGCTCTTCAGGCACACTATCGCGAACAGCAGCAATATTTTCTGCAGTACGAGCTGTACGAGCATGCACTGGTGTTCTCACATCTTCTACAGACCCGGTTTGCTCGAATTTTTCCACGATTTTTGCGATTGTACGCACATTCGGACGATCAAATTGACCAAAAAAATCACGAAGTGCACGATATGCATTTTGATTTGAACGCCCATTTTCATAATAAGTCTGGATAACTTTAACACGTTGTTGGATTGTGTATCTCTCCATGGTTCAAATTGAGTAAGTCTGAAATAGAGAAATGTCAAATAAAATTCGGAAAAAAACTTGGCGTTTAGGTGTGGTTCACATTCAACATCGGCCCTTACAATTTAACCACCCTTTATAAATATATATAAATATATAAATATATATATAATATAAATATATATAAATATATTCTGGCAGCACTGATATTAGAGTCCATTTGGAAATGGACTTTTTGTATCAGGAACGTGTTGCAATATTGTTTGATTTATTCCTAAAGTAATCCATTAAGAAAAATACGATCGGCAGAACGTTGGCAAGACTACCGAATTTACAGTAGTTATCAATTGTATTTTTTTTAGAAATTATTACTTGGTTTCAGATTTATAAATTGTTTTCAAAAATTATCAATTGAATTTCAAATACTATTAAATGTATTTCAGATTTAATAATTGCATTTCAGAAAATATAAATTTTATATCAGTTTTTCTATTGTTTTTCAGAAATTAACAAATTAATTTGAGATTTAAAAATTGTATTTTAGAAAATACCAATTTTATTTTTGTTTTATAAATTATTTTTAAAATGATCAATTACATTTTAGATTTAACAATAGTAAGTATTTCAGAAATTACCAATTTTATTTCAAAAATTATAAATTTTTGAGAATCATTTATGTATTGTTGACCTTTTAAAATTGCATTTCATTCTGAATTGTCATCTTCTCTTACATTTATAAACAAATAGCGTTTTCTATTTGTAATAATAGTAACATTTTAATTATGATTTCAAACCTGACAATTCAAAATAAAATGCAATTTTAGAAAAATGTCAACGATACATACAAAATTGTCAAACCATACACACAGGGACCATGCAATGTAAAATTTAATAGGAAAAACAATCAACTAGAATATATTGTGTTGAAATATTAGTATACATACCGGATTTCCAATTCGTTCCCAGTAATGGTAACATTGGACTGACAACCCTGTCAAATAAAAAGCTTTAAGCTTTAAAGCTGTTGGCTAAACTTGTAAGAAAAGACGAAAATAGTTCATGTTGTTCGGGTAATCAATTAACATCACCGATTTTCTGAGGTTGGTGGTGTGGCTGTATTATTAGAATGAGGCTGAAGATGACCTATTCGATGAGGTCGAAAGTGCGCCACTCCCTCTAGCGCTGATCCACACAAGATTTGTTTCATCTTCTCTTACATTTATTAACAATTGGTGTTTTCTATTTATAATAATAACATTTTAATTATGATCTCAAACCTGACAATTCAAAATTAAATGCAATTTTAAAAGATCAACAATACATACAAGATTCTCAAACCAAGCATATTGTAGGTACCATACAATGTAAGATCGAATAGGAAGACCAATCAAATCAACTGGAATATGTTGTGTTTTTAAATATTAGTTAGTATACATGCCGGATTTCCAATTCGTTCCCAGTAATGGTTACATTAGCAATTGGTGTTTTCTATTTATAATTTTTTTTTTTCAGAAATTACCGATTGTGTTTTAGAAATTGTCAATTGTATTTCAGAAATTGTCAGTTGTATTTTCGAAATTATCAATTGTATTTCAGAAATAATTAGTTGTATTTAAGGAATTATTAAAAGTATTTCATTATTATTTCTGAAATACAATTGCTAATTTCTGATAATCAATTAATAACTGAAATACAATTGACAATTTCTGAAATGCAATAAATAATTAATCGGAAAAGTTTTGATCATTTCTTAAATACTATTGACAATTTCTGAAATATAATGAGTAATTTCTAAAAAAACAATTGATAAAACTAAAATAAAATTGATATTTTAATTATTTAAACTGCAATACATTTTACAGTTTCTGAAATTCAATTGATAAATTTTAAATTCAATTAACAATTTAATTTAATTTTAATTTTTAATTTAATTTATTTCAAAAAACCAACCGAGCCCTTCGGGCCATATTTAGTTGGTAGACCAACATTAACAATCAACTTCATTATGTCACTTAAAACTATAAAACCTTAAATATCCTATTTTCTAACAATATAAAACAGTTTGTATATAGCAAGTTTAACTTACAAAAATTTAAGAAAAAGGATTAAAAGAATTATTAAAGAATAAAGAAAATGGCATAAACTCACATGACAAAAAGTATTGCAGTTTAGAGAATTTTGAAAATTTATGAAAATTTTTGCACATCAAATATCATTTACAGAAGCATATTCTACAAGTTTACACTTGAATGTTTTTAAAGATAGATCAAAAGATCTAAGTGGTAAGGGTAAATGGTTCCAACACTTAGCTACACGAACATGAAATCGTCGTTCTTGAATAATATAATTTCTAATGGGATATAAAAGTTGAGGGTTTCTTTCTGTGTTCAAGAGTATAAAATATCTATGTACATATTCAGGGCAATTAGAGAGCATGACTTTATGATAGAATAATAGCAATCGAATTCGAACAAAATTATTAAAATTGCATCCCAAAAAATCAGAAATATGCCTCGAAACATGATCATATGGCTTCAATTTGTAAACAAAACGTATTATTTTATTAAACAGTAAATTACATTTATTGAAGTCATCGACACTACACCCAGAAAAAACTTCAATACAGTATAATAAGTTGGACATTAATAATGAATGTGCTATGCGTTTTCTAATAGAAAGTGGTAAATAAAGATTTAGGGAATATAATCTACGCAGGGTAAAATTTATTTTGGAACTTAACCAGGTTATATGTCGACCGAATTCTAGATTGTTATCTATTAAAACACCTAGACATCTCATAAGTCCGCAAAGACAAAAGCATCACACTTAAAACCATGAAGTATGTTAAAAAAGTCGTTCATATATAACACAAATAGTAAAGGCCCTATAACTGAGCCCTGTGGTACTCCAATGGTTACATCTAAACACTCCGAATTCGAGTCATTACAATGAACAAACTGCCGTCGTCCAGACAAATAAGAAAAATACAATCGATAACTTCTGAAAACAATTGAAATTGTTTTCTTTACGTCTATTGCGATTTTAGGGAAAAAAATGTAGTTTAGTTTCGAAATTAACCATTTTTATTTTTCATTGTAAAATCTCCCACCAATCCAATTACTAAAATACTTAGAAAATTGCACATATTCCACACAAACAATGCAATACAAGTATCCCTTTATTATAACCCTTTGTATATGAATATAAAAAACTCGTTGGGGAAACCTTTCCAAACTTTTCGATCGAGAATATTTTTTCCTTTTGTCAACGTTTATGGTTTTCAAATTACATCCACTCATCCTGACAATGCCTGCTTTCTATACAATGGGGCATAATGTTAGTAAAAGAAATTTTTAATCAAAAGCTTTCTAAATACAAATGTTATGATATTTGTCTAAAAGGCAATATTAAAAACTCTAAAATTAAACAATTGCAATAACGCTTTTACATAAATAAAAACATGCATTGAATTATAAAATATTTAAAAATAAAGAAACAGTGGTAAATTTAGTAAAGCTGTATTTTTTAAAGTACTTATTATGTGAATACAGTAAAACTCGCTTAAGACGAACTCGGTTAAGACGAACCCTCGGTTAATACGAACTAATTTAAAAGTCCCGACGTTTTGGCAACAAGTTTCATATAAAATACATCTTTTAAAACGAACTCTGTTAATACGAACCCTCGGTTATTACGAACTATTTTAAGCAGTCCCAAAAACTCGTTTTCAAACAAATTACCATGTTTAGTACACTCTTTATCCGTTTAATGGGATAGACCTAATATGAATTTCATATCCGTGGATGACTTTCTAGAAATAGATGCTAATGTTTTGACGTCACATATTTTATCAGGTGGTGAAATATTGGAAATTGTTAATCCTCCCGATGTTGAAAATTTGTCAAGTGATATATTCGAACAAAATCGTGTGCCGAAGAAGCTGACAATCATATTTTGGTAATAGAAAAACTTATAACGAATGAAATCGTTAATTCCGTCATTCAGAAAAAATAACAATTTTTTTTTTTTTTAAATGAAGAATTTTAATTGAATTTTTAGTTGTGAATGCATGAAATGCTAATTTTATTTTTTTTTAAAAATCTTGTTTTTGTTTTCATAAATACATATTTTTTATCGTTAAAAAAAAAAACCCCCGCTTAATACGAACCTCGCTTAAGACGAACTAATTTTTTTGGTCCCTCGGAGTTCGACTTAACCGGGTTTACTGCACTATCAAAACTTTTCTAAAAACATTGGTAAAATATATACAAAAATATAATCCATTAAAAATGTTCTATTAAAATTTGTAATTGCATCTTTTTTAGTACATTCCACTTTGGAATACTTTACACTCTGACATTGTGAATGCGCTTTTAAATTCTCTACCAAAAAGACCGGCAAAATATGTAAAATCTTAAAAAAAAATGTAAATGTCTATTATAGGCTTGTTTTGTTTCTATACGCTTTAAGAAATCCCATACAAAATTTGACATTGGGCATGTTACGTGTTAACTCTTATTAGTTTGTAATTGACCACCTACAAGTGCACCAGTTTTAATTAGTACGCGTATATTTATTTAAAATTTATTGAAAATGACAGAAGACTTCTGTCGAAATATCGGAAGAATTAATAAATAAACGAATAAAAATTAAAAACTTTTGTTTATTTATTTAAAATAATTTATTCACATGACCTCAAGCCGACAATAAATCAAAAATTAAATATTTTAGTCGGTTTTTGAAACCTAATAACTTTTTAACAGCTCATTAGTTCAAAATATTTGTTTATAGTGTGTGTGTTAAGGAAAACAAATTTGCAATATTTTTTTTACCAAATTAATATCTTAATAAATTTCTAGCCGGTCTCGATTTATCAGACACTTTTGATCACTTTAATTGACGATTTTAAAATCATTAAAAATGATAATTTTATTATTTTATATTTAAAATCTGAATAGTAAACTAAGACTTTACATATATTCAGCTGATTCTATTCTACATAAAAAGCACTCAATTTTATCCGCCAAGAGGCATGAAAAGGAGTAGAAATATTTAAAGAAATAGGAAACAGCTAAGCATTTTTTATGTAAAGAAGATTATAAGCAGACCAATTAGATCATAAAATTTCGGTGGTTCAAATTTTCGCTCCAAAATGTTGTTCATATAAAACCGATCGTTACAAAAACCTCCTGTATCTTACAGCTTCGCTATAATCCTATAGACTTTTTTCTTTTTTTATTTGTTTAGAGAAAATCTCTCAAGCCCTAAATATTTTGACAAATAAAAAAATTTTAAAATTTGTATCCATTTTTTAAACTTTATTAGATCTTTCGTAAAGTAATGGAAGAAGTTGATCAACGAATTTTACAAATTCGTAAACAATTGCATGATAAAGTCATTAAAATGCCACAAAGTGTGGAACAACAACGAAAACTTATTAAAGCTTTAATAAGTTTAGAAGTTCAACAGTCGGGAAATAACATAAACGACAAATTACGTAACACTGATCCAGCTTGGGATGCTATAGATGCCAGAGCTAAATTTTTGGAACAGACATTTAAGCAAACATTTGAACAATATGCCAGTAAAGACGCCCAAGGAGCTGAAAGTGAGATTTAAATATTATAAACAAAAAGTAATTAAGTTCAAATATTTGAAACATTATTTTCAGAAATCAAAAATCGTGATATTACTCAAACGCCCAATCGAGTATTATTTTGTGAAGAGATCTGTGAGATATCAGCATCTCAACTACCGGACTTATGGCGTCTTGGACAAATGTATTTTACGGGAGAACTAAGAGGTCCAAATGATCCACGACCTGGAGATTTTAAGGTATATTTATGATGCTTTGTTTAAGTGGAAATACAAAATTTAATTTAATTTCTTTTTTGTAGCGTATGATATTAAATGCCATTGAGAAATTTTGTATTTACCTTAAAGTTGCCATGTGTGCCACAGATGCTGAAGCTCGTTCTCTACGACAATCTGTTGGTTTGCTATGGCCAATCACACATGGCTCCCATGATATTTTTAAGTCTTGGCTGCCGCAGTGTTTACGCTATACACGTATCACTTATGCCACCTTGATTAGCTTGGATTTGCCATCTTCGGCATTGGATATTGTGCAAAAATTCATAGATGAAACACGTTTGCATTGTTTTTCAAACATTTTCGAAAGAGCTACACAAAAGTGTGCTAAACTTACTGAATTGGAGACCTGGGAAATGGGTGTAGAAGATTTTACCGGTGCTACACTATTACCACAACGTTTAGAGGAATTGTTAATTGAAACACTAGAGGAAGCCCAGCAGGCTTGTATTAATCCAGAGATAAGGTACGAATTTAAAAGTCTATTGCAAGTGAACATACACAAAATATTAATTTTATATTTTCAGGGAAGGAAATCTTTTAGAATCTGAGTCTGATGGCCAACGTGAGGTGTCTTTACGTTTACAAAAACTACTTTTATGTTTTTGTGATGTTATCCAGGAATTGGCATTTAATTCACACAAAGAAGAGACTCCCACACACAATGTTTCTCAATTATTAGGCTATCCTAATAATAATCCAAGTGGTCCGACCTCGGGAAGATTTACTAGTTTATCTTCTTCTACCGCCATAACCTGGGAACAACGTATGTTATGTTGTTTGGCAAATTGTGCCTATTGCAATAAGAGTTTTTTCCATAAAGTAGGAAAACTGTTTGAAAAGTAAGTCATTCTGTCTCAACTTCTTTTATAAAGTAAAATAATTTGTTAAATTTTCTTAGATATGGTTATCCCTTTCCATCTTTGGCTATTGAAACGGCACGTTACTCGGTTAATAAACTATTTTCCAATATTTTAGATGCTTATGTTGAGCATAAAGGTGATCCATTGGTTGGCACCATTGAACCCTCCATGTATTTGGGTGCCTTTCAATGGGATATAGAAATGTCTATTGGTCAATTACGTCCCTATGCCCACGAATGTTGCGATAATTTAGTTGGTGTATATTCCGAAATATTTACAGTATCCCCAGCTTTATTAAGACCCATTCTTGAACCTATAGTTTTAACAATATCCGAAGAGTTGGCTCGTCTAATGAGTTGTGTAACCCAATTTAGCTATACCGGAGCTATACAAGCCAGTGTAGACATACGTTTGCTAAGAGATGCCCTGAAATTATATACTAATGAAACTGCCAGGTAAGTTATCTGTTTAATTAGACATTTTTAAAAGTTTTTCTGAGATTGCCTTATTTAAAAAAAAAAAACCAACTGTTTTAGAAACTATTTCCTCGAAGCATTGGAAGCTATAAATCCTCCCCTAAATACGGAACAACAAAATAAGGCAGATGAAATATTGGATCTTGTAAAGGCTCATATGAAATTACAATTAATGTGTTTCACTGTTAAGGAACATTAAATTAATCAATTAACATTAAACATTAAATTAATCAATTAATTAATCAAAGAAGCAAAAAAAATATATTCCATTAAAAAAAATAATTAAAAATATATCAAGACCTAATTCAATACTCTCCGTGAACCAATTTCTTGAAAATCACTTTTTGATGGAAACCTATTAACTGATGACAGCTACATTTTGGACAAACATTTCGGAGAAAAATAAATTTTAGTACCTTTTTTAATATTTATTAATTCTCTATCAATCCTAATCAATCATTTTTGAATGCAATATTCTCTATCAACCCAGTTAAAAATGTATTATTATTTATTTATTTACAATAATATAAGCCTTTAAGGCCAAATGTATTGCTAGAATATAACATACAAATTCAGTCTGTGTCAGGCATTTGCCGAGTAAACAACGTTTTTCTCTTGACGGATATTTAACGTGTTATCGATAATTTTATAGTTATCGCGTGTGTATTTACATAATTTATTTTTTTGTTGTTTGGACAATTTTTAATAGATTATTTTCTTTAATTTGGTATACAACTGTTTTGTAAAAGAGTGTTTTTCTGTGTAACAATATGAACGGGGTTCACCCCCCGAACCACAACAGGTTTAAGGAGCTTGCTCCTGAGGCCGGAAAAGGCAAACCCAACAAAAACAAAAGATTACGCTCAGAAGACTTCGTACCTTTGCCAGGAAAAACTGCTAATGATGAATGTCGACCACGCTTCTTAGTTGCGTCAGCCAGATCACTAAAAGAAAATGCAGAAATATTACCTCTAGCCTCCTACAACGTTTTTCAGGTTGAAAGAGGACTGAACTTTATATCACGTGACCGTTTGGAGGTCAATGAAATGAAGAGTGGTGATCTTTTAATTAAAGTGCCTGACAGTAAAACGGCGGAAAAGTTTTTAAAGGCAGCATATATTGATAGCATCCCTGTAAAAGTTACACTTCATAAAACATTGAACACTACACAAGGACGAATTTTCTCAAGAAAAATCATAAATATAGCAGAGGAAGAGATACTTGAATCTCTTAAAGATCAAAAGGTAATAGAAGTACGCAAAATCACAAAAAAAGATGGAGACAACATAATCGCAACAGGGGCTGCAATTATCACTTTTGATCTATTTTATCGCCCTGAAACTTTAAAACTTGGTTGGGAAAGAGTAGTTGTTGACGAATATATCCCAAATCCCATGAGATGTGTTAATTGTCAGAGACTCGGCCATACAAAGAACCGTTGCAGAAGTGTTGAACATTGCAAAGATTGCGGCTTTCCAACACCTCACCAAATATGTTCCCGCAAGTACTGTTTAAATTGTCAAAATGATGCACACACCTCAAATGATCCAAATTGTCCAACTTTTTGGAAACACAAATCAGTCAACTATATTAGAATAATCAAAAAATGCACTACCAGAGAAGCCTGGGAAATTTATAATGACAACCCTGCTACTAATACACTTAAACCAATTTTAAGAAAAGGTGATAAAACACCAACATACGCACAGATCTTAAATAATGGATCACCAAACAATAAAAATATGCAAACCAAAACAAATCAGGAAAACGAACAAAATATAACATCAACAAATTTAAATTCGACTGTTGAAAAAATACCACAGAAGTCTCGCTCATCAAACAATTCACCCTCAAAACTAAACAACAACAAAGTAAATTCATCTCCTAAAAAATCAACCAACACAAGCACAACTAAAAAAACCTCAAATACTACTTTAATTTTACAACAACAAACTATCGATGCTTATGAAAATACAGCAACCCAAATAGAATCACCCAACAACTCATCATTTTTACCAAACTCTTCAAATAACTTTTATACAGATGCAATTAGTTTGGAAAATGACACTTCTGTTAGTGATGACATTTTCATTGAGAATATAGATAACGATAACGATAACACAACAAAACATATGTTTATTGATCAAAACATTTCTGAGGAAATGATTATCAATGATATAAATCAAGGTTTGGACTTAAATAGTCCACCAAGAATAAATTTGAATAACTCTGAAAATAAAACAACACCTATTACACAAATGTATAATAACTTTCCCCAGTTAAATACATTAATTACACCAAATACTTTAAAGAACACCATGCCTAAAAGAGGCAAAAAATAATTTATTTTTATTATGGATATTGGCCTAAACATCACTCTTCTTCAATGGAATATACAAGGATTTATAAAAAATAAATATGCTCTTGAACTTCTAGTTGCCAGACATAAACCTAATATTATAGCTTTACAGGAAACACATATAATCGACAAAAATCTACACATGTTACACATGCCTGGATATAAAATTTACCACCATAATAAAGATTACGACTATGCAAAATCGGGAATTGCCCTACTCATTAAGAGTAATATTAACGTCACACAACATGCAACATCTTCTGCAGATTTATTGTTTCAGTCTATTATCATCCGCTGTGGCACAGATCTACAAATAACAAATATATACAAAGAGCATGATTCAAATTTGACAACCTCTATTGTTAACAGCATATCTCTGGCTCATAATACACATCATCTTTTACTGGGCGATTTAAATTCACAAAATGTTTTATGGGGTTCTGCTCTTAATTCTTCTAGTGGGAACATCTGGGAGACTTTTGCAGATGATAAGGGTTTCGTTATCTTGAATGATGGCTCGCCAACTTTACTCAGTACAAGACATACTCTTACCTCAGTAGATGTATCCATGTCCAGTGCAGACTTTGCTCCGGAATTAGTTTGGACTTGCTTGCCCATGCCAGAAGTTGGAGATCACTTTCCCATTAAAATTACAAACAATATAGAGGTAGTAAAGAAACAATTTTCTTCCAGATTTCTGGATAAGAAGGCTGATTGGACTCGTTTTGAAAAAAAGGCATTCGAGGTTGCCCAAAATTTTGAAAAATCTATAAATATTAACAAAGAAGCTGCTCAATTAAAACGTATACTGAGAAAGACAGCAAATGAAACCATTCCAGTTAGTCGTAAGCCAACAACTAAGAACAATCCAGTGTGGTTCAACTCCGAAATTGCAAAATTGTTACAATTAAGAAATCAAGCCTGGAAATTATTTAAAAGACGTCGTACACAGTCTAACGGCATAGAATATAGAAGAGCATGTGCAAAAGTTAAAAGGGAGAGTAAAACCGCAAAGAGACTTACTTGGGAAAATTTTCTTAACTCATTGAATCCTAAAATGGACGTTCGTTTTTTGTGGAATAAAGTAAATAACCTAAGAGCTGACAGAATTAACAACTTTCCTACCATTTGTATCAACAACCACAACATTTTTCATCCTAAGGAAATTGCCGACCGTTTTGCAAATTTTTGGTGTTCACTTAGTTCAGACGGGGCTTTTGATCCTGAAATTGTGGAAAGTAAGAAAAACCTTGATATTGATATTTTACCTCAATCTAGTCGGCAATATGCATTATTGTATAGTAAAATTAATATCACTGAACTTAACGACACTTTAAGAACATTAAAAGGTTCAACACCTGCCCGTGATAAAATTACATATTCAATGGTCAAACATGCTCCAAATAGTTTAAAGATTCGCCTCTGCGACTTATATAATAATATTTTAGCAAATGGAGTATTCCCACAGGATTGGAAAACGGCTATTTTATCACCAATTCCCAAACCCGGCAAAAACCCTAATCAATTGGATGGGTACCGGCCTATATCGCTATTACCAGTGCTCTCTAAGATTTTTGAGAAGATTTTAGCTAAACGATTCTGGAAGCATACAAGGGAAAACATTTCCAAATTGCAACACGCTTTTATACCAAGGCATGGAGTACATAGCATTTGTCATCAGTTGGAAGTGATATTAAGGGGAAATTTAAAAAATCGAAAACACAGCCTTGTTCTCTCAGAGGACATAGAAAAAGCATTTGATAGAGTAATTTCAACGTACATCATACTTGAGCTAAATGAGTGGGGCATTCCCAAGGAAATTTTAAGGCTTATTAAGTCGTTCCTGGATAACCGAAAGGTGACCGTTAAAGTTGACGGATACTTCTCTTCTACATACCCTTTGGATAATGGAGTCCCTCAGGGATCCCCGTTTTCTGTAGTTCTTTACACTATTTATGCAAACTCCCTAGCCAAGGCCATACAAAACCTACCAGGAATTGATTATGTTGGTATTTATGCAGATAATATTTTTGCTATTGCTTCCGGGAAGGCGGAAGTTGTTCATGCAAACTTAGACAATTTAGACCTTAAAGTTCACAACTGGGCAAAAAGCAGAGGGGCAATTGTTCCAGCTGAAAAAATTGAAATACTTCACGTTTGCAGAAAAACAGAATGCAACCCTAACACAATAAGTATCAGAAACATCGAACTACAGATTGCTGAACAAGTGAGAATATTAGGTATCCATTTCACAAGAAATCTTCTTTGGAACGCTCACGTGAAACATTTGACAACTAAACTAAGCAAAATAAACAACCTACTACGGCTAATTTGTTCGCGAAATAAAGGGCCTCATATTGAAACTGCACTTAACATTTGTCGTTCTTTAACTATTGGTGTGCTGATGCATGGCATCACAATTTACGGTTGGACCTCTAAGAGAAACATGGCTAAACTCAACACTTCCTTAAACAACTGTTTTAGAACAGCTTCCGGATTGCTTCGTCCAACACCAATTCAGTTACTTCGTCTTGAGGCAAATTTTACAGATTTTCAAAGTCTATTTGAGAAGAGCTGTGTCGGCCTGGCATCTAGGTCCATTACAATAACATCGGACGGACTTCATGAAACATTTTGGAGACATCTTAACAATCCTTCAAATCGAATATCGTCTTCAATTGGAAACGTAATTTTTCTTTTGAGGGAAAATAATTTATCAATACCAAGGAAACCAATCACCAACAATAGCGCGGGCGCTATTGTTAGGGTCGATGACAGTTTAAGCGTATTTAACAAGAACACTACAAATCCAATCTGTTTTAAAAAAAATGCTGGAGGAGAAAATTTCATCTTATTCACCGACCTTGACTCTTTATACAGATGGTTCATTTCATAACGGTTTAACGTCTTTCTCTATTGTCAATCAAATATCAACATCCCAGTTTGAAGTTGTTAACGAAACTCGTTTGCCTGATTACACTGGTATTTTTACTGCTGAGATTGCAGCAATTAATAGTGCTATTGGTTACTCAGCGCAACATAGAGGCACAACATTAATTTGCACAGATAGCCTTAGTGTCACCAGGGCTCTAATAAAAAATCACAATGGCTTGTATGATGACCTTTTATACCAGTCTACAAATAATCAAACGTTTATACTTTGGATTCCTTCTCATATTGGGATTAAAGGTAATGAAAGTGCCGACAGCGCTGCTAAGGGCGCACTTCATTTAAACGAAATCACCGAAACACCATGTTTTTCAAAAGCTTTATCAAACCCTTTTAAAAATATACAAAGGCAACAAATCCCTCCTTCCATCAGGCCAAATTACAACAAAAATTTTACTAGAAGCCAATGTATTATGTTGGCACGATTAAGAGTTGGTAAAGCGGTTTTCAATACTAAACATTATTATGAAAAAACGGACCCACTAAAATGTTCTTTTTGCGATGTTGTCCTCACTATTCCTCATATACTCGTCGAATGTCCGAATTCCAAAATTGATGAACCGCTTGAGAAGATACTGGACTGTAGAGCTGACGACAATCTATCTACCATACGAAGAAGTCTACAGAAGCATAATATTCAAAACGTATAAGGCCAATTATCTTTAATTATTTAGATTTAAAACTTTTATTTTTTTTTTTTTCTTTCGAAATACTAAATTTAAAATTTAATATTAATTTTTTGAGCGCATATGGTCTGGTTACCCGGCGCCTTTTTTGTTATATTTTATAAATTTACTTTGTAAAATATTTTTGAAATAAATAAATAAATAACATACAAATTCAAATTTATAATACAGCATTTCTTAGACTAAGATAAATATTAGTGTATAATGTGTTAATCCTTAATACAGGATAATGTATACGTATGAACTTATTTTAAATCGTGCAATTTTCTTTTTTGGGCAAGACTTTAGATCATCATTAGTAGCGTCCATATCACTGCTTTGTTGGCCTTTAAACATTATTCAATAGTCTAGTTGACAATGTTCTGGAAGTAATATAGCATTTTATTCTTAAATACACTAGGTGTTAATAAAAAGTTTTGTAAATATTTAGTTCGGTAAAGAATTATTAGAATTATTATTACTACATTAACATTACAACATACAGTGCTGGTCAAATCATTTTTTAACTGTGATTAAACTCTTTTTTGCCTTGAGGTCGTCGAACGTAATAGAGTTTTGTCAAAAATGGCTTCAGAGCTTAATCGAAGAAAACTTATTCTGCACAAATATAATAAAAATAAAAGTGTTTCCATACGTTTGATAGCCAAAAAATTTAAACAACTATATTACACGGTAAAAAAAGTTATTAAAATCTTTAATGAACGGTTGTCGATTGAAGAAATAAAGCGTGGAAGTGTTGGTGAGCATGATCGAAGGGATCTAAAATCAGCATAAAAGGTAATAGAAGCTTTTAAAAAGCAACATTTTAACTCGAGCAGTCGCGTGTAAAATCAAGAAATCGCAAATTTTGTTCAGAATGTCAAAAAGAGTAATCGATTCAAGTGTTATAAAACTCAGTTATGTCCAGACAGGAATGCAAAATAAAATTTATCAGGAAAAACAGGCAGTCGCCGTCTTTACGAAAAACAAATTAACAAAATATAATTGCGCGATAATGGATGATGAAACATATTGCTTTGCAAACTTCCGGTACATTGCAGGAAAAGACTTTCACACAGCATGTAGTCGTGGTGATGCTCCAGATCAATATAAATTTCCAAAAAAAAGTACCTAGTTTGGCAAGTAATTTGTTCTTGTGGGAGAAAATCAAGTCATTTCTTTACAACTGGTACAATGAATGGTGAAATTTTTTTATTTTTATTTATTTTTTTATTTATCTGTATTTCCATACAACAAGACATACATCTTTTAATTATAGTATGGAACTAGAAGAAGATTTATAGACAAGAATGCTTAAAAAAGCGGCTGTTACCATTTCTAAGATCTCACACTACAAAACCGGTATTTTGGACCGACATAGCCAGTTGTCTTTATGTAAAAGCCACAATTGAATGGCATAGCAACAACAAAATCGACTTTGTACAAAAAGAACACAATCCACCAAATTGTCCAGAACTACGTCCAATAGAAGAATATTGGTAAATTATAAAAGGAACTTTAAAGAAAACATGAATGACAATGCCAACTTTAGAAGAGTTCATATCTATATGGAATTTGGCAAAAAGAAAAATGGATGAAAGTCTCGTGCAAAAACTAATGGTATGAAATCGAAAAAAAGTTCGAAGTTTTGCTTACCAATCGACTTTTAATTATTTTTTTTTTTTTACATTTTGGTAGTTACTATAAATATATATAATAAAACAATAAAAAAACTTCAAAAGCTATATTTTATATTTTTTTATTTAGAAAACAAAGTGGTTCGATTTTGGTTATTTCAACCTTTAATCCACAATAGTTTTCAAACCATTATTTTTTGCGTCCCCGCTATCAGTCTCACTTGTAGATGACGCCATTTTCTCATATGTTTTATTTTATAAACTCAAACAAGTTTTACAGTTACTACATGACAGTTATTTTTATAGTAATCAGTAGTAGTTGTTTTTCTATGAAATAATAGAAAACAACTATTGTGACAGTTATTAAAAACAAAAAAAAAACAACTAAAGAAAATTACCGTATTTTTAACAGTTGTTTGAAGCAGTTATTTTGGTATTATTTTAATAAACAACTACCAAAACAATAATTTATCAGTAAACAGTTGTTTTTTGTTAGTTAGTTATTTAAAAATAGAAGATTAATTTTTAAAATTCTCTTCATAATCTTCTATTTTAAAATAACTAACAAAAATTAACTGTTTACTGATAAATTACTATTTTGGCAGTTGTTTATTTAAGTACCAAAATGTATGAGCGTATCAATAATAACTTATAATTGATACGCTCATACAGTATTGTTCGAATTAATGTGAACACAAGTGATAATTTTTACGAAAACTTAATTTATTAGTAACAAACAAAGATATAATACAATATTTATCGGTTTAATAGAAAATATGACCACCATTTGCTTCTGTGCAACTCGATTTGGCATATAGTCAATGAATGTTTTATAGTTTTTCGATATTTTCTAATTTTGAAACCAGATTTCATTTCACCGCTTAATTAGTTTTGAATTCGTTGTACAAACTATTTTTCGAAGTATTGCTGTTAATAATAACCCACAGGTTTCCAATTGGATTGAGATTTGGTGAGTTCCCTGTGCATTCAAGGCATAATAGCCTAAATGAATAATAAAGAATATAATATAGAATGCGTCGTTACTTAATGACTATCAACACAAAATATCGAAATTGGCATTGCTTTTGACCTAAACATATAGCCAACTATGAAAACAACAATATTTAAAAAATTATTTTATGTTCGTATTAATTCGAACAATTTACCCATCTAAACAAAATTCCTAAAATTCGTGCGCGATACGTATTTCTAACAGAACCAAGCTTTTCAAAATAAATTTGTCAGTCTAAATCAGGACTTTGCTTTTGCTTTAATTTAAATTCCTGACAATGATACTTAATATGAAGTACTTTGCCTGGTTGGGTACTTTGATATGCAGTAAAGTAACAGTAAGATATGTAGCAAAATCCCATTCGAATTATCCTGTTTCGATTTAAGTGCTTTGTTATTTGGTTGTTATATGTTGAAAAACTTTAAAGAAAACGTCGTAACTTCAATAAAATTTAAAATTGTTTTTATATATTTTCTGGCTCACAAAGAATTTGATTGAAGTTAGTTAAATATTTCAAAAATTTCCAACTAACTTTTTTTTTGAGTGTAGGATACTTTATTGATTGATTTATACTTTAAGAATTAGGGCATAAATTAGTTTTTTGAATCTTCTGTAAAAATGTGTTTTAATTTTTTTTTTTATTTATTTATTCATTCATAGAGCGTATTGAATGTATACACGCAGAAAAAAACTGGGGAATATTATCCAAGTGCTTAGTAATTATACAACTACATAAGTTTCAAGTTAGTTTTACAAAGTTTTAGTAAAATATTTACACATTGTTGTAAAATATATACAAGCCCAGTAAAAAATTTCTAAAAAAAATTCATCTATTTTGAAATTTGTAAAACTAACTTAAAACCTATGTAGTTGTATAATTATTAAGCATTTCGATAATATTCCCCCAGCTTTTTTCTGCGTGTATAACATTATGCTAACTTAATACCAATAAATAAATCTTTATATGTCCTAAATAAATTGCAGTTTTTTTAATATAAACCAAAGAGTATATAGGGTAGAGATATCGATCACGATTTTCCTGCAAATTTGTGCTCACGAGATTTGTATGGTCACTCGGGTCTGTTAAATTCCTGCGTGAAGGGAAATGAAAAATTATAAAAATAGTGTTTTTCTTATTATTCTAAAATAAATCGGTACAAAAAACAACTTAAATAATTAAATTGTTGATAAATAATTATTTTTTGTTTAAACTTTAGTTTTTTGTTTGTAAACACTATTCTCATTTATCGTTGAATTATGGCAGATTATCTCTATCTCATCTTAAGAGATTTTTTTTTAGTAATTACAGACTTTAAAAATCTACAATCGAAAACCCCCTGTATGAACTATATCAAAGACAATTTTCTAAAAAGACCATTCTTTGATTATTAAAGGCTTTAAAATTAAAAAAAAAAACTTCTTTTGCGTATTATGAAATGCATTTTATTAAATATTTTAACATTGTATATAAAAAAAAATAAAAAAGATAATGCAAATGTGTATCAAGTTGAGTTGTTGTTAAATTCTAAATTTAAAAGAAAAGAAATAACAAAATTTATTTGCATACGATGAAAAATGATTTAAAGTTTAATAGTACGAAGTATATAATTTGTTAGGCTATACTTTTGATACACATCGTGAAAAAAGTTTTAAAAGTTAATATTTTCAACTTTAAGGCTTTTAAGCATAAACGTTAGAACATCTGTGGCTTCTTCAATACGTTTGGATGTCGGCTTACCAGCACCATGACCAGCTTTACTATATACACGCAATAGAATAGGATTATTTTGATATTCTGAATTACGTACAGCTTCCTGCAGAGCAGCAGTAAATTTCAATGAATGCAAAGGACTAACACGATCATCATGATCGGCTGTTAGTATCAAAGTAGAGGGATATTCCTCCTTGGCAGATTGAGGTGTATGTACATTATGGAGTGGTGAATATTTTAATAGATTATCAAAGTGTTCCTTTTCATCAGGATTACCATAATCGGAACACCAGGCATGACCTATGGTGAATTTATGAAAACGTAACATATCCAAAACACCGACTTGAGCAACAGCAGCACCAAATAGATCAGGTCTTTGATTAATGCAAGCGCCGACTAAAAGGCCGCCATTTGAACCACCTTGTATAACCAAACGATCTTTAGTAGTATAGTTATTGGCCACTAAAAATTCGGCTGCCGTTTGGAAATCATCAAAGACATTTTGTTTATTAAGCAAGCGTCCAGCATTATGCCATTTTTCACCATATTCACCACCACCGCGTAAATTCGGATAAGACAGAATACCATCAAATGAGTCAATAAACATTAAACCTGAAATGTGAGTATTATAAATATAATGTTCAAAGTTAAATAGAATAGAATAGTAGCCCTGTTCCACGTACGATACTGCGGGTACCCAATTTTACCATAAAGCGTTTCTAATTGTCAACATTGTGTGTAAATTGTGGTTATTGTGGGTAAATTGGATTCCCGCGGACACCCGTGTCAGCGACGTCGAAAAAACTATATTATATATGTACCTGAAATGCTAAATGATGGTTGCATGCTTATGTTAAAACCACCATAACCATATAAAAGACATGGTCTCGGCTCAATAGTTTCCGTATTTTTATAGATTATAAACATGGGTACTTTTGTGCCATCTTTGCTTTTGTAGAATTTTTGTTCTACTTTGTATTTTGAAGGTGAAAAATTTTCCAAATTCAATTTTATTTCACGATGTATTTTTGGTTTAAAATCATTCCATTTGAAATCATAATGATAAATGGTGCCGGGATTAAGGAAAGAGGAGAAATTATAAAATATCTCGGAATATTTTTTCTCACCCGACAAGGTCACAACGGTTCCAATGTCTAAATTGAATTTATTAATAAGTTTACCATCTTGCAGTGAATTAACCTGTAAGGCACTCTTGACATCTTGGATATAGCATAGAATAAGTTTATTATCATCAGACACATTTGACCCAATCTAAAACATTCCGTTTCATGTTCGGCTATTAAAGTTTCCCAATTCTCCTCAGCGTGATTATTAAAGTCAATGGCAATAACACGATAATTTGGAGCATTCTTGTTCGTTCTAAAGAAGACCTTCGAACCGATATTGGTTATGTAATGATAGTCGGCCTCAAATTTGTCTACAATTTTATTAACTTTTAGTTTGGTAGTAATTTCTCCTGCTTCTTCTAAATTGGAAAAGTACACAATATTATCACGGCAATCTTTAACAATTGGCATAATAAGATATTTGCCGCAATCGGAAACCTCCGATTGTATACGCCAGTTGGGTTCTTCTGGAAATTCTGCAATTAATATATCCTTATCCTGCGGCTGTCCCAAATAATGATAATATAACTTTTGGTATTCATTTTGTTTGGTCTCTGAACCATCTGTTTTTCCCACCTGGCCGGGATAGCGGCCATAAAAGAAACCCTTGTTGTCTTTGGTCCAAGAAATATCCGAAAACTTAACCTTTTCCAATACCTCTTCTAAGTCCTTGCCAGTCTCAACATTGCGTACATATATTTTAACCCAATCCGAGCCACTTTCACTTAAACCGTAGGCCATATATTTGCCATCTTCGGAAAAAGACTTCTGGGCCAAGGCAATGGTGCCATCGGTGGACAAAGCATTAGGATCGAAAAATAAACGTGGCTCACCATCTAGCGTATCCAATTGATACATGACACTTTGATTTTGCAAACCGGTATTTCTATAAAAATAATAATAGTTTCCGTGTCGCATGGGACAACCATATTTTTCATAGTTCCACAATTTGGACAATTTTTCGTTGATTTTTTTCCACGCCTTAAAGTTTTCCAAAAACGGTTGACTAATTTCATTTTGCAAGTCAACATATTTTTTTGTCTCCTCCGAGTCGGGATCTTCTAGCCAACGATAGACATCTTTTATCTCTACGCCGTGCAACTTCTCCACTTGACTTTCATCTTTTCTGGCTTGTGGATAATTGATTTTTTGGCCAGCCGTTTCGTTTTTTTCACCCGTCATCGCTTCACCCGTCATCTTTAGCAAATCAAAATTAGATAAAAAACGTTTTGTGGAAGATAAAGAAGAAATTCGCTGACAACACTTTGCAATTTGCAATGGCCTTAATGCAAGAGAATAAAAAATAATTCTCATTGTGTAACGAAGTTAATAAACAGTTTTAATCTCATATTTTTGTTGTTTCTCCGTTGACACTTCTTTGTAGAGTTGTGTCGTTCATGAACGAACTAGTTCAATTGAACGACTTACTCAATTGAACGATATGATTCCTTCACCAATATTCGATCTTGTCGTTCAATCGTTCATTTCGTTCTTTTTATTCATAGAACAATTGCATCTCTATTCAATCAAATTGCTTGCAGAGCAATTATTTTTTTTAGAAAAAATAATTAATGTCATAAAAATAAATGTTTTTTTACATAAAATAAATAAATTTTGGTTAGAAAAGTTGCAATTTTATAACACTTTTTGTCTATGTACAGTAAAATTTGTGAACAAATCTTTAACATGAATAGTGCGTAAAAATTGTCAAAGGAACGACACAGTTCACAACAGGCAGATCAGTCACGAGTCAAAGCAAAAAGAACGATTTGAACAAACTAGTTTACTCACTCGAATTGAACGATAATGACCGAGTCACCAAAATGAACGATTAATCCCAATTCTACTTCTTTGCGATGTGTCAATTCCAAAGAGAGAGAAAGTGCAAGTCTTTGGAGACATTAAGTTTATGCTGCCACATTTTTTAGAATTTGTTGGGAATTTATTTTTACGTTTAATGCATACAAGTTTGTTACATACAAGTTTGTATAATTTTTTGCTGTGGGTCAAAATTATAAGAAATTCGGAAACTTATTGTTTTCGAGTTATCAGGCTTTAAAGTTCTGAAATTTTAAGTGTATTTAATGTAGTTTCTTCGTTTATTTAGCAAGATATACATCGTATAACAGCTTATTCAATTACCTTTGATATAATATATACATATATTAGCTAAATTTAAATGTTTTTATCAGTTTTCATAATTACTCATATTTTATTAATTCAGCTTATGGCCATTTAATAAAATTAAAAAACGAGTGTTTAAATTTCATTATTTATTCTTCCCTTCAATAATACGACCTATTATTATTTTTCTGGAATTAAAATATAAAAATGTATAAATTTTTTGAATTTTGATGATTCCATATTAGTTTTTGATTATTGAGAAAAAAAATGCATTTGCATGAAATTCCTTGCCCTACTTATTACCTATTGTAGCTAGAAAATAATGCCCAAAAGTTTTCGTTTGCTTTTTTCAATCTTTTAAAAAATACTTTTTTTTTGACTATTTTCAAAATCGTGTATTTTTTTTTTTTTTTTGCTCAAAAGAAAGCTTTCTTATCTTCCAAAATAGGGCACTTTTTGCACAAAAAATTTGTAATTGTTTGTAATCTGCTAGTAAAGACCTACTTTTGTGTTACCTACTAAAGTTTCCGAGATATTGCCATTTGAAATTCCAAATTTGGTTCCAATCAGGTCCAGTTTTTTGCTAATAATGGGACTAAGTTTAAAGAAAATCTACATACCAAAAACTAGGTCTAAAAGTAAAAACAGTACTAAATAAAAATCAGAGTGCGATGTTATACTTATGTAATAGCACTGATGGTAACAACTAGGATTGTCACTCGAATAAAAAATAAAATCGATAATCGTATTTGAGCGCTACTGATTGCCAACCACGTATAGAAGTAAAAAGTTAATTTTTATAAAAAGGAAAAATAATTTAAGAAAAGTTTTTTGTTCATAGTGAACTTTTAACCAAATTTACTAATCGTATCAAAATCTTTCCGTATTTGTAAAAATGTGTGTATACAGAAAATTAATCCTTTAAAATATTGAGCAATTTAAAAAATACCAAACTGTTAAAAAAAAAAAATCCTAAAAACACCAAACTGTTAAAAAAAAAATCTTAAAAAAACACCAAACTGTTAAAAAAAAAAATAAAATCCTAAAAATAGTGTGAAAAAATAATTACATTTTTTTTGCAATTCTTTTTATAGAAATTTGTCTTATTTAAACATAAAAAATAAATTTTTAAGAAAATATTAACCTATTGTTCTTTTTGGTACTAAAACTTATAACTTCAGTGCAGATACTTTTAATAAATCCAGATCTGAAAGCTTAGTCGATTCGAACACTTTTTATATGATGTTGCGAGAGTTCCATAAACTAGCGTTATGCCTAAGATAGTTAACAAAAAATGTGATATAAAAACGTAATATGGTGAAAATGTTAACCATGTACTAATTACCAATAGCTGTCGTCTGTGACGTTTCTCAGAACAATTACATTTCAAAATCAAGAAACGTTGGCATAAACGACATAAACGTTCACTACCCGAATTGAATTAATCACATTTTAAGGCCTCTAGACTGCAATGACAAAGTGATTTTGTTGTTTTAATTGAAATTAGAGGCATATTACACAAGGCAATTTTTGCATGCAATGTTGCGTGCAATTATTGTTTGTAGGCAAACGGGGTAGAGAAGCAAGCGGGGTAGCAAAATTGCACGGTTTTCGCTTTTCAAGATATTTTTTGACATTTCTTTTTGCTATCGTTCGTATTCTTGTTAAATTGTTTTCTTCGTATTCGGCTTCTAAAGTCTTGTGTATCAAAAATATTTCGTAAAATAAAAAATAAATGTGGAATAAAAAACTAGTGGAACTTTAACTTATAAAGTACCATTGCTTAAACACCTTTTTTATTTTAAATTATTACGAATAAATTAAATTTCAACGAATGAACAATTAAAGAAGATTGGCAAAATAAACGTCAAAAAAATTGCATGCAATAGCTCCTCGTGTAAATGTTTATGATTTTTAGAAGCAACTTTAAAAGAGAATTCAAAAATTGCCTGCAATTAACTTCTTCGTGTAAATTGCCTCTTACATAAATTTTTTAGCAATAACAAAATTTAATATTAACAAATTTCAAAATATATTACAACTTTTAAAATTTAGTGTGAATTCAAGTCATTTATGCCGAACAAAATGTTGTTATTCTCTTTTATCTACAGTGAACCCTCAAAAACGTGAACTAATTTTTGCAAAGGGGTGTTCGCGTTTCTAATTTTGTTCACGTTTGTGATTGGATTTTTTTTTTTAACTAATTTACTACAAAATTTATCCACTTAGAATAAATTATATTCCAAGTACTTTAGAACCAATCATTATATTGATTATTTAACAAAAAAATAAAATATGAAAAGATTTTGAATATTTTTCTCCTGAAAAGTTCTTAAATTCAAACATACATTTTCAGACAAAATTTTTAAATATTCAGACACTAGCCAATAGAAAAATATTAACATTTTAAGAAATCTTTCCTATTATAAAACTTTCTGATTTTAAATAGACTAAATTCAGAATCAAAGACAATTTTTGCATACCCAAATTATTGATTGACTTTTTTGATGTTTAACAGTTTTTAATTTCTAATACATTTACTATAAAAATAACTACTAATTCTATTTAAATTTTATTCCAAACGTTTTAAAACAATTTTGATATAAAATATTCTTAAATTCGGAGATACAGGAAAAGTGTTGAGTTTTTCTGTTCATGTTAGAAAAGTTGTTCACTTTAAGAACGCTGTGAAATTATTCTTCGGGGAATCCCCAAATTACTAAAATATTGAAAAATATTTTACTAAAATATTTCTTATAAAAAATGCGTTCACGTTTTAGAGCTATTGGAATAGTCAATGTAAAAAAAGTGTTCATGTTTCTGTGACGTTCATGTTACTGGATGTTAACGTTTCTGCGAGTCCACTGTATTCGTAAATATTATTGTACTGAAAGTTGCCAAACACCACCCTGCAATCGGCTAACCTTTCTAATTAAACCAGGATTTTATTCAAAATTTGGTAGATCTTTCATTTTGTTACAATAAGTAAAATTACGAATAAACCAATTTCTTTTGGTCTCTTCTGTCTCGTTTGGATCAAAATTACCCAATTTGAAAAAAAAAGTTAACAATACGTGAAAACATTAGTCCTTCGAAAGTTTTCTTTAATAAAAAAAAAAAAAAAATTCAGTTTCAAATTTTTAAAATCATAATTGATGATTTTGCTTTTATCTTATAATATTTTTTTATTATTTAAAGACTGTTTTTAATTTACAATAACCTGTAGTGGAGGATGATGTGTTTTATGCTCTTTGTAGAATACGTTCAAATGCAGCGGGTTATGGTTGCATACCCCCAAAATTTATTAGGACTATAATCCTTATATTTGTGGTCCTTTTACTCATATTGTGCACACACTTTGTATGACCTCCAAGTTTCCTGATGATGGGAATATATCAAGTGTTGTACCGATTAAGAAGGATGGCAAATCAAATTTGTTAGAAAATTTACGTCCGATTTCTGTTATTCCCATCCTTTCAAAGATTGTTGAACACATTATTAAGGATCAAATGATGTGTTATATTGATGGCAATAAACTGTTTCCCCAAAACTAATCTGGGGTCGAATGAGGGCATTCGTGGTCGCAATTTTGCTATCGAAATTAAATTTTTATTTCTGAAAATAAAACATGTAAACCAATTTTTTTCGATCAGGGATATTGTACTTCCGTCCTTGATTGAAAATAAATATAATACTTGGTGTTTTCATTATTAGTATATGTGCAGTTGAAGATTAAAAAAACTGTTTTCGAACGATTTCACTAGATCATGAATGACGTAATTCGGCCCCTGGTTTCAGTCGGAATTATAGTACTACAACTCTTCTTGTTGGGCTGACTGATTCCAAAGGACGTAAGCTTAATTAGAAAAAGTGTTGTTTTGTGATGTCGTCCTTGGATTTATCTAAGTCAAGTGATAATGTTGTGCATTCAAGATTGATAACGAGATTATGTATGTAGTTATTTTAATTTTTCTAAATCTGCTGGCAAACTTCTAAGCTCATGTCTTGAAAATAGGTCGAAGTTCTTCTCGATTGGAGATAAGAACTCTTGTACTTTGGAGGTTTCTCGTGGTGTTCCGCAGGGATCGGTAATTGGTCCTATTTTATTTATGATGTATTTGAATGATTTTATTACTGTAATAGATAATAACTGTTTTGAAACTTTTGTATATGCAGATGATGTACAGATTTTATTTTCTGGAGAAAGACAATTCTTTGATGTTTCGAAGGCAAATATAGAATTTTACCTTGTTCAGATTGCAGGGCGGATGGACACAAATGAGACATAAATCCTAGCAAAAGGAAGGCTATGTGCTTCGGTTTTGAATCCCGTGATTTAAGTGTTTCATTGAGAGGTGTTAGTATCAACTTTGTTTCTGAAATTAAGTGTTTTTGAAGATGATAAGTTACGTTTTTCGAAACGCTATGATTACATGTGTGCTCGAGTGAATGTTACGTTGAGGCGATTATGGTCTCTTGATCTATGTTTGTCTCTACTTGATTTATGTTTGCCTCTACTTGATCTATGTTTGCCCCTGTTAATTTATGCTTTGGAGATATTTACGGGTACTAGCAGTAAATTTATTCATCTTACATTTAACCGTATAGTGAGATATGTTTACAGACTTAGGATTAGAGAATGTCTCTCCGTTTGTGTTGGACTTTCTTTTGAGAATTTTATAAATCTGATGTTTTACAAGCTAATTAGAGTGAACTGTCCTAGTAACATTGTTGAAAACTTTAGTTTTTCATCGTATAAATTCTTCTATATACAAGAGATCCTTTAATGTGAGTATAACTAGAGTCTGGAATTCGTTACCTAGACATCTTAAAAGCTTTGTTGTTGCAAGTGCTACGTTTAAGAGCAAACTAAGGCAGTGTTTTAATCACTCACTATAATTTTAATAATTAAGATTTTTCGTATTTTTTTAATCGTCTACTTAATTTAAAATTCTTATTGCTACATTTTGGACCGTTAAAACTTTAGTTAAAATTTAATTTATTTTAGTCAATTTTTTATATATAAATTTATTTCACTATTTTTTTGTAAAAATTTATTGTAGAATACGAACCATATTTGGATCTATTGTGGGCTTGGGTTTTAAATAAATTTTGAATTAATAATTACCAAACTGTTATAGTATTATTTTTGAATGATTTTAAAATTGGCTCAATTTGACCCCAACAATCATAACGGATGGGGTATAATTTTAAAGGAGACAGAAGTGTTAATAGACAGACGACAACTAGATTACAGTTGTTGGTTTTATCAGCACAATATTTTCGTATTTTTTCTACATTAAAAAACTTATCATTCTAATAATGATCTCTCATTTTGTTTACCTTTATCATAAATTCAAACAATCAATTCCATTAACTCCATAGCAATTCCTTTTTTTAAAATTTTTGTTATTTATTGATCTGTGCAATAAAAAAGAATCATCATTCCATAAAATAGGACTTCTTTTTTTTCAACTAAAACGTGAACTTAAAATCTAGTTTCTACGACTGTAGTTGTTGGTGGTAGTTTGAGTTAATTGGAGACCACGAATATTGTGGAAGTCCAATAATTTCAACATTTCCTTGGTGTCGGGATCAATTTCAATGATATCTTGTTCCAGAGCAGATACGGCAGGAACATAGTTATCACGACGTTCACGTTCCTCTTCTTGCAATTTGATTGAAATGCCACGAACTTGAGAATGGCGGAGACGGCCCATCAAATGGGTAACATAACTTTAAGAAAATTGAAAAGAATAAAAATAAATACCATGACTTTTACACAGAAACTTGAAAAAAAAACAACAAAAAACTTACCCAGCAATTTTGTTTCTCAAGGGTTTAGTGGGGATAATGGCGACTTCTTCGCAGATACGCTTGTTGGTATGGAAATCCATAGTCAAGCGGGTGTAGTATTTTTCAATAATGACCTTAGCGGCCTTCTTGATTGTCTTGGTTCTTACACGACCCTTTTTGTTTTAAATCCATTACCATATCATCCATTTAATAGTTGAAAAAATGAAAAAGAAAAACGGGAACAATTAGTTTTGTTTATAAATTGAGTATTTTTGTTGAATATTTTTATGTTTATAAAAAAAATATAATAACACTTCACTTTATCACATCATTTTAGATCTTCAAAAAATATAAATAAATGATTGAATTTTTATTTAAGTATTTGTTTCTCAAAAATTTGTATTTTTTGGGTGTGAAAATACTTTTAATTTCTGTTGACATCACTTTATTCAGTCACATTACACATTGTCTGAACCTGTTAATTGTTGGATATTTAATGATGTTTCACGATATTTTACTAAAAAATTCGAAACAATGTAAAAAATTACAATGAATCGTTTCGAAGATATTCGTCAAAAAAAAATAACAAATTTTACTATTCTTTCAAAGTTATTTACATTTCAGAATTAATTTACATTTTAGAAATATCATTTTATTTTAATATAATTATAATATAAATATATACCATCTTTTTAGATGTTAATCCGTCAAAATTTCAACCGGAAAGAGATGGTAAAAAAAATTATTGTCAAAGCTGTCAAATTGCAAAAATTCAATATGGCAGCGCGTAAAAAGAGTTGGCAGCCCTGCTACAGTGTTGCTTTTTTTTACAAAACTATTGAATCTGGCAGCATCTTTACCAATGAAGACATTTTATGTTCAAGATAAACCAAAGTAGCTAAAGTGGCGGGGTGCTGCTAATTAAAGGTGACATCTCACGTTAGTTTAAATTTAAAATACATTACAAAAACGTAAATTGGTTTCTCTTAAAGTTCTAAACTTTTTATCACAAAACGCGCAAAACTTTCTCAATTGGTCGCAAACCATTACGTCTAGGTTAAGCTGTTCAGCGCAGGTCTTTTGGAACAAATATAGTTAACGGGCACATCACCTATATATTCTCGGCGACCTATATATTCCGAGTTATAGGCCTCTAAAGTTTGGATATATCATTGAGACCTTCTAACTTATCCTAAATTAGCCAAAGATTTGGGTTTAAACATAGTTAGGAATGTCAAAAAATTTTATATATATAAATCTGTGGTTAAAGTTAACGGATATTCTTTAGCTTTGGCATGCGTTGTCGATACGAAACAATATGGCTGTCATTAGAAAGATATTTTAGAGACCTTTAATTTGGTAAAACAACATTTTACAAAATATTAACCCATTGCAGCCCAACTCACGATTTTCAGTTTTTGTGATGGCACTTTTTTAAATGTAGTGATTTAAAAGTTTTGCAAATATAAGATAGTCAAAATATGACTCTCAATTATAGCCAAGACTTCAAGATTTATTCTAAAGTATCATAGTATCCAATAGTTTACAAAATACCATTTTTTAAGGCCGACTTCGCTGAGAAAAGTTTTTCTACATAAAAGTCGTCCATAAATAAGCCAAGAACATCAATAAAGCCCGGCTTCGCTATGGAATGTTTTTCTGTGCAACAGTTTTTATGGATAGATTTTAATGGATAACTTCACTGACGTTTATTTATATAGTAATATGCTTATAACAAAAGTCTTTGGAAAAAAAAAACAAAAATATATGGAATTTAATTCTAAATATCGGCGGTGTTAGATTATACCTTAAATTATAGCTTAAAGCCATAGTTATAATTATAAAACACTTATTTCGTACTATTAGATTAGTCAAATATTTAGGTAATCAGCGTTTATCTAAAAAGATCGTTTAAAAAAAACAGACTTTTATAATATGCCGCTTAGGGCCGTTATTACAATTTGCCTTTAAAGTAAATGTTAGTAAAAGGTAAAGTGAGCTATAATGTTTTTCAATATTACAACTTCCCAATAAAATAAAATTAATATTTTTGATAATGTGGCAGCACCAAACTAAAAACCGATTATTGTTTTATGAATTTTTTTTTTTTTTAGTTATTAAATGTTAATGGCGGTATAATCAATACACAAATTGCCAAGTTATAGTAAGCGTTTAACCCGAAACGCATGATATATATAAGATGATTAAAATCAGACGAACAGGAACATCAGCAACACATACACAACCATTGCCTTCGCAATGGAGGCTCAGCGAGATGAGGTCCCAATTCGCCATAAAAAGAACGAATTCCATCAGACCAACACGTGCACAAAACAACCATTGCCTTTGCAATGGAGGAGTAAACGATGTCTCCAAAGGAATCCGAACGGTTTGCATATGGCTAGACTCAACAGTCTAACGGCATGCTGAGACACGCTTTATAGTATTGCAAAAAAGAATAGAATTGGTTTATAAAAATACGTAGTGGCAACCAGAGTCCCAAGCCGAACCGGCGCAAGTCGGTGGCGCGCCGCCGCCGTTTAAATTCTCAAGTTTCGCGTCGCCGCCGACTCGTATTGGCTGAAAATATGAGTCGGCTTATGAGACGCCGCCGATTTAATCGGCTGCGCCGGGAAAAAGTTGTACTATGTGGCAATGCTTTTTAATGGCTTGTATGTTAAAGTTTTTTTTTTGGAACCATAGAAATAATATAGTACTATTTTTTGAAAGCATGCAAAATTTCTAGAAAAACCATAACAAATGCCGTTAAATTTTTTCAATGAAAAAAAAAGTATAATAACGAAAGAGTTTAGCTCAATATTTAATATATACTTTACAATAATTTCATTTTTATATTTTTTATTTTATTAGATGATAGTCGAATTTTAGCCTTTCACACAAAATGTATAGGAAAATATTTTCGTCATTAGTCTTACAAGGAAACTAACAGTTGTGAATCCACCGATTTTAATGAAACTTGGATATGTTGTTGAGGGTTTTCAAATTTTAGAAATTGATATTTTTTGGAAGAATTATTGAAGTACTCGAGAAAACAAAAATTTTGATACCCATGTTGCCTATGTTGCGGGTCCAGAGTTGCCACTTATTGCAAATATTAAAAATATGGGCTAAAGAAGCTCTTCGGGCGACGTCGTATTAAAGCCGAATGATTACGAAATTTGAAAAAAAGCACAGACACCCCTTCGATTAAATTAAATGAGCACCATTATACGTTAATTTGAACTCTAACTAAGGACAACTCCCCATATAAAGGAGGTATTCGAAAAAATTGTTTTTTGAATAACAAAAATATTAGGATATGTACAGACATGTTCTATACACCAGTGGATGCACCTTCCAAATACCTTTCATTTGACAACAACTTATAAAAGAAATATCTTTAAAAATCTTAAAATTGGGTCATTTCTGACCCCACTTTATAACCCCTAAACTTGAGATTGCCCACCTAAAAAAATGTGTTCAATATTTTTTGATTCTCTCCAAGTTTTATTTGAATCTGAGGATTCACCACTGTGTAGTTTCCTTGTTAGCTGATATAAGACGTTTTATAAATATTGTGAAGCAGTCATTAATTTTTATGAAATGATAAATTTTCTTTTGCAAAAAAATTTGTAAAGAGCAAATTAGCTTCTTCATATTTTTAAAAATTAAAATTTTCAAAATTCAAAAACTACAAAATATTTTTAAAATTTTGAAATTTTAATACTATTTAATTTTTCTAACTTTTAAATAGTTTTTATAATTTAAAATTTCGGAGTTTTAATTGATGTTTTAAATAGAAAACTGTTCCTATTTTAAGTTCAAATAATAAATTTCCTTCCTTAAAAAAATCCTATTTAAGCCGACAGTTCAGCCGCCGCCGTTATATACTTGTAAACGCCGCCGCCGCCGAACCAAAAAGTCCGCGCCGCCGCCGCCGATTGTTTAGGGTCGGCTTGGTTCTCTGGTGGCAACGTACTTTTATTTATTTGTTTACAAACAAACAATAATTTGTGAAATTCGGTTGTGAAATTCGGTATTTTCTTCTTCTTCTTTATAGAGCAGAAAATGTGGTAACTTTAAACACATAAACCTTATGTTTAAAGTTAAAGGCAACAATGTCTTCCCTTTAGCTTATCGGCCACTTTTAGCTTAAGGTATACTTATAATAACGAAAAACTAATAATCTGTCAGATAACATCCGAACTTTAGCTATTGGCAAGTTGTAATAATGGCCCTTAATGGGTTAATATTTTATATCTTATATGTGTATATTGCTTCGGTTCGATAATAAATGGCAAAGATAGAAATAATTCAACATATTAATTTTGGAGGTTCATAACTCAGTATTTGTAAGCCAAAAGTTTTTTCACCAAATAAACTTTATTAGTTAAAATACAAGTTACTTGACCACGATTTTTTTGCGCGTATATTTTGGTTTCCTTCATTACGAAATACAACACTGTCCCAATACAACAACTCTGTTTTTTTTGCTGACTTTTCTAGTTAGAAAAATAGAAAAAAGTAAGCAACAGCTGTTCTAACAAGAAAAATATAAAAACAAAAAAAAAGTGTTGTACACATAAATTCCCATACACATGTTGAAAATACAAAAAATTATTAAATTTAGTGATACAATTAAAAAAAAATCATATAAAGTAAGAATACATTTATAACGGATTGCATTGCATATAATACTGTAAGTAAAAATACGGCAGAAAAGACAGTCTTGGCGGGAATGATTAGCATTAAAAGTTAACAAAAAGTGAAGGGAATAGATGTTTCCCTTCACAATAAATATATAAATATTTATATTTGAACATATGTATATAATTGTAATTTACATAAAACCACCAACGTAGGGGTTTCTTTTCATATTCTTTTACATACTCTGCAAACGTTTTTATGCAAACACAAAATACACCAGACTCTTGCTATACGGCTTAAAGATTTTACATGATTTGTATTCTTCGATAACCCGTCTAGCCGAACGAAAATTCTGCATTGTTATTGTGCTCCAATCGGCTCCAAATTGATTTCTAGGTATGCACCAGTTATAATGTCATAAAAGTTCCATTATGATTCTCGTTGTTCTGCTTCCTCTTCGCAACAGTGCATACAATCATGCATTCAATTTGATATCTTAATATATGTTGGCAATGTCCAGGGATTCCTTCCGCGAATGTAAAGAAGGTCGTGGAATATATGAGTCCAAAATATTAATTCTTCTGAACGAAAGTGCAGTGCATGAACTTAAATAGCGATAGCTTTCCTACACAGTCTTTATACGCCATCTGCATGTATCGTCGTTTGTTCTACCAACCTTAACCATATGCTTACCTTGGGGTTAAGTTATACATTCATTCCATTTTCTTACTTTTTTGAGTTTTTGCCATGGAAAAGTATATAATGCACGGTAAAGTTAATCATAGTATTACACTACTAACCATAAATTATGGGTACTAGGTTCTGCAAAAGAAATGGTGAGTAATTAACCCGAACTCCGCAGTAAATATTTATTGAGGTGTAAAACTACCAGTCAATAAATTGTGAACGGCAAATCGTTGGCACCAGTGCCGGAGCGTGGGTAGGGAGGCAGGGGGCCCGCACCCCCTACCACAGAATAATTTGACAAATTTTTAAAAATGTCAATATAAAACGCATATTTATGTATTTTTGAAAGGAAAGTAAATTATATTATCAACAGAATTTTGTTACCGCAAGTCCGTCACGATTTGTTTAGTATGTGAAACAGAGACAACATATTGTATGTATGTACTATTTTTACACATTGCATGGAGTTACAGTCCGATTACGAAACGTATCCGCTACAGTAATGAAGCCTTAAGTCTTTCAAAATGATTAATAGTGAAAGATTTACAACTCGAAGCCGTTTTAATCAATAAAACATTCGTTCAATTTTATGTGGCAGGCAATACCGTTATCGTTTCAAAACCGTTTCAACTGATTATCGTTATCCCTAAAATACTGTAACCGAAATAATTGAAATACCTTTATCCGTAAAATAATATTACCGATATATCTAAAATACCAATGTCATTAAAAACTGTTACCGAGATAACTAAAATACCGTTATCGCTAAAATACCGTTACCGAAAAAACTGAAAATAAACGATAAAAGCGTTACCGCTAAAATACCAATACCGAAAAAGGTAAATTACCGTTAACGCTAAAAACCCGTTACCGAAATAACTGAAATGTCGTTACCCCTAAAATACCGTTACCGAAATAAACGTAAATAGCGTTACCCTTACCGATACCCGCATCGAATTGGTTTCCATCCAATTTTAATAGAAAAATCGAAAACTTTTTTTTTGTATATGAAATTTCTGAAACATTTAGTGAAAAGCATTTATTTTACCTAATGAAATGACTTTTTCCATATAAAACTGTCAACGAAAATCAAATTTTTGACCTCGACCCCCTTTTATTTTAACCAAACTTGGTATGGAAGATATGTAAGTGTCATATAGATCTGATATAATCCAAATTTTAGGTTGGTAGCTTCTATGGAAAATTTAACAAAAGTAGTCGTACAGGAACGTCCATATCTTTTTAACTGTTAAAAGTACCTGATTCATTGATACTAGAGATGGGCACGTTAGTAAATTTTGATTCACACACTCACGCTCACGAGAGAAAAATTCCACTCACGCACAATCACTCAAGATAATTTGTTGGTAAAACTTTACTCACTCACACACACCCAAAAATTTGACTCAAGCACACTCACTCAAGAATAATTGTTTCCTACTCACTAACGTTCACGCGAGTAAAATTAAGTTTTACTCACACTCACGTGTGATTCACGTGAATCACCGAAATTCTGCTCACGTGCTCATCTCTAGTTGATGCCTCATTTTGTTATCGTTTTTTAAAAAAAATTAAAAGAAAAAAATAATCCTCGGTTCAAGCGTCTGTATTTCAAAAAACTGTTTTTTTGTTTAATTACTAAAAAATAAAAAAGTTAGTTATAAATTATTCCCCTATGCTTTAAACCACGATAGCAGTAGATTTAAAATAAGTTATTAACGGATCACATAGCTTTCCCCATTAAAAAGACGTTTATGTACAACTACTTTTGTGAAATTTTCGAATATTTTTCATATTTTAAAACGCGATATTTCAAGATCCGCTGGGACTAGCTATCCTAAACTTGGACTATGTTCATGTGAAATCGGAAACGGTGGAGGAAAACGAATTGCTGATTAAATGTGTTTTCAGTCCAATTCTAAATTTTCTGTTATCAAACTTCTCAAAAGCCATAGAAAAAATCTTACATTCTCATGATTTTCTTCTGCACCAAAATCTTAAATATTTAAAGCTTTTACCAATAAAATATGTTTTATCTGATTCCATGAACATTTTTTAATTGAAAATTAGATTAAAAGGTCATTTTCTTTTAAAAAATATTAGTTTTCGGTAATTTAATCCCATAAAGTTTAATTTACATAAAACTTATTAGTTCTGGCTTTGAATATTTTTTAAAATTTTAGGAAAAAGAATGGAGCAATTGTTTCTTTAAAAATTCCTACTTATTCCCATGCTATTTGGCTGATAAAAACGTGAGGGCTTTTAATTAGAATATAATCAGGTGAATATAACGTGAAATCTTGCTTTACCATTCACTTTTTGAATATAAAATAATAAAATTATATTCCTCCCGGTTAAAAAATATGTACAAAAAATATGTTCATATATGGACATATGGTTGCGTATATGAACAAATATGGAAATATATGTTTCCATGGGCATATATGAAAATATATGCGATTATATATATTCAAAACTAACTCATATAGGGTCATATATGGAGGTATGTGATTTCATATTTGAAAAGGTGCTCATATATGGACATATATATTATTTCATATGCGCAAAAGAGGGTCATATAGTATATGGATTTCCATATGTGCAAAAAAGACTCATATATGAACATAAAAGGAAGTATATATGACTCCATATACCCCAATGCATATATTAACTAAATATTTTTTTAAAATTTAAAAAGGAAAAAATATATTAAAATTACGTACATAGTTTTTTATTTATATGATATATTTGATTAAAGTTGTAAAACTTACTGGAAAGATTTTGAAATATATGAAAATGGTGTATCCAATCAGATTTATAAACAGATTTTAAATGCCGATTGTAAAGAACTTCAATTCTTAATCTAATTCAAAAGGACTCTGATTCATATTTTTATTTTGTTGTAATACATAAATTGCATTTAAGTTGAAGTGCATTATTAGAGAATCCCCACTATTTACGGTAGTACCGTCCTTGTCAGTAAAATAAGTAGTTTTGTTTTTTATTACTTTAGTCTTCATTACGACAATATCAACGCATTTAACACTTATTTTAAAATTTCATTAAGCTCAGAAGCGGTAAGTCCATACAAGAGTAAAAATGTGTTTCAGTAATTATTGTTAACCTTATGAAGCACAAATATAAGTATAACCCTTACTTAAATTAAAATTTTAGATTAGAAGTTATTTTAAACATGACCTCTCTGATGACGTTTCATTACTATGAATTGTTGAACTGTACATGGTAGTAAAAATAAACCAAAAAATTTTTTTTTTATTTTTTTAAATAACAAAAAACAACTGTAAAAAATGAATGTAAAATCATAAAACAGTCATTTGATGTGAGTTGTTTTTTAAATGAACTACAATGTTAGTTAAAAATTTTATTTGTTCTACAAATGACTTACATTTACATTAAAAATAATGAAACTGTATTACAACCCAAACAACTACATATTTTTAAAGCAGAAGTTCCCTGAGTGTAACAAATAATCTATAGAGTTTTTTGTTTTCAAATTTATTATTTGACCCTTTCAGGAATATGTTGATAGATCTATTTCGGGAATTTTCTAGGTTCTCATCATCAGAACACGTTTTGAAAGCGGTAACAATCCCATGCCAAACATCAAACATTCATATAAACTAGTTTATTCACTACATGAGAACTAATATTCATATGAGTTTGAAGTTAAAGATTATAACCATTGATCAAAAATAAATTGAAAACTTGTTGGATGTGCAAGGTCCACCTCTGGTGGATATTCAATACACGTTTTTTGTTTATTCTCTCCTTTTTATATTTTGTTTAGTTTGTAAACAAAACAGGGGATGTAAACTAGGCTGTACTTTGCCTTTTATACAAGTTTGTTATAATTTTTCGACCTTTAATATAGAGTATGGCCTCGAACTTGAATAATTTTCATTTTCATTGCACAATTAAAGGTCGAAAAAAACATAATTTTTATTTTTAATAAAAATTATAACAAACCTATATACCAAATATATCAATGTTTCTTGAAACTTGAAGGATTGGACCATGTCCTACCAAAATTGCGACCCCAATGTCCAATAGCGTCCGAAAAAATATGTACCAAAATTATGAAAAAAAAATATTCATAATTTTTAACTTTGGGATCACCCTATTCCGCTCTTAGACAATATGGGTTGGTATGATCTGAAAACTACATTTATGCTTTGTCGATACATATCGCATTCGGAAAAATCGGTTAAAAATTGTAGCTAATACAACGAAAAATATAAATATGGCATATATCAACCGTTCGTCGTCAAAGGGTTAAGCATTCGCGTTAATCACGTATCTTTAACGGCGCAAAAATTATGGCGGTTTAAAGTTTCAAGAAAATAACAAATATTAAAATTACAATTTTTACTTAGATTAAATAAAAGCTACCTACATCAATTTAAAGTTCTCATCGTATTTATCACATTTTTATTACACCATCAAAAAATATTATTTATTATATTTTTTTTAAAAAAGAACACATATTTGCTTATACTCGTATACCGTTATAAAATATGTACATTAGGGCTATAAATTTTCTTTTTTTTTTTGGTAATACCTATATTGGCATGTACTCGGTGTACTCATTACCTTGTAGGGGGTAAAGTAACTGGTTACTTATATGGTTACATGCTGGGAAAAAGTAATGTGTCTATATATAGATTTTCATAAAAAAATGGATAAAAATTTTTTTTAACTGATATTTTTTTTAATTAAATAAATAACTTTTTTTTATTAAATAAATTACGTGGTCATGCTGGGATTCGAACCTGGGGTCTCTGGAATTTAACAATTAGGTGAGCACTCTACCAACTAAGCTATCGATACATATAATATTTTATTGCTTAAAATTTGAATGAGTTGTGCTTCGTGTTTTCGTTCGTGATATCAAAAATATACACCTTACAAAAAATCACAAAGTAATGTGTCTATAAATAGATTTTCAAAAATATATATTAATAATTACTTTACGTTTATAATTCATGCATTATGTAATTGATGATCGACAAGTCATTATTTTATGTTTTGAAGTAATGTAAAATGCAATGAGGTATCATTACAAGGTAATCCATGAGTGTTCAATTATCGGTAACTCATTACTTCTTTTTGGAAAATAATGATACAGTTAAGGAGTACACATTACAAGGTAATGCATTACTTTATCGCACCTATTACCATAGTTTTGCAGGGATAGTCGAATAGAACCAGGGCTGCTAGATTCAAATTTAAAAAATGCTTGACATTTACAAAAAAAAAAAAATCTTTACAATTAAAAACACTCGTATACGCGTAAAATAAATTAAAAATATGCACAAATATGCATTAAAAATCACAAAATATGCTTAAGAAAGTAAAAATATGATTTTTTTGGCAAAATATGGAACTTCAAATCGATGCAATTTGGTTTTAAATTTGATGATTCGGATAAATATTTAGTCTATTTATATCAGTTTTAGATCATCGAGAAAAAAACATGAATTTTCTTGAAATTCCTTGCCCTAGTGATCAATATAAAGAGGGGGGGGGGGGGGGGGAGGGGGGAGTATAAGTGTTGAAAGATTTTCAATGAAATGATCATTTAATTGTTACACAGCTTTGTTTAAATTTAAACTGCTTTATCAGTTTTTCGCCATCACGTCAAAATTTATTTTAAATGGACTTTAAAGTTTTGATTTTTCCAAAAAATTTGAAAATTCTTTACTCGTTTTATACAAGTATATTGGTATCAAATGAAGATGAGAACATTTACTGTTTTTAAAAAATTATTGCTTATAAGTTTTCACGATTAAAATTTCACAAATGCCCTTTTTAAAAATTGAATCCTTAAATTTCTTTGATGACTCTAAAATCGTCAAGAACACTCAAGCAGTGTTGCTCAATTTTACCTTGATTAATGGGCATTCTTTAGAGCCTTTGGTATTAAAAAATCCAAAAATCGGTTTAGCTGTTAAAAAGGCATACGTAAAACGCGAAGATACCTTTAAATGTTGAGTGCAAATTGGTGTATTTCAGTACAAATTTATCTCTAGGCGTCTTGTGATCAATAATTTATTGCCCACTAATTTCATAAAAAATTTATCTTTTGTAGTGTTATGTCAAAACTGCCTATGAAAAATATTCGATTTTTGTTTCTATAAGAAAACTTAAAAATTTTGACAAAACTAAGCAAGAAAAGTTAAATTTATGATATTTATATAAGGCCCTACAAATATGTATGTCAGAAGATCGGCATGTTGTTTGCTCTTTTTTTTTATTTTTTTTATTTTTCGTCAGACCAACACTCAGGGGATGCCCCCTATAATGCAATGCATTGTGTTGATATCAGGAAATTATGTTATGGGGAGGAGGAAAGAGGGAGTAGTGTTTGTGAATATTTGATTTGAATTTCGCTACATTGTAAGTGACAGGGAAGACTTCCGCGGGGAGTTTATTCCACATACGGCTAGTACGGCTGATGAACAAATTTCCCCTGTAATGCGTTGTGCGGTTCACTGGACAATCGACTACAAACGGATGAGCTCTGCTAGATAAGCGAGTGTTTCGAATGAAAATACGGGCCCTGGGGATAAGTTCACTTATCTCAGCAGAACAATTTCCATGGTAATATCGATAGAACAATGTTACACAACCCACATTCCGACGATGCTCCAATGAGTCAATAGAGCTTGATACCCTCTCGTCATTGATGAGCGCCGACGCCCTCCCTAAATATTAAGTAAATCGGAAGGAGTGAAGTACTTCTTACACCGTCGCAGGAAACCGAGACACTTGAATGCTTCTTTCGACACCTGGAAAACGTGCTTATTTCAACGGACATCAGACTGAATCCTCCTGCCCAGAACATCAAGAGTATCCGATTCTTCAATATTAATACCACCCAATTGAACAGGTGACAGCGTTAAATCCACGGACCTATGGGTTAACATACAACATTGGGTCTTGTTCGCATTAAATTCTACCAAATTTGCACGACCCCACTCAGAGATTGTAGAAATATCATAATTGAGTGTATCATTCATATTCTGCCTTTTGCCCCCAATCTCCTCAAGGCTTGGCCTACAATCGAAGGAAAATGAATGACAAATGTTGCTGTCATCTGCAAAAGAGTAAATAGGGTTGAAAGTTTGAACAAGAAGGTCGTTACCGACACCAAAAGCAATAAGCTTTGATATAAGCGCACCATGCCACACACGGTCGAACGCTTTGGAAATGTCCAGAGCAACCACCTTACTCTCACCAAAACGGTGGATTGACCGACTCCAACGCTCCGAAAGAAGAGCCAACAGGTCACCAGTAGAGCAATTTCTACGAAAACCATACTGACGGTCACTAATAAGTGAGTTCGACTCTAGATAATTCACAAGATGGTAATTGATCATGCTCTTCATCACCTTCGAGAGCGCAGAGCAAATTGCGATTGGGCGGTAGTTTTCAGGGTGCAAGAACCCTTTTAACTGCTCGAGTTCGGAAGAATATCATAGGCATAGTACACGGTACTCTTTCGAGCTCGGGCAGTGGTTGATCGCCATCCGGCAAGAATGAATTTCTTGCAAACATGCCAGCCAAGAGGTTGGCCTTATCAACCGGGTCAGTGAAGATTTGGTCATTCCTTATAAGAGTTGGAATAGTTGAACTAGCATTATCCTTTATTCTTTTAACAAATGACCAAAAGCTCTTACTGCCCCGAGGAGCAGAAATAACTTTTGTACGAAGACGTTGTTCGTAAAGAAACTTTTCACGCCTAAGTACTTTGGAACACTCACTTCTCGCACGTTTGCGTAGCAGATCAGTATTGGCATTACAGTTGTCCCGCCTATTTTTGAACACTTTCTCTCTGGATCTGACTGCGTCTCTGCAAGTCTGATTAAACCAACATTTATCCTTTGGTTTAGCCGAAATTTGCTTAGAGGGAATGAATAGTTTCATTCCAAGCAATATAACACTTTCTACCATTTTCGCAGCGGCATTGACGTTATTGTCAAGGAAACAGAGTTTCCAATTGAAATGCCGGAAAAAATCGTTGAGTTTAAACCAACGAGCTTTTTCGTAAATAAAAACTGAACGTTTTGCAGACGTTGACAAAACGTTACGAAGGTCGGAGAACGAAAAAGATGCGGAAATGGCACAATGATCCGAGTTTCCGAGAGGTGCAATAGTTCTTACTTCATATTTGTCAGGATGTGAAGTAAGGAAAAGGTCGAGAGTATTTTGGTATTCTCCTACAGCAGACGGGATGTGGGTCGGCTCGTTCACTAACTGCGCCAGGTGATTATGCGCTGCAAAAAGCTCATCGTAAAGGCCCTCGGGAGTTGTATGACTCGAATGGTGAAGCCAAGTGGAGTTGTGAATATTAAAATCGCCAGCAACAACAATTTCACTACTCGGACAATCTCCCAATATTCTACAGATGGAATCGGAAAGGACGTCGAAGCCATTAAGTGTATCCGTCCTATCCATGTTTGGGCTCCTGTACAGAAACCCGAAGTGCAATATGTGTGACCTGTTCCAAATGTTGCCGATGCTGGTACACAACATCATCGCGAACATATACCGCAAGGCCCCGATGGAAAATAAAAAGGGATAGAAGGTGATAACCAGGTATGCAGAAATCCTGAGGATCAGCATTCTCACTTACCTGGGTCTCACATAAGGCGAAAACATCCGGCCGATGAAAACGAATGTGAGCATACACGGAGAAGAAATTTGCTCTAAGCCCACGTATGTTGCAGAAATCAATACGGAATCTGCGTGTCACACCCATGAATCGAAATTAAAATCTAAATTCACCTTAAGCCAGTACAAGTGCCGGGTAATTTGTTTTTTGCTGAATGGGTTAATCAGTGACCAGTGTTATACCTTCGTCACTGACTAAGCCAACAACAAACAAGTAGTCTCCATTTGAGAGACTAAGTGAAGTATTCCAAATCCAAGTACATCAGCTTATAGGCCAACTCCTTGCGCATTTTTCGGCTATAGATTATTTTCTTGTGGGAACTAATTTAAAAAAGATATATAACAATTTTCAAAACAACACTCTAAAAGCATATAAGTAAAACCGCCTTAATTTTGTATTTAAATTGAAATTTATTTTAATTTTGTTTATTAAAACGTTTTATGTATCGTTATGTAATGATAACTTTTTAATTGCGGTAAAACAAACTATATTTTTTTTGTGAAACATATTAAAAATTGACTAAAATGTACAAGAGCAGGTAAAATGAAAATTTAATTTTAATTTTTATTTATTCTATTTGCTTATGTAATCAATTACTTTTATTAAAATTGCGGATAAATTTCTTACCATTTACAAAATTCCGAATTAGAAAATTCTTTAAAACTTGTTTGGGATTCACTTTCTATGTTTACTAAAAGTTACACCATATTGAGTTTTTTTGAAATGACACAATAAAGCCAAGAAAAGGGTAAAATGTAAGTTATTCAATTAATATTATCACTTTTAAAAAAGTGATAATATTAAATTTAACTCGATGGCAGTTTTGACATATTGATGCAACAACACGAAAGAAACGAAAGGTCCACGTTAGTCAACAGGTCACAATTGGGTACAGTCCCAATTGTGACGTGGAAAGTTATACTCAATTATTTTTTTTAAAGCAGAGGATCTCACCTCTCATTTGATATCAATATTTAAGTCTTATCATGAGTACAAGTATTTTAATATTTTGTTCGAAAAGTTGGAATTTTAAATTCCTTTTGAAATTAATTTTGACTTGATGGCGAAAAACTTAAAACGCAGTTTAACTATATGTGGCCTCTAGTTTCATGTCCATGTGCACGGTGTAATTTGTACAAAATATTAGCGAAATCGGATTATTAGTTTGTTTTCAAATGGACTTTGAACAAAAAGTGAGGCCAAAAAAAGTAGAATTTTTCCAAATAATATCTTGAATTTCATACAAAAAAAAAATTGCTTAATTGTCCAGAACTCTGAACAATCAAATGATATTAAGATTCCTTTTAAATTATTGATGAAGGCTACAGAACATGAATATGGTCTGCTATTATCAATTAAGGCATTAGAGATGCCAAAACAACTCTTTTACTCACTTTTTGTTCAGATTCCACTTGTAAGTGAAATAATGAGCCGATCGCTTTAATATTTTGCACGCATATTTTGACAACCTTCTTAAAGGTAACTTGACAAGAAAAAAGTCCTGTGTCGTACACAGAAGCAGTTGTATATTAAAATTTGTGACGGTTTTTTTTCGATCTCACTCCTTATTTTTGAGTAAAACATTGGTTATACATGACCAGTGCAGCGACTTTTAGGCACTAAAAAATAAAAAATATCCGCTTAAAATTTGTCGATTTTTTAAAATTGTATTAATTGATAGCGATTTCTTAAAATAAAATACAATATAAATGTCTTTTATCAATTTGATGTTTCTTATTTTAAGTGCTGTGTTAAGATTTTTAAATTCTTCCTCTTAGTTATTTTAAACACACAGAGAAAAATTTTGGGAATTTCCAACTGAAATTCGGCTACTCAAACAAAAATTGGTTGGTACTACTAAATGTTGATTGTCGCAACTAAATTCAGTAGATGCAAATAAATTTCGGTTGCAGGACTCAAATTATTCGGGTGGTTTATACCGATTTGAATGCCCCAACCGAATTTGTTGGTTGTATCAATCAATATGGCATTTTAAATTCGGTTGGCACTTTATTTTTCTGTCTGAATAAAATCTTAATTTTAATTCTAAAAAATATGCAGTTGCTTGCAAAATATTCAATAAAAATTTGTTGTTGTTTCGCATATGTTTTTTCAACCACATAAAGTGAATGTTTTGCCCGGTGTCTTCAAATTCAATAAACGATAGTATGACTAATCTATTGCAGAGATGTGTCAAAATTATGTTAATTGCTAAGAAATGTTATAATTTTGTTCAAAAGCAATAAAATTTAACACAAAATATATTTTTGTCTACAAATAATAATTTCCCGATTTAATTTACTGAAATTTATGAAGTATTTGATTGTTAAATTCAAATGAAAACTAAATGTGAGATTTGATGTCAGACATCATGGCAAGAGCCGATTGCATATCAACGATATCTTGATATTGCAATTACATTAAAATTAAGTGTCTTCACGTGAACTTTATTAAGCAGAAATAAGTTTGACAATTGCTTGCTATAATTTAATTGCATGTGAAGACTCGGGTTTTTAAAACACCATAACAGTTCTCGAATAACGGTTGTAAATTTGTATAAATAAAGATTTTTCTAATGAACCTTTGTTCAAGGACAAAAAGATAAGTTCTGAATAATTGCGTCAAATCGCTAAACTCTATCCATCTACGCTTTTTAATCAAAGTTTCGAGTCCAACGATAAACTGTATGAATAAAAAATCAAATTGTATCATTATATCTAAAACAAAAATTTTTTGTATTGCATTTTCACATAGATGCTCGCTCATATAAAAAATATTAAATTTTTCTTTAAAATTCATCTTACAACTAAAAATTGACTTTAATTTGGTCTTTTTGCAGTTTGGGACGAAATATCGGTAAGATTTTGTCCTACTTAGATTTATTTAGCAATCCTAACATATTTTAACCTACAGCTACTTTTCTTGAACAAAATATGCCAACAGTGTTTGCAACCCACAAATAAATTTAGTATATGTTTTGTTTTCTTGAAAAAAATTTGATTTTCTAGCTGCTGTATGTAACATACAAAATTTATATGAAATTTAACCTTCAGCCGATTATCAGCCGCCGCCGACACGTTTTCCCTCATAGTCGCTGCTGCCCATATTTTGGCGGCTAAGGGCGATTAACCCGCCAACTCTTTTTGCCTCGAACCGACGCCACCGACGTTTTGCCACGGCTTTGATCTCTGGTTTGGTGTATTTCCTAAACTAATAAAGCTAGAATCTCTAAATTTGGCACATAGCTTCATCTAATAATTGGAACAAAATCAAACAAACCGTTTTTTAATATTCGAATATTTTAGTAGTAAATATGATCTGAGGAGTTTAAAAAATTATTGGTTATAAGTTTTCACAATTAAAAATTTTACAAATGTCCTTTTTAAAAATTTTATCCTTCAATATCTATCATGCCTCTAAAATCGTCAAGAACACTCAAGCTGTGTTGCTCATTTTTAACTTGATTAATGGGCATTCTTTAGAGCCTCCTGGTATTAAAAATTCCAAAAATCGGTTTTCTGTTAAAAAGGTTGTTTTTGCCTCGAACCGCCGCCACCGATGTTTTGCCACTGCTTTCATCTAAAAATTTGGCACGTAGCTTCATCTAATAACTAGAAGAAAATGAAACAACCCGTTTTTTAATATTCGAATATATTAGTAGTAAATATGGTCTGAGGAGTTTCAAAAATTCGATTTTCGTACCGATTTTTTGGTGGGTAGGAGGCGATTTGTTTATTACAAAACATTTGGAACTGAAATCGCATTTGTTGTTTTCGTTGATTTATTTTCTTCAAATCACACTTAGTTACTAAAATTTATTTTTTACATATTCTTCATACATTGTTTTATGTTAAACAATTAAAAAAAATTAATTCCGTTAAATTAAAACAACAAAAAAATTAATAATAATAGATGTATTCAAAATGCAGGTGTTCAAAACATATGCAACTCTCATTATTCTCACTCTTAACTAAACAATTTATACTAACAAATGCTAGGATATAACGGTAATCGCATTCCTTTTTAATATGAGATTTAGGCCGTTACATTTTTTAACCAAATTTATTATAATTATTGTTCTTTAATAGTTGTAATAAGATGTCGGAAGCATAAACATCGTAAGAATAATTTTTGTAAAAAATGGCAGGAAATAAATACAATTCTGATTTTAAATCAAAAGTTTTAAATGATTTTCAAAATGGACTTTCCCAAAAAGAAATTTTTATAAAGTACTCCGTTCCAAAATCAACGATTTGCCGCATTGTTAATAGTGGTAACATCCACACAACTCATAAAGGTGTAAGAGAAGATCGGAAAATAGAGATTTTTTTTACGAAATATCCCAAAGCAGTTCCCAGAGAAGCTAAAACTGAACTTTTAATAGATGCCAGTCTTCCCACCATTAAAAGAAGAGCCCGAGAATATGGTCTTAGAAGTTATAGATGTACAAAAAAAAACGTTTGTGTCGGAAAAAAACCGAAAAGCTCTGCTTGACTTTGCACGCACCCATTTGAAATGGACTCAAAACAATTGAAAAATGTATTGTGGTCAGATGAGTCTAAATTCAACCTCCGGCGATCAGATGGAAGAGCCAATGTTCGAAGACCACGAGGCGAATAGTTTAATCCCAGATACACAACCGCCACAGTGAAGCACGGAGGTGAAAACATTATGGTGTGGGGGTGTTTTTCAGGAAATGGGATTGGCCCAATTCACCGCATTAATAGCACAATGACGGCCACAATCTATAGAGATATTTTGAGTTCAGTTATGCTTCCGTATGCTGAATGGGAAATGCCACTCTCATGGACCTTCCAGCACGACAACGACCCAAAACACACGGCGGGGGTTGTAAAAGTTTGGATGCAGGAAAATGAAATTAATTTCATGTCGTGGCCGGCTCAATCTCCCGATCTCAACCCGATTGAGAACATGTGGTTGATTGTAAAACGGAATATCAGCAATCAAGTATTCCGAAATGGTGATGAACTTTTCGTCGAGTTGGAGAAGCAGTGGAATGAAATTTCTGACGATTATATTAAAAAGTCATTGCCTCAATGCCTAAGAGTTGTTCAGAAGTTATAAAAAATAATGGCTACGCTATAAAATACTGAGCGTTAAAACCATTGTTTGTATTTCCTGTTATTTACTTTAAGAGTTGCAAATGTTTTGAACACAGCACTATCGACTTATTTGGGTTAAATTACTTTTTTTTATTTTTGAGAAGTTATGAATAATTTTTTTGTATTTGTAAAATAATATGCTATGACTGAATTTAATAAAAAAAAAACAAAAACTTATACCACAATTTTTTTTGATCAAAAAAATTATAATTACCTAAATCATGATTTCAGTTGCAAATGTTTTGAACACCACTGTATATAAACAAACCGTCTCCTTTTTCTTTTTTAATTTAAGGACCCTAACAAGAATCTGAAGTCGAAATAGAAATATATCCACAAACAAAAAGTCGGTAGTGAAAGGGTTAAAATTCAAATCGAATTTGTTTTATTGATTATAAACATGTATTTGCATGAAAGTCGCTGCCCTGTACATAAGGTTAACAAAAAAGCTAGAATCACGCCTGCATCAAGATATATTTATATAGGTAGACTTACTAGAACAACAACTACAAACAATACAAAAACAACAGGGTTTTGTATTGTTTGTACATAGTTGTTTGTTGTAGTTGTTGTTCTAGTAAGACTACCTATATAAATATATCTTGGCCTGCATTGAGTAATTAAAAAAACTGCCTAAAAAGTTAAAATTCAACTCGTAGCGGATGGATGACTGATGAAATCATTATTGGACAAATTTCAGTAATCTTCTTTTCTTTTAATACTAAATGTTCTAAACTTTGTAATGACACTATTTTTGGGAAATATTAACGAGGAACTGGTGTACTTAGAAATAGAAAAATTAAACACAAAACAAAACACAATTTACCGGTGGGAGCATTAATATAACAAGCAAAATGTGAACAGAAAACAAGCAACACCGAGGTACAACAAACCCAGTAGTAGCTGTAGTTTATTGGCTAAACTTAAATACAATTTTTTATTATTTTTAATAGCAAATGCGCACGAGTACGCTCAATCTACAATTCAGTTGTTACGTGTTAGCCAAACGTTCCGGGTGTTGTCACAATTTAAGCTCCGCTATTCATTCAATAAGAAACAAACAAAAGAAGAAAAATTCAACAGAAAAAATTATAATTTTGAAAAAATTAAAAGAAACATTCAACAAAACATAAAAAATCTCTAAGCTCGTGAGTGATTGTGCATTGAAAAAAAAGATACAAACAAACATAAATAATAAACTAAAAAAAGATATCTAATTTTACGCTTGAAAGGATTTTTATACAGTATTTTAAATTTTCAATTACAAAAAAAAAAAAAAAAAAATATAATTTCAAGTTTATTTAATCTAAACTAATTTAAACTCTTCACTAAATTAAATTTTGATAATAATTTTATCTCAAAAATTTCTTAAAATTTTCTTAAATTTTCATTAGTTTTTCTATTTGTATACAAAACATAATAATTACCGTTATTATTAAAATCATAATTCCAAAAATTTAACTGTGTTGTTATACCAACTAAAAAAAATATACCGAAAAATATCAAATTTTCTCAAATCAATAAAAGTTCAACTACCCTCTCTGTAATAGAAAAACAAAAACTATAAAATTTTCATCTTAATTTTAACATCTCTTTGGAAAAACTACAGCCACCCACCCACCCTATTAAATATTCATATTTCTGTTTTTTTTATGGTCCATTTTGCAGAGTAACTGTTAACTTTAACAGCAACAGAATAACGAAGGCATCCCTTACATTTGAAAATAAACGAGCGTTATTTTTGCAACATCACATTACACAGGTAAGTTTTATAACATTTTTTATTCTTATAAATTTTTAATCTTTATGTTAAGGAAAAGTTTTTCCAATAGAAAACCTCCTAAAATTCTGAGCCATGTTCATATAGAAAAAATCGTCAGATTTGAAGTATTTTTTCCTTAAAAAAAATCGTCAGATTCTGAGAAGTTTTTTATTTTTAAAAAACTCTTCGATTCTGTGGACTTTTTTCTATAGAAAATATTTCAGATTATAAACACTTTTCCTATAGAACACCATTAAAGTTCTACATTAGTAGAATTGAGTAAATTAGTAAAAACAAATTTGCTAAAACTAAATGGTGGAAACTATTTTTTTACACAAAAGTTATGATAGTTGAACGAATATTCATAATAAAAGCTAGAACAAATATTAAAATACTCTTGGAATCTTTGAACTGTAGACTTTAAATACATATGGAGGCTCTAGCTTTTCTAAAAATTCGGGTTCTGATGAGATCTTTAGCCAGATCGAAATACTAGCATCAACCTATCTAATATGTTTGATTTGCTTTATTTAAGTAAATATACGGAGGTTGAAAGCTCGTTATAAATTGAAAATAACATAAAAAGAATCTTGATGTATATAAAAACAAAAAACTGATATAACTGTAAAAAATATTACTTGAGCCAGAGTACACACTAAAGTTTTTTTTTATATAAATAGAACATTTTTGGTCTTCAAAGTTTAGTAACGTCATGATGCTTGTTAGGGAAAGACCTAACCACGTGCTTGATTACTAAGAAGACAAGAATGGAGCAAAATTGATGATTAATAGGTTTTTTGTTAAAGTTCTGCCTATTATGGAGGCTCTAGCTTTTCTAAAACTTCGGGTTCTGATGAGATCTTTAGCCAGATCGAAATACTAGTATCAACCTAGCTAATATGTTTGATTTGCTTGATTTAAGTAAATATACGGAGGTTGAAAGCTCGTTATAAATTGAAAATAACATAAAAAGAATCTTGATGTATATAAAAACAAAAAACTGATATAACTGTAAACTTATTTGTTTGTAAAACTTTCATAACAATATTGTCCAAAGAAGAAAAAATTAAAAAATGAATATGAACAAATTTTTTACCAATATTGGATTCTTATTTGCATTTATACTTTGGTAAGAGCAAACCCCCCGGGAATAAAAATGTATTCCATAAATCGGTTTTGGGAGACCAAAATTTTTTTAAAAATTCTTGAACCTATCTCGAAGGGTTTAGATTAGAGTGGCACTATGCACCGCGACCAGATCGAATACTAGTATCAATCTCGAAAGGGTTTGTTTTCATAATTAAATTTCATTTGCGTAGTTTATCATATCGAAATGTGTGGCTGTCGTTGGTAGCTGAGAAAAACAAAAAATGTCGGCTTTTGGAAGTGCTAAAAGGGAAGTGTTTCTAAGAACTGAGATCTTTTAAAACATAAAAGTGCCAAACTTAAACCGAGGAAATACATAAAAAAGATTTTCCAACGAACACAACCCAGTTTAATTTAATATTGCTCTAATTAACCCAGTTTACACTGCCGTTGCTTTAAAGCAACATCTACTTTCAAGGTCAGATAATTTTGGATAGGAGGAAGATATAATAACACAGTAAAAAACATGGGAAGATTTTAGGTCTTTACTTACAAATAATTAAAAAAAAAATAAAATAAAACTATTGTTCTAGGGTTGCCATATAATTAATTAAAAAATACAATACATGACATTTGTTTAGGGAACTTTTTTGAAAAATAATCAATTTATAGAAAGAAAACCGTTGTTATAAAAGTTATATGCTGATTTGGTTAAGGACGTATGGGAAAATTTTTTGAGAAAAATTTGTTGTGCATAGGGTTTGGTAATTTCCGGGAAGAAATTTCCAATCTTGTAAAAACTTTAATATTCAGAAAATTTATTAATTTTCTTTTTTAATGTAAAAAATAAGCTATTTGCTTTCAACAAACAAAAACGTTTTAAGAATTTCGTCAAAAAAGTCCCACTGGTTCGATGAGTGGTATAAAATGGGTAAGCAAATTTAAAAAGGACATTTTATATGCTTACCCGTACAAAAATAGTTATATCTGGTCATATTTAATAAGATTAAATCATATCATTTTCATTGAGAAACTTTTTCATAAGGTATTATATGTCTCCAAATCTTACTCCAACTACATAAGCCATATAATAATAATTCAAATATATGTAGTGATTGGTATGATTGTATATGGCCTTATGATAAGTCTTATAAAACTATATGTGACGCCATACTGAAAATATTGTCCTTATAATTGTATATAGTATTATATATATTCCCATATATATTTTGGTAAAGTTCAATATCAAATTAATTTTAAAAATATTCCCTGGCACACTTGGGGCGACGATTTAATTTTTGCAAATTTCGAGGAAATTGTGTTTTTTTGGTAATTTTTGGCTTATTTGTTGTCATAAAATATTTAAAATCGAAAATTAGCTACTGTTGTACCGTTTGTTGTTTTTTTTTTATCATCATGACTTAAGGTTGAAAATAAAAAATTTTGGACACACCATGTGGACCAGAGGTCCCAAGAGACCCCACACTTATATATTTCAATTTACAAAAAACGTTGAAGATTTTCTTACTACTTTTGAATTTTAGTAAACGTGATGTAAAATATAATAACACAATATTTGAAGATTCTGTGCCAAAAGTTTTGGACATATTAAACAACGTTAACCCTAGCCGAGCCGCATTAAGGTCAAATAAGTAACTGCGAGAATTTATATATAAAGGGTGGTTAAATTTCAAGGGCCGATGTTGATTTTGAATAAAACACAAACTATTTAGGAAATTATTATAATTTTATTTTATTATGATATATTGGTATTACTCAATTATGTATGGAACAAAATATCGGCCAAATGGGCGCCGCGACCACGGCGGCACACCTCCATCCGATGGTCCAAATTTTCGATGACGCTGAGGCATAATGGAGGTTCTATGCCGTTAATGTGCCGAATTATCTCATCCTTTAGCTCTTGAATTGTTGCTGGCTTATCGACGTACACCTTTTCTTTCAAATAACCCCAAAGAAAAAAGTCCAACGGTGTGAAATCACATGATCTTGGCGGCCAATTGACATCGCCATTACGTGAGATAACACGGCCATTGAATTTGTTGCGCAAAAGAGCCATTGTTTCGTTAGCTGTGTGGCAAGTGGCACCGTCCTGCTGAAACCACATATCGTCCACATCCATATCTTCCAATTCGGGCCATAAAAAGTTCGTTATCATCTCACGATAGCGAACACCATTCACAGTAACTGCCTGACCGGCCTCATTTTGGAAAAAATACGGCCCGATGATGTCGCCAGCCCATAAACCGCACCAAACAGTCACTCTTTGTGGGTGCATTGGTTTTTCGACAATCACTCTTGGATTCTCATTCGCCCAAATGCGGCAATTCTGTTTATTGACGAATCCACTGAGGTGAAAATGTGCCTCATCACTGAAGATGATTTTCTTCGAAAATTGATCATCCACTGTTGCCATTTCTTGCCACCATTCTGCCCATTCACGACGTTTGGAATGGTCAAGAGGCTTTAGTTCTTGAGCCAATTGCACCTTGTAAGCGTGTAAATGCAAGTCTTTATGCATAATGTTCATCAACGTCGAGCGTGAGAGGTGCAATTGTTGGGCACGACGACGAGTTGAGGTGGACGGCTCTTCAGCCACACTATCGCGAACAGCAGCAATATTTTCTGCAGTACGAGCTGTACGAGCATGCACTGGTGTTCTCACATCTTCTACAGACCCGGTTTGCTCGAATTTTTCCACGATTTTTGCGATTGTACGCACATTTGGACGATCAAATTGACCAAAAAAATCACGAAGTGCACGATATGCATTTTGATTTGAACGCCCATTTTCATAATAAGTCTGGATAACTTTAACACGTTGTTGGATTGTGTATCTCTCCATGGTTCAAATTGAGTAAGTCTGAAATAGAGAAATGTCAAATAAAATTCGGAAAAAAACTTGGCGTTTAGGTGTGGTTCACATTCAACATCGGCCCTTACAATTTAACCACCCTTTATTTGAACAAAAAGTATTTAAATTCTTTTTTTTACAAACCTGGCTAAAACCAGTACTTTAATCATTTAACATATATTTTGAACTAAATTAACCCTTAGATGCTCTTGGTGTCAAACCCATAGACCCAAAGTTGAAAAAACTTTAAAAATAAGTTGTGTTATGTTAACACAAGCATAATAATATTAAAAACAACAGAAAAACTTCGCCTTGAATTTATTATAATAAATAGAAAAACAAGAAATTAACAAAATATTTTTATTATGTAAAGTCTTTTTTCGGTTTTTTGCATGAACTGTTGCAATATTAAACAAAAAGATATGACAAGTGTCAGAATTTATATTTCAAAATAAACTTATTTAAATAAAAATTCATTCTTATACTCTAAACTTAAGAGCTGTTTCGGGTCGGGAAGGCATAGTCCGATTGAGCTAAAACTTTTACAATAGCATTTTTACACTAAATGACACAATCCTAGACCTGAGCACCTTCAAATTTGCCCATATACACTAAAACCAGTGTTTATATAGTGTTTATATATGGGAACTTATCAAATGAAATTTAATTTTATTAGACCCCATATTAACATTTTTACCCTAGTAACAATTAAAATTTGCCAAACTAAAATTATTGGTGTTTGGTATTTTAAATTGTGATACCAATTTAAAATAATTTTAATAGATATTTTCAATGATATTGTTGATATTAAAATTTTGAGTAGGATGTTATGGATATCAAAACAAAAACGTCACTTTTCCACAACTTAAAAAAAAATATATTTTTTACATGGGGCAATACATTGTTTTGTTTAATTGTAAAAATTACAGTGGAAAGTAAAATAGTATCTTAATATACTGATGTCATACTTAACTATATATTTACAAAACTGGATCACATTATATGATATTATATAATATTATTTTTACTCGGGTACTTAGGGTTATTAGGGTATATACACATTTTTGCTAAAACTACTAAAAATTAGTTAAAATTGACGTTGCAGAAAATACTGCTAAAATTAGCATATCTTTTTTGTTAAATATTACTAAGATAAACTAGCAATGAAAAAAACTGTTGAATCTACAAATATTTAATAATATTTGAGCTTTATTTTAGTTAATTGAGAGTAACAAATTAATCTGCTTAAATTAGTGACAAATTCGCTAAATATTAGTAGACAAAAAAAAAACCTAAAAAATGTGAAATTTTTAAAGTGTTTTTTACTTTTTTTTTAATGCGAATAAAAATCTGCCATTCTGAAATTAGCAATCTACAATTTTTTAGCAACAATTTTTGTTGATTTTTGCAAAATATACTGTTATTTGCATTCTACTAAATTTAAGGTAAATATAGCAAACATATTGCTGATATTACAGTTTTTGTTTGCTGCTTTTTGGTCTACAAATATTTAGTAAATGTTTGTAAAGTTAACGGTTTTATTTTTGCTGTTCTCATTTAATACAATATTTAGTAAAAAAAAATAGGCAGTTTTTAAGCAGTTTTTTCTGCAACTCATTTTTAATTTATTTTTAGTGTTTTATTCTGCTATTTTTACAGGTTTATTTCTATGAGTGTATAACATTTTGGAATAAATCGTACAAGTTCGGAAAGTCAAACTCGAAACCAAACTGATGGACAACCCATTAGTACTCAGATTCTTAGGTCTTTTGCGTATAGAAAAACCGTTTAATTCTAATCGGATCCTTGCGGAAGCTACTGATAGTTAGGATCGTACCTAAGGTTTGCGATACATAACGGCTTTTTTTTTGTAATGTGCCGCTTTTAATGTTGAAATTAAAACAAATGACCGATATAATTATAATTTGTGCTGCTGAATATGTAGATTAGGAAACTTTCTTACACTCGTAGAAATAAACATGTAAAAATAGCACAAAAAGATACTAAAAATTAGTTAAAAATTACGTTGCAGAAAAAACTACTAAATTAAGCAGATTTTGTTGTTGTAAAACTGTTAAATTTACAAAATTTTAGTAATATTCGAGTTAAATTTTTGTTAAATTTAGTTAATTTAAAATAACAATATATTTAGCTAAAATCAATAGAAATATTTGCTTAAAAATTGTAAACTGCGGATTTCAAAAGGGCAGATTTTTAATCGCATAAAAAAAAATCGAAAAGAAAAACTTTGAAAATTTCCCATTTTTTGTGGTATTTCTTGTCTATTGACATTTAGCAAATTTTTTGTTGATTTTAGCACATTAATTTGTTACTTTCAGGTAACTTAAATTTAGCCCATAAATAACTAAACTTTTGTTGATTAAACAGATTCTTTTCCTACTAATATTTAGGGAAAAAATCTGCTAATTTTAGCAATTTTTCCTGCAACGTCACTTAAACTAATTTTTAGTAGTTACAGCTAAAGTTTTTATAAATTTTTTCTATTAGTGTAGTAATAGTAATTGTAAGCTGTAAAATACCTATACATCGTTTTTTTTTTTTTTTCTTTTATTTTAATTTTATGGTTACTTATGGCTTGTTATTCACTAATTTTGTATATATTTTATTTTCTTTTTCGTACTATTTAATTTTGAGGCTTTTTTTGAGTAAGCTATGGTGATCTCATCATAATAATTTTTTTTAAGTTTCGGCTTAACTACATACGTAACGTGACCAACTGTTTTTGATAGAAAAGCGGACTCGACAGACGAAAAGGCAGGATTTTGGTGCAAAAGGCGGTATATTTTCATTACAAAAAGCCAAAACTCCACTACACGACTTTTTTGTTAATAAATATATTAAAATTGTATTTACGGCCTTTTGATTTTCTTTAATAAAATACCAAAATTTTCTGTATTTATGTTTTTTTTACTATTTTTTCGTGAAAACTTTTAATTTTTTAATAGTTTTATAAAAAAAAAAAACTAGAAATAAAAGTTACTGGTAAAAACACTTGAAATTTTGCGTATTTAGAAATCATTTTTCTTTAAAAAATCAAAAATAAATTTGATATTTTCTTTGCGTGGTTAAAAATAGGGTTTTACAGAAAAAACTATTGTCAATAAAATATAAATTAAACTTCTGTGTGATTTCAAACAAACTTTCACTTAAAAGTTTAATAATATCTATTAAATGTTAAATTAAAAATTAATTTGGTGTGCACAAAATTTCTAGTTTTTATAACCCATAATGAAAACAAATTACAATATGTAAAAAATCACCAAAATTAAAAAAAAAAATCTCGAAAATTTAAAGAAAAATCTATTAAGTTGTCGACTTTGTTAAATATAAACAATTTTTAAGTTTTGGCTATTGTTTTTTTTTAGTTTTAGCGATTTTTTTTTTTAATAACAACTATTTTTTCAACCAATTTTTAGCGATCTTATCCAATTTTTTTTTAAATTTTGGGGATTTAATAAAAATTATTTTTGATTTTTTTTTAAAGTTTAGATTTTTTTCAATTTAGCATTTTTCAATTGGCGTTTTGGAAGTTTTTTACATTTTTAATTAAAGTGTTAATAGTATATACCAAAAAATTGTTTGAAATTAAAAACAATATATGTATAATAAAATGTTTATTAGATATGATTTAATTCTTAATTAAATCAATTAAATAGTTACAAACTAACAAGGTCCTAAAAATTGTCAGAAAACCAGAAACTGGTAAAACAAAGAAACCCAGGAACTCTTCCAAAGTCAAAAAGGTGGAGAAGATTTTGAGAGCTGATAAAAAGGTTTCTGTCTGCGAAGTAGCACGGCGCGTGCAATGTACATTTAAAGTGCAAAAACTTCCGGATAGATATGCTAAAAGAACACAAAAGCCGAAAAACGAGTAATACTACTAAAACAGATTCGAATGTTGTATTATGGACGACAGAAGTTATGTATTTGCGGATTTTTCACAGCTTCCCGGACGGAAATTTTATGAAGCGGATAGTCTTAGAGACGTCCCTGAACCAAACAAAAAAAAAAAAAAACTGTCGAAATTAAAAAAAAAAAGTTCTCAAAGTTCTCTTTCTAACTTTCGATATAAGTGGACAGAAAAATCACAACAGAAATTCTTTTGTTAGGCATACCAGAAAAATTAAAAAAAAAAATATATATTAAACGCTTAACTATTATATATGTAAGATGATACAGAACATAATCCTGTAAAACATTTGAATCAATAAAATGTTATATTTTAAACTATTGCTTAACTCAGTCTCTATTAACCCTTTCACTATCCTTGTACACTACAGTGTACAAAATTTTAATAATAGTACCAAAAAATTTGATAATGCAGTAAAACTTTATATTTTTGTTTAAATATTTTCATTAAAAAAATAACATTATATGTATACACAGTTGGTCAATGCAATATAGTAGCGATAATTGTTAAAAAAGTGCGATTTTTGAATCGCAATTTAGCCAGCTAGAATCTCAAAATTTGCTTCATTTAATGACAAGAACAAAATCAAACAAATAATTTTTGTTCATTGAAACTTTTCCTTAGTAAAACTGGGCTGAGAAAATCCAAAAATTCGATTTTAGCACCCATTTTTTGGTTGGTAGGAAGGTTAGTGGGCATATATGTAAACCTTTTTCTTTCTAATTCTAATTTAAGGACCTCTACCTAACAAGAATTTGAAGTCAAAATAGAACTATATCCACAAACAAAAAGTCGGTAGTGAAAGGGTTAATGTAACTTTTTGTGTTTTAACGTTTATTTGGGCGCAGACTTTGGGACCGAATTAAATAAAATTTTTAATTGACTTAACTAAATTAAAATTTTAATTGACTTAATAATCCCGCCAAAAGCGGGATGGTTGGTCAGGTTATACATACGTCAGTCACTTTAGCAAAATATATCATCATTGATAAATTTTGTGTTTAAAGTAATTTGAGTTTTTTTGCCTAGAAAATTTGATTGTATTCAAGCTAATGTACATGTCTCCCCCAGTTTTACAAGACTTGCTTTTTGATGTTATTGTGGTGAATCAATTTTAATAATTTGGAAGCTGTTGAAAAGTGTACACTGAGAGAATTATCTTCACTACAGTAATGAATTTCTTCATAGCTTAAATGAAAATTGTCACTGGAACTCGTCCATTGAAACGTTTCATAGAATCTATGAAACAGGTTTCATTAAAGTCAATGTTTATGAAATGTTTGTAGAATTAATTAAACTCTTCATAAAAGTAAGGAATCATTCCGACAATGAAGAATTTATGAAATTGTTTCAAAAAGTTTTTTAATATTGAGAAGTTGTTGAAATAAAACTCTTCATAAATGTCTTGAATAATGTATTGGAACTAAGCCAATAAACCGCTTCATATGATTTTTTAAACAATTTCATATAAGTTCAAAATTAATAAAATGCTATATTGAAATTATAATGCACTTTATAAAATATGTTGGACACTTGAGAATTAAATCTTAAAACTAAAGTTTGAAATGTATGAAAATTAATGAAATTAATGAAATTATTAAGTTTTTATGAAAAAATAAAAAAAATTAAGTCTTTGAAATAATTTCATAGCTCCTAAGAAAATTTTCATTAAATTTATAAAGACAAATGAAATCTAATGAATTTTTTTATGAAACTATGAAATTTTATGAAAAAAAGTTTATGAACAATTTGATAATATTAATAAAATTTCTTGAATATAATGAAATTCTTCATTGAATCTATGAAAACAATTCTATGAAAATGTTTTATAATTATCATGAAGGATAATTCTCTCAGTGTATAGGAAAAACCATTGTTTATTACAGCATGTTTAACCCTCTAACGCCCCATGCCGCCATTAAGCAGTTTTCATATTTTAAGCTTTTTTGAAATCAATTATAACAACGAAAAAAAACTTACTATACTATAATTATTGCTTCTGTGGAATTTGATTGAATGAAAAATAATGAAAATTTTCAGTAAACTGATGAAACTTTTCTTCACAAACAGAACAAACAATTTCTTTAAATTAATGAAAAGCGTCATACTATTCATGAAACTGTATTTTTAATTAAACATCTTGATTGACTGAATGACACTTTTAAGGACACACTCGCCTTAGTTTAATAAAAAGTTTCAATGGACGAGTTTTAGCGCAACTTCATTCTATGCAAAAGTTCATTAATTTCATGTACAAACTTTTTATAAAACTTTTATAAATTTCCAAAGAAATCAAAAAAATATTAAAAAAAATCGTCAAAAATATATTTTTGTACTGTCCTATATTGATTACACGTTGTTTCAAAATATAAAAAATTTAATACACTTTTAAAATGACCTACACTGAGAATGATGAATTTCTTCATAGCTTTAATGAAAATTGTCACTGGAACTCGTTCATTGAAACTTTTCATAGAATCTATGAAACAGGTTTCATTAAAGTCAATGCGTTTTAAAGGGATTTTTTATGCAATTTGATCCATATAGGGTTAATTTTTACACTTTTCGCCAAAAAAGACCCACTGGGAAATTTACATAATAACATATTTAATAATTTTCGGAAAAATATCGCTTACATTTGATAAATGCAAAAACCGCATTTTTATGCAAAAACTTTAAAAAATACATATTTCACTGAATATCACATGTGTGTAATTCATGCTCATACATATCGCATACACCGTTGGATGAGTCTTCAAAAACCCTTTCATATGATGTGCATTTGTATATTGTAGTGGTAAAAAGTGGAAAAATAATCAAAAAAAAAAAGGTCAAGCAGTCGGTCGGTAGACCCAATATTTTGGGAATATAATAATATTCCCAGGCACTTTTTTACTTTTTTCTGTGAGTCGCTCTTATAAGCATATACACATATATATATTTGGAAAGCTTAAATAAAATAAAAAAAATTAAAAAGTGATTTACTCAACCAGGAGTGCAACCTACACTAGGTAATTTTAAAATGTGTTTTTACTGCCACACTGTGTTTTGATTACAAGGGCTCGAAAGTTTATGGAAATAAATGTTTTATACTTCATGTAAATAAATGGCATAGATTTGTTAACCAATTTTATACCACCAATCGATCCCGTGGGATTTTTTTTTGAAAAACTTTGGTGTCAATAAAATATTTAAATTAAATAGTTTTTATACACCGATTGTGCCTTCTAAAGGTAGTATCCGCAATTAAAATTCGAAATTTGGCGCTTTGTATGTACTTAACGAGTTAAGATTTTTCTTAAATTATCATTTTTATTTGTTGTTAAAGCTAATATCTGTCACCGATCTAAACCGATCAATCGGATTTTCACAATTTTTAAAATTTTTTTTAAATATTGGAACAATAGTTTTAAAGACTGCCTTACTGCCTTGTTATATCTCCCTCCTATCAAAAATTATGGGACCTTAAAAGTAGGTGTTGCTTTAAAGCAACAGCAGTGTAAAATGGGTTAACGCATATTTTGCTATAAATACATATTTTTGCAAATTTTGCGTTACACTGTTGTTTTGAAGAACATTTTTTATGTTTTACCAAAAATTTATGTTTTTAATAAATTTATATATTTGTATATATTATTAAGGGAATGTATTCTAATTTGGCCATACACCTGGTATTTGGACTATATAAAAAAAACTAACAAATAAACTACACAGTGCTGAATCCGTATATATTAATAAAACTTGGATATGTTGTTGAGAACAAAAAAATATTAGACACATATTTTTTTTAGGTGCGCAATCAATCGCACATATAGGGGTTAAAAAGGTGGGTAAAAAATTAAAACATTTTGGTATAAAAATGTCTTTAATATTTAAGATATTCTGATTAAATCTATCAGTTTTATTAACGATATTGTTAAAATATTTGTGAGCATTTTTTGTTTGTCCTGTAGAGAAGTAAATATGTTAGTTACGCCCTTTTGCATTTTAGGTGACGATATATTCTTTATCAACATAAATGCAAAGCCGATTTAACTATGACCGTCTGTGTAATCCGCAAAAAAATTAATCTAGAAAGCTTCAGTAATCTTAAAATTCTTTTTTAACCACGGTTACCCTCTAATTTAACCCCTTAAGTATACGCAACATTGAGTTGTTTGTTAAACCGGGACTATATTCGTGTTTGTCCTGATTTAAGGAATAATATGATATTGATTAAACCGGAAGCTTGTTAAACTAAGTATTCGTTAGGCCTACATTTTTAAAATTATTTCAAATTGTTACAGACGTTATCAACTTGTATAACCATTTACCTTAAGGTGGTGGCTTAATTTATAAAACATATCGCTCATTTTCTGCAAGACTGACATAACTCAAAAAGCACGATTTTGCAGAAAATGAGTTTAAAGTTTTCAATCCATATCTGCCTTGCTCGACCCTTTCTCTTTCTTTTTTTTTTATCCAGGTCGATGCCACACCATTTTCAAACCGTTTGAATATGGAATATATTGTGCTATGTGGTACTTGTTCCTTAAGGAAATGATGTAACACTTCGCTTTTAGGATACCGTCCAACCATGTCATAGACATCTTTTCTTAAACTGTTTTTTTAACCACTTTCATTTTGAATTTTTTTACTTTTGAATATTTACTATAATGCTTATAATATAAGATTTTATTGACATGCATTTAAAAAAAAATCTTGCCTTCTTAATTTATATTTGAATTTTATCCATTTACTTAGTTGGCATAGGTTACTTTTTTTACATTTTTTCATATAAAATTGATTTTTTTGTTTCCAGAAAAGCTCTTTTAAGACCAACTTATTTTATTTTCCCAACGTTGGCAAGTTGATTCAATCAAACCTTGTACCAGTGCTTATTATTTACTTACGTTCTAAGCTACCGTTATTATTTACTTACGTTTTAAGCTACTTCCCAGTAAAAAACGCTGCTTACAATCTGCATCCTTGTTATGGAAAACAGTAAGCTCAACATTTTTGTTTGTTTATGCTTATACGAAAATTTTTCGTTTATTTTGCTGCTTCTCAATATTATGTAATCGTAAGCACATCAGCGCATTTGTTTTTTACTGCTTCTAAAAACACGAAATTTTTTTACTGGGTTAGTATGATGTGTCTCGTTAGATCAATGGTTAGAGCTGTCGGCTGCTAATCTGGCGGCCAGGGTTCAGATCGTGGCGGGACCAAACAAATTGTACTAGAACATTTTTTTAATTTTATTTTGGAAAACAAATTTTTAGACCACCTATTTCCCGGTTTTACTAACAATTTTGTTTCCCCAGTGCTTGTCCGACACTTTTTGAACAGACGTACCTTTTGTCTAATGATTTTATCATTTTGATTTTGGGAAAGCACTTGTACCACTTGCTAAAGTGCCTTGCCAGCAATGGTCCATTTGGCTTTTTTGGCTGGGTTTCTTCACAATGTGAATGAAAAATTTATTAAACTTAATGAAACTATTTTTAATGAAACTTTTTCATTAGTCGTATGATATTTTTCATTGAGTTTTGTGAAAAACTGCATTAATTTAATGAAAAGTTTCAATGGACTAATATCAGTGACAATTCATACATCTAATACAAAAATTCATTGATATCATGCAGATAATTCTCTCAGTGTACGAACTGATTTAAAAGCCCGAAATTTTTGGATACAATTTCCCACGAAAATCGACTTAACCGGGGTTTTACTGTGGTATACAATTTCTAATAAATAAAAAAGATTCATGGTGTGTCAATTTCTGACTCACCCGGAAACAAAATAATGATTTATAAATGAATTTTTGCATTAGATGTATGAAGTGCCACTGAGATTATAAAAAATTTCATTTTACTTATAAAAAATGTCATACGCCTTTTTTATTATTTTATTCATTAAAAATAGTTTCATAAAAATTATGAAGCTTTTCCATCAAGTTTGTGAAGAAAACTTCATTAATTTAGTGAAAATTTTCCTTAAAATTCGTCCAAGAGCATTCTCTCTGTGTAGGTAAAGAGTTTTGCAGTACGGCCTAATTTTTGGGAAACAAAAAATCCGCTATTTGGGGATCGGTGTATACATAGTATACACACTTCGACCTTTATTTAAAAATTGTTTATTAGTGACGTTTAGAATACGTTGGCGTCATTTATTGACTCACCACCGCAAAATGTTAATTTTTTATACCAAGTTTAGTAAAGATATATCACACGTAGGAGTTTTCGCAAGATTCACATTATTTGTTTTCATTTTTATTTTTTCCAAACTGACATTCAATACTTGTTTAAAACCTTTTAAAGTCTTGTAAACCTTATGTTTGTTAAATTGTTATTTTTTTTTTTTGTCCCAGCAAACATTGCAATACGATCTTTTGCGGCTATAATAATTTTCGGGAGGATCTGTTACCCAAAAGCAATACTTCTTCAAGATATGATGAATTGAATTGTTTCGTTGATTACTTGTGACATTTTATTTAAATTTTTAATAATGTCATTCCTTTAAAACGTTTAAAATTAATTAATTCACAAACCAACGAAACATATAGCTAAACATCATATCACATCTCAACTGATTAGAAAAATGGCATACATAAGCTGTTCTCATGGTATCTCATTGCATGTAATCTCATATAGTTTGATCCGAAAATGGGTCTATCAAATACAATTTCATTCAATAAGTTTTTTAATTAAAAAATAAAAAGAAATTTTAATTGTGAAAGGCGTGGTAGAAAAGAATGAGTGTATTTTATAAAAATCATAACTACATTGCAAATTTTCAATTTTCTGAATCAGACTGCGCAGTTTCTGGTATTGAACCTTCGTCAGTGACCCTTTTTTTTTGAATAATGTAATATTTGTTATGTTTTTATTTGTTCGATTGCGTCTGTATGAAATTTTCTGTGCAATCACTGACCGTGGTATAGATAAACTGATTTCTAATGCCACATGCACTCGCACTACACGTTAGACAGAGGGCTTTAGCCCACTGATCTATCGTCAGGTCGAGTTTTGTTGTGATTAAAACTAGGTTTATTCAATACACGGTGTTTTTGTTCTTGCATACATAATCTCAGAAGTACAACTCTAACAACACAACAGTTCTATTTTTAGAAACTTACCTCACTCTGTTTTTTGTTTTTTTTTGTTTGTAAATTTTGAAACTCATTTATATTCTTATTATAAACTGTGCTAAAAAAATATATAAAAGTGATTTTTTTCATTAAAATTTTATATATATATTTATACTAGCGGGCGTTGCCCGCTACGTTGTTAGCGTGCCTTAGACCTAGTTTTTGGGATGATGGATAACTTTTCAGTTTGCCCACTATGTGTGTACCAAAATTTAATAAAATCCTTTAAGCCATATAAAAGATAACAAAAAGTGGGAGTAAAACTGCCACGCCCACCATGTCTTAATCTATTATAGCAAATAGTGCTTATGAGTCATCCCAATATCTGTGTACCAAATTTCAATAAAATCTGTTCAGCAATATAGAAGATAGTGAAGATGTGGGCGTAAAAGTGCCACGCCCACAATATCTAAATTTGATATAACTTAAAGTGCTTATCTGTGACATCTCTTTCTGGGTACCAAATATCAATTGCATCGGTAAAGCCATATCGAAAATAGTGAAAAAGTGGGCGTAAAAGTGCCACGCCCATCATATAAAAATTTCATATAGCCTATAGTTCCTTCCAGACCGCCCACTATCTATGTGTCAAATTTGAATAAAATCGGTTCAGCCATATAGAAGATAGTGGAGATGTGGGCGTAAAAGTGCCACGCCCACAATATCTAAATTTGATATAACTTAAAGTGCTTATCTGTGACATCTCTTTCTGGGTACCAAATATCAATTGCATCGGTAAAGCCATATCGAAAATAGTGAAAAAGTGGGCGTAAAAGTGCCACGCCCATCATATAAAAATTTCATATAGCCTATAGTTCCTTCCAGACCGCCCACTATCTATGTGTCAAATTTGAATAAAATCGGTTCAGCCATATAGAAGATAGTGAAGATGTGGGCGTAAAAGTGCCACGCCCACAATATCTAAATTTGATATAACTTAAAGTGCTTATCTGTGACATCTCTTTCTGGGTACCAAATATCAATTGCATCGGTAAAGCCATATCGAAAATAGTGAAAAAGTGGGCGTAAAAGTGCCACGCCCATCATATAAAAATTTCATATAGCCTATAGTTCCTTCCAGACCGCCCACTATCTATGTGTCAAATTTGAATAAAATCGGTTCAGGCGTTTGGACGTGATGCTCACACAAACAAACAAACATACAAACCAACAGTCATTTTTATAATATTAATAATAAGGATATGTATAAGGATATATTTATATATGTATAAGGATATGTTCATATACACTTACATATGATCATATATGGTGGAATATATGGTCATATATAGATCGATATCTATTTCATAGGATCTGATATACAAGATATGCTAATATATAACATACGATACAATGATATATATATCATAATATATTACCACACATATAAGCATATATAATCAATTTGTATATGAGTATATAGAATTTTTCAAACAAAGTGAAAAAATTCGTTTATGAATATATAAAAAAGGTATACATATTTAAATCATTGGAAATTTCTTAAAATGAACTACAATGCAAATTAACTTTAAGATTTTTTATTAATTTTGGCACTAACATTTTTTTAAATTCAACTAACATTGTCATTTGTTTTTAACTGTTCAAAAAATTAACCACAAATGTAGTAACAAATAAACAAACATTTGAAGAGCTTATTGTAAGAACTTGATAAGCCACATTTACAATTTACTAGTTTTCGCTAATTTCTAGACATCCGTTGATTACGTTTTGAAAGAACACTTGTCACACATATGTATATAAAGTATAAAAGTCCTGCAATAGCCATATTTCCTAAATTTACTCACCTTTTTAAAGGCGAAAACTAGCCAAAATTTAAATGTAGCTTATCAAGTTTTTACAAAAAGTCCTTCATTTATTCATTTATTTGTTTTATTTAAAAAAAAAAAAAAAACAACAACTGTATTTAATTAATGTAAATTCAAAATACAGTATTTTAATGTGGTTTGTTTTTTTTTAAGTTACTACAAATGTATTTAAAAATTTGATTTCTTCTACAAATTGCTGTTTTCTCACATAAAAATTAACTCAAACAACTACAAATATTTACAGCAGAAGCTCCCTGAGTGTAGCTGTGACTGTCCTAAGAAAGTCCTAAAAATTTTGGCAATTTTAAATAAATAAACTGTTTTAGGCTCCTGCAACAACAAACACATAGGGAATCAGTCATATCCAGCATCACATGGGGAATACAGTCATAACTAGAGTCACAGACTTTTTCGTATGAATAGGCTTTAAAAACAATCAGTGAGAGGTGCACAATTATTAAGAGGACATATTGTAACATGCCATTTTAGGAGAAAATGAATTTAACTAACTACCGGAGTCCAAAAAATGTTCAATTGTTGAATTAAATTTTTTTAATAATTTGAAATATTAAAAGTGTATAAAAGGTTGTGAAATTTTGTCGGAACTCTTAGCGGACCCCCTGGAACATCCCAACGGACGATTGGGGGTCCGCGGACCCCCATTTGGAACCGTTGCCCTAAATAGTGGTTTATTATCATGTAAATTCCTACACTCATACCAATAACTCTGTAAAATTAGCAGAAAAAGTTACTAAAAATTTGTTAAAAATGACGTTGCAGGAAAAAGCAGTAAAATTAGAAGAATTTTTTGCTAAATATTAGTAAAATAAAAGCAAAACAAACTGTAAAATCTACTAATTTTAGTTGTTTGCATGGCAACTAATCGCCATCTTATAGTGAACATTTTATTCTAAATACATATTAAGTTGGGAAAGGAATTTTATGCAAATGCAAAATTTCATGTTTTTGCATATTTAGACTTTTAATACATAATTTTTTTTTAATGCATATTTTGGTAGTCAGTGGTAATTTTATGTGTCAATTAATAGAAGTATTTTATGTTGTTAAAAAGTTTTTACTTTGTGTCGTGGCTGAGGACCGAACCCAGCGCCATCATCATGCTATGACTCCTAGCATCACCTCTTAGGATTTGAAAAATCTTACTGACCCGAAGAAGAGCGTTAGATTTAGTATTTGTATTTGTATTTATTAAATTTGAATTTCTAATACAACAAGATACAATATCTTATAAATTTCAGTATTAGAATCAGACAAGTTAAACAGGACATTGTATATAAAAAAATTAATTATACTTAAAATTAAATTACATATAACAGAATTTCAAAACTTTAAACAATTTTAAAACATACTAAATTTGATGGTAAATTAATTTAAGATGTCGGTATATTAAAAAAAGAAAAAAATTAAAAATTAATACAAAAAATTACGAAAAATGCTGAAACAATAATTTCCTAAAATGTATTGCGTTGCTAGTGCGTTGAATATCCCAGGGAAGTTGGTTCCAGAGACGAATGGTTTAAAATAAAAAATTGACACTCAGAAGCATGGTCACGGTGACGGAATTATATTATGTAGTTTCCTCTAGTCGATCTTGCAAACTGTAAACGTTCAAAAAGATAATTTGGTTCCCTGGTCATTATAATCTTGTGTAAAAATATGAGATTTTTGAACTTAAGGTAATTACAAAAAGAGATGTTGAATACACGACATGAGTACTGAGACACATGATCAAATTTCCTAAGGCTGAAAATGTAACGTATGATGTTATTGAAAGTTGTGCTCAGTTTTCTATAATCCTTCGTGTTACATCCGGTAAAAAGCTCAGATGCGTATAGTAGAGTCGGTAACAGATATGTTTTTGCCAGAAGCAATCTTACTCTTGGCGGAGTGAAATATTGGGTGGCCCACAGACTTCGTAACATACTGTATATTCTCCCACATGATTGGTTAATATGATTCGACCAGGTTAGATTTTTGTTGAAAGTAACACCGAGATTTTTTACCGTATCAACGATATCAATTTTTGCGCCGCCAAGAAAAATATTTATATCATTCCCCATTATCATTGACCTTTTCGAAATTATTATGCACTTTGATTTCCTCGGATTCAGTGTCAAACCATTCGCCGAAGCCCAAGTAAAAATTTTCCCTAGGTCATAGTTCAATTCTTGGACTTTAGAAGCAATGGTATCCTTAGAACTACTGAGATACAACTGTACATCATCAGCGTACATCTGAATATTCGAAAAGTTTATCTGAAGTGGAAGATCATTGACATATAAGGAGTATAACAGTGGCCCAAGAATGGATCCCTGTGGAACACCTCTTGAGACGAACAAAGGTTGTGAGATGGATCCATCATTGGCAACAGATTGAAATCTATTAGACAGGTAGGACGATATTAATTTAACAGAGGGCGAAGAGAAGTTAAAAAATTTCGCTAGCTTAAGGCAAAGAATTGTATGGTGCACCGTGTCAAATGCTTTTGAATGATCTAATAACACCAGAAACGATATTTTTCCACTATCCAATTTGCCTCGAATATCCTCTACTACATCAGATAAGACTGAAACACAGCTACGTCGAGGCCTGAATCCAGATTGACGTTCAGTCAGAAGGTTGTTGTCATTAACAAATTTATAAATTTGTTTTTGCACAAGATGTTCAAAAACTTTGGATAAATAAGGCAGGATAGCAATTGGACGGAATTCATTAACCGATTTAGGTACCGGGACAATTTTGGCATATTTCCAGTCGATTGGATAAGTGCTGGTAGTAATGATAGTGTTAAACAGATGCGTAAGAGTTCGAATTATCCAAGGTAAAACTATCTTCACGAACCTGGGATTTATGTCATCCAAGCCGACTGCATCAGACTTAACAGCATTAAAACCTGCGGCTACGTCCAACACATTAAGGCATTGGAAATTAAATTGATTATCTGTTGTGTTCAAAGGAAGGTATTGATCATAGAAGTCAAACTGTACAGAAGGAAGAGGAATATTAACAAAGTTGTTATTCAGCAATTCAATGTCAGCATCTACTGTATGGGAATTTGATCTACCTATACCAATATCATGAATCAGTTTCCATGTCTTTTTACTGTCAGCCGCTGCGTTAAATTTATCAGTGTAATAAGAAGATTTGTCACGTCTTATTCTCGAAACAACAGCTTTCCTAGCCATACGATATTCTTGTTTGAGCTCTGGAGTCCTATAACGCACAGTGGGATAAATCACAAAATTTGTGGAAATAATTCGGCCATTTGTTAACTTGTGGTCCGATTGTAATGAAATTTGGAACATGCATAAAAGACATAAAATGGAGTTTAAGTTTTGATTTTGCACCTTCCAGACCCTTTGGGGGCGGCAAAATGGCTGCCCAAAGTTGGGTACTTTTTTCATAAAAAATTTTGAGTGTTTGCCATTTTTTTGTTTCTCATCCGATATATAAATATGAATAGCCCAGCAAAACCACACATTACCAAATCATGGGTAAAGTAATGTATCGCCATAGGGCTTCATGCATTACTTTACACGTTACTTCACTGATGAATTTTACAGGCGATGAGCCTCAAGGTAACTCATTACCTTGTAGTGGGTAAAGTAACTGGTTACTTATATGGTTACATGGTGGGAAAAAGTAATGTGTCTATAAATAGATTTTCATAAAAAAAATGCATAAAATTTTTTTTTTACAGATATTTTTTTTTAATTAAATAAATAACTTTTTTTTATTAAATAAATAACTTGGTCATGCTGGGATTCGAACCTGGGGTCTCTGGTATTTAACAATTAGTTAGGCGAGAACTCTACCAACTGAGCTATCGATACATACAATATTTTATTGCTTAACATGTAGATGAGTTGTTGTGCTTCGTGTTTTCGTTCGTGGTATCAAAAATATACACCTTACCATTATGCTTCCAAAAAATCACAAAGTAATGTGTCTATAAATAGATTTTCAAAAATATATATAAATATTTACTTTACGTTTATAGATCATGCATTGTGTAATTGATGATCGGTAAGTCATTATTTTATGTTTTGAAGTAATGTAAAATGTAATGAGGTCTTATTACAAGGTAATCCATGAGTGTCCAATTATCGGTAACTCATTACTTCTTGTTGGAAAATAATGATACGGGTAAGGAGTACACATTACAAGGTAATGCATTACTTTACCGCACCCATTACCAAAGTTTTGCTGGGAGGTTTAGTTTTAAGTTCATAAAAAACTCGTCAATCATGGTAATAACAGTAAATCATGAAGCATTGTGCTTAACTTTGTGGGACAACTCAAAACTACAGAGATTTGAAAAGGTTAACGTTGTAAACTTCTGTATTTGAATGCGTAGAAAGAGTAATCGATGTTCTTTTTTTTTTAGATTTTGCACACAAATCATTATAGGCTTACAGGGTGCACCAACAGCAGAAAAATTTATCTCCAGGCTATCATTCATCCACTTAAATATTTTGTTTTAAATTTCAGAATAGAGCCGGAAACGGACTGCATTTTTTTATCAAATAATTTAATAAAATTGTCAATTTTAGATATTTCTGCAGTGTCCAATTTAGTGTGATGTGAAGATTCAATTGATACAACTACAACGTTAACCTTTTCAAATCTCTGTAGTTTTGAGTTGTCCCACAAAGTTAAGCACAATGCTTCATGATTTACTGTTATTACCATGATTGACGAGTTTTTTATGAACTTAAAACTAAACCTATTCATATTTATATACAAATATTAGGTACAAATATTAGCTATCATAACACAGGTAACTGGGTCTTCAAATACTAAGGCCCATAAAATATAAAAATAGAGGGTATATTTAAAATAGCAATCATAAAACACGTATCTTTGGGTGGGCCCACAAAACCTTTAATATCATTAATGAAGAACATCATAAAACCCTTTTTACCTGACCCAATTATGTAAGATGTGAATACGAGGACACATTAGAAGAAATATATGAATAAGGGCTAACTTTTGAAGATTTTCTGTTTAGGAGTTATGAACATAACATACCAGTGTTTGGTATCGTTGAAAAGAAAATTACCTGTAGATTGCGATTTTTTTTAAAAAAGGTTGAATTTAGCCATCTTGGTAAAACAAAAACTTGGGTAATCCAAATATGAAGGTAAAAATTTCTGTTTTTGCATAAATGAAAATTTTCACTATTCAATAAAATATTTATTAATAGACATAATCCAATCATTTTTTGGATTTAACTAGACTTTAAGGTCAACAAAGCGGAACAAATTTCAGAAATTATGATTTGCTGAAAACAATCCCACAATTCCTAAAAATAAAAAAAAAATTCCAAAAATGGGATTTTTTTCGTTTTTTGCTGCCATGTCGTCATTTAAAGCGGGGATTGGAAATGACTTACACACTACATTAGGTATCTGTTGGAGTATCTAAAACCGGTTTCTACTACCCAATTGGAGGCGTACACAAATTTTAACTGTGAGTTAAAGTTGATGTTTACCTAAAAAATATGGCAACTTTGGAAGCGGATGGGGGGAAAAATATTTACAAATCAAAATTTTTTTTACCACAACTCGCATTTATATAAAAAGACCTTCCAGAAAAGTATACATATTTTATATGTTCAGAAGAAAAATATTTGTCTGGAGCGATAAGAAGTTTGGTGCTTTTTGGGGAAAATATCGCCAAATCTACTTTTTTTTTAATGTCTACTTTAAACTAATGTAATTTTTGACTGAAACAAGATATTGAACTATTTTTTTTTTATTCAATCAAGAATTTTATTGGCTAAATAACCGTTATTTTAAAATGAAAAGTGGTCCCAATTTTCTCCCGATATTCGAAAAACTTTGGACCTGAGTCGGACAAAATTTGGAATTTCACATTTTCAAATCGGAATATCTCGGAAACTATTGGAGGTAACCCACACATGTAAGCATGTTTTTTGTTCATCTTTACAAGAAGATTACTAATATGTTAATTTTTGAAAATCGGATGAGAAACAAAAAAATGGCAAACACTCAAAATTTTTTATGAAAAAAGTACCCAACTTTGGGCAGCCATTTTGCGGCCCCCAAAGGGTCTGGAAGGTTCAAAATCAAAACTTAAACTCCATTTTATGTCTTTTATGCATGTTCCAAATTTCATTGCAATCGGACCACAAGTTAACAAATGGCCGAATTATTTCCACAAATTTTGTGATTTATCCCACTGTGTAACGCTTCCACCTGTTATAAAGACTATCACGACGATCAATTAACAATTTAGTTTCCCCCGTAAACCATGGTCGTACGCTGCCTCTGATAACCCTGTTTCTGACGGGAATATTTTTGTTGTAAATCTGTAAAACATGTTGATTAATAAAGGCTAATTGTTCATCTACCGATGGTAAAAAGTAAATATGGTCCCATGCGGTATTATCAAGGTCATGTTTTAGAGCTAAAAAATTAATATTCTTAAAGTCCCGAAAAGTTAACTGTTTGGGCTGATATTCATTAGCAAAATCATATGAAACAAAAATTAGATCGTGCTTTGAAAATGCAGATGCAGCCAGTTGCTCATAATATAAGACTTTTCTCCCATTACTAACAAAAAATAGGTCCAGCAAGCTGCTATTTGTGGTTGTGAAGTGTGTAGGTCTAGTAGTATTGACTGTAGATAAATTAAATATTGACATAGCGTCAGTAACATCCGTAATATTGTCAAGCAAATTGCTATTAAAATCGCCAGATATAACAACTTCAGAGTACGAAGTTCTATTGGAAAACTTTTTGTATGTTTTGAAGTGTGCTATTTGTGCAAAGCAATACTGATTTAAGTGCATTTTTTATGTTTTTATTGCATATTTTGCGTTTTTACCCGCATTTTACAAGCGAATTTTTTTAAATTTAAAGTTCATGAAATTCCTTGTCCTTAGTCACCCTTAGAACTAATTCTAGGGAGCGTTTGAAGAACAGGTACTAGTTCTACACTCCTTGAATTATGTAGGTAGAAATTACTAAAAATTACAGCTAAAATGACTACATATGTAGTCAAAACGGCGATGACTGTATTTCTCATAAAATTTACTAACCATGTAGTAATTTTTAACTATTGATAAAACAACTGCAATGGTAGAAAAAAACGACTACCGAAGCGGTCAAAAACAACTAAACTCAAATGAATGTATAAACCATAAAACGACCAACAATACAATAAAAACAATGAATATAAAACGACTACATAAGTTGTAAAAACTACTGTTTTTAACACTTCTTTTTTCGGTATTTTAAAAATATTTTTTATTGGAATAAAAATTAGTTTTTCCTACATCCTATTTAAATGCAAATTCAAAATTCCAAACGTTATTCCAGTTATGTCGTTTTTTATGCGTTGGAGATACAATAAAATTTTATAATTATTATTTGCAAACTATGAACATATCAATAATAACGAATATAATCTAAACGGGAATTTTTCAAAACTCTATTTTTAAATAAAAAAATTCACTTTTTACTGCAAAATTATTGTTTTGGTAGTTGTTTATTAAAAAACTAATATAACTACTCAAAACAACTGTTACTGAAGTGCAGTATTTTTTGTTACACACAAAAAATCGTTGCCAAGTAATTAGGAACATTTCAACTAATAAAGTTTATTCACAAAAGTTATGCGATAACTAGTAACATTTTACCAAGTTTTTACTTGTTTCTACTGAATTATTGAATAATCTATGTTAAAAACGTTATTAGTCAAAATGCTCCTATATTAACTATAGGTACTTGGCAACGATAATTAATTAATTTTAAATTTAACTTGTGCTGTTTAATGTATTAACTGCATAAGTTTGTATAATTAATACAAAATTTTGTTTCTATATACTTTTTTTTTTTTTGTTTCTATATGCATTTTTTGTTTCTATATGCATTAAAAAAACCTCTAAAAAACTGTTTCTCTTCAAATTAGTTGGCAGATAAAGTTTAACAGATGTTAAGTACATTGGTTCTTCTTTAGTCTATATGTTCGTAGGCTTAAAATCATGGTTGGCAAACAGTGCCTTTTCATTATAACGGTAGTTGCCTGCCACGCCTATTTCAATACCGATATGAATATATTTAAAATACGATTCCAATAGTGGCATATGGGTTCTAATATCAAAGGGTATACTTCAAAATTCTACGAATTAAATTTTGTTACATGTTTGGTACACATGACCTTAATGGAATCGCTTTTTTAAATTTTCATTTCGGTCTTGATGTAACTGTGGTAGCCAACTACCGTTATTATCAAAATGTATTGAATGCCAACCTTGCTTAAAATCTAATAATTATAACGTTTTTTTTTTTTTACTTTAATAAAAATATTAGTAATCATTACAAAACAAAAAATCGTAGTTTTTCATTTTTTGGATTAAATTTTGAAACTCATTTAATTATAATTAAAAACGGTACTAAAAAAATATAAAGGGTCCGCCAAATAACTTTTTTTTTTTGAACTCCTGAACCAATTGGACTTTGTATGGCGTCATACCAAGGTCTTTATGCAAAATTCGTCTCAATGATGTCTCCGAAATGTTTAATTGTTAAGAACGACGGTGAATTGATGTTGATGGCGCTTCACGCACACTTTCTGCCACAGCAGCAATATTCTCGGGTTGTACGCACTGTTTTTGGCTTTTCACGCTTTGGTTTATCGATGAGGATGCCAGTTTCTTTCACTTTTTTCACAAGATAACGAACATACGGACCATTTTCGTTCAGCGGAAAGATAAAACTAATTATCTGTCAAATCACACATGAGCTTAGCGTTACCATTCACGAAATAAGCACTAGTTAGATGGCGGACCCTTTATAAAAGTGATGATATGTTTTGCGATATTTTTGATTAAGTACACCATATACACTTACATATGATCATATACAGTAGAATATATGGTCATATATAGATCAATATCTTTTTCATATGATCAGATATATATATAACATACGACACAATGATATATGATGATATCAAAAAATTTGTATAAAGTAATTATAAGATATGAACATATATCGTAATATATTGATACACATATAATCATATTATATATATATATATATTATAATAATATTAAGTTGCATATGAGTATATAGAAACTTTTTCATCGGATGTAGTTATTGTAAGAATATTCAGAGTGTATAGAACGGTTCTAGACCCCATTCTCGTATCAGTGATTTTCGATTGAAATTGTCACACTAAGAACTAGTTCTATGGAACGGTTCTAGAACATATTCTTACATCAGTTTCAGCATGCGTTCTACAAGTAATGCTTCGAGATGAAAAATTTAAAAAATATTTATATGCTAAAATTGTGCAGGGGGATTTACTTTAAAATTACAAGAATGGATTATAAGTACTTTCAGTTGTTTAGTTTCACAATATAATGTAAAATATACAAAAGGAATACGGTTTTAATTGAAATCCAGCAGAGTTCTCAAAAAAAATAAATTTTGTTTTTAAACTTTTGTAATAATATTGAATATTTTTGTTTTGTTAAATATTTAATGCGTCGCCCGATTTTTAAAATACATATTTATAGAGCCGTTAGTACATTTTTTAGGGAAAGTAAAACCACTCTACTTTTGTCCATCATTTTAGCGCCATTTTTGCTCATAAAATAGTTGACATTTTGGCGGCCCTTTTTTATTTATAATTTTATTCTCATCGACACTAGATATAATTTTTTTCAAAATTTTTTTTTAATACAAGATTTTAAAAATTGTGTTAAAAATCTTTCTTTTTAAGTTTTTTCGCGGTTGGTCTGGGAACTAGTTTAAGATTATTTGAAGCGTTCTAGAAGTAATGTTCAACCAGTTCTTATGTTTAATACCATTCTCTTGGCATGAGTTCTAGAACTAGTCGTCAATCACTAGTTCTAAGAATGCTATTAAAGAACCTGATATAACTCCTCAAGAAGTAGTTCTGGAAATAGCAATTTTAGTAGGAATTCCAAAAAATTTCCTGGGAATTTATTAAATAAGCACAGATTTTTCCAAAGCGTTCAATATGTATTCATTGTTAAAAGAAAAATATTTTTAAAATTATTTCATTATTTTTTGGAAACATTATAAATTATATTATTATCATAAAAATCAATCTGTCAATTCAAAAAAAATCTTTTTCTTTTTAATAAAACCAGTTGCAGAAATGTTTCTAAATATTTTTCTAATGCGACATGTTCACTTCACTTGTCTGTGAAACAACAAACATCGCATTACAACTGCCTTTGCTGGCTTTGATTATCAAAATAAAATTTTTAGACTTTACACAAAAAACAAATCGTTGGCAATTAATAAAGTTTCAACTCATAAAGTTTATGCGAAAAAATTATGTATATTTCTACTTAATGTTTGAATAATTTATGTGAAAAAACTTTATTAGATGATATTCTCCTAATTGCTTGACAACGATTTTTTTTTTGTGGTGAAGCGAATTCAGCTAAAAAAATTAGATAACATTTTAGTATTTCATCAAGTCAAAATAACCAAAATTTTTAACTAAAATCTAAATTTGAACTAAAAATTAGTTTATAAACTTGCAAAGTTGGATTACTAAAGGCTTTACTAATTTTTTCTACTAACTTTTTTCTATGAGTGTATTAATGTGCCATAAGTTAATAAAAATGTAACCTCAATTTTAACACATTATACCACTTGTTCAGAATAAAAAATTAGCAATATGTTCTTCTGCCAATTTTTTTTTTTCGTTGCCTACTTTAGGCGATTTGGGCCAAAATAGTGAATCTCTGAAACTAATACATAAAAATTAATAACCTAAGGCATAAATTATTCGTCTTGCCAAGATAAACTGAAGTCCAAAATGTACACTTTTTGTGATTTTACTTAAAAAGATATGGCGATTTTCGTTTTTTCGAAAAAATCGAAATTGAGCGAAAATGCACTTTAACCTCCATATACAGTGCACTCGCGATAACGTGAACTAATTAAAACCCGGGAGTGTTCACGTTTGTGAGCTGTTCACCTTTTCGAATGCCAAAAATGTAAGGCAAAATATATCAATAATGCCATAAGTTTAGACTAATTATGCGTATTAAAAAAAAATTGACATTTTATTAGAATAAAAGAAGTAAACGATTTATTAAGAAAATTATTTACATACATTTGTATGAAGATTTATGTAAAAATACATAAAAAATAAATAAAAATAGCAACTAAAATAGTTTCTATGTATCTTCTGTCCTTAATGCAGTGAACAGTTAAAATAGGGGAATCCCAAAACTTAAAAAAAATTTAATTCTTAACGTATTTACGCATTTCCAACTAACACATTGACTTTTTTTCTGTTCACATTATAGGGCTTTCGTACTTTGTTCACCTTTTAGAGTAGTCAATTGTAAAATAAAATGTGTTCGCATTAAGCGGTGTTCACGTAATGCAGTGTTCACATTATCCGCGAGTGCACTGTATATTGGTAACATTTGGGGACTTTGCTACTACTTCTAACTTAATCTTTCTGGCCAAATTTCATAAAAATCCGTCCATTAGTTTTTAATTTAAGATGATGTTCCTGTAGAGGCATCCTATTGGAATCCTGTAAGTCCTTATACGCAAATAAGAGATTTTTTTTTGAGCTTAAGTCATACTTTATGTTTTCCATCAACGGTTTCTAGTCCACAAAACATATGTTTTTAGAATTTTTGAAAAATTGTGTTTCATTCACAATATTTATTATTTTTAATTTACCGAAATTTTAATTTTAACACTTTCTCGCGTTCCAAACCATACGCTGCACTCAAACATTTTAAAAAACACAATCTAGCCAAACAAGAGTAAATAGCCTCACGTTAAGTTAGCAGTACGTTTTGTATATAAAAAATTGTTATTTTTTTTTTACTAAAAACGTAGTTATTTTTTTAAACCGATTCAATACTGTAAACCACATTAACATTAAATATGCTGAAATTGAATTATTCTTTCGAAGCTCTGAAACACTTTTTTAAAGAATAACGCCAACACTTTGTTCTGAACAGACTCTTGAACATTTATGGTTATTTTTGTTGCTGGTATTGTTGTTTGAAAAACGTTGGCGTTTTTATTTTGTTTGCTAGATTTAACTTTGATCTTAATTAAGTATATGGTTTCGAGGTAATTTTAAGTTTTCTCTAACTAGGCAGTTGTTTAGTAGTAGTTTCATGTACCTTATATTTATAATTGTTTCTTTTTTCTGGTTTTTTTTTTTTTTTTTTTTTGCAGAGAATAGTACTTAATTATATATTTTTTATACATATTAGAAAGTGTAACAAATACACTGATGGATAATTATCTGCATGTTATCAATGAATATTTTTGCATTAGACTCTAACGAATTGTCCATTGAAACAATAAATTTTATGAAATAAATTCATATTATTTATTAAAAATTTCTTACGACTAAGGGAAAAGTTTAATTAAAAATAGTTTCGTTAAAATTATGAAGCTTTTTTATGAAGTTTAAACATTTTTTTATTCACATAAAAATTTCTTTAAAACTCCTCCAAGGAATTCTCTCTGTGTATGTACATATATTTTTCATATATATGTTATATTTTGGTCTTTTACATTTCTTTCTCTTTTTTTTTAAGAAATTTTCTATTTTTTAAAATTCTATTTATATGACGGTTTATTTTAAAACTATGATTTCCAATGTGAAATTATATAAAGGGTCCGCCAAATAACTTTTTTTTTGAAAATGCTATAAAAAAAACTACTGAATATTTTCTCAAATTTCTTTTTTTATTTGAAAGTAAAATCCTTCCGGTTAATAATGGAAAATAATTTCATTCAAATGGCTGCCTCGGCTGGCCATGCAGTAGCCTGCACGATCGGTCCAATTTTTAAGCACATTATCCAATGGCGTCACGAATATTGTCCTTTAAGCGTCAATTGTCTCTGGCTTGTTGGCGTAACACTTATCTTTGACGGCACCCACACATAATAGTCCAACGGTGTCAAATCACAGCTCCGAGGTGGCCAAACGACATCAGCTCTGCGGCTGATAATGCGATCTTCAAAATCAGGGCGTAAAACATCGAGTGTAGCTTCGGCTGTGTGGCACGTAGCGCCGTCCTGTTGAAACCAAATGTTGCCAATATCCTCCTCTTTAATTTTTGTGAACAAAATTCATTAACATTCGTTCAACAACGGAGCTGACGGTGCTTCTCTTCTTCCAAAATCCGTACGCAATTTTCGCACACATTCTGCAACATTACCATGATTTTCAAAGTAATGTCGCAATATTTCCCAGCGTTGTTCAAGCGTATACACAACCATATTCGTCAGCGGAAGGATAAAACTAATCTGTCAAATCAGATATGAGCTAAGTGTTACCATTCACGAAATAAGCACTAGTTGAAAAAAAACGTTAGATGGCGGACCCTTTACTACTGCATAAGTCTCAAATCAGTTTTACAAATTTCTTGTAAAATATATGATTTTTTTTAAAAAATGTTTACTAGGCTTGTATATATTTTAAAAATTTGTAATATCTTACTAGAACTTTGTAGTTGTATAATTACTAAGTACTTAGATAACATTCTCCCAGTTATTTCTGCGTGTAGCAAGACAAAACAATTGTTTTAACTTTTCCATCCCTGTCTTTTCCAAGAATCTCTGTTTCGTTTTTAAGAGAAAACTAATGTTTGATCAGGGATGATAAAGTTTGTACTATATTACTTT
>CM037853.1:157317336-157564312 GCA_021234595.1 Delia radicum | reverse complement strand
GTTCGATCAGGGATGATAAAGTTTGTACTACATTACTTTTTGTAGTACTATTAAAACTATTAGATCCATTTGATACTATTAGTACCTGACCCATTTGGTACTATTGATAGATTTTCTAATTTCATATTTTGTGATGTTATTTCTTTGTAAATGCTGTTTTAAAAGAAGCTGTGTTTAAATGACGCCAACACGAGACATCATAACATTTATGATTGACCACGAAAAATACATGCAAAACAATAACAAACAAATTTTGTTTTGCTTTTTTTCATGCTTTAACATTGATTTATGTCTCGTGGAGACGTCACTTTATGTATACCAAATTTATCTCTGCTTTAGATAGTAGAAAACCGGAATACGTTGAAAAACTGTCAAAATCGTAGTAGATACCACTGATAGAGCACTCACCAGTGTTGCCATATTGGCATATTTTCCGCTAGATTTAGTTCACATATTTTTTCCTTAAACATATACTAAATGCTTTTTAGCATATTTCGCTTGTTAAAAACAGATTTTTAGCATAGTTTTTTAAAAGAGATTAATTTTTTATAAAAAAAATTATGTATTATTAAAAAAAGTTATTTATTTTTACTTTCCAGCCCTGTTTCTAACGCAGGATTTATCTTTACTAGTGGAAGACCGGAATACTTTGAAAAACTGTCAAAATCGTAGTAGATACCACTGATAGAGCACTCACCAGTGTTGCCGTGTTAGCATATTTTCCGTTAGCTTTAGTTCGCATATTTGTTTCCTAAAAAATATGCTAAATGCTTTTTAGCATATTTTGCTTGTTAAACGCAGATTTTTAGCATAGTTTTTTAAAAGAGATTAATTTTTTATAGAAAAAAATTATGTATTATTAAAAAAAATTATGTATTTTTACTTTCTAACCCTGTTTCTAACCCAGGATTTTTTAATCAATTGAAGCGCTTATTGTAAAAACTTGATAAAAATATAACTTTATCAGGACGTTTATACTCTAGGTATTAAATATTAATCAATGGATATCTAGAAAACAGCGAAAATCCATAAAACAGTAAATGTGGCATATCAAGTTTTTACAATAAGCCTTTCAATTGTAATTAGTTTATTTGTGTGATTTTATTATCATTAGTAATGTTTTTTTCTAATTAAAAATATTTCATTATCATTAAATAGAAATTAAGTTTTTTTTTTATTTTCATTAGTACCAAATTATGGTAATGAAAAATTCCCATGTATGCCATAACGTATATGGAATGGGGAAAAGTTTTATTTTTACCGCTCCCCTCGCATTTACAGGTACATTAGGGATACAAAATAATTTCCGTGCAAAAATGTTTTTTTACGGATGCAAACATGGCATTCAGAATAGACTTTTAAACCTAAAAATGGACTAAAATTAGGTAAAATCTTCTTGTGCTATAACTTTAAAACTTGTGATTTTAGAGAAAAGTGTTATATTAGAATTTTGAAAGTCAAAATTTGTGTCATAGCTTTTTTCACACGCCTCCTGTATATTAATTTAAAAATGTATTTCAGTTTAGGTTTCGCCAAATTGTATGGTATTACAAGTACTTTTAATAATCCAATAACATTTGAAAAATGGAACACTTACCAAACTCAAAATTGAAACATTTTTGCACGAAAATTATTTTTTATCCCCAATGTACTGGAATATGCGCGGGTAACGAAAAAATAAAACGTCTGCACATATGGGTAGTCTAATGCTTAGCATTACCAAACGTTTGAGACAATTTTGTCCGAAAATTCGAAATTTTTTTTCGAAAAAATACACTACGAAGGCCAACTTCAAACGCAGGTAGCAAACTATAAGTACCTTGGACAACTTTTTTTTATTTTTCCCATAATCAATTCAATTTTACGCTTTGTTTAAGTACTACAACGTAAAATACACCCTAGTCTAAAACCGTTCCGTTAAGCTACCATTGATGGTAACCGAGTCGATGCGGTTATCGGTTTGGGTAACACTATTTTCTTTTATTTTTATAACGGTATTTCAGTAATTTCGATAACGGTTTCTTAGCGGTAATGGTATTTTCGTTATTTCGGTAACGGTATTAAAAGGGTAACGCTATTTTACATACGAGTTGTTTTTTAATTATTTATCGTCTATCGCTATTAAACGTATAGGTAAAGTTAACAATACGATTTAAATACATAAAGAAAATACAAGAATTGTTATTTTAAAGGTAATGATATTTTAGAATATTTCGTTAATGATATTTTAAGGGTAATGCTATTTCATTTATTCGGTAACGATATTTTAGCGATTACGGTATTTTAGTTATTTCGGTAACGGTATTTTAATGATATCAGAATTTCAGTTATATCGGTAACGGTATTTTACAAATAACAGGTTTTCAATTATAGTCAGTTAATAAGGATTTGAATCGATACCTGTATTTTAGAGGTATTTCCTGTCAACCATGTGAAATACTAATACGAATTGAAATGTATTGTTATACTGTGTAAAACTTTGTATAAAAAAACACTCTTAAATTTGTAAATCAAGTTATCATTGAAATTTGTTGTAATAGTTTTTAAAAATATTGTTTTAAAAAAAAAATTATTATTCTGATTGTTACTTTCAAATAAAACGCATTCAAAAACAATTAAATCTATTATTACAAGAGGTTATGGGCGACCAACGTAAGGAAGTTCCTCATGGAATAGTGCAGTTCAATGGAACTGGTTACGAAAATTGGAGTTTTCGTGTTAAGATGTATTTGGATGCCATCGATGTTTTAGAAGCTGTCGAATCAAGTCTCCCACCGGGTGCTGATGAAAATGCAAAGAAACGTTTTGTGGAAAAGGATAAAAAGGCTAAATCTGTCCTGGTAAGCTGTATCGCTGATGACTACATTGATTATGTTCGTGATAAATCAAGTGCCATGCTTATGTGGAATGCATTGAAGGACGTGTTTGCTGTAAAGTCTTCCTCAAGTCAAACCATAGTAAGAAAACAATTGGCAAGATTGAAATTATCGGAAGGAACAAAAATGAAGGATCATTTCATAGAATTTGATAGTCTTGTAAGACAATTAAAGTCTGCTGGTGCAGAATTAAATGAAAGTGATTTGGTGTCTCAGCTATTTGTAAGTTTACCCGATAGTTATGATCCATTGGTAACAGCCTTGGAAAACATAAAAGAAGAAGAGCTTACACTTCAACTGGTAAAACAACGTTTGCTTGCTGAAGAAAGGAAAAGAGTTGATCGTTCTGATACAACTGAAGATTCCAAAGCTGGTACTGTTTTTTGCTGCTAAAAAGGAAAATAAATTTAAATTTAATGGAAAATGCCACAACTGCGGTAAGAAGGGCCACATAAAAATCAACTGCCAATTCAAAAGAGAAGCAAATTCGGTAAGCCATGATAGAAGCAACCATCAAGAAGCCCAGGTTGTTAATTTCGACGATGATGATAAAATCCAAAATGATGCTGTATGTTTTATGGTTAATAAATGTGCAAATAAATCGTATGGTATGAATTTTATTTTGGATTCGGGGTCGAGTGATCATATGGTGAATGATCGAAAGTTTTTTGATACGATATCTGAGTTGAAGATTCCTGTAAAGATATGTGTAGCCAAAGATAAGCAAATGCTGGTTGCTCACGAGTTTGGAAACATAATTTGTTATTCGAATTATGGAAAACAAATCGTTCTGAAGGATGTCCTGTACGTGCCAAATCTAAGAGAGAATCTTGTATCGGTAAAGAGAATGGCAAATGCAGGTTTTGAGGTATTATTTAAACGTAATAGTGCAACAGTTTTTCACAATGGTATAGAATTAGCGTTAGGAGAAGCTAAAGGTAATGTTTTTGAAGTTAAATTTGATAAATGTTCAATTGTAAATTTTTGTTCTCGTGATGAAGGTAAATTATGGCATAGTAGATTAGGTCATATAAACCAACAAAGTCTTGAGTTAATGGGTCGAAATGAAATGGTTTTAGGTATCGGTAATGTAAAATCTTTCGGTTTGTGTGACATATGTATAAAAGGAAAACATAGTCGTGAGCCGTTTGATGGTGTTCGTGTTCGTTGTAATCGTGTTCTTGAAAGAATTCACAGTGATGTTTGCGGTCCTATTAATCCTTATACTCATGATGGTTATCGTTATTTTGTGTCGTTCATCGATGAATATACTCACTTTGCTGTTATTTACTTAATGAAAAGGAAATCCGAAGTATTTAAAAAGTTTAAGGAATATGAAGCGTTCGTGACAGCTAAATTTTCTGAAAAGATTTTTATATTACGCGTTGATCAAGGAACCGAGTATCATTCTAAAGAACAAATGGAATTTTATAAGCAAAAGGGAATTCAAATTGAAGATACCATTGCATATACGCCACAGCAAAATGGAATTTCTGAAAGGTTTAATAGAACGTTAGTTGAAAAAGTTAGAACAATGATGATAGAGTCAAATGCTCCTAAGGAACTATGGGGCGAAGCTGCATTAATGGCGGTACATTTATTAAACAGAAGTCCTACTAGAGCTATCAAGGAAATGAAAAACGCCAGCTGAATTGTGGTATGGTTATAAACCTGATATTAAGAAGTTTCGTGTTTTTGGTTGTAAGGTCTTTGTTTGGATACCAGAACAAAAGAGGAAAAAGCTTGATGATAAGTGTCAAGAAGGTGTTATGATTGGTTACACAAATAATGGTTATAGAATTTGGAATATTACGAAAAGAAAAGTTATCACAGCTAGAGATGTGAAATTCAGTGAATCAATATTCCCATTTAAATGTAATGATAAAAAGGAGAAGCCTCAAATTATTTCTATATGCAGCTATGAGCAAGAGAGGGAAGAAACTAATAATGCCATACCTGCAAATGAAATATTGGAAAATCAAGATATAGAAGATGAATCTTTTGAAGTTGAAAGTGCTGACAACACTGATGAAAACGTTTTGGAAGAGTCTAATAATAGTCAACCTGATGTCATTTCTATTAACGATGATGAAAATGAAATTGTTGAAGAAACAACCAACGATTCATCAGTAATAAGAAGAAGTGCTCGAGGTCTCATCCCAAAAGTATTTACAGACTATTTTACAAGTTATAGTGCTGAATTACATGAACAAACTGAAGATGACTCTCCAAATTCTTTTGATGAAATTCAAACTCGACAAGATCGTAATAAATGGATGGAAGCGATAAATGAAGAACTTAAATCTATGGAGATGAACAAAGTTTGGACAATTGTCGATAAGCCTAAAAACGTAAAACCAATAAAATCAAGATGGGTGTTTCGTATTAAGAAAAATAAAAATGGAGAACTATCAAGATATAAAGCAAGGCTAGTAGCAAAAGGATTTCAACAAAAGCAAGGCATAGATTATGAAGAAACCTTTGCGCCTGTTGCGAAACTAACCACTGTACGAACAGTATTAGCAGTTGGTGTGCAAATGAAGTTCCATTTTCATCAGATGGATGTGAAAACTGCTTTTCTTCATGGTGATCTAAGAGAAGAAATTTTTATGACTGTACCCGAAGGTGTAAATGCAAAAGAAAATCAAGTTTGTAAATTACAAAAATCGTTATATGGTCTGAAACAAAGTCCAAGGTGTTGGAATGAGAAGATTAATAATTATTTAATTGAAATCGGTTTCAAAAGATCTAAACATGATTATTGTCTATATATTCGCAAAACAAATTCAGATATTATTTATCTTTTACTTTATGTAGACGATTTACTTATTGCTGGTAAAAATTTAGATGTTATTTCTAATTTAAAACGAGAATTATCAAAAAGATTCGAAATGTCAGATTGCGGTAATTTGAAATTCTTTTTGGGTGTTAAAATTGATTACGATTATGCAAATGGAATAATGGAGTTATCACAAGAATCAAATATTGACAACATTTTGAAAAAGTTTGATATGGATCAATGTAAACCTGCTAAAACCCCAATGGAAAAGATTTCAGAAAAACCTACATCGGAAGCTACTAATAAACCTTATCGTGAGTTGTTAGGAAGCTTAATGTACTTAATGCTTTGTGTCCGTCCTGACTTATGTTTTCATATAGGATATATGGGGCGATTTCAACAAAACCCAACAGAAGCTAATTGGAATATGCTAAAAAGAATTTTAAGATATGTTAAAGGAACAAAAAGTTTAAAATTACAAATTAAACGAAATAATAATTGTGAACCATTGATTGGATACTCAGACGCAGATTGGGCATCTGATACAATAGATAGAAAATCTGTTAGTGGTTATATTTTTCAAGTTTATGGAAATACTATATCATGGTCAAGCAAAAAGCAAGCTACTGTTGCTACATCTTCTTCAGAAGCAGAATACATTGCATTGAGTGCAGCAACATCTGAAGCTATATGGTTAAAAGGAGTTTTAAATGATATGAAAGTCATAAATGAAAAATATCCTGTAACATTGTTTGAGGATAATCAAGGATGTATATTCATGTCAAAAAAAAACACCGAATGTAAAAGATCAAAACATATCGATATTAAACACCATTTCATTCGAGATCATTTAGCTCAAGGTAATATAAAAGTAGAGTATGTTAATACAAATGATCAAATTGCAGACATTTGTACAAAAGTATTAGGAATTGTAAATTATCAGATATTTATAAATAAATTACAATTGTTAGAGTGAGAGAGGGTATTGTTATACTGTGTAAAACTTTGTATAAAAAACACTCTTAAATTTGTAAATCAAGTTATCATTGAAATTTGTTGTTATAGTTTTTAAAAATATTGTTTTAAAAAAAAAATTATTATTCTGATTGTAACTTTCAAATAAAACGCATTCAAAAACAATTAAATCTATTATTACAAGAAAATGCGATATTCGTTGGGGGTGCCATTGATCGTAACGGGTAAAAAAATACCGTTTTCAATTTCTTATCAATATCAGAAGTACTGCAGAAGGTGACCAATCAATTTGGTGTTGGTCTAGATTGTAAGAATTTGTTGAATTTGGTACTATTGAGTTCCAATATGTACTATTTTAAATTATGTTTAGTTCTAATTAAATTGTTCATCCCAGTTTTACAGTAAAATGTTTCTCTTAAAATTTATACGAATATGGGGTTATGTCTTCGCTAAACTTCTCTGTTAAAATTAAGGTTGCCAACTCTACGATTCGAAAAATGACTAGATTTCAAAATTAAGATCGCTAGAAATCATCAAATTCTCAAAAAAACGCAAAAAGTTTATTGTTTAAAAATCTAAAAGTCATTTAAACTACCCACTTTTCGTTTCCTTTAAAAATCTCTTAGCTTTTTCCCGTAAAACTATAGCATTTAAAAATGTTGCTCTAGAATTGCTATCAAAACTAAGGGGCGTTAATAGTACGCTAAGAGAATTATCTTCACTTCAATAATGAATTTCTTCATGGCTTTAATGAAAATTTCCACTGGAACACGTCCCTTGAAACTTTTCATAGAATCTATGAAACACGTTTCATTAAAGTCAGTGTTTATGACATGTTTTAAGAATTAATGAAAATCTTCATGAAACTAATGAGTCTTTCCGACAATGACGCGTTTATAGAATTTATGACAGTTTTATAAAAAATTGTAATATTAAGAAGTTTTTTTAATTAATAAATTTTAAAAATGCATTGGAAGTAAGCCAAAGAACCGCTTTATATGAGTTTTTAAGCAATTTCATATATTGAAATATCGTAATAAAGCACTTTATAAAATATGTTGAACACTTGAGAATTAAATCTTAAAACTAAAGTTTAAAATTTATGAAATTTAATGAAATTATGAAATTTTATGAAAAAATAAAAATATTAACTCTTTGAAATAATGTCATAGCTGTAAAGAAAATGTTCATTAAATTTTTGAAGAGATAATTTATGAAATCGAATGCATTTTTTTATGAAACTATGACATTTTATGATAAAATTAAATTAAATTTCTTGGAAATTCTTCAATGAATCTACGAAAAAAAATTCTATGAAATTGTATCATTAATATCATGAAGGATAATTCTCTCAGTGTACACTTCGTATTTGATGTATATGTACACAAAGCGTATTTGCAGGTACGGCAAAATAAAAATTATTGCCGCATTTTTAATATAATTTGTCCTTTTCTAAGCAAATTCCACATTTATTAGTAGTTACACATAATTGCCCCTATCTTTTAACGGTTTAAGCTACAAGAGTCATTGATACATCATTTAAAAGGTACTTAAATCGTGGTCTTCCTGGTTCACAAAATAGTTCACTTTTTGACGGTAAAATGGATTTTTTTTTCAAAATTCGTGCTTTAAAACCGCTGTATTTAAAAAAACTGCTTTTCTGAATTTTTTAAAAAAATATTTTTTAATTATAAATTATTGTTCTCCTATGTAATATTTCTGCATGCTTCAGAGTTATCGGCTTTTTAGTTAAATTTTTTCACATTTTTATTCATAACTCAAGATAGCGTAAGAGCTCCACACAGGAATTTGGACACGGTATAGGGAAGTAATTTATATTTAACATATATTTTTTAAAAAAATTTTAAAAAACTATTTTTTTTTAAATACAGATTTTTGAACCGCGGTTTTTTAAAACAATGCGTTTTAATGGGAACAATTAATATTTTGTGTGCTCCAGTGAAACCACAATTTAAGTAGCTTTAAAGTGAGGTATCAAGGACTCTACACAGAAAAAAACTAAAAAACGGGTTTCAATTAAAAAATATATAGAATCAATTAATATTTTAATTGATTTTGCACCTATCACGGCAATGATACTATCAATTAAGCCTTTTATTAAAATTGAGAAGGAAAAAAAGTTATAAATAACTTCTACAAAAAAAAATATGATACTCACAAAAAAAGTGTGTGATCTATACGTTGGTATGTGTGTTTTTTTTCAATGCTGAGTCTGTTTGTGTGTGTGCTTGTTTTGTTTGTTAACTTCAAATGTATTTGGTATTTTATACTGAAAATTTTCTATTTATGCATACAGTGTATGAAAAAATAATATGATAATTGCGTCTAAAATAAAATATGTATATATATATATTTAAAAGTCAATAAAAATATTTATTGATTCAATTAAACATTTGTTTAGAAACAAATTAAATTCAAATCAAATATTTAATTAGATATTTTAGGTTGATAATTTTTTCTGTGTAGTAGCTTAATCTGTTAAAAAGATATGGAATATTAAGTACGACTACTTTTTTTTAATTTTCGAATATTTTTCATATTTTGAAACGCGATATTTAAAGATTCGCTGGGATTAGCTGTCCTACATTTGGACAAGGTTATAGTTATATGATGTCGATCTTATATACCAAGTTTGGTTGAAATCAGAAGGGGTGGAGGAAATCGAGTGGTTGATTTTACATGTTTTCCGTCTATTGCTAAAAAAGTTAACACTTTTAAACACTGTTTTCAAATCTCCAATTTTAAAGTTTTTTAATTTTTTTTTAAGAAATTTCAGAAAATCAAAGATTGGACTTCAGGATTTATTTAGGAACATATTAAGGATAAAAACCTGCAAAACTTTTAGGAATTCATTTATTGCTTTGGCTAGGGCAGCAATTTTCTGTCAGCGGATTTCGAGAAAACAGCGATTTTAATCACTTATTTGGAGTTTAGGCAATTTTTTCTTTGATTTTTTTAATGCCATAAGTTTTTGGAAGATACATTCAATTTTCCCTGCTTAACATAATAATAAAACATATATTTCTGGGCGGATATTGATAAATTTACCTGATATTATTTCTTTAGGTCTAAAAATAATAGGTATTCTTCATTCCAGAACATTAAAACTTAAGTGCTGTTGGCGTCTATAAGAACCTATAATTAATAGTGTCCGACCGAACAGTTCGGCCAGAAAAATACATTTGGTCTGTATTCGGTATTTTAAAGCATTATGGACAAATTTGGCGGGTGGAAAAATTTTTATTGGGCTGATTAGATGCTATTTGGAGTGTCAAATTTAAAGAAAAGTCTGTAGTTAAGCAATGAATTCACTGTTCGGCCTCAGAAAGTTCGGCCAAATTGAAAATAGTTCGGCGGCCGAACTTTTAACTTTATAGCTAAACTTTGGCTTTTCTCTTAAATTTTATACACAAAATCGAATTAAACCGTCTCAACAAACATGTTTCCAAGACCAAAATTTGTCATCATTGCCTCTAGATATCAAAAACCCGACAAAATTTAGTTTTTTGGCCGAACTGTTCGGTCGGACACTAATAATTAAATAGATTTTTTCGTCATGGGCTCACAACAGCACCGAAGGGTTAATGTGCTGGAATTAAATGAAATGTTCAGATCTACCCAGAAATAACTGTTATATTAATATGTTAACAAAAATATATATTTTTATTTTCAATTTGACCTGAAGGCAGAGGCAAATCGTTTTATCAAATTGCGACCAAAAACTTATGGTATTTAAGAAAAAACAAATAAAAAATTGCCTAAAAGCTAAAAAACGCTATTTTCTCTAAATCCATTGAAATAAAATCGCTGCCCTAGCCAAAGTACAAAATGAATTCCTACTATGTTAGCAGGTTTTTATCCTTAATATGTGCCTAATGGAACCCTAAAGTCAATCATTGATTTTATAAAATTTATTTTAAAAGAATTTAAAAACTTTAAAATTGAAGATTTGAAAACAGTGTTTACAAATGTTGACCCTTTTAGCAGTAGTTTAAAGCAAAACACAAGATGTAAAATATAGAATACAAAAATGTTTTTTTTTTTTTTTGTAGATAATTTTAATAAATTTCGAATTTTGGGCTTGAATTTCTGGTTAAGTGGCCTGCAACACGTCAGTTGCCGGGGCAAATGGTAATAACTCGGCCGTTCTTTAATCGATTGAAGTTTTTATTGCTTTATTACAAAGACAATTTACTCCGAATGACGATTATTTAAAGCTTTTAAATGAAATTCGTTTTAAGATATCAAAATTTTTGAGAAAACATACAAAAAGTCATATTTTCCCCTTGTAATCCGTTTTTTTAACTTTAGAGCCGATGTGGCACGTCTTCCCGATATCCGATTATACTAATTTTATAGGGGACCTAGTTTTACACCCAAATAAATATTTCCCGGTTAAAAACTCAAAATTTGTTTCCCTCCATGAATGCTTTGAGAACCCTATTGGACATCTTACAACACATTTAAATAAAAACCGCGAAGTCTTGAAGATAATTTATGTTATTAAAATAAAATGACTATAAATATTGTAGCTGGGAAGACACAAATAGCTAAAACCAAAAATAAATTGCAAAATCTTCGGGCTACATTCAATCTAGCTTTTTTTTTATAGCTAGATGGGAAAAAAAATCGCAAGATCTAGCTGGAAAATTGCTAAAATGTCAACCTTGGTTAAAATAGCTTAATACACAAAACACATGTTTTTATCAAAACATGTGTTTTGGTGATCAAAAATGTATTTGAAAACATGTGCAAAACATGTTTTCTTTTAAAACACCTCCAGTTTAAAAGTAGTATACATAACATTACATGTTATAAAACAAAGATTTCTTTACAAGTTTTTTTTTTTTATTACAAAATAAAAATAATTACTAACATGATTGACTATGCAAAAATTGTATCTAACAACTATTTATAAAATAACTAAAACTAAATGAATGTTATTTACATTATACTTAATAAGAGAAAAATTACTACAAAAATTTAATATAAAATAATTAAAATTATATTTAGTTTTTACAGAAAATGCAATAGAATTAAATACTTTGTGTGCGCTTTTTTTTATAAAACATTTTTCTAATTCTTTGCTGACATTAGTTGATCAAAATCCGTTACATAATACTGAGCACGCTTTTGAACTTCCGGGCGTACTACATTGCCACCGAAGCCAATGAAATAATTAGCCGGAGGAACAGCTTCCAAATCCGTAGCACCATCGCCAATCATTGTTATGAAAGTATCAGCTTCATATTGTTTACGTATGTGGGCAATAGCATCAGCTTTGCCACCCGATTTCGAGGTCGGTTGTGCAGTATCAAATGCACAATATTCTCCATTGAAGGAGAACATTAATTTATTGGCATATAAATGTGATATCGGTATACCCAATTCATTAGCTACCGGTTCTATGAGACAATCAAATCCACCAGAAATCAAATAAACTTGTTTACCTTCAGCTTTCAATTGTTCAATGAAACGTTTGACATTACGCGTCAGGGTACTGGGGCGCATTTTAATAAAATCCTTAATCTGTTGCTGTGTGGGTCTAATAATATTGAGACGTATTTTGAGGGCATCTTGAAATGTCATCGAACCACCCATAGCTTCTTTGGTAACACGAGCTACTTCTGAGCCTTTGCCACAAAAATCGGCCAATTCATCGATACCTTCTTCCCGTATTACTGTCGAATCGACATCAAAGCATACAATATGAGATTGTTTGATAATCTTGGCGGCAAGATCAGGATTTTTAGTTTTTTGTTGCGATGTTGTATTGTCCATAGTATGAAGATTAGCTACTGCATGACAAGTGGCGGCACCATTTATAGCTGATGTCGTACCACCATTTGTAGCTGAACGTCCCAGACTTAAACCAATTGTAGAATTCATTGCGATGATTATTTTGTTGTTGTTGTCTTTACTACAGAAAAGATTATTTAATAATTTATTTGCATTTATATGTACAAATGTCTTTATTGAATTAGATAAAACACGTTGTTAGATAATTTTAATTTTTTTATACTCTTCAAATTCAAGATCACTTTTTTAGTTTTTATTTGAAAAAAATAAATTCTCTTAAATGATTTTTAGTGATTAAAAGAAAATGTTTTAAATGTTTTTTTGTTTTTTTTAAAACGTTGTTGTCCGTTAGACTTGCTATTTGTAACTGATTGAATTTGCTGTAAAACTTTTATAGGAAAACTCTTTTATATACACGGCTGATTTTTTCCAATCCAGTATAATTTGCTTTATTATATTTGAAAAGAAAAAAAAAAAAAACAACATTTATACAATATACCAGGGGTGGGAACGTAAATGTCTTGAAACGCCCAATTTGGGATTTCACAATCTCAAAGGAGGGCCGTACTATATTAAAACTAATCAACAGAAATCCGCTCTGAAAAGCGCAGAAAAGTTTTTTTTTGAGAATTTTGTTCTCCTATCACAGAAAAAAATATTGTCAAAAAATTACTTTCAATTAAAAGTTTAATAATATCTATTAAGTGTTTAATTGAAAATGAATTTAGTGCACACTAAATTTCCAGTTTTTATAACAAAGAAAAAAAAAAAACAAAATTTAAAAAAAACACCAAAATTAAAAAAAAAAAATAAAAATTAAATAAAAAATTTGAAAATATTAAAAAAAAATGCCTAAACTAGAAAAAAACGTCAAAATTTAAAAAATCTCTAAAATTAAAAAAAAAAAAAATACTAAAATTGAAAACAAAAATGCGTCAAATTGAAATAATACGCTAAAATTTTAAAAAATCGTCAAAAATTAATAAATTTCCCGATATTAAAAAAAAATTACAAAAATTAAGTGTTTTCAAGATATAGAGGTTATAAATTTTATTAAGGTGATTTTTTAAATTTTAAAGATTTTTCTCAATTTTGGTGATTTTTTAAATTTTAGAGATTTTTGTCAATTTTGTCAATTTTGGCGATTTTGTAAAATATTAGCGATTTTTTTTTCAATTTTGGAGATTTGTTCCAATTTTCGCTTTTTTTTTTGTTTTAATTTTTTGCAATGGTTTTCCAATTTGGTATTTCTTTTTTAATTTGTTGAAGCGATTTTTAGTTTTTAACTTTTTTTCAATTTTAGTGATTTTTTTTATTTTTAGCGATTTTTCCCAATTTTGGCTTGTTTTTTTCATATTGACGTTTTTTTAATTTTGACTGGTTTTTTTTTTAAATTTTAGCGATTTTTTTTTCAATGTTGGTTATATCTATTAAAAATTTGTTTGAAATTGAAAATACCATTAAATTAAGTTTTTAATAGATATGATTTAAACATTAATTGAAAATTTTTGTCTTTTGTTTTATTGAGCTAAAGATCCTTTATTTAATAATTATAATTATAAAATAAAGGATCTTTAGCTCAATAAAACAAAAGACAAAAATTTATTTAAAAGATCGAAGAAAAATAAGAAAAATTAATTGAAAATAAAATCAATTAAATAGTTACAAATTATTTTAATTGATACTACAATTTATTTAATAGGACCGAATTCAATTAAACTTTTAATTGAATCTACAAATATATTAATTGAAAGTCGAGTTTTGTTTTTTCTGTGTAAACCCAAGTTTGAAGTCAAACAAGTTTCAACTTAGTTGCTAGTTCATGTTCTTTTTTAAATTTGCTTACAAATTTTAACACACAAAATCTGTAAAATCAAAAAATAAATCTCGGAGAAGTTTTTAAACAAATTTGTTTGACTAAAAATTTTTTATTTCTACTTAAAAAGTTTCATTAAAAGTCTGCTTTTAATTAATTAATTTAAATTTAAATTAAACTTTTTAATTACACACGCGTACAAGATTTTGGCACATACTCAGAATAATGCTTTTCAACGTATTATGGCCTCCTAAATACGAATCTGAAACATAAAACTCGTATCGAATCGATGTTTTAAAATATAGAGCTTAAATTGTATAAAAAATCTTAAAATTTTTACATATTTTTCAAATACTAGTGAATCAACTTATTGAATTTGTACAGAAACGAAGAAAACACAACAAATTTGGGAAAATTTTTCTGTATATCTCAACATAATCTCCTGTTAGCTCGATATACTTTTCCCAGCGATATTTAATAGTTTCGATACCCTGTTTATAGTAAGAACTGTCTAGCTCCTTAAAATATCCATCAACCGCAGACTCACCCTCTTCATTGTTAGCAAATCTTTACCACCGAGCCATTTTTCAAGTTTGGAAATAGAAATTAATCCAAAGGAGCCAAATCTTGCGAATAAGGTGCGCGATGAAGCAATTCGAACTTCAATTCATCTTTTTTGTCCATCGCAATAGTAGATGAGTGAACTGGTACAATGTTTTGATGAAACAACACTTTCTTTTTCGCGAAATGCGGTCTTTTTTGATTTATTTTATCACTTAAATGCTGCAATAAGTTAGCATAATATTCGCAATTGATTCTTTTTCCTTTTTGAAGATAATCAATAAAAATTATCGCACGCGCATCAAAAAAAACACAGACGCAATGATCTTGCCTGAAGATGGAATTGTCTTCGCCTTCTTGCACACGATTCTACAATTCCAGTCCACTGCTTTGACCGTTCCTTTGTCTCAGGTGTGAAGTGGTGGATTTTGCATCGATCCAAAAACTCGACTTTATTGCTGTGAAACATCGTCTAACACTCTATTGAAACATCTTCAGGACGGTGTTTTTGTTCTATAGTGAGCAAACGCGGCACCCATCTTGCGCACAGCTTTCTCATCTCCAAATTTTCGGTCAATGTGCGATGTATAGCACTTTTTGAAATGCCTATCATTTCAGGCAGCTCACGCACCTTCAGCCAACTATCATCTAATACCATTTTGTGGATTTTCTTAACCGCTTCTATCGTGGACACCTCAATTGCTCGACCACTACTGTGTTCGTCTTGGTTGCTTGTATGGCTTCGTTTAAACTGTGCCACCCAATATTTTAAAATCGTCAAAGAAGGATCAGACTCCCCCAGAGTAGAATCTAGCTCGTCTTGAATATTGGTTAGACTGAGACCTTTTAAATGAAAGTATTGAACTACATAACGGTGACCAATTTTTCTTCGAAAAAAAAATACTAAACAACATTTTGCCTTAAAACTTAAAACATATTTTTTATAAAGTTGCCACTTTTCACCAAAATCATTTTTTTTTTTGGCACATCCCTAGTATCAGCAAACTCTTCGTAAAATTTTATGAAAATTGTCATACAAATTTTTATTTGAGAATGACCCACATCTGAGATATTTACAGAGATATAGCACGGATTTTTTTATTTACTGGAATTTATTTTAGAGGTTTTCATAAATTTAATAAAGCTTTTCTTTAAGTGTAATAAATTTAATACTAAAACTACCATTCTCAAAATGCAATTTTCCTATTATCCAGAGCTTAATGATTTTCCCAGGGTTTAAGTTTAAATGGAAAAAATTTAGGCAACTTGGAAATAATTTTTACTCTTTTGACTTAAGATTCATTGTGTTTCTTTGTGGAGCAGTGTCATTATCTGTTGAGGCTCCATTTTTAAACAATATTTTCAAATTGTGTTCTTTAATTACTACCTAATTATTACATCTTTTTATTTATTTTATATTTTTTGAATTTTTTTTAATTTACTAAACGGCTCTCTTGGAGGGTTTAGGGCCACACGAAATTCGTTCTGGGGCCGCATTTTCCCATGTCTGCAATATAGACTATCTGAGGACGACTGCTGATCTCGCGTAAGTAACCAAACAACAACATTTCCAAGCGAATATAAACACACTCACTTGTTTATAAAGACTGTTCATCAAATGATTTTCACAAAGTGAATTTGATTTTGAATTCTAAACAGGGTTGCTTTCAATACCTTTTCAAAATAACGTGGTTGGATACCACATCAAAACCAAAATAAATGATTTAAAAAAGCGATTCTATTAAAGGAACGTGATTCACGTGAAAAGTATTTTACTCACGTGAGCGTAAGTAGAAAAAAAAGTTCTTCGTGAGGGAGTGTGCATGAGCCAAATTTTTGCGTTAGCAGAATTTTCCAAAACAAAATTTTTTCTCCTTAAATAAATCTTTTCTTTAATTTTTTCCGTCGATTTGCAGTTTTTGGGTTTTTTAAAATACAAATTAAAGGACAAAATTACATTTTTATATATTATTTTTTTCGGTTACATTTGATTCGTGAATTGGAGTGATTCACCTGAATCACGCGTGAGTGCGAGTAAAATCTGAAATTACTCACGTGAGTGAGTGTGAGTAGCAAACAAATTCTAGTGAGTGATTGTGCGTGAGTGTGAGTGTGAGTCAAAATTCACTCGTGCCTATCTCTATCTTGAACTATTGTTAAAATAACGCTAAAATACCGAAACTGCGATTTATAACGATATTTTGTAAATATAACAAAATTTAATGGGTAAAATTTTAAAATGAAGCCTGGGATATTAGAAAGCACATGCCAGTATTGAAATCGTAGTTTTAAAATGTTCATATTGGTATTGATGTGGGTAGGAACTAGGGATGCCAAAGTTAATCTAGGTTTAAAAGAAATAGATGATATTTAAAATACTTTTGTACGGAAAATAATAACATTTTGTCTGTAAAAATGCACTTAACTTATAATTTGATATCGTTTTTGTTAAAATAAAACAAAATTAACTCATATTTAATTATTTTAATTGCTCTTTTTTAACAAAAAGTCACTACCTTGGAGAATATTTTTAAAGAAGCTTAAATATAAGACAAAAAAGAATGGTTTCTTTTTTTTTACGTTTAAGATAAAGTCGATAATACATTAAAATAGATCCTTCAAATTATTGGTAAAAAGAATAAAAAAAAAATTTTTGATCTTTTTGCACAAGAGGCACAAGCATCTGCCTTGTGTGAGTTGTTCCATATAGTTTTGGTTCTTTAAACTGCAGGTTTTTTATGTAAAAAAATTATGAATATTCATATTCCGCAATAAAAAAATAATATATGTAAGGGTTTAGCAGGAAAGTTAAAAAAATATAAAACACATAAATAGGTAGATAAACTTTCTAGGGTTAATTAATTTTGCGAAATGTTTATAAACACTCACGTTTAAAAGCCAGTTCGGTCTTAGTGGGACTAAATGGTTGTAATATTGGTAAAAACAATACTGGAAAATAATTTTACGGGTGGTACTGGTAAAACACATGCCTTGCAAACAAGATATTGTTTTCTAGTACTTACAATGTTAGTTGTACCTTTGTTAATTTCAAAGGAGGTGGGTTGTACAAAGATGACAGTGGTTTGCCTATACTATTTTTGGATAGCTGAATATACACTGTACACTTTTTAATTGGAGTTTTAGTTAATTTTAACACATCATAATTCTTTAACTAGTTCCAGATCGCATGATTTTTGTCCGCGATGTCCTACTTTTCATATCTCTTTTTAGCAAGTGAAAATCTCTTCTTTCACATGCTCTGAAAAGCAACACCCAGAAAACAGACTCGGTAGTAGAAACCGTATTAGTAGCCAATCGAATGGTTCAGTTGTAGCTATCGAATTTTTTTTTGGTAATTATCACTAAATTTCTGTTGCTGTAATCGAAATTCTATTGTCGTAACATAATTTCTGTAGTTTCAATCGAATGACTGTTGTCACAACCGAAAAATTCGGTCTCAACAACCGAAGCGTTCGGTTGGCAACAAATACGGTTGGTACTATAGAGTCTGTTGTCTGGGCGAATAAATGTATGCCTTCGTAGGAAATGAAAAGTGATTTTTTTAGTATCATTAATGAATTTTCATACAGATAATCACATTTTTGACTAAATACATCAACATTTTGGTTGGAGCATTAAATTATTGCAATAACCAAATAATTCGGTTGCTGCTACCAAATCATTTGGTTTTTAGGAAATTCGGTTGTAACAATGAATCTGTTTCTTTGTGCAAAAAAACGGTGTCCTCAAACAAATAATTCGGTTGTCAAGAAATTCAGGAGTCACATTGAATCTGTTTTCTCTGTCTCTGTGCAAAAAAAAGTAGTGAAATTTTTTTTTTAATTTCGCTTGAAAATAGAGCTGACATAAAACATTAAAAGTAGATCGAAGAGTTTGAAATTGCAGCCGGTGGGAATTTTATTAAATTTTGATTATAGCAAATCGAAATTTAAAATATATTTGGATAGTTTACGGGGGAAGAAAAAATACTTTTGTTAAAACTATGTTATGACAAGTCTTTATGATCAGTTTTGCCTGTCCGACTTTCGTCGTTGTTGTTGTTATTTTTATATAGTCTCAAGAGAATAGTGTTTGTAGTCGTTATCATAATTTTTAAGGAAAATATAATATTATTTTATTGTTTATTTCTTAAGTGCAGCAAGTAATGCTTTGACGAGACAAACTAATTTAGTTTTCTCTAAAAAAAAAGTGACCATTGTACTCTTTTTGTTTGTGTGTTTTAACTATCGTATGATGTATAATTTGTTGCCAGTGCTGCCAATATTTACAATCAAAACGCGTCGAAAGAACAACAAAAAACGCAAAAAGTGTTTTTATTTTATTAGAAGCAAAATGCGCAGTCCTGCCATTAAAATAGCGCCAGATGATAAATTGTATCAAAATGTCTACTTCATTAACTTTCTTATTCGTTTCGTTGAAAAAATCAATTTTAAATTATTTTTTGCTTTGATAATGTTGAAATTTTTAAATAAATTTTAAGTTTTTTTAATGCAAATTTATAACGAACACGTTTGATAAAAATTTTAATTAAGTTTGCAATGCAATTGTAACAAAAAATTAAATTATTGCAAAATTTATGAAAAGCAATATTTTCGGTCTAAAAGCGTTAAATTTTGCAAATATTTTATTAAAGTTAAACGTATTACAAAAATGAGCTAAAATAAATAAAATAACGAAAATATCATTTATAGTAATTAAATGTGCTAAAGTCCCAAAACTTATTTAACAAATTGTGAAAGGCAATCTGATGTAGGCGTGTCCCTATCCGGATTTCATTCCTGCCCAAGGAAATCTTCAGGGGACTTTGTTATTAGAATTTCTAGAGATATTTGTTATGTTAAATCACAAACTCAATGAGAATTTCTTGTCAAAATTTAAAATATCAAAGAAAAAACAAAAACAACAACAAAAAATTGTCACAATTGGCTTTGTCATCTTCCAAATACTACTCTGTTTTTTTGACAGACCTAGCAATGTAGTGACGTTTATTCAAGTAAATCAACAATAGAAAATCATATGTTTTCTATTAGTGTCAGTTACATTTAAATTTGCACAAGCACCTGCATATTTGTTATTTAAATTTATTTTCATCGGGATAAACATTAATTGCATTTATAGTAATTAAATGTGCTTTATAAAAAGCGATTACTGAAAATAATGCGAGTTTTGGGTAGTACAAAAAGCGCTGAATCTAGCGCGAAAAGCGCTAAATTGTCATCGCTGTTTGTTGCTGAGGTTAATTGTTTTGTTATCTCTTGTAAAAATGAGAGAAAATAATATGTTCAACATCGTTGATGACTTTTAAGTAACGCTACATTTATATCTTAAGACACGATAATTTTGAAAATGTCATACGTTTTTCTTGGCCAGTTTGGATGAAAGAACCTATTGCAAATAGGACAAACTCCATATCAAAAGAACCAGTTGCAGAACAGAAAGTAGAACCTTTTATAATACAGTATAAGTTTTTTTACAGCCGTTATTTAGATTTTATTATTTACAGGGAGGGTAATTGAAAGAAATTTATATAAATTTTCTTTCCGAGATTTTTAAGTGTATTTAGCTTTTTCTAACGATTGAGATGCTAATTACCATCGTTGCGATGAGGGGTGTCGGTAAAAATGTAAGGCTATTTTCGTTTATTTCGGTAACGTCATTTTAGGGGTAACGATATTTAAGTTATTTCGGTAACAGTTTTTTAGCGCTAACGGTATGTTACTTATTTCGATAACGGTAATTTAGCGGTAATGGTATTATAATTATTTCGATAACGTTATTTTAGTTATTCAGGTAATGTCAATGTACACCGATATTTTTAGCACCATTATACCTGAGTTCTAAATGACTGGCTAGTTTATAATCAAACTTTGGGATCTATTTCAGATCTTGTCAGATTGTTTCGGTAACGGTAATTTAAGGATATGTAGCGCCATTTCAATTAAACGCCATTTAGGATAAAGTAGTGTTATCACTAAAATACCGTTACCGAAATAATTGAAATAACGTTATCCTTAAAATACTGATACAGTACTTTTCGCTTATAGTCACATCTCTTAGTTGCACACAAGTTGTGGACTATATCGCTAATGTGACTATATCGCTAGTTTTTTTATATGCCATTTTGTTGCCTATAAATAAATTGTGATATATCTCATCATAAAATGTTACTATATGCAATTTATTTATTATTATAACAGGTGGAAAATTTTTAATATAAAAACGATGTTTGAAAAGATTCAGCTCAGTTTCCTTGTTCCAATTTTCGTTTTAGCCTCTTAAATTTTTAAATAATTTTAAACCGAAAAAAATTCAAGATTTCACAATTATATTAGAAATTTCTGTATTGTGACTATAACTTAATTATTTGCATATAAATTTACCTTTAGTAGCCAGAGTTTAGTGGCATATAAGCCAAATGTGATTATATCGTGAATGGACTATATCCTAAATATTTTGTATGCAATTTGATTTTAGATGACAGTAAAAGTGTAAAAATGGACTATATCGCTAAATGGACTATAAGCGATGTGACTGTAAACGAAAAAGTACTGTACCAACATAATTTAAAATAGCGTTACCCTTAAAATATCTTATATTTCCTTTTTTTTTTTTAAGTTGAGATCAAAAAAAAAATAATCGATGTACATATATAAACTTATTTTCCCAAAGTTTGATCATAAACTAGCCAGTCATTTTAATCCGGTCATGATGGAGTTGCAAATTTTGAAGTGCATTGTTATTACCGTTACCCTTAAAATAGCGATACCGCATAACTAAAATAACGTTACCCTTAAAATTTCATTACCGAAATAACTGAAAACCCGTTAACCTTAAAATACCGTTACCGAAATAAGTAAAATACAGTTACAGAAATAACAGAAATATCGTTACCCATAAAATACCGAAATAAAAAACAAATAGCGTTACCCTTATCGATACCCGCATCGAATCGGTTACCATCCATGGAATTAAGAAACATATTTAATTATGTGAAGTTTTTTAACAATTTAATTTTGCGGTTATTGCCGTCATGTCCCAGTCCCAGCCACATTTCCAATTTGATAACACAGTATACGTAGGGAAATCCCGTACTACCTGTTACTTTAACAAAATCATTTGTAGAAAGAATGAGTTTAAATTATGAGGCGGAGAAGAAACGCGAATATATAACCGCCGATTGGAAAATTTATCAAATAATTTGATTTTGTATTTCGAAAAAAGGGAATTTGAATTTGTATGTTTTTATGCTACAACTTGAATAGAAGCTATATATTTCTAATGCAAATTCATTGAATTTTACAAATTTTTTTTAGTACTTTTTTTAATAGTTGCATTAAAGTAAAGAGAAAGTAAATTTTTTTTAGTAAAACTACTAAAAATTAGTTCAACATGAAAACCAGATACAAAAATCTTTCATGGTTGATTTTTTAAATGTCTTATAAGAGTTGTAATTTTTAGTATAATTTCCCTTTTTACTACATATTGATATGCCGCGACATCTACTTCATTCTGCGTCAATCTGGTTGTCGTCCATAATATGTGATTATCAGCTCAATTTTTTTCAGCAAAATAAATTAGTAATAGATTAGTGAAATATTAGTCAAACATTAGTTCAAAACAGTGAAATGCTGAATAAGTATAACTAAAATTTTAGCTAAAAACATAATTTTAACAAAAAATTTACTGAGAAATAGTATACTTAATTTACAAGACGTTTTACTAACTTGTCTACTACTTATTTTTTTAAATATAAGTTTCAAATTAGTTTTACAAAGTTCTAGTAAAATATTTACAAATTTTTGTAAAATATATACAAGCCTAGTAAAAAATTAAAAAAAAAATTCATACATTTTACAAGAAATTTGTAAAACTAACTTGAAACCTATGCAGTTGCATAATTACTAAGCACTTCGATAATATTCCAGCAGTTTTTTCTGCGTGTAATTAGTAGACAAAAAATAATCACCAACAAAATTTTCTTCGATTTTTTTCTTATGCGAATAAAATCAGCCTTTCTGAAACACACAGTGAATAAATTGGTTAGAACTCCATTGTAGCCAACAAAATTTAATAATAATTTAATTATTTTAATTGTAAGTACTTAAAATTCATCATCAGAACAATTCAACTATATTGTAAACAGAAAATATATAACATTAACCAAAACACAGTCACATCATTCAAAATATTGGTTTTTCCCAATCAATATTGAAAAAATTCCATCAACCAACCACTTTTCAGAGATTTTATCCTTTGAATAAAATAGTTGCAGTTAAAATCGAATGTTAGTTTCGCCAGCAAAAAAAAAACAATCACTCTATCTAAAATATTAGTTTTCGTTACCAATTTTAACCCAGATAGCGCCGGAATTTTTTTTTTTTTTTTGAAAACTTAAATTTTTTTTCGAAACTTAAGTCTTTATGGGGTTTTTTAATATTTTTATAAAATAATTTTTTTTTTAACCTATAGATTTCCCGGAATCGGGTGTCCTTTTAAAAGTACTGTCCAAAGACAGTACACTTTGCGCTGCAATACAGCATTACGCAATCTTTCCATTTATTTATTGTTTAACTTAGATGTCACTCTTATTAATTTTTAAACAAAAATTACAATTAACTGGATGTAAATGATTTACTTACATGTTTTTCTCCATTACGCACTATTAGAAAAAATCACTATTCGCAAAGCACTCAATAAGCAATTAAAATACCGTAACTGCTTTCACCAACTGACGCTTCCGAGCTGCGAAGCTAAATAACAAAGCATAAACAATAATAATATAAAAAATATGTACAGAAATGCACGTGCATAACGGCGCTTTTCTCTCATTTGTCAGATGTTCTTTTGAAAGGACGGTTGCGCCAAGTGGGTTAAAATAATATAAAGTTTTTTAATAGTTTAGTAACTCTAATAAAATATTAAGATTGCCAACCCAATTTCTGTTGTATATACAAATCTATTTTTATACATTTATATTTAAACTTGAAAGAAAAAAAAATATTCAAGTTAGAAATTTGAAAATACAATTTCAAATTGGGTATTGGCTAGAGTTAAAGTAATTGCCTGACAAGCAGAAGGTCACCAGTTCGACTCCAGTTCGCGGCTTAAGAATTTTTTTAATTAAATAATTTAAAAAAATATATATTAATATTTTTGTCTTGGTAACTCTAATAAAATATTGAGATCAGCAACCTAATTTCTGTTGTACATACAAATCTATTTTTAGACATACATATTTGAATTTGAAACAAAAAAAACTTTCAAGGTTGAAATTGTAAAATACAAATTCAAATTGAGTTTAGGCTAGAGGTAAAGTAATTGCCTGACAATCAGGAGGTCGCCGGTTTGAAATCAGTTCGCGGCATAAGAATTCTTTATTAATAAAATAATTTTAAAATAATATAACATTTTTTTATAGTTTTGGTGACTCTAATAAAATATTGAGATTAGCAACCGAATTTCTGTTGTACACCCAAATATATTTTCAGACAAATATGTAAATTTGAAACTAGACAATATTCAAGGTTGAAATTCAAAAAAACATTTAAATTGGGTTTAGGCTAGAGGTAAAGTACTTGCCTGACAAACGGAAGATCGCGGGTTCGATAATAAATAAATAATAAATAATAAAATAATAAATAATAATAAATTTTGTTGAACGCATTTTAATCTATTTATGGAATATTATATTCCATAAACATAAAATATTTAATTGTTAGAATAAAAATTCGAAATTTGTAAATAAATGTCGGTTGTTACAAGAGTATTAAAATTTAATAATGTTGATAGTACATGGAACCACAAAAATTTGGTTGCAACTACAAAACTGTTTTCGGTGTGTAACCAATATTTTTTTTGAAAATATTTCTTTGGACTAGAAAAATACACTGTTATTTGCATTCAACTAAATTTAAATGAGCACACCACTGATTGTCACTTGGCGATTTAATTTTTAAATGGGCGATTTAACATACACAAAATTCATTCCAAAACACTAGGAATATGTCAACAGAGTATGATTTTTCGCAAAATTATTCAAAAACTTGATTAATTTTACCAGAATAAAAATTTAAATAGCTAAGTCCTAGTTTTTGGCGTTATTGATCGTCCGGAAATATGATAAAATTCAACAATTTTTACACGTTCTTGCCTTGAGTATGATGACATTATAAAATTTTATTAAATTGTTTATTACCTGCATTAGAAAAAAGTTATATTTCAAATCAGTCAGTCGAAGTTGGTCCACCCTGTAGAGTTCTTTAACAATGCCATGAAGAATTTTAGAAAAATACACGGCATGACATAGAAAAATTTAATAGGGATCTGACCATTACTTATATAATGGAGTACTTAAGTTGTTGATAAATAGTTCAGGTTTCGAAAAAAAATTCTTTAAAGTTTGGCGGTATTGCATTTAAAACTTTGCGAAAGCAGTTAATCTGCTTTTGTTTTGACGGAATTAAATAACAAGACCTGTGTTCATATTTATGGCCCATATTTAATGCACAAAACTTTATATTTAAACCACTGCTTCACATTTTATGTAGGTTTTTACCGTTTTTTTTTACAGTTTTAGCGAATATGAACGCTTAATGAACAATTGACCTGAATAAGTATTAGTTTTTTAAAAAGAGGCAATTAATGTTAAATATTCACATAAATAAATATATTTTTTTATTTTAATACTAACCATATTATAGCACATACTGAAACACAAACATGTTTTTACCTACAAGCGCTTCTTGTTTTTTTATGTAAACAATTTATACATAATTGAAAACCAGCAACCACAACGCTTATAATAGAAATGCACGCACACATAATCAGTAGCGAGCACACATTTGAGACAAATTCTCAAAATCATTGAAAAAATTAAACTAACTATTAAAAGAACAAAAATTAGTTCAAGTACAACTAAAATTTGTTTATGTGGTAAAATGAGATAACAGATAACTTTTGTTAAATAATAGAAACAGAAAAAATTAGTTCAATTGAGTCTTTATGTAGTTTACCCGTTGCCCTGAACATGATAAGAATGAAATCCTATTTTAGAACTAATGTTGGGTTGTCAAACGGGAACAGATCCAAAATTCTTAAAATAAAGCAATTGAAAATAAATGTTAGTTCAGAAAAGAAAATCAAAAGATTTGATTGAATATTTCGAATGTTCTATATATCCTCTAGTATTCTATGACCTATTATAGCTCAAATTATTTCAAAACCGGAGAGCATTTGATTTTCTATCGAGTATATTTCGTGTAAAATATTTGTGTATGTACAGTGTTGCCAAGTTTGACGATTTATAGTAATTTTGACGATTTTTAGTACCTGAAATAACTAAATGATGATAGGACGATTTTTGCTTCCAAAATAACTATGTTTTGACAATAGTTTAATGTGAACAAAACACATTTATTTGTTATTCTTATAAAATCACCGGATTTATATTATTTCTATAAAAATTATAAAATAAATTTTTTTATCGCAATTTATCATTTATATATTTGCTAATATGATGTGAAATATAGTTTTGCAAAATGAAAATACTAGAATTAAATAAAACTAAATCCAAAATGTTTTGTAAATTTATTTAGGTTTTAGCTTGATTTTATTTATTTGCTTAGATTTTTAGAACGTTTAATTTTTTACATTTTTATAAAATATAATTGGTCATCAAATGTAAAGCGATTGGAGTTTGATAATAAATTTGAATTCGTTAATAGAAGTCCAAAATTTTATAACTAGAGAAAATAACAAATAAAGAATTGAAGAGGGGACGCGAATTAAGGTAGACAGGCCATACAGTAAATTGTTTAAGAGAGGAGAAAAACTTAGGAAATGGTCAAAATATGTTGACCATTTAAATATATTTTTTGCATATCTACACTGAACGAAAAACAGCGGTGAAATCAACTAAAGCCCATGGTAAGTTGATGAATGGGTGATCACTAAACAACCAACAAAACCTGTCAGTCATTTTAACAAATTATTTAGTAAATTTTTATTTTTGACGTTTAACTATTTGTTGATTGTTATTTTGACGAATTATTAACAAATTTATTTAATCAAATTGAATAACTATTTTTAACAATGCGCTTTATTCAATTTAACAATCTGCTTATTTAATCTATTCGTATTTTGCCGATTTATTATTTATTATTAATTCTTAATTTTATATTTCTTTATCTTTTATTTTTTATAAATTTAAAGATTTAATAATATACGCCTTTAGTTAGTATACTAAAAAATTAAGAATTTGATAAAAATATAAAACGTACACAAACCCCAATTTTTAAAGCACATAAAACATTACATTTACAAAACACATTAGTTTATTTAATATTTAAATTAATAATAAATTACATTTTTTATATTTTTATAAATAGTTTTCTTCACTATCACAAATGATCACTAATAAAAAAATGTAGTTAAGACAGTAATAAAAGTTTACAATTTACATAAAACAGTATGAAATTACATAAATTTATTTAAAAATAATTAATTAGACCCATGTGAAAATGACCATATATTATCATATATGAAGTACCATATATGTTCGGATCCAAAAATTGAGGGTATATGGCCATATATGGCTCATACATGGCCATCTATTTTAGTTCATATATTTATTTTATTTTTGTTGGAACTTGGTGTTCCAATTTAATTTTCAATAAATATAAAAAAACAATTAAATTCTTATTAAAATATAACACATGATTTCAAACATTTTCATTTTGTTTTGAAAAAAAACAACAAACAAAAAATATGGAAGAAAATTTAAAAACTCAAAATGATAAGTTTTTTTTTATTGTACAAAATAAAAACTTAGTGGTGAAGAAAACCGCGTAACCGTGTATATCAGATGTAATCATGAAACACATTTTTGCAAAAAATAAACTGAATATTTTATTATGATGTAATGCAATTTGGAAATTATATCTGCAAATTAGTAGAACATTACAACACTACTTTAAATATAAATAAAACATAATTTGAAACAAAAAATAAATGTTTTTATTAGCGTGTCTATTTAGAGTTATAACGCTCATAAAAATAAATTCAGTTTGAGATTCTGTGACTAAAATCAACAACTTTAAGAAACATTAATTGTTTATTTCTAAGTCAATGACACATGAACAATAATTGCGTTTTTTCTAAGCTAATGTGATTATAAGTAAATATATAATCACATATGAATTCACATAATAAAATTAATATTATATAGAACAATATTTAGCATATATGTATTTCAATATATGGTATCATAAATTAGCATATATGAACTCATACGCTAACACGAGTAATGACGACACAAGAATAAAATCCCGACAAAAGTAAATAGAATTTTGTTATTTAAATAACAAAAATTTCTCAAACGACAATTGCTTCATAAAGCTATACAATTTATTGGTTTTACAAAATTTAACATCAATTTTGAATAAAAAATTGTTGTTTTAAAAATAAAATTTGTCAAAAGTTAACAAAAATTTTATGTTGATTTCACTTATGACTTTTAGTTCAGTGTATAGATCTAGAATACATTTATCATTAGAAAAATGTGGAAAGGGTATACAGACCAATTTATGTTCTAAACCATGTTGGAAAACTTATGATTTGGTATGGTATTTATTATCCAATTTTGAAGAAAATTGGACCGTATTACCAGAACAACATTATTGATAAGTTAGAAAAGTTTCAAGGACATCAAGGACATTTTTTGAAAAATGGAAAAATAAAATATAAATTTGTTAGTGTTCAGTATATTTTATTAGTCATTTATGTAATTTTAACAAATAAATTGAATGCGACGAAATAACGCTTTACTCGTTTTTGAAATATATTTTTAATTTTCTTTTATTTTGAATATATACCCTTTGTGATGTTTCTACTTTAAATACTGGCACGTAGCCAGAACTATGTTTTAGACTTTAGAATGTTATCTCTGAACTTTGTCAATAAAATCTTTTTTTAATATTGTATTTTCAAAATTGTACTAAAAAAGATAAAGTTATACCCAAATAATTAAAAAAAAAAAAATAAAAATACTAACGAAAATTTAACTTCTAGACCTGCTAATTTATCTTAACTTAACCATAGTTAAGGGCTCAAGGGGACCATTGTTATGAATGTCAATTTTATATGAAAATTTCTGTGCTTAAATTTTTTTTTTGTTGACGATTTTTCTAAATATGGTAACGATTTTGACGATTTTTTCTGGAAAATTGTACGGTTCTATGCTGAATAAACCTGGCAACACTGTGTGTGTATTGTATTGTATATAACCCTGACTGATCCATAAACGATTTTGCAAAATTACTCAGAGACAATTCATACATAGATATATACAAAGGGGCATGTAAACCAAATGTAACGTATTTCTCTTGAAAAAATTTCTTTGTTCAAAGCAAATTATATACATACATACGTATTCGACAATTGTATAAACATATAAAAAAAAACAACAGCACGTTTTTTGCTCGTAAGATTATTCATAAAAAATCTTAATTCAGAATTCAAATCCATTTTAGTTGAAACACATTTTATGCCTTAAAACTGTATTCATAAACGAATATTAGCTTTAAATACCTATTTTAAACCTTGTGTAAAAGTTAATATTATTTTATGAATGCGGTTTTAACTAAAATGTATTTGAAATGCTGGTTAATATATTTATGAATACTGGGGTATAAGTTTTAGGTTGTTAATATGCTACGCAATGTAGTAGGTATATATATCACCACGCATTTGTAGATAGTTCCAAAAGCATGATGTGTTCACGTGTTGTGCTGCACCTCCCGCAAAAGAAAAAATTGAAACCAAAAAATCTCACTCACAAGGAAACTACACAGTGGTGAATCCGCAGATTTTAATGAAACATTGATATGTTGTAGAGGACAAAAAAATAATATTGAAACAATTTGTTTTTATTTGTAGCCAGTTTTAAAGTACTCGAGAAAACAAACATTTTGATACCGAATTTGACTATGCTGTTGGCCCAGGGTTTCTTACCACTTATAAGAAATATTTAAAACATCGCACACCTAGTACAAAAGTGACTCAACTCAAAATTTCTCATTTTTCAATTGAAACATAAAGAAAGACATAACTGTTTTTTAGCAACAGTGAACAAGAACAAAATACACTGATAAACAAGTATATTCTGCATAGTTTAAGCATATAAAACTACAAAAATTAAAATTTTGAGTTGGGTCACTTTTGAACTTGTTGTGCAATATGGGTTATAAAACCTCTTCAGAAAAAGTCGTGTTAAAGCCATACGATTATGAAAATTGAAAAAAGCTTAGACAATCCCTCGATAAAATTAAATAAGCATTATTACATGTTAATTTTAACTTAAATCAACAACAACTTCCCATACACTCAAGCAAAAAGTCCTTTAATTTTGCGAACAAGTTAGTTGAGTCAGCAACATTTTTGCTGTTAGGATCCTTGCAGAAAAATTGGTAATATCTGCAAAAAATTTTGCTGAAAATCAAAGAGCTGATTTTTAGGAAAAATTTTGTAAATTCAGCAAAATGTTTTGCTCACACTTAGTTCAATGCAAATGAAAATCAACTTGTTGAAATCAACTAAATTTTTTTTTGGAGCTTAGTAGATTAAAAAAAAACTAAAAAAACTTACTATACAATTTTTACTTTAGTTAATTTATTTTGCTGAAATTTAAATCGATAGTTTTTGTGATTGTTTTAAATATACATACATATATGAAAAGGTCAGGCAATGGAATACAAAATCTGTAAATAAACAAAATATTTTTTTTTAATAATTTTTTTAATTACATGCATGTGTGTATATGTATGTATGACGCAATTTTACATATTTCAAATGAAGCTAATTCTAAAATACAAAAACGAAATATTCAAAATATTGCTAAATATCATAATAACCCTTTATATTTTAAAAACAATAACCCGGGACTGGCATTTATTGTTTTGTAAAGTCGGACCAATGTGTAGTTTATATTATATTTCATTCATTTAGTAATTATTTTAAATTAGTTTTTTTTATTTAGTAATTTTTGTTTTATATTTTTTAATATTCAGAATTTTTATATTCATACACATGCGTGTCTTTGTTTGATGTGTAGTATACAAAAATGTAAAAAACGAAATCAACGCGGTTGCATTTTGTGTAAGTTTTATAATGGTTGTGTGTGTTTGTATCTTTTCTTTTTTTCGCTTTTCTCCATACAAGCTGCGATATCTACATCTCGTCTTTTTACTAATTCTTCACGCTATTAATATATTTATCAGCACAATTTTGGTAGCAACGTAAATTAGTTAAACATTAGTTCAAAATTAGTTTAGAAATGTTGAGGTTAAGAAGAAGAATAAACGTTTTTTCTCTAAAAATTATAATCACTATTAATTTTAAATCAACCTAGACTAGTTTCTGCCTTTTTATGGACAGGCTCATCAGTGATTGTCTATTTAAATTGTATTATTATTTGTGTCTTATAATTGTCAGATTGTCTCTATATGATAAAGTTTTCAACAACCTGTGGCTGTAAGAATCAAACCTGCTCTCATCTTACATTACAAATGTAATAATACCAAGTCATGACCGTTTAGCGATCACACCCAAGTATCGCCTCGAATCTAATGCAGCTAAATTGCAGTTTTCTTTCCTATTAGCCTTTTCTGTTATTGTATATGATACTCAGAAGTGACAACACTAACAACACAAATATCTATTTTTAGATTTTTGTTTATTTTCAGTTTTTTTGGTAAAAGCCTTTTAACTAAAATGTTAGCTAAAAACATGATACCACCAAAACATTTCTGAAATAGTTTTCAACAAACTTTTTTTTGAGTGTACAATGCCATATTTAAAAAAAATGTTTTTTTAATAACAAACATGTTCGGACATGATTTATATACCAGTAACTTATATAAACGTACCAATAGACTACGCAATATTCTTGTGCAACTTTTGCTATTGTGCAAAATATTACCTGTGTATGTCATATTGGAAGGTTGTACAATATAATGGAAAAAATCAAAAAGGTTTTGGTTCTTATTGCGCAACCAAGAAATGTGAAAAATATTTTATAGTGTGTTGGCCACATTGTTCAATTTTTATATCCCTCCACAAGATAATAAAAGAGTAGTGCCATATTTTGTGCAAAAGTATTGTACATCTTTTTAGGGTAAAATAAAAATTATACTGGCAATATTATTTTATATATATCTTTAAAAAACGTTAAATTGGTTAATTTTTAACCCCCAAACTTGAGATTGCGCACCTAAAAACATATATGTATGTATATGTCTAATATTTTCAATTTATCCAAATTTTATTTAAATCTGCGGATTCACCACTGTGTGGTTTCCTTGCCAGACAATAAACATTAAAATCAGGGATGGCAGGCACTACCGCTAAAAACCCGTTATAGATTCAAACCCCTTTCAACTGACTATCGTTATGCCTAAAATATCGTTACCGAAATATCGTAACTAAAATATCAATACCCTTAAAATACCGTTACCGAAATAACTGTAAACCCGTTATTCCCAAAATAACCGATACCGCTAAAATACCGTTACCGAAATAACTGAAATATCGTTACCCCTAAAATACTGTTACCAAAATAAAAGAAAACTGCGTTTCCAAAGCCGATATCCGCATCGAATCAGTTACCATACATGATTAAAATTCGTCTAACTAACCAGACAGTCGACATGCGTGTTTTTATTAGTGTATTTGTATAGTGGAAAATAACCAAACATTAAGTCTGTTCGATTACTTTTCCAGTAAAGTCCATTAAAAATTATTCAGTAACAAAATTACAGAGAGAATAAGACAAATTTAAAAAATAAGTAAAGTTGACCAGAAACAATTTAAAATGTTTTTTAACTTCTTCCACAGTTAATTCTATAATATTTTTCACTTTAAATCCACAAACAATTATAATTTAATATATTTGTTTCTGTTTAATAAAAACTCAATCATATGTTTTTTTCTTCTTACAAATTTTTACTGGCAAAAATGTATCCAGTAAAAACTTGTAAAGGCTTCATTAGTCTTTGCGTTCCGTGCCGTTTCTGTAGCGTGCCGTTCCGGATATCTGTTTTGCGTGGTTAGTCTGTTCCGTAAGAACAGCAGCTGCTGCGGCTAAAGGATTATAGTAATTGTTTAACTAGTTGCAAATATAGTAGTAATTTCATTATCATAATGTGTCACAAAACCTTTTTTATATTATTTTATAGCTTATAAAATTACAAAAAATAGTTCTTGTGTTATTTGTTCAGTTTTTTTTAGCCCTCAATTAACGTAGTACAAAAAATTCTGTTTTTAGCGTGTTCGTCCGGCACGCAACGTTACACTGCAGACGAACTAACCACACACACATATAATTAAAAACAAATCAGCTGATTCGTCACGGAACGTAACGTACAAACTAAAGGCTGAGTTACCCAGCCGTAAACGTAAATGTGCCGTACCGTATACCGCGCCGTTGCAAAGAAGTGTAGTTATAGATGAACGTAAATGTAACATATATTTTTGACATTTTATAAATAAACAAGAAAAAAAATAACTATTTTTTTTTAGCGCAAATAGTGTTTTTTTTCATTTTTAATTTCTTTTCAACAACATAAGAAAATAAAAAATGGATTTAAATAAATTGTTAATTTTTTTGAGCTTTTTTAACTTATTAAGAATTTATATTCAAATAAAACAAAAAAAGTAGAACAAGAAGATGGGGCGTCTGCCCAATAAACCGTGATTGGCCAAAAAGCGGATACCACCGAAAGGTTTTTTTTTGGCATGGCTTCATTAGATGGTGTTTGTGGTATAGTTGTCCCTTTATTAGAAGATGTTGTTGTTGGTGTTGAAAAGCATAATTGTCGACTTGGAAGCTGTGGTGTTAAAGATAATTGTGACGGAGTGGTGGTAATCCCATCATTAAATTGAGGTGTTTGTGGTGTATGTTCAATGTATGACTCAAATGCCGACGTTGAGTCTGATGAACTATCAGTTTCCGCAGTGAGTGGTTCATTAATAGGGAAACATGATACAAATTCATCAACAATATGTGTAGATGAACGCATACTGAAAACATGTTTTAGTTGATTCATTATCATTTTAGAAAGCAAACTTACTGTCGTAGGATGATATGAGGAGCTAAGGATTCCAGGGAGTTCATTAGATACCAGCGAGGCTTGTAGCTGGACCCACTTCCAGAAGTAGTTTTTTCAAATTTCTTTTCCTTCGTATAACGATCTCGAAGGCTCGTCCACCTCTTCATTACTATTTCAACTATGTGAACAAAGTTTTTTTTTGAATCAATATACATATTTTATATTTCAACTTACCTGGATGTCCCATCCTGTTTGCAATTTCCATCCAAACTTTTCTTTTGTCTTCTGCCAATTTGTATGATTTGTTAAACTTGTCGTACAACATAGCATTGTTGTGGATGAGCAGAACAAGTTTTTCATCATCCATTTATATTATTACTATTTGATTTATTTTACTTTTTAATTTCTTCTTTAAATTTTTTTACAAATTTTTTCATTTGCCTCCAAAAATGTAAACAACTGTTTTGAACTGTCACTTAATAACATACGGAAAATTTTATTTTCAACAGAACGATCCGGCACGGAACATTACGTATGAGTGTTCGTTTGTACATTTATCTGGTAAGGTTATCGAAACAGCTGATTCGTCACGGCGGTTGGGTAATTCAGGCTTAGTTCAGCCTTAAGTTCTTTGACATCAAACTGTCACTTTACTCTCTCTCTGTACTATTTTTTACTGAGTATTTGTGTAAACGAAAACATTCCACTAAAATCTTGTACAATTTTTTAATAATTTTTGTGTTATCGAACAAACTTATTATTAGGTACACATTAAAAATTAAAAAAAAAAAAAAACACAAATCAGCTGTTTTTTGTTGTGGTTGAAATCTTATTTATGTTGTTGTTTTATTTTAATATATCGAATCTTATTTATTTTATTGCAAAAAGGGGGAAAAGCTAAAATGATAATTTAATGTTAATGGCCTACATTTGTGCAGTGTGAAGTGTGTGTAGTGGACAGAACTAATGAATAAATAAATAACAACTTGTTTTTATTTTTACTTTAGATTGCATTTTTGTCAGAGTTGTCTTATGTTTGGTACTTGATTCAAAATTTTTAAAAACATTTTTTTTTAATTAAACGTGTTACGAAAACTTTGTAATGGGTAGAATAACTATCTGATTTGTCATGTGGTAATATGGGGTTGGGGGGTATTCTTTCATAATTTAATGAAATTTAGATATTTGATAGAGGGGACAAAAGAAGTAAACATTTGGTAATAAACATGACAACTAGCGTTGCCATTTGGCCCGCTTTTGGCGGAATTGTTCTGCTTTTTATTTTAAGATGATATAATGAATCATTTTTCATTTCTTTAAAAAATTGTTTGACAAAAAAAATATGTTGAGGTTCCCACCCATAATTTCAACTATTGGGGACTTTTGGTTTACACTGCGTTGCAAAACTATAATTACACATTAATTTCACTAAATTTCATAAGTTAAAAGAAAGTAGAAGAGTAAGTTAAAAAAAAAGTAAAAGTAACCGTCATAAATGTAAAACCAATGAAAAATTAATAATATTTACCAAAAAAAAACTATTACTTTATTTTTTATTTTACTATTTAAAAAGGAATAACAAAATCAATTAGTTTTTCATAAATATAAATACGCTTAACTTAAAATTTTAAAAGCTGACTCACTCCATACAAAACCATCAAAAACAAAAAAATAATTTATAACTAACATATATTTTTTAAAAAATTTAAAAACTAGTTTTAGAGAATTTTAGAAATAGAGCGTTTTGAGCCGCGGTTTTTGAAAACAATGCATGTTGCCCTGGATAAGTGAAGTGTGCACTAGTAAAACCAAAATTTAAGTAGCTTTAAAATGAGGTATAAATGACTCAGTAGCTTAAGCCGTGAAAAAGATATGGAATATTATGTACGACTACTTTTTTAAAATTTTCGAAAATTTCTCATTTTGAATGAGAGATTAGCTGTTCTACATTTGGACGAGGTTATGGTTTAATGATGTACATCTTCCATTTGGTTGAAATCAGAAGAGATGGAGGAAATCTAATGTTTGATTTTATATGTTTTCATTCAGCAGCAGTTTTAATAATGCATGAGGCCTTCTTTTTTTGAATCAACTTGAAAATTCGAGCAGGCATACTGTCTACCAGATTTATTCGAAGTTCTTCAGTTATAGATATACTAGCGTCAATAACTGCTTCTTTTAGATGAAAAACACTTTCATATATTGTACATACTCAATGAGGTTGTGATCCGGAGATAGCCATACTATCGTCTGAATACTAACATGTACTGAGGCATTGTCTTGTTGGAAAATGAATTCTTCTTCGTTGCTTTTTTCAATAAATGGCACCAATTTCTCATCTAATACTGTAATGTACTCAGAAGAATTTATTTTAGTGCTTGGAAATGCCAAATCAATCATTCCACCGAAACTAAAAGCTCCCCAAACCATTAAGGATCCGCCTCAAAAATTTCTTTTTGAGAAATATCGTGGTTCCTTACGTGGATCTCTCCAATTGCTGTTAAAACCATCTGAACCATCAAGATTGAACTTTTTCTCATCAGAAAAAATTACCTTTAAAAGAAATTTATGTGTAAATAGTCCTACCAACAACAGCGATTACTGACTTAACTTTCTCCAGTTGGTTTCTAAATTCCTTTTAGCGAATTCAAGTCGAGCAGGTTTGTGGCTGGGTAATAACCTCGGCACAGACACCAACTTTTGACGATGAACTTTCTGGGCATCATTTAAGAGCCTACATACGGTTGATTTGGACACATTTACCTTACATTCATTGATTATATGATTGAGACTCTTCATTGAGTTGCACAGTTGATTATTTTACGCCTGGTCCCGATCAGAAAGCTTTTTTTTCAGGCCGACTGTTTTATTTTTACCATAAACACTCGGATTATTTGTAACAACCACTTGTAAACGGTTTATTTTTCTAGCAATTTCCCGAAAACTTAAGCCACTTTATAAATAGGCTGAAATTTGCTCTTTTTTAAAATCATTTAGATATGAACCACACGGTATTTTATTGCAAATTGATTAAAATTGCATAAAAAACAAAAATGATTCTATAATTTTTCTTTATTTGCTATTCTTCTTTATTTACCTTTATATATAATTAAAATTACAATTTTTCTATTAAATCAATTTCACGCAATAAGAGATCAGTTATCACACTCTTAAAAACAGTTGCAAGTTTTAAAAAAATGTTTGTTATATTAGAAAAAATAGCAAAAATCATGTGTAATTATAGTTATGCAACGCAGTGTAGTAGTACACTCAAAAAAATAAGTTAGTAGAAAAGTTAGTAAAACGTCTTGTAAATCAGGTATACCAGTTTTTAGCAATTTTTTTTGCTACAATCGTGTTCTCAGCTAAAATTTTTGTTATACTTATTCAGCACTTAACTGTTTTATACTAATGCTTTACTAATATTATACTAATGTTTTACTAAATAATTTTGCTAAAAAAATTGTGCTGATAAGCACATTAATAGTGTGGACGACAACCAGATTAAAAGATATACGCAAAATGAAGTAGATGTCGCGGCATGTCAAGATGTAGTAGAGAAGAGGAAAATGATACTAAAAAGTACAACTCTAATAAGACATATAAAAAAATCAACCATGGAAGAAAATATTTAAATTTAATATGTATTTCTAAACTAAATGTTTATAGATTAATAATCTAGTGTGGTCAAATTGCAAACAAACAAACATACACAGACATGTAGACAGAGTAAAGCGAAAGACAAAGACACACATCTTGGGTAGATTTTTATGGTTCCTTTTTCTTATTGCAAAAAAAGGGTTGTTTTTTTCGTTTCGTTTGTTTATGTTTATTTTTTCGTTTCGTTTCTATAATTATCTTCGGCAGTTGCGTCCTTTAAAAGATAGCATCATTTAGACAACCATTGATGTAAGTAGTTGAAAGAAAATTTTTTGTTATGTTATATATATTTATTTTTATATATTTTCTGATATTAAATTAATTCATGTCGTCAATGTGGGAAAATGAAAATTTTTCATAATTATTGTAAATTATTTTTAAAAGAATCACAAAAATATGTTTTATAATTTTCGGGTAATATATTAACTAAATTTCAATTTTTTTACAATTTTTGTGCGTTTTTTTCTGTCTACAAAAAATCCAGCAAAAAATTTATTAATCTTTTCTATTTCTAATCTTTTTTCTTTTTTATTTCTAATCTGCTAAATGTTAGCAAAACTTTTGCTGAATCTACTAATTTTGTTGCTAAAAATCAGCTCGATGATTTTCAGCAAAAGATTTTGCTGACATTAGCAATTTTTTTGCAAGCACCCTCCTGACTAAAATTTTGCTGACTCAGCAAAATTTTTTGCTGACTTTACAAACTTTTTTTTTTGAGTGTAGAGTTATTCAAACCTTTTTTCTATGCATTTTAAATTATACAATTAAAAAAGTACAATACTTATTTCAAGCATACTGGACGAAATTTGATTAAAAGCAACAATTTTCCCTAATATTTTAACAAAAAATTAAGAAAGTATGAACGTTATGAAAGTTACTATTGATGTTACAGATTAGGCCTATTTATCAATCAATAAGGTTGCATTTTTTCATGACGAATTATGCTGTTTTTTCAGGTTCGCGAACGCTTTTTGTTAAAATTGAGATCCGCGGGATTCCTATGTTGAGTACACACGCTCAAATATTATTACATTTACACTTTCCGGAAATCCAGTTTAAAATCGGATTAAATCCAATTTCAAATCCATTCTGTTATAGGGCCCTCCGTTTTCGTGTAGCTCGAGTAGTTAACGAGTAGCTCGACCTCATCGAGTAGTGAAGGGTCACTTTTTGTTAGTTGTAACTCATGTAAAACTGTAAATAGTACAGATAAGTACCCAGGCAGAAAAATACAATCGGCACAGTGTTGGCATAGCGTCTGCGACGGTCGGTTATCCGTTGGTAGAACGTGGGTTTAACAATCTTGACAGTATTGTCCTGTTACCCGATTGATAGCAGTGGCTAACCGTTGGTATGAACGAACTTGCCACCATTGGCATAACGTTGTTAATTTAAAAATTGTGTGCTGTTAAAATATCTTAAATTAAACTAATTTTGAGAAATATGTATAATAAAGCGCATTTAAAAAGCAGCAAAACAGTTTGGTCTTAGTATAATACATCTTATTTAAATGTGTGAAATATTAAAAAATATAAAAAAAAAATACTTCTAACTGGTTGTGATATTGGTAAAAACAATATTGGCAATGAATTTTGCGGGTGGTACTGGCAAAGCACATGCTTTGCAAACCAAATATTGTTTTCCGAGTGCAATATTAGTTATATCTTTGATAATTTTTAACACAGTGGGTTTTACAAAAATATCAGTGCTTTGCCAGTACTGTTTTTTTTTTGTACGTTTGGCCATTTCTACCTGGGTACATTAGAGCGGCATTTTTTTTTTTTTAACTTTCGATTTTTATCAATTACACAGGTCAACAAATTTTTAACCCTGAAACAGATTATACTTTCGTAAAGGTTTTAGCTACGCTGAATCCGAATCTGACCTCAGAATTTGCCCATCAGGTTTTTCAGATATCTTAGCCTAAAGTTTGAAGAAACCCCGTTTCGCCATATACGAGACGTTATGACAGCGCGAATTCACCTTTATTTATAAAATTTGTTACGTCGTCTGAAAGTCTGAATAAAATTTATATAAAATTATATCAAACTATTAAAAATATCATGTTTCTACAATTTTGTATGGAAATGGTCGAGTTTTTGCGAGTAGTTTTTCGCCGACTGCAAAATGTTTATCGGAACACTTTAAAATTTAAAATAAGCTATGAATATAGTCAATTCATAAAAGTGGTAAATTGCAAAAAAAAAAATTTTTTTGTGATCTGATCGAGTTGTTTTTGAGGTGACTTGCGTATTATAAGGAATATTCTTCGAAAATCTATATTTCAAGAAAATATACATTTGTTAAAAATTGATCTTTCATTACTACAGTATCGAGTTACATGGTGTACTCGAGCTACCCGGAATTGATCGTAAATACTCCTCTCTTTACACAACGATCTTTAAAAGCTAAACCAAAAAATGTTGAACCAATGTGAGCGCAATGAATGCGGTGTAATGCTTCGGAATTCGGGAAAAAATGTTATTTCTTTAAAAAAACGGTTTTTTCCTTGTTCCGGAGCATTTTCACGCATTAATTGTGTTTACCTTTTCCCGGAGCGAACGAAGGAAAAGATAATTTTTTCCGTCAAACGTTCCACCGTACGCTACGTTACTACTTTCTAACTTCTACACACAGAAAATAAAGTGCCAAACAAATTTATAAAATTTTTGGAAACAAAGAAAAAATTAGGAAATAAATATTTAACGATTTTTTAAAACAATGAACTATCATTACTTATACCATACATACAATGACGTGGCACCCGTTTGCCAAAAAGTCATAACCCAAACAATTGTGCTTCCAAATTTTCGTTGGCTTAATTCACTTAAGCCAATTATGTTTAATTTTTCATTTTTATGTGGTTTTTAATATTACAGAAAATATTATTGCTTATAATTAAATTTCGTCCAGTGTAGAGAAAGACAGAAAACTATACAAATAGCCAAAGTGTAAGTAAACAAATCAATCGACACGTTTTTTTTTTTATTCTTTGAAATTCTATTCCATTTAGTTCAGTATCAGTCTATTTACATGTCTGACATGGAATTGAAAATATTAAAATGATAATTGAATCTGGCTTTCTTGCATCATATTTAGCAGGGGATTTGTGACAAATAAAAAATGATCTCCCGATTAAAAAAAAAATAATACGATGCAACAAAGAAATGTATCAAATTTGATATAGCCTTATATCTAAGTGAAATACCATTTGATCCGGAAAATGGTGAATCGTATTGTTTATAAATGTATATAAATTATATTACATCGAGTTTGATATGATTTGATACGATTCAGATGAGTGAAAATAAAGTTGTTAAACTGGATACAGGTTGCTAGATATTAAATTGTATATGTTTAACAATCAAACATTTTTGGAGTTTAATATTTATTTAAAATTGTGATGTTCAAATTTTCTAATTATTTGAGTTAAGGTTTATTTTTTTTTTATCCCAACCGAATTGAAAAGTGTATCTTAATGGTAACAACTAATAAATTCAGTTAGTATAACGATATTTACATTGGATTTCTGAATATTTTGGGTGTTGAAACTAAAATTCAGTTGAATTAACCGAACTTTGTTGTGAAAACTAATATTGAGTTGTATCAACAGGTGGAAATTCATAATAATCGAATTTGAGTGGTAGTAACCGAATTTTAGTTGACAAATACCTAAATTTTTCTCTGTGTGTATAAAAGTTTTTTATTTTCAATATTTCGCTACTCCTTTGTGTAGCATCTTCAGGAAAATAAATAAATTAATAAATTTATTTTCCTGAAGATGCTACACAAAAATTTATTAATTTATTTATTTTCCTACAGATGCTACACAAAGGAGTAGCGAAATATTGAAAATAAAAAAACTTTTATATAAAAAAACAAACCTTAACTCAAATAATTAGAAAATTTAAAAATAAGAAATAAGGCTAAATAAACGAAAATAATTGTGATGTTCATTTAAGATAATTTCAATTGATAATTTCAATAGATATTTTCAATAAAGTTTTCAAGTTGATGTTGAAATTTTGAGTAGGATGGTTATGGATTTCAAAACAAAACGACACTTCTCCACAAGTTAAAAAAAGCTTATATTTCAATACATTGTATTGCCTAATCCAATTATATGTATATGGCCGTCTAATAATGTATGGTATAACATATTGTAACTAAGATACAATTAAATATGACATTTTACGAACAATTACAATAACATAAAATATTGCATCTTACTATACATGATGTCATACTTAACTATATTAAATTTTACGAAACTGGATCACATCATACAAAATTGTATAATATTATTTTTACTCGGGCTATTATTGTTGTTGATTGCAAAAAGAGTCATGCATGTTTTTTTCACTTCATGAAAATATTTTTTTCGCTTCATTGGGGGTATTTGCAACGTCAGCAAATTTTAATTTAAAAAGTCTGTTATCAATAGCAAAGTTGAATACATACAAAATAAATATGGAATGTTTTTAATAATTTTCTTGAATGGAAATCTTATGTACACTCAGGAAACTTCTGCTTTAAAAAATTGTAGTTGTTTGGATAATAATACAGTTTCTTTCTTTTTTTTTTAATATTAATGTCAGTCATTTGTAGAACAAATTTAAAATTTACTAACCTTGTAGTTCATTTCAAAAAACAAACCACATCAAAGGACTGTTTTTTGATTTTAAATTCATTTTTTGCAGTTGCTTTTTGTTATTTAAAAAAAATAAATGTTTTTTTATTGAACCACATCATTTTTAATACAATTGTTAGTAACTTTTTAAACAGTAAAAACAAATCACAAATGTTAGTTGAATTTAATGAAATGTTAGTTGTCCTTTCTTCAAGTTAAATTTAATTTGTTTTTGACTACAATTGCTGTCATCTTTATGATGCAACAAAGAAATGTATCAAATTTGATATAGTCTTATATCTAATTTTATATAAATGAATATAATCCATTTATATAAAATACTATCATTACATTTAAAGGGACCGCCAAATAACTTTTTTTTTTTTTTGAACTCCTGAACCAATTGGACATTGTATGGCGTCATCTGTCCACGTTATGTTATATTCCCGACCAATGTTGTTCATCTCTTTCACCCAGTATAATTCGTGCCGTGGGAGTACCTTTGTTAGCTTTGTTAGCTTTGGTATATGAATTTATATTAAATTTGTGTTCCATTATTCAATATTATCTCTCTGGACAAATATTTTCTTTTTGAACATATAAAGTGTGTATACTTTTCTGAAAGGTATTTTTAAATAAAAGCGAGTTTTGAGGCAAATATCAACTTTAACTCGATATTACGTCACCTATGACTGTTCCAAATTTCATTGCAATCGGACTACCTAAGTAAGAAATGGCCGAATTATTTCCAAAAATGTTGTGATCTATACCACTGTGGGATGATGCACTAGGGTTATAACTTTTTGCAAATATCAAAAATTGCATGGCATAACAATGTAGGTCATGAACAAATATTTAGAACCATGATCTTCCATTTTCGCAGTCGTTAAAAAACTTCCCGCACCAAGCGCAATAAAGTTTTGATTCAAATTTTTTTGAAATTTTTTTAAAAAAATATAACATTTTGCTTTAAAACAGAAAGTTTTATGTTATACTTATAATATCATCAATAGAAAAATGTCCCACCATTCTAACACATAATTAATTTAATATACTATTTAAAGTAAATATTTATATAAAACAACCTTTTAGAAATTGGCTTTGGTGCAGAGGGTTTTTGTTCCGAATTGACTTAAGGACACGATATTTATTATCAGTACAATATTGTCCATAAGGTGGTGCTCTGTAATTTTTTATAAACAAAAAAGTTATAACCCTAGTGATGCACCCTACAAAAAAAAAAAAAAAATGCGAAAACTTAAAAAAAATATGAGTTTAGTAATTTTTCCTCCATACTATTTTACAACGAAATTACGATAGTTAGGCACTTATACTATGAACTACTTTATTATTAAATTAAATGAAATTTTTTATAATTAAATATTTATGTTCAAACCAATGTTTGTCCCTTGACATGAAATTTAACTAAATTCCTTTACCTTGTATTAATTTTTATTGCTCGAACTTTCAGCACAAACTTATAAAAACAATTCGAAAACACCAGGAACAAATAGTCCAGTCTTTAAATTTCTCACACGCATAATAAATATAAAGTCGAAACAATAACAGCTGCAAAGTTTTACAAAACTTTAAACAAAATTACAAGCAAATAAGGTTTAACAAGTTTTGTTTTTAATAACACTTATGGTTTAATTCAGATATAGATTACCCCCGATTAACGCCATACTTTGGCTAGTGTATCCAATTCATCCGGATCCAGGAAAAGGTTTTGGGGGGTTTTAATTATTTTTTTTTACTCTTTTTTTACATTTTTGTTTTGAAAAATATCATTTTGGGGGGTGGGGATAATTTCCCATTACCAAACCCCTCCACCCAAATTTTTTATATGGATTTCTTGCCAAAAAATGTTAAGAAAAGCTTAGAAAGAAGAAACGCTATATAAAATATCATAAAATTCTCTAGATAACTAAATGTTATCGGCTTTGGTAAATTAGATACACTCTAATTAATTTTTGTTTAAATTTAACAAACTTATAGTAGGAAACTGTACTCTCACTATAAGTGTGTAAATAAAATTATTAAACAAATTATAATAATAATAATAATAATTTAATTACACACAAAATGCGTATAATTACATTAAAAACGTGTCCACAATTTTCAGAAATTATGTGTAATTTTACTATACCAAAAAATTCAATATACAGCGCAAAAATAATAGAATAATATTATTTTAAATATAATTTATTAATAAAAAGACAATATAATAACATTTAATAATGCTAATATGTATGCCTCAGATGATTTAGATTCTTGTGCATTTGAACTATAGATAAATTCTAAGATTTCGACGAATTTTCTTGTAGAAAAACTGTAAGAATCCAAGAATTCCTATAGAAAAATGCTTAGATTCTGAGAAAAAGGTTTTAGATTCAAAGTATTTTTCCTATTCAAAAAGACTGCGGAATTTTTCATAAAAAACAGTTCAGATTCTAAGGATTTTTTCTAATATACACATTCTTGTTTTATAGAAAACACCGTAGATAAATGACATTTTTTTAATAAAAAAGTCTCAGATTTTTCGAATTTGATGTTTTCTTAATAGTAAAAAGTTTAAAAATTCGAAATTTTTTCTACATCAAAGAAAATGTCAGTCCTTATGGTGTGACTTGATATTTGTTTTTATGGCTTTTTATCAAGAAGTTGTTGCGACCTCGTCATCAGCTTTTGCGGAAACAGAAATAATGTTAAGACATATTATTTGATAGTAATTTACATACACAGAAAAAATTTTTGTCAAAAAAATTGCAATTAATCTTGTTTGTTTTCAAACCCACCCTTAATTAAAAGTTTAATAATATGTATTAAATGTTTAATTAAAAATGAATTTGGTTCACACAAAATTTGCAATTTTTATAATCCATTTTTATAACCAGTTTTTATAACCAAAAGAAAAAAATGACAAAATTAAAAAAAATTCACAAAAATTTGAAAAAGAAAATTAAATTAAATTAAATTAAATAATGCTCTACTGTTTAAAAAAATCGCCAAAACTTAAAAAAAAAAAACGTCAAAATTGAAAAAAAAAAAAATCTCGTAATTTAAAAAAATGCCAAAACTTAAACAAATCGCCAAAATTGAAAAAAAATATTGCCAAATTGAAATAAATTGCTGAAATTAAAAAAAAAAACACAAATTAAAAAATCACCAAAAATTAAAAAAAAAAAAACAAAAATAAGAAATGTTTTCGAGATATAGACGTTGTTAATTTTACTGAGATGATTTTTTAAATTTTTGTGATTTTTTAATGCATTTTCTTTTTTTCTTAAATTTTGGCTATTTTGTAGATTTTTTTCCAATTTGAGAATTTTTTGCGATTTTTTTCATTTTAATTCATATTACAATTTACTTAATTGGACCAAATCGAATTAAACTTTTAATTGAATCAACAAGTATTTTAATTGAAAGTCGATTTTAGTTTCTTCTGTGTAAATTTAAAAATACATTCTGCTGGAACATATTGCGATAGACTTATAGTTGCTCATAGATTGACTGGTCACAATATCCAGATATTGTATTAATATTCAATAGATATATTGGCCGATTTTAAACAATGGTATAAATATTGTTGCTGCATTTTACATTTTCACATTTGTTTTAATTGTAATTAAATTTACATACGTTAGTCTAACACTTGTTTATGAAGTAGTTTTACTAACAAAATGTGTAATTGCAAATAAATAGCGTTAAATAAGTACTTATTCTGCGTATTTTGATATCAAAATGTGTATTCAAAAACTTTACGCATTCGGTGCCTAAATTTAGGAGCTTTGAGTGAAATTACACGAAATGTTACATACACTCAAAAAATAAGTTAGTAGAAAAGTTAGTAAAACTTTTGTAAATCAAGTGTACTATTTTTCAGCAATTTTTTTACTGAACTTGTGTTTTCGACTAAAATTTTTGTTATACTTATTCATCACTTAACTGATATGAACTAAAGTTATACTAATATTTTACTAATGTTTTACTAGTTTATTTTGCTAAAAAAAATGTGCTGATAAGCACATTAATAGTGTGGACAACAACCAGATTGAAAGTTATAAGCAGAATGAAGTAGATGTCGCTGCATGTCAAGATGTAGTAGAGACGAGGAAAAGTGCAGACAATTTTTCGAACCACAAAAAACCCATTTTTAAACCTAGAATTAATAACGGTCCACAAATGATTTTTGCAATAAAGAAAATAAAAAATTATGTCAATGAAGTGAATATTCTTTTCGTTCTGGAAGTTTGTGAAGTAATATTAAATATTTCTAAATTTTCTAAAATTTTATTCATCTCCTTCTCAGTTAAAAACACAGTCACATTTAAAATTTAATTGAAAACTATAATTTTTGACTTCCAACAGAATTGCAGTCTAGTTTTTACAAAAAGCAAACGTCTACACTTTGCTTTAGTTGACCACTACAAAGACAATAAAATTTTTCATTTCTGCCAACTTTCCGAAATCTATACAATGTAGTCAAATCTTTAATCATATATAAGTTTTACAAGAAACTTAATAAATATAAAAAAATATTTATAATAATAACACAGTTAAAGACTGAAAATACATCGGCGATGCGACTTATAAATTCTGATAGATTTGAGGTCGTAGATCACGAATGCTAACCGAAACCGTCAATCAAACCAAGGAAAAGCTTGATAAATACTATGGGGAATCTGCACCATCGATTTCAATGGTAAAAAAGTGGTTTACTGACTTTCGTTGTGGTCGCACAAGTACAAATGACGCTGAACGTTCTGGACTGCCAATTAAGGTCAATACACCCGAAAATGTCGAAAAACTCCACGATATGGTGTTGGCCGATCGAAAAGTAAAAGTGCGTGAGATTGTTGGTGCCATAGGCATTTCATATAACAGTGTGGTTTCGATTTTGAATGATCAATTGGGTTTAAGAAAGATGTCTGCAAGATGGGTGCCGCGTTTGACAACTTCAAAGGATTGTTTGGAGTTGTTTTGTAGCTGTGGATGAAACATGAATCCATTACAACACTCCGGAGACAGTAGCAGTCTAAACAATGGGTTTCTCCGTTTAAACCGGCACCGAAGAAGGCCAAGGTAAGTTTGTCGGCCAATAAGGTGATAGCAACAGTTTTTTGGGATGCACGTGGGATAATCCACATCGATTACCTTCAAAAGAGAAAAACAATAAACGGATAATATTATGCCAACTTATTGGACCAATTTAACGAGGATTTAAAAAAAAAAACGACGCCATATGGCCAAGAAAAAAGTTCTTTTTCATCACTCTCAATGTGCACTCTCAATGTCAAAATTCCATGAATTGGGCTACGAATTGGCAATAAATATTAAAAATATTATAAATAGTTATTTAATTTTTAATATTTCAACCCCAGAACTCCTCATATTTAAGCAAATTCTAAATCGTGAAATGCTCTGCCTACTTTGTTAAAGCTCTGCCTACTCTGGAGGCTCTAGCTTTTCTAAAACTTCGGGTTCTGATAAGATCTTTAGACAGATCGAAATACTAGTATCAACCTAGCTAATATATTTGATTTGCTTTATTTTTGTAAATATGCGGAGGTTGGAAGCTCGTTATTAATTCAAAATAACATAAAAATAATCTCGATGGATATAAAAACAAAAAACTAATAAAACTAAAATTGCTTTGTCTTTTTCTTTATTCAAATTTGATAACTGGTCCTGAAGAGGTTTATTCTTTTGAAATTTCAAATTAATGTAAATTAATTTACAAATTAATTCTAAAGCAATCCAACTTCTTCCATCTACCAAGACTGATTTTTGTAATCCGTTCCCAACAACTACAATTCTCAAACATGTTCCTGTGAAAATGTTAGATATACCTAACTGGAGCCAGTTTCAGAAGCTGGTTTAGTACCTGTTTATTAAATATTTATTTCCAATTTCCACATTGGGTGACTTCTTTGGTGAACAAATATTACAATTTGAAAAACTAATTTTAATAATTAAAAACTTATATACATTAGAGCGACTCGCCGAAAAAGTTAAAAAATTGCCCCTCTGAAAATGTGAATTAGTTTGTTTTATGACTATTCCCAAAATATTTTTGGTCTAGAGGCCGCCGTTCATGAGCTGGAGCGTTTTTAAAAAAATCCTTTTTTTTTGATTTTTTGTAAAATTTTCGACTTTAACCCACTACACTATACAAGTTATGCACATCATATGAAAGCTTTTTTGAAGACTCGTCTAACTACGTATATGACATGAACACGCGGAATTCAGTGAAATGTATTTTTTTTTAAGGTTTTTGCACAAAAATATAATAATTTTGCTGTCACATCAATATAATTTAATCACTATTTGACATAAAAGAAGTTATAAAATACTCTTTTTTTTGACTATTTGTTTTAGGTCGCGATTTACCAAAATTTGGCGGATGTTTTTAGTATGGGCAATATGGGTATCAAAATTTTTCTTTTGCGAAGACTCGTCCAACGGGGTATAAGACATTAGTGAGCATGAACTTTACACGTGCAAATTCCGTGAAATGTTTTTTTTTTGCAGATTTTTGAATAAAAATATTAAGGGTTAAAGTCGAAATTTTTCCAAAAAATCAAAAAAAAGACCATTTTTAAAAACGGTCAAGCTCATGAACGGCGGCCTCTAGACCAAAAATATTTTGGGAATAGTCATAAAACAAACTTATTCACATTTTCAGAGGGACACTTTTTTTACTTTTTTACGCTCCATACCAGGCGAGTCGGTCTATAATATAGATATATGTTTAAACTAAGAAGAATGTAAGAATTTATTTTCACTGAACATATTTAATAACCAAGCAAGTTTAAAATGGCCCAAAAGGGTTTAAATAGCAGGCAAAATGGCATTTAATGGCAAATGCCAAAACAACTGATAAAATTTTATTTTTCAAGAAGCTTTATATTAACCGCCTAGGTCGAATAATTGAAAACACTAGTTTGAAACATAAAATTAAAAAAATAGTACTTTCAGTATTTACGGAATTTTTATTTGCTTAATGTTTTTTTTTCGGTTCCATGCAATAGCGTAAATCATGGGTTACCTATACCAGAAATATTTATGTACTGCATCTACATACTAACTTTGTAAATATATCGTCACCTTAAGTGCAAAAAGGCGTAACTAACGAAATTTCCAAAACCGGTCTTATTGATGATTATGATTCATTTGGCTCAATACCAGAAACTGCGCAGTCTGATTCAGAAAATTGAAAAATTACAATGTAGTTATAATTTTTAGAAAATACACTCATTCTTCTCTACCACGCCTTTCACAATAAGCTAAACACAAAATTTTGGACTTCCACACTGAAAGAATTATCCTTCATAATATTAATGAAACAATTTCATAGAATTTTTTCGTAGGTTCAATGAAGAATTTCAATATATCTAAGAAGTTTTATTAAAATGAAAAAATTGTTCATAAACTTTTTTTCATAGTTTCATAAAAAAAATCATCAGCAAAAACATTTACTAAATATTAGTAGACAAAAAAAATCATTAAAAAATTTTAATTTTTAGCTTTTTTTAATGCGAATAAAAGTCTTATGAAATCAGCAATGTACAATTTTTTGGCAAACATTTATGTTGGTTTTAGCAAAATAAACTGTTATTTGCATTCTACTAAATTTGAGGTAAATATAGCAAACATTTTGTTAATATTACAGCTTTTGTTTGCTATTTTGAGTCTACAAATATTTAGTAAAAGTTTTTGCTAATTTTACAGAGTAAAATCCTATTTTCAATTAACTAAAATTCACATCGAATATAACTAAAATGTTGTAAAGTTAACAGATTTATTTTTGCTGTTCTTATTTTATTAATATTTAGCAAAAAATCTCCTAAATTCAGCAGTTTTTGCTGCAAGATCATATTTAACTAATTTTTAGTAACTTTTTCTGCTATTTTTACAGGTTTATTTCTATGAGTGTATGAAACTTTACATTGGACGAAAATTTATGAAACATGTCATAAATATGGTGAAGCTTTTCCTTAGAGTGTAGGATTGATTATCGATATTGTTAAAATATCTGTGGACGTTTTTTGCTTCTCCTGTAAAAAATTAAATTTGTTAATTACGTCCTTTTGTATTTTTGGTGACGATATGTAAATGTTAGTAATCAAGCTCAAATAACCAAATAAGTTCTTTTTTATTTTGGGAAAAGGTGAGGTTAAAGAAGGCAGTTTACTTCCTGCAGAAAAAACATTTAGAAACAAAATATTTTAGCACGTAAAGTTTTTTTTGACGCCTTTTTGTGAAATCAATAACTGGCAATCATTGCCAAAGTAACCATTAAAACTGTAAAATAACTATTTGTATTTATTTAAAAGAAGGATTTCTTTATAAATTACATGAACATTTTCAAATCTAAAGAATCAAAACTTCTGAACTAAACTAAAGCTTGGTTCACACGCCCTGTCCACCCATATCTACTATTTCCCAGTATGGATGATACGAAATGTCATTTTCAAAAGAGAATTTACAATAATTTTACATTTTGTATCATCAATGCTGGGAAATAGTACAATAGATATGGGGGGACAGAGATGGGTACCGTAAGAATTGCCCCCTAACTCCCCCACTCTGAGACATTTTTTCAATTCTATACAAATTGTAATATTCAGAACAATTTTTCTTTAATGGTCGAATTCAAAAATATTATTGTCATACAAAACTTTATAATTGCTAACAAAAAACTTACGGAAATTCTATTAAAGTGTCGGCCCAGAATACGAGCAAATGCGCTCAAAATAACGACGTTCGACAGTGACTGGAAAAGCTCTCATATTTGTTTTAAAGTTAACACATTTTGCACTGCCGTTGCTTTAAAGCAACACCTACATTTGAGGCCTCATAATTTTGAATGGGAGAGTTATATAACAACACAGTAATAATCATGTGATTATTTGTGGTCTTGGCTGTACAAATAATGAAAAAAGTTAAAAAACTTTTGTTCCAGCGTTGCCATATGATTAACTAAAAATAAAATAAAATGTTTGACATTATTTTACAGCACTTTTTTGAAAAATTATTAAATTAAAGAAAGACCGGTGGTCTAAAGGTTATATACCGATTTAGTTAGGGACAAATGAAACAATTTTTTGAATTAGAAAACCTTGTTGTGCAGTTTTTTTTTTTTTTTTTTTTTTTTAAAGAGAAGCAACACTCAGGAAATTCTTCCTATTAATTAATGTGTTGCTTTCTTTGGAAAGGGGATAGTGGAGAGATGAAAGGTGGTGAAAGATTAAGGGCTTCAAACATGGCAACACTGTAATTGCGCGAGATGATAAGTCTTAGAACAGTTGTTGCTCGCCACCTGATGTAGAGTTGGCGAATTTATTGAAGCTTTTTGTTTCATAGCCCTGATTCATTATTTTACTTCGGTGGGGTTAAGTGCTATGGGAACACCGAAGGTGGGTGCAGCGATACATATAAGTGATAGAAAACTCATACATATTATTTTTCTAAATTGATGTTGTCGTCACCGGGAATCGAACCCGGGACCATCTGTGTAACAGTCCAACGCGCTAACCATTACACCATAACGCCCACAATATTGCCATATTACAATTTGAAAACATTTTCTAAAAACACCAGCATTTTTAAAAAAATTTCAAAACTCGTGAAATTCCGCTAGATCAAATTTTGTATTACAGTTTAATAGATATTTGCTTTGACAATAAATACAAATTATAATTTAAAAAAAATCTTAACCCGTTAAGTACATACGAAGCGTAAAAGTTTGAATTTAAATTGCGAATACCATCGCAGAACAAGGTATTTGAATAAAATAATGGCAATAAATATTGAACTTCTAAACTACAAAACCGATCGGTACGAATCAAATTGTGAAAGAGGTGTTAATACTTTGTAATAGTGTGATTGGGTCACCCTGTTTTAGTACAGGGTGTACTTACAGGTTGTCAAAGTTGACTACCTCGTATATAAAACATATTTTTGGAGGGTGTAACTTTTGTAAATGATGACCGATTTCTAAATTTTGTAGCCTGGAGTAGTGTACGTTGTAAGATAAAGAAAAAACACGGTTATCTCCTCTACTTTAAGAGTTATTTAAATAAAAAACCATTTTTTTTTTATCCATGAGTTTTTTTGGTTTATGTACCAAAAAAAAACTTTATTATTTCATCGATTTTAAAAGAAAAAATTCTCTGTGCTTATACTACTTCACGATAAAAGAAATAGAAACCTTTTTTAAATTTGCTTTAAAAGTTTAGTCGTAAAAAAATACTTAAAGTTCAAAATTTAGAAAATTTATAAAAATTGTAATTTTTCTTTCTTAACAATTTTATATTTCTTAACAATTTTACTTTGTTAAAAGCTTTGGTAAAAAACAATGCATTTGTTTGGAAGTTCTATATTTAAAGGGTGTTTTTATACAGGTATATAACTTTAAGTTGGCAACACTTTTTTAACTGGCAGTCAGCTGTCAAGTAATTTATGTTTAGTTTGGTTTGGCATTTCAACATGAATAGACTGACGCCTGAACAACGCTTCCAAATTTATTTTGAAAATCATGATTCTGTTCGAAATACACGAATTTTGCGAATTTTGTTTAGCGATGAAGCTCACTTTTGGTTAAATGAATACGACAATAAACAAAACTGCCGTATTTGGAGTGATGATAATCCTCAAGTGTATGTTGAGATACCGTTACATCCAGAAAAACTGACTGTTTGGTGTGCTTTGTGGGCTGGTGGAATCATTGGTACGTACTTCTTTAAAAACGATGCTGGTCAGAACGTTACAGTCAATGGTGACCGCTATAGAGCCATTATTACTGACTTTTTCGTTCATCAATTGAACAACCATGATGAGCAGGAGCTGTGGTTTCAATAAGACGGCAAAACATGTCACACAGCTCACAACTGATTTATTGAAGGAAACGTTTGGTAACCGCATAGTTTCACGTTTCGGACCCGTGAATTGGCCTCCAAGATCGTGCGATTTAACGCCGCTGAACTATTTTCTGTGGGGATATGTGAAGTCGCTAGTCTACGCCGATAAGCCCGAAACGATTGACCACTTGGAGGACAACATTCGCCGCGTTATTGCCAATATACGGCCACAAATGTTGGAAAAAGTCATCGAATATTGGACCTCCAGATAAGACTACGGCCGAGCCAGCCGTTCCGGTCATATGCCAGAAGTCATATTTAAATTATAATGCCAGAAGATTATCTTTCGAATAAAGTAATTTTCATGTCAATTTAAAAGATTATTCTTTGTTTTATTCCATTTCAAAGTTCTATACCTCTATAAAAACACTCTTTATTACCATTATTTTTTTCAAATACCCCTTTTTGTGACATCAACTTGGTATACCTCAAGCTATATAAAATTACACCATTTTTCAAATAAAGTTCTCAAAACTCAATTCCAATAAACGGTGCAAAACCCCTTGAAAAGAACTGCGAAAGTTTAAAAATCGGAAAACTTTTAACTAGGCAGAGATATGGAAATTACCTTTTCAGTGAATGTATCTCCCAAGTGTAGTGACCCCCATTTTGTATTGGTTTACATTTGAAAGTTAAAAACTTTGAACATAAAAATTAAATTAATGCAAGAGCACTTGTAAATTAAGTAATTTTTTCGACTTTTAAATGGCCATCAATTCTTTTGGTGAAGACTTTTTAACGTGAAACAAACGTTGCACGACATAGCTTTCAAGTATAGTTGATCTCCCCTGTCCATCGTTCCTCTCAATTCATAAAACCTTGAGAAATAAGAGTCATCTAAAGTCAGTTTCTACAGGTGTCGACAATTTTTGAAGTAGGCCATATACACACAGAGAAAAAATATGATTTTACTTGATTGCGGACAATAAATTATAATAATATAATTGTAACAATCATAAACATGATTCCGACTGATCATATTATAATCACTGATCATGATCTGGGATCATAATAAGATTACGAAGATCATACTATGATTGTTACATGTATCCACCATAACATGATGCTCTTAAACTATCATAACATGATGCTCTTTTTTCTGCGTGTATATTTGTAAAACCCTGCATAATAACGATTTTATAGAAATGTATACCACAATATGGAACAGAGGTAGTATTAAATTCGTTTATGTTTGTATTCAACTCATTTACGTATGATTCGTTTAAATATTAATTTGTACAAGTTCAATGCTCTTTTTGATTTATAAATGTTAAATATCAATCCTTAAACCGCTCCAAATAAAATTAAATATAAATAAAATCTATTAACCAAACCTCTCTAATACCCGTCATATATAAAAAGGTAATTGTATACATTTAAAAGTAGTAGGTTACGTCAATCATTCATTTGTACTGCATGTGCTTGGGGGTCATGTTTATGAATTACCAGCGCACATGTTGTACTAGAAAATGATTTCATTAAAATTACAGTAGAATCTGAAATCCTCCCCATTTTGATGTTGTTGTTGAAATCATGGTTGGCTGTATTTCCTTCCAATGTTAAAAGTTACAATCAACTTTTTTATATAAATGCTAAATTGCATTTTCTTTTTGCATGAGATATTTCTTCTTCTATTCTAGTAAGAATAAAAAAATACAAAATTGCAATTTATGGTAATTTAACATTAAACTTGAGTGAATATCTTATATCTTTCTCCATATATATAAAAGAATAACGTTACTCACTCACTCACTGACTCACTCACTGACTAACTCAACACCGCCCAGCCTATACCGCTGGAGCTAGGAACTTGAAATTTGGCATGTAGGTGCATCTTCTAGCGTACAGGTCCGCTGAGAATTTTTGGAAATTCCTACGGAGATTGGCAACAAATTCAAAAGTCTCATCCTTGTCGGCCTGCCCAAAACTTATTGGCTAGAATGTCTTTATTCGGATATGACTTAACTCCCTGGTATGTTACTTTTTGGAATTTTTCCCAGAAACGTGGTAAAATGTGGACTTAAACGGGGAAAAAGTCTCCTAATTGTCGGCCTGGTCAAACCGCTGAAGCTAGCAGCTTGAAATTTGGTATGTGGGATCCTAGTTCCAAGTAGATATCATCTTGGATGGAGTTTTTGTAAATTTTATCTGGGAGGGCACGAAAAAGAAACGTCTTCCTCTTGGCGACCTGGTCAACCCGCTAAAGATTGCTGTTGTTTTCTTCCTTATCCTATGTGCATTCAGGCAAAAATCTTCATCATATTTATGAAAAACTTCATAAATGTGATGAAAAACTTCATTGATTTTCGTCCAATGTAACACTTCATAAATATGATGAAGGTGTTTCATAAACGGGTAAATTTATGACAGACTTCTTCATATTTCTGAAATGTTTCATAAATATGATGAAAAAGTTTTATAACCTTTTCTGAAATGATTCATAAAGGGTGTTAAATATTTCATAACTGAAAGAATCAGTTTCATAAATTTTTGTAAAAGTTTTATTAATTTTTTTAAAATGTTTCATAAATATTATGAAACGCTTCATTAATCATATTATATTCAAGATAATCTATTTAAAAATAAGAAAACATCAAATAATATTTAATTGGTGTTTCATAATTTCTAATAATTTCTGGTAGTTGCGTTATAAAAATTCTAAAGGCTTATTCATAATTGGATTAAGTAACAAAAGTCAGGTGTTGGTATAAAATAAAAATTTAAATTTTTTTATATTTAAATAATTGTATTTCCATATTTTGTTTCATACCAACATCTGACTTAAGTCACTTAATCCAATTATGTTACAGCCTTATATTGCAAATGATATTTTCTAAATTTCAAATACAAATTTCAACAAAAATCTAAAATTGTTTCACAAAGTTTATTGAACTTTTTTATAAAATGATTGAGATATATGAAACGTGGGTCATACATTTTTTTGAAACTTAATCATATTTATGAAAACTTCATAAATATGATGAATAACACACGCCAACACTCAATTTGCTTCTTTGCATTTATCAACTGATTCTAGTTAATTTGGGTGCGCTGAATTCAAATCTGTAATCAGTTTGTCTCTATCAGCTCCTCCTACTTTCTGAGATATGTCCATCCCACACATTGTTACTTTTACAAAATACGGCACTATTTTGAAATTAAAAATTAACCCCACCCACAAATATGATTGATGCATTAATCTGCTATAGAATCTTCCAAAGAAGAGATTAATACCATAATCTTGGATAAGCTCCTCCTACTTCCTGAGATATGTCCATCCCACACATTGTTACTTTTACAAAATACGGCAATTCCAATGGAAAAGTTTTACTTTTTAAATACTTAAAAAAAAGCTATATCATGAAAACCCAAATTAACTAGAATCAGTTGATAAATTCAAAGAAGCAAAAATCTTTTTTAATTTTGTCGGGCTGTGTAATTGATGACAAACGATTTATGAAATAATATCATCAATATGATGTAACTTTTTTCTCTGAGTGTAGACATCCGCATAAGTGGATGGGCATGAACAAACCGCTTATAAGAGGAACGTGAAATTTGGTATGTTGGTTCAAAATCCATTCGCTTAGAAAGATTTTTGGAAGTTACTAAGATAAGGCGCAAAATAGGAAAAAGAGACCCTTGGCGGCCCTTCACAGCCAAATTATTATAGCGAGGAACTAAAATTTGTTACTTGGGTTCCTAATTACAAGTAGACATCATCTCAGTTGTGATTTTTATAAATTTTTAAACCGCTATTAAGTAAGTATATTTAGATTCATACTCATACGGAAAGCACTAAAAGGGACATAGCTCTTGACGGCTGCCTATAAAATTTTTCTAGAAAAATTTAATTTTAAATATGAATTTATTAAATCACAGATAAAATTCTTTTCGAAACTCTTGAGAAAAACGTAAAAAAATTTAAATACCGATACAAGTTTCCGGCCCATTTTTAATTCAATCTTTGAAATCTCCAATAAAAGCATGGTTTAAATGGGAAAAAGTAAAAGGGGAACACGTTTACCCTTGGTCACCCAGCTCAAACTGCTGAAGCTAGAAACTTTAAATTTAAAATATAGTCATGCACTTAGACTCTGATTTTTAAAATGTTTACGGGGAGATACTAAAAGGGGAAGTTTATCCCTTAACGTTCCATTTTTTTAAATTATCTCCTGACTCACTAAAGGTGGACTTCTTAAATTTTTGATAAAACCTTGGTATAATTAGGTTTTAAAAGAGAAAAAGGTAAAAAAAGGTAATGACGTATACAAAGCCTTTAAGGTAGAAACCTGGAACTTGGAACTTCCACGAAAAAAAATACTCATAAAAGAGCCTTCAGACGTTCAGGTGTAGGTGGGTCTTTTTCTGAGCGCTCTTTTATGACTCATAGAATACTCATAACAATGAGCAATATTACAAATTTCAGAATTTTTGAGCCATTTATGAGTCATTTATGATTAATTTTTGAGTCTTATGTGAGTGTTGAAAAAATTTTAAAAATTGTTCAATTATGATTCATTTATGACTCAAAAATTTGAGCGCTCTGAAAATTATGATATTTCCTGAGTCATAATTTGACTTTAAAATGGTCATCAATTCTTTCTGTAAATACGTTTCAAAGTGAATCTTTGCACGTTATCGCTTTTAAGAAGTATATCCAGCCTAACCCTGTTCATCGTTCCTCTCAATTCATAAAACCTAGAGAAATAAGAGGCATATAATGTCAGTTTCAGCAGATGTCGAAAATCTTTGAAGTAGATCATATGCAACTACCGGCAACGAAGTGTCGGGCTTTTAAGCTCGTACATCATAAATACAATTTATAGTTATATTTTATGCAAATATATTGATGATTAAAATCTATAAATATTTCTTTTTCGTTGTAGGCTCGTTTAATAAACGTACTTAAATCATTATGGTGGAATTTCGTTTCGATTTAAGTCCTCTGTTTACCCAACCCATAGTCAAGGTGACATCAAATTTATTACCACACACTTTTCGTGGAGATCGACGACAATGTTTGTAAGTACAAATTTGAATTTTTCGGATAATGTTATTTGCAATTTCTTCTTAAAGATTAGATGATCATTTTTTTATACATTGCAGAGATGCAACATCAAAGATGTCGGAAATTATTGATCGTTTGGGACAATTGTCAGCAAGTGCCCAAAAGTTGAATAAACCGGTAACAACAGCACAACGTTTAAGAATGTCCGAGAATCAAACAATTTATCTGCTGGCAGATGTTAATTCAGGAAAAAAGTAAGTTTTTAATAGAAAATCAGGGACCGGAAGTTCATGCAAATTTTTTCCAATTACGGGGGTAAACCATCTTTGGAAATCAATGAAAACAACAATATTTAAACAATTATACAAAAACAAATATATTTTACTAAGGCATGCCACAGGCCACAGTTTGGGGCTGAACCATTAGTGCTGGTAAAAGAATGAGTAGTGGGTATCGAGTATTTGTCTTTTTTAGAATACTCGATACTTAAAAGTAACTACTCGATTTTTTTAAAGTTGTATTATGGACAGAAAAACAATACAAAAATGCGACTCTGCTTAAATAATTATCATTAAAATACACTCTGGTGAAAAGTTTAAAGATAAAAGTTGAAAAACTATAAAAAAGCACTCAAATAATTCCAAAAAAAGTTTTAAAATATTTTTTAAAATTTGAATTTTCAGTAAAAGTTATAATTTTCATGAAATTTTCGTGAAAGATTATAGTGAATTTAAAACACGTTAAAAGTATCGAGTAGTATGGAGTTTCCAAATTAAAAATATCTAGTAGTATCGAGTATTGAAAAGAAACCGAAATTAACAGCACTATTAACCATAGTTATGAGTGTCATATTTATATGTAAATCTCTGTATTTAAAGCTAAACTCAGGTTATTTTTTAGAAAAATTACTCGCCCTAAACAACCATGGATCCGAAATATTTAGGCCAAGCTGATTTTAATAGCGTACCCAGTCTTTTCACTTATTGGCCATATTTTTCGCAAAATCGCATTTAAGTTTTTAGAGCATGCTGCTCGTTTTCAATATTTTTTTTCGTTGTTTTCTCTTTCCCGATTTCACTCGTGCTGGGCCCATAACCTGTGAAAAATAAAAACGTTTATAGAAAAATCTACAAACAATTGTGTAACGGTTCAGATTTTTCACAAAATATTTGTATTGTACTATATTTTATAGTCAAAGAAAAATAGTTGATTGATTTTTAAGTTGGTATAGAAAAAAAACTTAAACTTTAATATTTTAAATTAAAAAGTTTGATATTGTAATGACAGAAAAGCAATTTTTCCGCATTCACACCATGTAAATTGCTTCGTCTATCAGAATATAGCTGTCCGGCAGCGCTAAAAAGCTGTTTGCTAGCTACACTAGTTGGTGGCGCTGATAAATATTTTATTGTTACAGCTTTTAAATTTGTAAATGGACTTGAATTCTAATTTCCGTAATAAACATTTTAATTTCTTTTTCAATAAAATTTTCATTTGGTTCTGCTACTTCTAAGTCTGGTTCTGCATCATATCTATCCCAAATTGATGAACCTTTTATTCTCTTTTTACGATTACTTACCACTCGAAATTGATTGCAAAATATAAAAGTATACGTTTATTTAAATTATATAGCATTAAATTTGATTATTTGCTTATTAGGCTTGTAGGTATATTTCTGGAATTGTTATTTATTTGTGTTTTTTATTAAATAATCATAAAAAGTTCGGTAGTTTGGCCAAATTTGGCCGAACACCGAACTTGGCCGAACTTGACTTTTTGGCCGAAGCCGAATACTCGGTCGGACACTATAAATTACCATAAAAAATTGAGATAAAGCAACTTATTTTTAAAATGTTATGTATAAAAATCTTTTTTAAAACATGCAAAACTTCAATGCAATTTTGCGAAAAGTCTGGCCCAAATGTGAAAAAACTATGTACGCTATTAAAATCAGAGTGGCCGAAATATTAAGGATCAATAGTCGGTACTCTTGCTTTGTATTTTTGAGTAAAATTTTGTAGCGTTGTGATATTTTAAAAATAATAGTTTAAAAATCAAACTACCATGGCAACTCAGGTGCCATCGTGCAACCATGGTATGGCCATGGGTAATTGTCTGAGAATACATTTTTTTATTTTTTTTAAGAGTTTCGAAAAAAATGTGTTAATTAATTTTCCTGCTTATAAACTATTTTAATTAAATTTTCAAGTTAATTTGTTTTAAAATTTTGTTTATAAATATATACTAAAAAATATGGATTAAAAAAAACACTAAAGAATTGTTGGCATATAAAACTTAACAGATGTTTAGTCAATATGTTCGTTGGTTTAAAACCTAATAATAAGTGTGTTCGATAACACAACAATTTTTAAAAATTTGTAAAAGTTTTTACTGGAAGGTGTTCGTTTACACAAATACTCAGTAAAAAATAGTAAGGAGAGAGAGTAAAGTGACAGGTTGTTGACAAAAAAACTGGATAAATTTTTGCCAGTAAGAATTTGTAAGAAGAAAAAAGCATATGATTGAAAAAATATGCTTGTATTTTTAGTAAACAAAAAAAAAAAATATTAAATTAAATTTTAATTGTCTATGGATTCAAAGTGCAAAATATTAAAGAATTAACTATGGAAGAAATTAAAAAAACATCCTAAATTATTTCTGGTCGACAATTTCAATTAACTTTTATTTTTTCCATAATGACCAGTTGATTTTTTTTTAATATTTGTTATTTAAAATCAGCTGTTTTGTATATTTTACCAATTGTTACAAATTTTCCGTTCGTTTACTTTTTTGTAAATTTGTCTTACTCTCTGTAATTTTGTTACTGAGTAATTTTTACTGGACTTTACTGGGAAAGTAATCGAACACACTTAATGATATCATTGTTTTTTTTTTTGTACTTTAATAAAAAACAATAATAATCATTACAAAACAGTTACGTCCTTTTGCATTTTAGGTGGCAATATGTACTAAACAAGATCCAAGCTGCTCAAGCCATGTTAAGTCTTCTCTTAAATTTTATATGCAAACTTGGATTAAGAGAAACAGTTTTAGTTGTATTTGAAATGCGTACATTTCAAACTAAAGTAGTATTGTAGAAGAGGCGCTTTTGCCAGTGGGGCACAAACACCATCCCATATTATCTCCAAATTTAAGAGAGATAATAAAACAGATTAAATGTCAATGTGTACAGATTTTGATGATGTTGTATACTTCCAAGTTTAAGGGGTTACTGTACGGGTAGTCTCAGACAGACACATTTTTGTGTTTAAAAAAATATATCTTTTAGTATAATGTTCTGTTGACTTCAATGAAAAAAAAAATCCAATAGGGTTTTTCCAAAAAGTTTTAGAAATGTGTAAAAAAGTTATGGTTATGTGAGAGTGGTTGCATCTGGGGTACATTCACCATCCTGCAGCCATAGCAGTTTCTTTGCAAATATTTCCAATGGGGTTGTTTCATAAATAGTAAACGGTCGCCAAAGACAATAACTACAATGAAACCTAGCAATAACGAACACTCCTAAATCTCTCCTTAATGAACATTTTTGGTGCAAAGGAATCATCAAATCAAACTTGTATTAAAATAGCCTCTCATTTGCACTGTCTTTTTTAAACGAATGTAGACTCATAATTATAACGTAAAAATGTCCAAAACCTGAATAAAAATGTACACTTTTAGAGTAAATCCAATTGTGAGTTGTGTCCCACGAGGTGAGGCAGTTTATCCTTTTAGGTTACTCTGAGAAACATTTAAAGATATTTTATAAGGCATAGGAATAATGGTAATTTTATGCATTTAAATGAAAGCCAAAAAGTGTAAATCTTCTAAATTATGTACTAAAATTTTCTTTATAAATCATGTAGAGTACAGTGTGGTCGCATAAATTAAGTGCATATTTTTTTATTTTTTAGTGCATATTGTAAGATTTTGAATGCATATCATTATATGTGCATATCATATTATATGTGCCTAAGTAAAGCATGAAGTTTCTGTCCCTGATCATAATTTTTAATCTACTATTTTTACCAATTTGTTATTTAATTGCTCTTTATTAATTTTTTTTTATTAAATTGTGTATATTAAACTTGAACCCATCGATTCCGATTTAATCTTTAGACGAAATTTTTTTTGAAAGATGTAATGGTGTTTCTATAAGCCTTTTCTGAAGTTTTTGTACACTTAATGCGCTCTCTAGCGGTGGAATTCGCAGTTTAAATTCAAATTTTGATTATTTAACGAGTTAATATTTTTTCGAAATTCTAATTTTTATTTATTGGTAAAGCAAATATCTTTCGAAGTGTAATACACAATTTGATTTAACGGATTTTGGCACTTTTTGAGAATTTTTTTAAATTATTGATGTTTTTAGTATTTTTTTTTTAATTGTAATATGGCAAAACTGCCGATCAATTTTTAAAATGTTTTGTTAGCTGAAAGAAAATAAATAATTTTCCACATTAAAAAATAATATCGAGAGATTTTCTGTATATTCATGATTTTCAAGTTTAGTTTAGAAAGTTCTTGATCTTATCTTTTAATTTTACTAAAAAAGTACATAACGTCTTTAAGCAAATTCGTCGTTCTTCTTTCCATAAAATAAAAATTAAAAAAAAAAAAAAATATATATTTTTATTAATTATGTGGCAACCCTGGAACAATAGTTTTTAATTTCTTTCTGTTCACTTGTATAGTAAAGACCTCAAATTATCACATGCTTTTTACTGCGTTATTATATCTTTCTCCTATCCAAAGTTATCAGGCCTTAAGAGTAAGAGTAGGGGTAACTTTAAAGCAACGGCAGTGCAAAATTTGTTAACACATGTTTTCTTCAGTTAGTTTAGTTTAGTTTACTTTATTTATTTTCTCTACAAGTCCCATTTCCTGAAACTTTTTTCCACTATGAAATTAATTACATTTTTGTGACTTTTACTATAGTTCTGCTACACTTTTCTATATTTTTTATGCTCTCCTTCTTTAAATAAATTCTATGCCCGATTTAAAAAAAAACTGATATGGAGCTTTATGTAGTGATATCAATTTCTATATGACGCGATATGCGATCTTATAAAATTTCATCCAAAATATGCGCCCATATAATTGTATCTACACTCAGAGAAAAAGTTTCTTCATTTTGATGAAATTGTTTCATAAATCGCTTGTGATCAATTATTCATTAATGAAGTTTTCATATATATATATAAGAGTTTCATAAAAATGTATGTCAAATGTTTCATAGACCTTCATCATTTCATAAAAAAGATTCATAAATTTTGTGAAAATAAATGTTTCCTTTTTAGGGAAACCATAAATTTAAATTTTTAGAAACCATAAATTTAAATTTTTATTTTTGATAAAAAATATAGAAAATATCATTTGCAATTAAATTTTTTAAAAACTCTAAATCTACGAGAAATTATTTAAAATTCTGAAACATCAATAAAATATTATTTGAGTTGTTCTTAATTTTAAGTAGAATTAATATAATATAAAATTTCAAAATTTTTATTGATGTTTTTTAAAAAGAAAATTATATTTTTTAATTTCAAATGAAAGTTTTTAACTTGAATTTATGTTTTTAACTTTATTAGATGTAGAAAATATTTATAAAACATAAATGCTTATGAAGCAGCATCATATTTATGAAATGTTTCATAATAATTATTAAACACTTCATAAAAAGTTATGAAAATTCATCATCATATTTATGAAACGTTTCATAAATAGGAAGAAGTCTGTCATTAATTTTCTCTTTTATGACACAATTTTATCATTTTTATGAAGTGTTACATTGTACGAAAATCAATTAAGTTTTTCTTCATATTCATAAAGTTTTTTTCCTTGGTGTTCTTTTATGGGTTTCGGTCTAATCTAATGCAATAAGATAAATGTCTGATATAATAATATCCGAATTATGGCCCGATAGAATTGTGTTAGATTTTATCAGTTTTTTTTTATCTAATTGTATTAGTTTATATCTAAATAGATACAAATAGATATAATTATATAAACACCAGATATGCTTGTATCCCGACTTTGACCTAATAAATTGTATACGATTGTATGTAAACTGATATATCGAAATATAATTAGATACGAGTTTTATTCCGATAAAATTGCACTAAATGTTACATTTTTGTTTATGATTGTGTGAAAATATATACAATTACATACAAAGCGTCCCTGTAGGCTGGTTGGTAGCGTGCTGGCTTATCAGTGCAGGTCGTGGGTTCGATTCTCACCAGAATCACTGGTTTGTTTCCACTACAACGCGCCGAAGACCATAGTAGCTAGTGCTCGGTTAGGGTAATAATGTATAATTTGTAATTATATGATTATTAATTAATAAAAATAAAAAAATAATAACATCAATCTCATACAAGCGCATGGTCGTCCTATCATATCCGTTAAATCCATCGAAAAATATTAAGAAACCTATTCCAGCATAAACCTTTTTTAAATTAAAAATTTAGAAAATATCAATTGATATTAATTTTTACTAAAATTCAGAAAAAATAATATTAAGTTAAGAATTTTCATTTTGAATTTAAAAACATTTATTGGATTAATTGGATTAAAAATTCCCACTAAAATTTATAAAAATTATATTTGTGTTAATTTAATGCAGAATTTAGAACACATTAACTAAGTTGAATTTTTCACTTTTAATAGATTCTGAATTTTAAATAAAAAATTTAAATTAAAAATTATATTTTTTTAATTTCAAATGGAAAATCTTAAATTCTATTAAAATAAAATAAATTTCAAATGGAAATTCTTAATTTCAATCGATAGGAAAACAAAAAAAAAAATTGTTCACACGGCTTATGAAACTTTTTTATGAAATGATGAAGATTTATGAAACCTTATGACATACATTTTTATGAAGCTCATTATCATATCTATGAAAACTTCATAAATATGATGAGTAATTGAAACATTTATGAAACAGTTTTATCAATATGATGAAGCTTTTTCCCTGAGTTTATGCTCCACAGAAAGTAAGTGGCTAAGAAGAAGAAGAATACACATCAGGGTGTCCGAAAGTGCATAATTTTATGTCATTTTTCTCAAACTATGCGTATTATCTAGTGGATTCTGAAAAAAATTAAAAATTCGAGAATATTCGAGAGTATTCATAAGTTTAAGTTACTGCGGTATTCATAAGTTTCATAAGTTTAAGTTAAGTTAGCATTACATAAAAAAAAAGTTGAAATATATAGAATAATTAAAAATAAATGGAAGAGAATAATAAAGGGTGTTTTTTATAGAGGCATAGAACTTTGAAATGGAATAAAACACAGATGATTTTTTTAAATTGACATAAAATTTACTTTATTCGAAAGATATTCTTCTGGCATTTAAATATGACTTCTGGCATATGACCGCCACGGCTGGTTCGGACGTAGTCTTATCTGTAGGTCCAAATTTCGATGACTTTTTCCAACATTTGTGGCCGTATATTGGCAATAACGCAGCGAATTTTGTCCTCCAAGTGGTCAATCGTGTCGGGCTTATCGGCGTAGACTAGCGACTTCACATATCCCCACAGAAAATAGTCCAGCGGCGGTAAATCGATTGGCGTTATATTCACGGGTGCGAAACGTGAAACTATGCGGTTACCAAACATTTCCTTCAATAAATCAATTGTGACAAGAGCTGTGTGACATGTTGCGCCGTCTTGTTGAAACCACAGCTCCGAAAAAGTCAGTAATCATAGCGGTCACCATTGACTGTAACGTTTTGACCGATGGCGGATAGACTGATTGGGGTCTTCCTCTACGCTACGCTCTACAGCAGCAATGACTTCTTCTGTACGCACTGTACGACGTCTCTGTGGATTCATATTTTCATTTAGAGTAAACGTGGTGCGAAAACGTTCCATAGTTAATCGAATTAATTGCTTTGATGGGCGATTATATTGACCGTAAAATGGAAGTAGTGCGCGATACGTATTTCGAACACAACCATGATTTTCAAAATAAATTTGCACAATTTGGGAGCCTTGTTCAGGCGTCAGTCTATTCATGTTGAAATGCCAAACCAAACTAAACATAAATCACTTGACAGCTGACAAGTTAGGCCGCCAATTAAAAAAGTGTTCTATACCTGTAACCTGTTCCTCTAACACCCTTTATAACTGAAATCAAAATAAAAAAAGATGTTACATTAATTAAAAAAAAATCTCTAATATTAACAGCTGTTGTCAAAATGCCAGCAGTTATTCATAAGATGAGTACTTCGTTTAATAAAGGGTGTTATGAATAAGAAATCCTTATTCAGTGGATATTCAGTGTCTGACTATTGCTCATGAATACCGCAGTTTTAGTTTGCTAACCGTATTTTTTTTTTAATTTTTGTACAAAATTGGGCTTAAAAGTTTAGTATTGCTGATAATATTTTTGTGTATATGTTTAAAAAATTTTGGTCCACTACATCTTCAATTTAAAACAAATAAAAAATAAAATTACTTGTGTCAAACTAAATGATGCTGTGGTGTAATCTATGGAAATTTTATAAGTGTTTTCCCATGATATGTTCAGCATTGCTATATGTTTAAACTCTACTTTGTTATTTTATATAATTTTGATTTGTGTCATATCTAATTATACATGTATTCGTACATAATTAGATTTACCACATATAAATGTATACGTCATATCCGATTATATATTGGTCATATGTGGCATCGTATTAAAAAACTTAGAGGAAACAATTTTTATATATAAACATACATAAACATATTTATTTACATATAATAGCATGCAATAACATATGTATATGTTTCTATAAAATAATGAATTATTATATGTAAACGTTTTTACTCGGGTGTTTAAATTTTCTTATGACAAATTACTTTTCTTAATTGAAATACATTTCCCCCTACTCATACTTTTTTTTACTTCCCCCATGTCGTTTTAGTGGTTCTGTTATTGGTTTGCTTAAAGTGGGCACCAAAGATTTATATCTCTTCGATGAATCAGGACAAACTCGCAAAGTCGAAAATGCTCCATCTATTTTGGATTTCTACATTCATGAATCACGCCAAAGAGCCGGCTTAGGCAAAGATCTTTTTGAAACGATGTTGGCTGATGAAAATTGGACACCTGTTAAATGTTCAGTGGATAGGCCATCAGAGAAGTTATTGGGTTTCTTGAAAAAACATTATGGCTTAACTCGTACCATACCACAAGCTAATAACTTTGTTCTCTATGAGGGTTTCTTTGATGATGGCGGTAATAGTAAACAACAGCAACACCAACAGCACACAAATGGTGGCATGCATATCACAAATAGGTAAGTTTTATTATAGTAGCACCCTCCTAATTCAACCGTGTTAAATACAAGTACAATATACAGTGGATTCGAAAAAAAATCGTACAAACATAAGCCTATTTTCTGAGTTTACTTTTAAAATCAAATTATTTCGTCAAGTCTGAATTTATCTTGTGCCTGATATGTGTTTTATATTAGGTCTGTTCGGCGTCGTTTTCACGGTTTTTCGATGAACAAATCAATTTACACAGAGATTTGACAATAGAAACGCTTTATGTTGAAATTGGATACCAGCGGAAACTTACGTCGAACAAAGCTTTTATGTAAATGCAAACAAAGTATAGATTATTTTGACTATGAAATAATGTTATGGTATCTGATTTTTTACGGAACCACTGTACAACACAAACTTTACGTTCTATGCGTCATTTTATTTGAATATAAAGGAAGTTTTAATATTTAGTTTCATTGTAAGAAAGTAACAAAAACAAAAAATTGACGTGTTTTAAGAATATTGTTTTCCAAAAACCGCGTTCCGTGTCAAGTTTTATACACATAGTCAAGACGAATATTTGTCTTAGTATATTGTATGGATTGGGTGTCCTAAACAAACCCTTAACTTTTCACACATTTTTATTTATGCTTCAATTTATATAAGTTTTACTTGAACTAATTTATAACTACTCGTATTTGTGTGAGAGTTTATCGTACTTATTTGAATGTTTGTAACTAAACTAATAAGGAGAAGTTTTCCAAGTATCATACGAGATATAAAGTTAGGAATCTAATTTAGTGGGGATATATAACAAAAGTTATACATCGAAAAATAACGGTGATAATGAGGTTTATTTTTAGTATAGTACATATCGCACACCCAGTTCAAAAGTGACTCAACTCAAAATTTTTAATTTTTCAGAAATCGAAAAAATTATTTGCAACCATCGGCTATGTGCTGGATATCGAGTCGTTTTCAAATAGCAAACTTTTTTGAAAACGAATCGTGTAGAAATTGATGTTCCTTAAAACGTACGTTTTGGTATATTCGAAGTTTTGTTCGAAAAAAAAAAATTTTAAATGTCAAAAGCTTGTAAACGTAATTTTAATCAGCTATTGTATTGTATCAAAAAGGAAAAAAGCTGTAAACAAAAAAAAATATACAAAAAATGCACGGTGTTTTTGTTTTAAGTTATGTTTATTTACGGCTGCGTGGGCCAACAAAAAATAAAAAGAAGATGCAGTAAATTGTAATGTTTTTTTTTCAAAACTTGTCGCCGTCCTTTTATCTGTTTTTTTTTTTTCTTATACACAACACAGAGATGGTGAATTCAATTTTCAAAATAGTACTTTTTATCCCCAACAGTACTAAACAAATTAACAAACCAAATCGTCATGAAATTTTATTTATTATTTATTTAAGAGCACAACAACAGCTAAAACTAAAAGCGAAACTGTATACTCTGTATGGGAAATTTTAGTAAAAATTGTATGGGAAAATAGATTTGCTTTAAGCTTTTATTGTGAACAGCATCTAAAACAAAACTGAGCCGATGTTGTTTAAGTGTTCGTGACACCTGCTTTTTTGTAATCCATTTACAAGGGTTTTCTATCGGAAATTTAAATTTTTTTTTGACATTCCGTTTTGTTTTTTAAAATGAATTTTGCCAAAAGATTTAGCTTAAAATAGAATTAATTCTCTTATGACGAAGTTTTAGTCAGCAGTCTAGCGGATTTTTGCTATTCATGCAAAATGTATGGGGAAACAATTTCGTTATTAGTTTTATGTCTTATTGGGAGTGTTCTCATAAACAAAAATTTGTAAATAAAGTAGTCAAGTGGTCATAAGAGTACCATGGTACTTTTCATATACTACAACAAAAGTACTATAGTACCAACTTTATCATCCCTGACACGACATTCAAATGTTTTTAAAAACATATGTCATTAAAATCTAGGGCTGCCATATAAAATTATTGCAATAATTTTGCAACTAAATCAATAGTTTTTATGTGTTTATTTTTAACAAAACAATTAAAAACATATTTGCTATTTATTTTTATATACATTGTAATTGTTAATTTGTTGTTATGTTGTTATTAAATAAAAAATGCAAAAAAAAACTTGACTTATTGAAGTTTGTGAACTTCGGTAACTCTGGATTTTTCGAACATCATTATAAAAGAAGAAGACTTTAAGTAAATTTGCGATTTGCACAAAAAAGTGTTATTTTCAAGAAATATTTTTTTAAGACAGTTTTTTAATAAAAGTTAATAATAAATTATTTAAGTGCATGATAAAAAAAATTAATTTACATTGTTCATGCTCAGTTCAAAGTGTTTTTGTAATTATTAGACTAAAACTTTGTTCAAAAAAATGCATTTTATTTCATTGCCACAGATTTATGTAAAAATACATGAAATATTAAGATTTTTAAAAGTCTTGTTTTAAATTGAAGAAGCTATTAAAAGATTGCTTTTTGACTTAAAATAAATAAAAAACATTTCAAATTTTTAATACTAATTGTTGTTTTTATTATTTAACAAACCTTTCTAGGAAAAAATCTACATTCTATTTACTTTCGACCAAGTACAACTGCTCGATTTAAAACGAGCAAAAAAATTGCGATATCGGAATCTGGCACACCTAATTTTGTAAACTCGTTTTACTTTTGCGGTTTCGTTTTCTGGCACATACACGCATATACCAATTGAAACAGAAAGAAAGAAATAACTGTTTTTTAGCAACAGTTAACAACAACAAAATACACAGAATTTTTTTTTTTATAGATAAACATGTGTATTGTGCATAGTTTAAACATATAAACCCGAAAATTTAAACTTTTGAGTTAAGTCACTTTTTAACTAGGTGTGTGATATGTATGTATTAACTGATTTGTAACACAGTGTTCCTTTTTCGACCCAGTTCTTTTAAAAGGCTATATATTTTTTCCTGGATATAGATAATTAAGTGATTTAATAACAATAAAAGTATTAAACATCTTGACTACAATCGTGAATATTTTTTTTAAACTTGTTATCCAGAGTTGCCAAATAATTATTTGAAAAAATAATATTTTTTTGAATTTTTTGATGGAACTTTTTAATATTTTTGATTGCTATGTTGATGCAAAAATATGAAAATATACTTCTCTACTAGAAGTTAGTAGTTCATCGGTTGTATATATAGTTTTAGAAAATCTGACCTATCGAACAATGAACTTTTCAAATACACAAAGTCTAAATATTCCAAAATGTATTCCGTTTTCACTCAAAACTTAAAAAATTTATGGTTTTGATTAATATACTACTAAACTTATAGAAATTATATTGTCAGGGTTGCCATATGGCAATTTTAGAGAATGGTCAAAAACCACAATCTTTTACCAAAAAAATTTAAAAATCGGTTAACTTAAAAAACTAATTTTTCATATATTTTGAATATTTTTTTTTTCACAAAATCATACAAAATTTATGTTTTAAAATATCTTCAACCGTCTAGGCTTTATATGATGTCAAAGTTTCAACTATCATTGCCAATATTTTCACTAGAGTTCGCTTTAAGGCAAAAAAAATTACAAAAATTTCTTAATGAAGAATGCTTCTTTATATCTGGAAAGTTTGGTTGAAAAATATCCAGCGAATCTATGACGTGCCATTCATTAATGAGTTAAAAATACAATATAATATATTAAAGAAATATGTTTACCCGAATGTGCACATCGTTACCATATAGTAACACAAAATCGATCAAAAAATATTCTAAAAAAAGCAAAACTTGTGTCCCTGTTAATCAGGTTTTAAAAAGGTTTGCAATTTACGATAATAGCCGATAATAGCCACTCATTCATAGAAATAAACCTGTAAAAACAGCAAAAAAAAAAGCTTCTAAAAATTAGTTAAAAATTACATTGCCGAAAAAACTGCTAAGAATAGCAAAAAATTTTTGCTAATTATTCATAAAATAAGAACAGCAAAAATAAACCTGTTAACTTTACAACATTTTAGTTATATTGAATTTTGTTTAATTATCAATAAAATTTTCTATATATTTACCTTAAATTTTGTAGAATGAAAATAGCAGTATATGTTGCTAAAATCAACAGAAATTTTTAGTAAAAAATGATAAACTGCTGATTTCAGAAGGGCAGATTTTTATTCGCATTAAAAAAAATCTAAAAAAACTTTAGCAAAACAGTTTCTTCTGGAATGTCATCGGACTAAACCCCTATCTCTCCAGAGTCATGTCTGAAAGAATTTACATAAGTTTGAATTGGATATCCAACGCTTTCAAATAAAGTTAATGTCCTAAGCACGGCTATGAGCATGGAACTGAAATTACAAAATTAACTTCAACTTAAACTTTTCTTATATTCCATTGATATTTAGGCAACTTCTCCTATTAGTCATTTAACTTTTTAAAAGAAATAAAAACACTTAACTACCGTGATATACATTTGTATTTAATGTATGTGGTATATTGGGGTTAAAACGGAAATATTACAAGACATTTGGCGAAAGTAAATAAAACCACTAATTTACATGAGAAACTTGACCATATCGAGATTCAAAAACATGCAATTTCAATATTAATAAAATAAACTGTAAAATTTTTAAGCTAAAGTGACTAAAATCATTATTTTGCATAATATTAATAATAAAAAATATATTTTCATTTATATTTTATATACATAATACCAACAATTACATCAACATCATCATCATCATCATCATGATAATTATATTATCGACAACTAACCCAAACAACAATTATTTAAAGTCCTAACACACAACTTTTCGGTGCTACTTATTTGGGTGATGAGAATAATAAAAGGCGTTCACAGCGTCAATTAGAGGCTCCTAATTTAACAACACAGATAACACAAATTTCACCAGTGGGTCGTTATGGTGCTAGAAGACCGACATGCAGTATGGCTGAGGTATTTCATAATTAACTCATTTAATTAATTTCATATTTTAGCTTTCCCCGATGGGGAAAGAGAGTCTCCCGATGGGCTCTCTATGATCTGAATGGAATTTGGATATGTGATGAAGTATAAAAAATAAGGGTCCAATCTCATATTTAGGGGTAAGAGAGTATGGTAAAAAATTACCCTATTTTTCGTTTGATATCGAATTGTTTCATAGAATTGTTAGACAAATTGGGGTTTTAGACGAGAAAGTGTCTAAGCATTTTTCGACATTCGTAATTTTTCGTCTTTTATGCGACTTTTCCCGAAAGCAAACCCTAATATCAGAGTGTAGAAAACTATTACCATATGAAGTGTGCGCCCAAATAAACGTTAACACACAAAAAGTTACATTATTAGCGATAGTTTAAAATACAACATTTTATTTATTAAAATTTTATACAGATTTATATTCTGTACCATCTAAAATAAATGTTAAGCGTTTAACATAATTTTTTTAAAAGTTTTTCTGGTATGCCTCCAATAAGCAATTTCTGTTGTGATTTTTCTCGACCCGGATTCGATTCCCCTTAACGGCAACATCAATTTAGAAAAATAATATGTATGAGTTTTCTATTCCTCATATGTATCGCAGCGCCCACCTTCGGTGTTCTCATAGAACTTATCCCACCGAAGTAAAATAATAAATCAGGACTATGAACCAAAAAGTTTCAATAAGTTTGCCAACTCTCCATCAAGTGGCGAGCAACAACTTTTCTAAGACTTGTCATATCGCGCAATTACAAGTTCATCTCTCCACTATCTCCTTTCCAACGAAAGCAGCACATTAGAAAATAGAAAGAATTTCCTGAGTGTTGCTTCTTTTTAAAAACTAATACAATATTAGTAGTTTTTACTACCATTGTAGTAGTTTTATCAATAATTAAAAATTACTTCATGGTTAGTACATTATTTGTGACAAATACAGTCCATCGCCTGTTCGACTACATTTGTAGTCATTTTAATTGTCATTTTTAGTCATTTCTACCTTCTTCATTTCCTGAGGATTTTAGCAAACAAAAATAACTTGTGCTGACACCAAATTATAATGAGTTAAGATATTTATTTTCATTATATAACGCACGATTTTGCTGCGATATTTGATAGATAAAAACATAAAAGATTTGCTTGCACAAAATGTCATTACTTTACAGCTTACAAAAAATCAAAAATAAGTAGTTATACATATATGTACTTACTAGAGTTGAAAAAATAATGAGTTTAAAACGTGGATGGTAGTTATTATTTGTTAAGTTATTTGCTTTTATATCGATAACGCTATTTTAGGGGTATCGACATTTCAGTTATTTCGATAACGGTATTATTATATGGATAACGGCTTTTCAGTTATTTCGGTAACGGTGTTTTAAGGGTAACGTTATTTTTGTTGTTTTGGAATATGTAAGCAAGTCCACCGATATTTTTAGGTAATTCATCGCAGAATTTCAATGACTGGCTAGCGTATGATCAAACTTCTGAAACATGCCTATTTACATCAATTATTGTTCTGATCTTGTCGGATTATTTCAGTAATGGTATTTTCAGGATAACACTATTTCTATTATATCGGTAACGGTATTTGAGCGATAACGGTATTGTAGTTATTTCGGTAATGTTATTTTAGGGATATTGGTATTTCAGTTATATCGACGTATAACGATATTTTACGGATAACAGTATTTAAATTATTTCGGTAACGGTATTTTAGTTATAACGACAATCAGTTGAAAGGTGTTTGAATCGATAACGGTATTTTAGCGGTATTGCCTGCCATCCCAAGTTTAATATTATAATATTATGGGTAACGTATTATATTATGTATTGAAATGATGGGAAAATTAAGTAGATATTAGTAAGTCATTATTAATTATATTAAAGTAATGCAGATAGTAAGCTGGTGTCATTACTGGTAGTCAAAAAAATAATAACGATATGTCACTTTGATTTTACCCTGGGATCCTACAAAAACTCTGAATTTCATTAATTTCAGACATGTTTCCATACAAATATGCATTAATTTTGACCCCACCTTTTAAACCTTAAACGCCACTTGAAAAGCACGTGTCCCTTATATTGTTTATTCTCTATCACATATCCGAATTTTATTAACATCGGAGAGAACCCATAGGGAGACTTCCCCTGTAAGTGTATAGTATGTAGTGTCCGACCGAACAGTTCGGCCAGAAAATGCATTTGGTCTGTATTCGGTATTTTAAAGCATTATGGACAAATTTATCGGATGGAAAAATGTTTATTGGACTGATTGGATGCTATTTTGAGTGTCAAATTTGAAGAAAAGTCCTGTAGTTAAGCAATGAATTCACTGTTCGGCCAAATCGAAAATAGTTCGGCGGCCGAACTTTTAACTTTATAGCTAAACTTCGGCTTTTCTCTTAAATTTTATACACAAAATCGAATTAAATCGGCTCAACAAACATGTTTCCAAACCCAAAATTTTTCATCATTGCCTCTAGATATTAAAAAACCGACAAAATGTAGTTTTTTGGGCGAACTGTTCGGTCGGGCACTAATAATATGTAGTTTTTTGTTCAGTGTAAAAAAAAAACAGAATTTCGCTTAGAAATTTTTTTTATTACTAGTATTTTACAAACAAATTTGTTTTGAGTTTACTTTCAATATTTCAACTGGAATTTAAAAAAGAAGAAAAATAAATTCATAAAAAATCTTCTCGGGAATTTTTAAGTGAATTTTGATAAATTTAAAAGCAATTATACAAAAGCGCAATATTTATATTTTGTATATGAACGTTTAATAAAATTTTTTTGTTCAAATAACATACTAATAACGCGTTAAAAACATTAAACTTAAAAAAAAAACTAAAAAATGGAAGCAAAACGTAGTCGCCTGCAAACCTATCTTCCAAATGGTCATCGCGTCGCATCCAGAGGTTCAAAAACTCATGTTATTGTAAGTACACTAGATTTCGGTGAATTTTTTATTTCTTTTTGTGGATTTGTTTAAGTTTAACTTAAGTTTTTTTACGCAGAAAAAAGCCAGTGAATTAAGTCTCACTCCTAGTCAAGTTGAGGAACAAGCTGTTAAATTGAATGTAAGTATAATTGGTTTTCAATCTTAAATATATTTAACAGTTTCTTACTTACCGTTACTTTTCCATACTAGGGTCTCAAACATCCATTAGATGCTTTAAGCAAACTGTCTATTAAACAGCCACATGTTGAACGCAGATCGGTAAATTTTGATGTCTCTAAAACTTTTAACTTTTATATAATATTCTTGGTTCCCTTAGGGCTTGCAAGATGTTGATGATGACTATTTTAAACAAAATGTCTTTAGGAAAGCATTATTTTCACGTAATACGGTAATATACTTTAAACTATTTTATTACCCGTTTAAAAGAATTTTTTTGAATCGGATGTAATTAGATGCTGAATGAATAAGCTAATTTAAAAGGAATTTTGACGTGATGGCGAAAAACTGAAAACGTGGTTTAACTATATGTGGCCTCTAGTTCTTTGTACATACATATTAATTCTTTCATGTGTGAGAAAAAAATTTAAATTTGTAGCAGGGTGTTATAGTCGCCTAAAACACACTTTTTAGTGCATGAAGTTCAGAAAAACGGAACTCCAAATTTTTTTCAACTCACTCACGACTTACGTGGTTTATACTACATATATATTTCAATGCCGCGCATGCAAATTTTGAGTATGCGTGACGTACTCTAACTACTTATGAGTGTTATTACTTCTATCGTTTATATAAATATCACTCATACTTTTCGTGGTCAAATGTGTTTCCCTCTAAAACCCAACAAAAACAGTGGTTCAACCAGTGTTGCCACTACTTGTGTAATTACACAAATTGCGTGTAATTTTGAATCCATTGTGTAGTCAACGTGTAATTGCATGTGTAATTTCAAATTTATATAAAGGGTCCGCCAAATAAAAACTACTGAATATTTTCTCAAATTTTTTTTTATTTGAAAGTACAATCCTTCCGGTTAATAATGAAAAATAATTTCATTCAAATGGCTGCCTCGGCTGGCCATGCAGTATGAGCTTCGTCTGAAAAGATGATTTTTTTGGCAAAATCGGCATCGGAAAAAAAAACTTAGATGGCGGACCCTATATATTTATTTTGATACATTTTGTATTCTGAACATATTTATAATGAAAATTAGAATTCTAAGAGAGCGGCTCGATTCTTAAAACACTTTTCAAGAAACCCCGTATATCCTAAGGACACTTCAATTATAACTAATTGTAAGGACATTTTCATGTAAAAAACTTCTAACATATTAATGAGTTTTTATAAACAGAAAACCTGTTAAATTCTTATTATATATTTCAATTCAAAGCCCATGTGTGTGAGAACATTTTCGATTTTTGAAAATTATTCTTCAATTGCTTTAATAAAAACATATCTTGCGACATATCATTTTTTATTAGTATTCGCATGGTGAGCACAAATATAAGGTGTCGCAAAAATAACATTCCGATGTTTTTTTTTTATTATGTATTTATTATGTATAGCATTTTCTGATAGGAGGATTACTTTTGCGCCACCTTATATTTTTAAATTTTTGAAATCGGACCAACGGTTTTGAGACATAGCAATTTCATTTTTACAAAAAATGTTTATTTTCATGATTCTAGAAATTTTTTTAAAAAGGTCCTAAATTTTATTATTTTCATTTGAGCATAATTATGCCAATATTGCTTAAAGGATAACTTGTAAATTTACAAATGTTTCGGAAAACAGAAAATTTACATAGTAAAATTGTTATGCTTTTCAATTTTATACACATGATTAATCAGGAAATATTTACTTTTAACTTTCGACTTTTATTTATTTGTTGTGCCTCTAGATCCAATAGCTATGTGGTGCAAAATTTAAGAAAAATTAGCTAGCTTAACCCATGCGCACAAAGTTATATTTTGTGATACATTGCTTCAGACATAATTATATATACATATTTTTTTTTTTATTATTGATCAAATTAAAGTACGTTTTGTGTACTATTTGAGTGCAAAAACAAAAAATTCTGAGATAATATGACATTTTTAGTGAAAATCAAATCGCAATATCTCCAAAACCGTTAGTTAGTCTGACTTCAAAAATTTCAAAATACGAATATTAATAAAAAATTATATGTCACAAGACATATTTTAATTAAAGCAATTTAAGAAAAATGTTTAAAAACTTTGGTCACAGAGCGATACGCTAGAGCGCTAGACCTAGTGCTACTATAATCTGAACAATCAATTTTAATAATGAAACTGAAAATTATTTAAGTTCGATTCCATACTCTATATTTCTTAATTACGATAAATTTCAATTATTTTGTCTTCATACAAAAAATGCCGCTTAATGGAACATAAATGAGCCAAAAGAGTATAATATGAAATTATTTCGATATAAAAATAAATTAAAAAAAATATTTTGTGAGATATTTTTTTTTTTGTAAAATTTTGAAAACAAATAGTGAATCGTACACAATTTTGTAAAATCTTAAGAACATATTTAAGTTGACTAGAAGCCGTTTATATTAAACACAAAGTAAGATTGAAGCTTAAGCTTTTAAAAAAATCTCTTATTTTGGTCCAAGGATATACAGGATTCAAATAGGATACCTGTAAATAACATTGTCTTAACTTCAAAACATATCAGCATTGTAGTAGTTTGGAGTTTTTGATAAATTTCAAATTGGATTTTGGAATAAAAAATTAAATTTCCTTTTAAAGTACACTCAAAAAAAAAGTTAGTAAAGCCAGGAAAAAATTTTGCTGAGTCAGCTAAATTTTAGTCAGGAGGGTGCTTACAAAAAAATTGCTAATGTCAGCAAAATCTTTTGCTGAAAATCAACGAGCTGATTTTTAGCAACAAAATTAGTAGATTCAGCAAAAGTGTTGTTAACACTTAGTGGAATAGAAATTAAAAAACCCTTGCTTAAAATTAATAAAATTTTTGCTAAAAATTAGTAGACTGAAAAAAACTCAAAAAGTTAGTAGAAAAATTATACTTTAGTTAATTTTTTTTTATTATTCTTTTAGAAATAATTTACAAAATATAAAAATGTTCATAATCCCACATTGACGATACGAATTAATTTAATATCTGCAAAAATATATAAATAGTTATATATAACATAAACAACTTATCTTTCAACTACTTACATAAATGGTTGTCTAAAGCATGGCATCTTTGTAGAAACGAAACAAAACGAAATAACAAAATATGAAATAGGTATACAACCCTTTTTTGCAATAAGAAAAAATGAAACATACAAAATTACGCAAGATGTATGTGCTTGTCTTTCGCTTTAGCTTGTCTATTTGAACGTATATTTGTTTGCAATTTGACCACACTGCATTAATAGTCACTATAATCATTTAGATTACAAATACACATTTAATCTATATTAAATTTAAATATTTTATTTTGTCTTAAATACATATACAAAAATCTTCCATGGTTGACTTTTTTATATCCTACAAAAGTTGTACTTTTTAGTATCATTTTGCTCGTCTCTACTACATCTTGACATGCAGCGACTACTCCATTCTGCGTATATCTTTCAACCTGGTCGTCGTACACACTTTTAAAGTGCTTATTTTTAGCAAAATAAATTAGTAAAACATTAGTGAAACATTAGTTCAAAACAGTTAAGTGCTGAATAAGTATAACTAAAATTTTAGCTGAAAACATAATTTCAGCAAAAAAATTTGCTGAAAAATAGTATACTTGATTTACAAGACGTTTTACTAACTTTTCTACTAACTTATTTTTTTTTAATGTATTTTATCTTAAATTTTAGAAGAAAAAAACAAATCTTGAAAAGTCCCAAAAAATGCTGAAAAATCCCAGGATTTAAAAAAGAAAAGCCCGTGATTCGGGATTTGCCGTTTGGCATCCCTACTTACAAGAATTAAACTTTTTAGTATAATTTTTCTTTTACATTTCTTCTACATCTTGACATGCCGCGACATTTACTTCATTCTGCATATATTTTTCAGTCTGGTTGTCGTCCACACTATTTATTAATGTGCTTATCAGCACAATTTTTTTAGCAAAATAAATTAGTAAAACATTAGTAAAACATTAGTTCAAAACAGTTAAGTGCTGAATAAGCATAACTTAAATTTTAGCTGAAAACATAATTTTAATAAAAAATTTGCTGAAAAATAGTATACTTGATTTACAAGACGTTTTACTAACTTTTCTACTAACTTATTTTTTTGAGTGTAATTTATCTTAAATTTTAGAAGAAAAAAATAAATCTGGAAAAGTCTCAAAAAATCCTGAAAAATCCCAGGATTTAAAAAAGAAAACCCCGGTATTCGGGATTTGCCGTTTGGCATCCCTACTTACAAGAGTTAAACTTTTTAGTATAATTTTTCTTCTACATCTTGACATGCCGCGACATTTACTTCATTCTTCATATATTTTTCAGTCTGGTTGTCGTCCACACTATTTATTAACGTGCTTATCAGCACAATTTTTTTTAGCAAAATAAATTAGTAAAACATTAGTAGAATATTAGTAAAACGTTAGTTCAAAGCAGTTAAGTGATGAGTAAGTATAACTTAAATTTTAGCTGAAAACATACTTTTAGCAAAAAATTTGCTGAAAAATAGTATACTTGATTTACAAGACGTTTTACTAACTTTACTTCTAACTTATTTTTTTGAGTGTATAATATATACTTTGTTATTTTAATTTAGCCACCTTCTGACAGCGTTATACCAAATATGACAACATCACAAGCTCAATTTCAACAAGTGCCGTCTGTGAATTTGACTCAAACACAGGCTCAAGAATCAGCACAAACTCAATCAGGAATTATTGACAAAAATCAAATTAATAATGTAAATTACTTTGCATATTTTTATTTGAACATTTACAAATAATATTTAATTTGTTTACATTTGGGTAAATAACTAATAACATGATATTTTTTTGTATTTCTTTGAAAAAAAAAATATTTAAAAAAAAAACTAGACAATACCATCACAACAAAATGTTCAACAGCAACAAGGGCAACATCAATCATCTTCCCCACAGGGTCAGCAGTGTCACCCGAATCCACAGCAGCATCAACCTTTAGGTAGTGGTCGTGTCACACATAACAATATAACGCCATCCATACCTGAACCTGAAATGTGTACCACTTGTCCCAATTGCCAAACAACAATTTATTTAGTACGTGCTGCTGATGACATGTCACAAGTGGCCAATAACATAAGTGGACATCATCATCAAATATCTCATGATGATGCAGCTGCTGCACCAGCAGCAACAATTGAAATTAATTGAAAATATAAAAATATTTACAAATAATCAAAATCGTTTTTGTTACATTGAAATGTTTTTTTTTGTATTTTTTCTGAAATTAATTGTGATGCTTATTACTTTTTTTAAAATTTTTTTATTCTAATAAATTATAAACTTATTAGAGAATATACATTTCTAAAATTGATCTACTGAACTTACCCATCTTTGAATTGTCTCCGAGATATGGGATATTTTCAAAAATACTTAAAATTGGTATTACATTTTTTTTTTTACCTTTATGGCACATTTATAAGATTTTACATGATAATGAACCACTATTTAGGTGAGTCAAATCCGTCTCAGTAAATCACTTTCTGCAAGGAGAGCAACATTTTTTTTATTTGTAAATTCATCTTTATTAAATTATATATTATATACATATTTACATTTTCCGAGATTTTATCCATAGATATTACAGCGAGTTATATTTTTAATCACAGATATTGACTAATTTTATATTCTAACATTTTTAAAGGAAAAATAGGAAAACCTTTATATGAAAAAGAAAGTTATTCAAATATAATTAGAAAATATAGTATATGTATACAATTGCATTATCTAAAGTAACAATGCATTACATACATATCATTTTCAATTTGGTGATTTTCTTTTAAAGCTACCCTATTGCCGATTCTCTACATTCTCTTATCAGTTGGTAAGATGAATTTTCCACTTTTTCGTAATATTTATCGTTGAGTCTCTTTATGAAGTCATCAATTCGTTCATATCCAGTTTCGTAGTGAAGAAGCTGCGTAGAGTGTCTCCAGTGTTTGTTGTGTATGATCTTAAGACATTTATTTTGAATAATCTGAAGTTTCTTCAGATGAGTTTTTGCTGCTTTATACCAAATGGGACTTGCATATGTCAAAGTTGGTCTTATCACACTTTTGAATATTAAATTTTTGTTCTGTAGGCTGAGCGAAGAGCGTTTGTTCAGTATAGGCCATAGGGCTCTGATAGTTTTTAAAGTTTTCTTGCAAGTTTCGTCAATGTGCCTTGAAAAATTAAGTTTCTTGTCCAGACACATACCTAAATATTTGACATCATTTTGAATTGTAAGGCAATCGTTATCAAAACTTAGCTGACGACTTGATAATCGCTTAGGAGAGTTGTTGTATGGAAATAGATAGACTGAGTTTTGTTAGGGTTGATTTTAATTTTCCACTTGTAAAAATATTTTCTGCAAGCAGCAAACCCCTTTTCCATTTTTGTTAACAATATCTTAGTGAGTTTGCTTGACGTAATTAAAGCGGTATCGTCTGCGTAGTATGCCACCTTCATGTACGAGGGGAGAGAAAAGTCGGAGGTATAAATAGAGTACAATAAAGGCGATAAAATTGAACCTTGTGGTAAACCAGTTAAGATTGCTTTAGGGGAAGATAATGTACCATTAACTGCAACAACAAATGATCTTTTGTCTAGAAAATCTGCAATAAGCTTGAACAGATATCTTGGTATATCAGTCTGGAGCAATTTGTATACTAAGCCATTGTGCCAAACGGTGTCAAATGCCTTTTCTATGTCACTGTTGATTGTTTTATTCGTTTATTAGCTTTGATAATATTTGTAATACGATTTATTTGGTGTACTGCGCTATGTTGTTTTCTGAAACCAAATTGTTCGTTAGCTATTATAGAAGTATTTTCAACGACATCACAGATTCGACTATGAATGAATTTTTCATACAATTTTCCCAAATTGCTCAATAAGCTAATGGGTCTGAAACTGTTGGGATTATGCTTAGGCTTGTTTGGTTTAAGAATCGCAATAACTTTTGCTCTTTTGAAATGAGTAGGACAAGGAGAGCAAAAATTATGGTGTCTTAAAGTTAAAAATTTTAAAACATCGAAAAATTACATTTTTTGATTGATTTAAAAAAAAAATCGCACAAGTATAACATATTTTTTGTCGTTTTCATGGAAGTTTTTGTTTTCAATAGTTATAGTTTTTGCCTTCTGTTGTAATTAATGTTTGTTGGGATATACAAAGTACTTGCTTTTTGTAAAAACTTTGTATTTTATATTTTTCTGTTAAATTTGAATTTTATGTTTTTGTAAAACTTCATTCGAAGAAAATTACCTGAGACGGGCAGACATTTAATTTTTGTTAATAAAATTAATTAATATTCCTTTTTTTAAATTCGTGGTTTTTCGCTTATTTAATCGTCATAAAATAAGAGGTTATGGGCCTTAACGAAAAATCAACTGGTATAGCGCAGTTTGCTGGATCCAATTTTGAAAATTGGAAATTCCGGGTGGAGAGGCATCTATCATCGGTGGGTTGTATTAAAGCTGTAACGGAGTCAGTACCTACCGTGGCTGCGGAAATTCCTGCCTTTATGAAGTTGGATGCTAAAGCACAGGATGTTATTGTCTCGTTTATTCATGATGACTATATTGAATACGTTCGAGGCAAGGATACTGCAAAAGAAATGTGGGACTCTCTTTGTGCTACGTTTGAAAAGAAGTCTGCCCAGAATCAAACCTTGGTAAGGAAGGAACTCGCAAAACTAAGATTACGAGAAGGTGAAGATATGAACAAACACTTATTGAAATTTGATTCCTTAATCCGACAATTGAAATCCGCTGGGGCCAAACCGGAAGAAGCAGATTTGGTGTCCCAACTGTTTTTGACTCTACCAGAGTCATACGATACTGTGGTAACTGCTCTGGAAAATTTACCCAATGAAGAGCTGACGGTTTCAATTGTAAAGCAGCGTTTGTTGGCAGAAGAATCCAAAAAGAAACAAAGAACGTCTGAAATTGTTGAAGAAAAGATAACCGCATTTGCTACAAAGAAGAAGAAAGCTAAGTTTAATGGAAAATGCCATAAGTGTGGACGTTATGGACATATGAAAAAGGATTGCCGTGTGAAGGAAGCGAATGTTGCTGTTGTTCCTAGTGTTAGCTTTATGGCCGATTCAAATCAACATTCCAAAGTCAAGAAGGATGAGCTGGTGTCTTTTGCTTTAGATTCGGGTGCAACTGATCACTTTGTCAATGATGTTAATATATTTTCAAAAATAAAGAATCTTGCTGAACCCCGTTACATAAGTGTGGCTAAAAACGATGGCATGTAGTTGCTAAGAAAATTGGTGATATTGAGTGTGTAAGCAATGCCAATGTGACCATGAATCTGAAGGACGGTTTGTATAGTCCCGATTTTCGTGAAAATCTTTTGTGTGTGAGTCGAATAGTAGATGCTGATGTTGACGTATATTTTACGAAAGATCGTGCTGAACTTCTTAAAGATGGAAATGTTATTGCGACTGGAAAAAGAAGTGGTAATTTGTTTGAAGTAAAATTCAAGATTTTAAGGTCAGTATCCAATTTATCTAAAACTGAAACGGAAACGTTATGGCATCGACGTATGGGTCATATAAGTAAACAATTCTATAGTGATATGATAAAGCATAATATGGTAACGGGTATACCAAATCAAATTCCAAACAATTTTTGTGAAGTATGTACACAAAGTAGACAGTGTCGTGAACCGTTTGATGGTACTCGTTCAAGACCTACCCGTCCTATTGAGCATATACACTCTGATGTTTGTGGACCTCTGGGTCCTGTAGCGTATGATGGATCAAAATATTTTGTTACTTTTATCGATGACTATACCCATTTTGCCCATGTATATTTGATAAAGCATAAGTCCGAAGTTTTTGATAAGTTCAAAGAGTTTAATGCTCTTGTAAATGCAAAATTTGGTACTAATATTTCCATTTTAACTATTGACCAGGGTCGCGAATACAAGTCTAAAGAAATGATAATGTACTGTAAGGAAAAAGGTATTCAAATTGCTGAAACAATTGCATATTCTCCTCAGCAAAACGGAGTGGCTGAACGGTTCAACCGAACTGTGGTCGAGAAGTCTCGTGCGCTTATGATTGAAGCTGGTACTCCTAAATCGTTGTGGGGTGATGCTGTCTACGCAAGTACCTATTTAATAAACAGAAGTCCTACAAAAGCGTTGATGTGTAATAAAACTCCTGCCGAAATGTGGTTCAATGGAAAACCTGATCTAACAAAGCTTAGAGTTTTTGGATGTTCTGTGTATGCTTGGATTCCTAATCAGAAACGGAAGAAACTGGATGCCAAAAGTAATAATTACGTTATGGTTGGTTATTGTCCGAATGGCTACAGATTGTGGGACAAGAAGAATAGAATTGTAATCCTTGCTCGTGATTGTAAATTTGACGAGTCTAATTACCCATACAAAAAGGTTGAAAATAATGTTCCAAATTTACAAACTATATATCGTGATAATGAAGATAATGGTAATACAGTAGATACAGTTGAAGAACCAAACGAGCAAGAGGGGGAAACAGATAGTGGTGTCGTTTCGGTTGACTTAGAAGAAGAGCCAATTATCAACACTAGTTCTGATGAAATATTACAACCTGTAATTGAAAATGAACTCAGAAGAGGCACACGAGAACGTAAACCGCCAAGCAGATTTACTGAGCTTTATGAGTCAATTTTTAAAGCTGTCTGCAATGATGATGTTCCCAATTCGTTTTCTGAAATTGAAAATTCAACAAATCGTGATAAGTGGCTTGAAGCTGTGAAAAGCGAATTAGATTCTATGGAGAAAAATAAAGTCTGGAATATAGTAAAGAAACCAGACAACAAGAAACTACTCAAGTCCAGATGGGTTTTTGTGATCAAGACCGATGCTAATGGAAATCCTGTTCGTTTTAAAGCCAGGTTGGTTGCCAAAGGATTCCTACAAAAATTTGGCGTGGACTATGAAGAAACTTATTCGCCTGTTGCTAAGCTTAGTACTTTGCGCACCGTGTTGGCTGTTGGTGTAAGAAGAGGCTATACTTTCTACCAGTTAGATGTTAAAACTGCATTTTTACATGGTGAGCTTAAAGAAGATATCTACATGGAAGTTCCTGAAGGTATGAATTCGAATCCAGGTATGTCTTTAAAGTTGGTAAAATCATTGTACGGCTTAAAGCAAAGTCCGAGGTGTTGGAACCAAAAAGTTAATATGGTACTTGAAGGTCTTGGTTTTAAAAGATCGCAACATGACTACTGTCTCTATACCAAAAATAACAATGGAAACGTAATGCTGCTCCTGCTCTATGTGGATGATGTTCTGATTGCTAGTAATGATTTAAATGATATTGATCGTGTTAAGAAAAAACTATCATCAGTTTTCGATATGTCTGACTGTGGTGAACTCCAATACTACCTTGGTATGAAAATTGAGTACAACAAACAAATGGGATATATGTATCTGAGTCAGGAAGCTAGCATTGTAAAGATACTAGAGAAATTCGGCATGACTGATTGCAATACTATTGATACTCCAATGGAAAAGGGTCTCCAATTACCACGTACTGAAGAAGAGTCTTCTAAACATCCTTATAGAGAACTCTTGGGAAGCCTGATGTACCTTATGTTATGTGTACGGCCAGACATTTGCTATGCTGTTGGTTACATGGGTCGTTATCAGGAGAATTTTGCTGAAATTCATTGGTCTGCTCTTAAGCGAATATTAAGATATCTTAAAGGAACTAAATCACTAAAGCTAAAGTTTGATAATACCTGTAAAGATAAAGATGTTCTTGTTGGCTTTGTGGATGCTGATTGGGCTTCAAATACTGATGATCGTAAATCAACAAGTGGCTATATTTATTATGTCTATGGTTGTCCAGTGTCTTGGTCAAGTAAAAAACAAACCACGGTCGCTACTTCATCAAGTGAGGCTGAATATGTTGCCTTAAGTTTGGCAACTTCTGAGGGCTTATGGTTAAAAGGCATTTTAGAGGATATGAATGAAATGACAACAGATGAACCGTTTTTGTTATACGAAGATAATGCTGGGTGCATTGCCATGGCAAAGAGTGCTGAAACTAAGAGGTCAAAACACATTGACATCAAACACCATTTTATAAGAGATCATGTGTTAAAGGGTGATCTGGAGATACAACATATTTCTACTAAGGATCAAGTGGCTGATGTGTTTACAAAAGCAATAGATAAACGTAGTTTTGATTCAATTAGAAATTTGTTAAAATTGTATAATTGAGAGGGGGTGTTGTAATTAATGTTTGTTGGGATATACAAAGTACTTGCTTTTTGTAAAAACTTTGTATTTTATATTTTTCTGTTAAATTTGAATTTTATGTTTTTGTAAAACTTCATTCGAAGAAAATTACCTGAGACGGGCAGACATTTAATTTTTGTTAATAAAATTAATTAATATTCCTTTTTTTAAATTCGTGGTTTTTCGCTTATTTAATCGTCATAAAATAAGACCTTCAAATTTATTAATTGACCACTTTCAGGAATGAGTACAAAGCCAGAAAAATACGAACGGCAAAGCATTGGCCCCAGTGCTTTCAACGGTGGTAAGAGCGTTGGCAGAGCGTTGGATTTCTGAAGATTTAAGTGCTTTGCCAACCCCAAAATGATAACACCGGACAGGGCTTGGCCGTTCTTTTTTTTTTGAAACGTTGGCAAAGCACTGGCAATAAGTGCTTCGCCAGTACCAAAATCATAATTTTAAAACGTTGGCAAAGCATTGGTAGGACAACCAATAAAGTAAATAATAAATTAATAAAAAAAGAGTGTACTTATTATAATTTTTTTTATAAAATTTTGGTTTTATTATTTAAAATAATAAAATTATGTAAAAATATATTCATACAAATTAAATTTCTGCAATATACATTAAAATAAAATTCAATTAAAGGAATCATTTGTATTCTGCCTGTGAACTTGTAATTTTTCAAATTTTTAAATTAAAAATTGTAAAATTTTCGAAAAAAAATTGATTTTATATATTTGAAATTAGAAAATTTATAACTCAAATTGATTATCCGTTTGAAATTAAAATTTTTAATTAAATTAAGAATATTATATATGAAAACGTGATAAGTTAGCACAAAGTACGACTTTTTTACTACAATTTTACTAAAGAAAGAAATTTGAAAATATTCATTTGTTATTTTTATTAAACCCTGCTAACTTATTTAAAAACGTACTTGTTTTTAAATAACCCAGGTAGAAAAATACAATCTTTAAAACGTTTTTTAAAAGCATTTTTCATGATGGTACAAGCGTTTTCAGAACATACCAAATTACAAATTTAAAGCGTTTTGAGAATGTGCAAAATGATAACCCAAATTTACGGTCTGAGGATGGTATTTCATAACGTTCTCAAAACATTGCAAAACAACATTTTTGAAATGCTTTTTCAATCGTTAAATAAGTATTTGCAGAACATTTTGGCTTACAGTTATTAAGCGTTATGAAAACGACCCAAATGATAATCGCTTTGAGGGTTGTAATTTTGAACATTGTCAAAACGCTCGAAAGACAAATTATAAAGATCTTTATGAATTGTTCATAAATACCACAAATAATGAAACATGTAAAATATGATTAAAATAATATAAATAAAGTAACAAAACATTGTAATTTTAAATAGTTTAACTAGCGTTTTATTAAGTTTTGAAAAAGTCCTCTAAAATATTGCTTTATCTGTCCTCAAAATATAGTGCTTTATAAAAGATATACAAGGACTATACACTTTATAGAGTGGGCTGGCCATATTGAGTGATTTATTGAACTCGGTTCATGAAGAGAAAAGCATATAAAAAAATTGCATAAGAAACCGAGTTCGCATATAGATAGACCCCTTATGACAGTGTTGTTTTTTAATCAGTAAAATATTTTGTAAAAAAAAAAGTATTTCTAAAGTACTATTGGCAAATGTTAGAAAAACGCTTTAACGCAATGGTTTTACATTGGTTTTATTTTATAAACCGTTGTAAATTTTGTACGATAAGAACTTCTAAAGTACTTTTTACAAACGTTGGAAAAACGCTTTGAACCAATGTTTTTACAGTGTTTTTATTTCACAAATATTTGTAAGTTTTGTATAAAAAGTATTCCTAAAATACTTTGTCCGAACGTTCGAATAGCAATCCAAAATAATGTTTTTTAAATGCTTTTTTTTCGTATTATTTGCAATTATCGCTTTGGAAACGCTTTTATTTTCGTACCATCAAAAACAAACGTTTTGAAAACTCTTCGTTTTTTGTACCATCCCAAATTTCTACCTGGGAAGTTACGGTTGTAAATCGTTTTTATAAACGGTTGTAAATTTAGTAAATCGAGCACTGGCAAAGTACTTTTGACCAGCGTTGGGAAAGCGTTGTGAACAAGCGCTGTGCCACTGTTTTTATTATGTTAACGGTTGTAAATTTTGTAAATAAGTACTGGCAATGCACTTTTTGACAATGTTGGGAGAGCGTTCTAAGCCTGTGCTGTGCCAGTGCTTTTATTATTTTTACTGTTGTAATATTTGTTAATTAAGTACTGGCAAAGCACTTTTTACTAACATTGGCAGAGCGTTGTAAATCAGTGCTTTGCCAGGACTTTATTTGTTGGACCATTGACAAACAGTGCTCTGCCAGTGCTTGATTTTTCAGACCATTGGCAATTTCTGGCTGGATAATTTTTTTTATTTTGAAATGTTCCTATTTTTATACATGGATTATTATGAGTGTACACAAGCAATTGTCAAACTTTTTTGAGTGTTGTTCATAATTTTAAAAAAGGATTTAAAATATTTGAATGCTTTAATACGGTATTAGTATTAATGTTCCTTATATTACCGCTTAAGTGGTGTCTTAATCAATTTTGTAAACCCATTTTAAAGACCGATTGTAAAATCCGATTTAATTCTTAATCTAATTCATATGGATTTATTTTAAAATTTTATTAAATTCAGAAGTAGCTTCTACCTTATGAAGTGCAAACAGAAGTCTAAAATGGCCGTCTTAAATTTGTTTACCCAAATATTAAGTAAAAAAATTTGTATACAAAATTCTTAAAAAGTCTTTAAATTGTCGTCTTTCAATTATGTTTTTATGCTTGAAAAATAAAATGTACTGCAAAATTTTGTGTTGGCTTAGAGCCAAATCTTAGATTTTATTTTTTTTTTTGTTACAATTTAAACTGTTCAACTACTTTCACTATTGTTTGGGTTCCTTTTAGTGCAAATAAGCGTGTCATATAACGATTTGCTAGCTGAACTACATGGATTGTTATTATTCTACTAAACTATCACCACCACCACCACTTGCTGACTTCTTATATTTTTGTGCTTTTTTTATATTTGTGCTTTTTTTAGCCACAATTTAACAAAGGACAACACAGAAAACTAGAAAAAAAGTATATTAGCTTAACAGGAAGTTTTATTGAAATGTGTGTTCTTATTCTTTCAAATATGTTTGCTTAACAAAATGAAAGGGAAACTACAACATTTCCAGTTGAAGGGTCAAACATGCAAATCTATTTAGCAGATCTAGAAATATGTATGTTAGAGTAGCTATAGCAGAAACATAATCTGCGGAAAATTCTAATACAATTTTCCAAAGAAACCACGATTCTAAAATCAAATCGATCCACCGATTTTTCACTAGAAAATGTGTATAGAAGATAAAAAAAATACATGCTACTTTTATGGAAAAATGTATTGCAATTGATGAAAGTTTAACCTGTTTCGTCGGCAGCGGGCTAGTTCAAAATTTCTATGCTCTCTATATCTATGCTCATATTGAAACAAATCAGTACCTAAGTAAAGCTGTTGGGCGTTTTTATCAAATAATAATTTATTATATTGACAAAAACCCCGAAAAGCTTTACTTAAATACCGAAAAATAAAAAAATGCATGCTTTTTTATGGAAAAATGTATTGCATTTGATGAAAGATTCACCTGTATCGCCGGCAGCGGGCTTGTTTGAAAGGACAATTTTCCAGCTTTCTGTATCTGTGTTCAAATTGAAAAATTAAAGCTTTTGGGTGCTTTTGTCAGTATAAAAATTTATTATATTGACATAAACTCCCCAAAAAATTTACTTAAGTACCGAATTTTTTCAATATGAGCAGTAGAGTGGTCAAAAAAAAAGTTCGATTTTAATGTGTATACACTCCATGTGACAAGTTTCAGTTAAATCCGAATTTTTTTTTAAGAATTTGTAATTTGTCTATAGAAGAAATTGTCACAACTTTAGGGTAGACTTTAAATTGAATTCTTTCATAATCTACTCAATGTACCTTAACAATATTATCCAATCTCGTCTAGGAATATGAAATCAAAATTAAAAAAAAAAGTAAAAGCCTTAAAATTGTAAAATTTTCAGAAAAGATGCAAGTAAAACTAAAACTTGAACTCAATTTTAATAGAGATTAGGAATCTGCAATCGAAATTTAAAAAAAGTTTGTGGATTTTAAATTATTCGCGTTGTTTAATAATTCCAAAAATTGATTGAATAATCCAAATTGTTATAGTTTTGCAATCTACTTACTAAAGGCTTTCATCATATATGATTTTTTTTTTCATTTCAGAAAGGATAACAGATATCCTTGCAGTTGAACTTAAATTTTAGCTCTTTTTGGTTTTTCGATAATATTTAGCCAATTAAAATTTATTTGTTAACAAAAAAATAGAAGACATTCCACAGAAATATGTAAATGCAAAAATGATTTTCACAGCTGTAATTACATGAAAACCACTTGGAAAAAGTTGAACACTGTTCTGTAAGAAATTTTCCATTTTAGCGAATTCCTCGACACCATTATAAATTTGGATTTCCTATTCGTAATGTACGCCCAAAAATACGATTTTTTCTCATTATTATTTATTTTTTGATTCAAATAAAATAATAGAGCAAGTTAAAAGTCAATTTCGATCTGCGACCTTAAAACAAAACTTGTTTGAGATTTTTTTTTGATAGACGATATTTATTTTCATAACGGCATATTTGAAGGGTTGTGGAGCATGCGAATTCCAACCTTTTTTTTGAACCATCTAAATGAGCACAGATATAGAAAGCTAACAAAATTTATTTTTAAGCAAGCCCGCTGCCGGTGATACTGGTTAAAATTTCATCAATTGCAAATCCATTTTTTCATAAAAGTGGTAACTATATATTTTTTTTTAAATTTCTTGTTATCTTTGATAAAAATTCTCTTGAAAAATCGGAGGCTAGATTTTAATTTAGAACCATGGTTTCTTGGGAAAATGTTCTTACAATTTTCCATAGTTTCTGCTATACTCGTTGTTAAGTTTTTTGAACCCGAACTAATTGTATTTTAAAAATGAGTCAAAATTTTTTACCAAATTTGGAAATGAGAAACTTCAAAAATCCCAATGCGCACCTGTGTACTGTAAACTGGATGATATTTAAATTAAATAAACATTAAATGTGTATTTTTAAACTAAATCTTTAAAGTGATTATTAATGTAGTATGGTCAAATAGCAAACAAATATACGTTCAAGTAGACTTACTATAGCGAAAGACAAGGGAAACGCATCTCAAGTAACTTTTTATGTTTTCCTTTTCTTATTGCAAAAAAGGGTTGTATATTTAGACAACTATTGATGTAAGTAGTTGAAAGAGAATTTTGTTTATGGATATAAAATAAATGCCTTAAAAATCGTAAATGAGAAATTTATCTGGAGTTTATTCACTTATTTTTCAAATTTCAATTAAACTCCGATATACTACAAAAATTCATTCCTTGTAGGCGAGATTAATATTAACCGAAGTGTATTGGCAATATTTTTGTTGTCCACAGAATATTAAAAAAAAATTTATAAAACAAACTTGATATAATTTCAATTTATAACGAGCTTTCAACCTCCGTATATTTAAAAAAAAAAAAACAAATCAAAAACATTAGCAAGGTTGATACTAGTATTTCGATCTGGCTAAAGATCTCATCAGAACCCAAAGTTTTAGAAAAGTTAGAGCCTCCACAATAGGCAGAGAGAGCTTTATGCGGAAGGTTTTAGTTTCAAAATTACCCGAAAAAGTTATTTTTATTATTAATATACTATCACGTGGTGATACACCTACAAAAATTGTACAGTTACTACATGACAATTGTTTGTGTATTAACTAGTAATAGTTGTTTTTAACTGCAATTACACACTCAGAATTTTCACACATTGACTACATGTATGTCATTCGGGTAATAAGAACTAGGAATTGTTTTATCTGTTATTGTAGTAATTTTTCCATTTAAAAAAATAACTATCCAAAAATACTATATTCCTGTAACAGTTGTTTTGAGTAGTTATTTTAATATATTAATAAACAACTACCTAAATAGTAAACAGTTAATTTTTGTGAGTTGTTAAAAAATCGAAGATTATTTAAAGTTTTTAGAAATTCTCGTTTAATTTATTTTTGGCATTATTTATATGCTCAAAGTTTACAAATAATAATTAGAAAATTTGTTCATTGTATCTTCAATGCATTAAAACGTTATAACTGGAGTACCGTTTGGAATTTTGACTTTGCATTTTAAGTAGAATGTAGGAAATAAAAATTGTTATTGTAATATATTTTTTTATAAAAAAATATCGAAAAAATAACTGTTAAAAATATTAGTTTTTTTTAACAATTTTAACAGTTGATTGAATATTTGTTTTTAATACATTTGTTAAATGTTTTTCAACAGTTAAAAACAACTACTTTATTAATTATTTTAACGGCAATTACCTTTGTCGCCTTTCTAACTGAAATTAAAGTTGTTTTAACTGTAATTTTACAGTAGGTTCGATTGTCAAACTTTTTTTAATGTTGCAAAAAAAAATAGTTGTAATCCTGTTGCGTATCTAAAAAAATACATACGTATCTAATATTTTGTTGTCTTGCAATCGATTCCTTTCCGATATTTTTTATTATTGTTTCAAATTTAATTTTTCGATTAAATTTGAATTTAAAACAGTTTGTTAAAATGTCTTTAAAAGACTGTTGCTCAAAAATTGCTGAATTTTACGAAATTAAATTTTAGCCGTTTAGGGCCATTAACAAAAACATTTCATTTAAATTTATATGGAATTTCACATCGATAACTGTAAGTTCCCAGCCAGAAATTGCCAATGGTCTGAAAAATCAAGCACTGGGAGAGCACTATTTGCCAATGATCCAACAAAAAAAATGCTGGCAAAGCACTGATTTACAACGCTCTGCCAACATTTGTAAAAAGTGCTTTGCCAGTACTTAATTAACAAAACTTACAACAGTAAAAATAATAAAAGCACTGGCAAAGCCCTGGCTTAGAACGCTTTCCCAACATTGGCAAAAAGTGCATTGCCAGTACTTATTTACAAAATTTACAACCGTTAACTTAATAAAACAGTGGCACAACCCTTGTTCACAACGCTTTCCCAACGCTGGTCAAAAGTGCTTTGCCAGTGCTCGATTTACTAAATTTACAACCGCTTATAAAAACGAAATTTAATGCATGTACTTGTTTTTAAATAAGTTAGCAGATTTAATCAAAATAGTAGTTTTTAATAGTAGTTTTTAAATTTATTTTACAAACTTTAAAATATAATTTTTTTTTTTCAAATCTTAAATGAATTTAAAATCAACTAACCATAAGCATATGTTATTCAAATCAAATTCATACACTAAAAAAAAGTCTGTAAAGTCAGCTACATTTTTGCTTAAAGTATCCTTGTAGAAAAATTGCTAATTGCTGATATTAGCAATTTTTCTGCAAGTATCCTCCCAAAAAATCATGCTGACTTTACTGACTTTTTTTAATTGTATAATAAGTATTTACTCAAATCGTATTTTAAAACTTTTCTAATCTATACCTTTAAAAAATTTAAAATTACAAGATTGGAAAAATTGTTTTACCAATGCTTTGCCAACGTTTTAAATTATGATTTTGGTACTGGCGAAGCACTCATTGCCAGTGCTTTGCCAACGTTTTAAAAAAGAAACGTCCAAGGTGTTATCATTTTGGTGTTGGCAAAGCCCTTAAATCTTCAGAAATCCAACGCTCTGTCAACGCTCCTACCACCGTTGAAAGCACTGGGCTAATGCTTTGCTGTTCGTATTTTTCTGCCTGGGTCATCTCAAATTTTAGGTTGTTTTGTTTATTGTTAATACCACAGGACGACAAAATGACACTTTTTAAAAATTAATAAAGATCTGACCAAATTAAATTAAATATATTTCGGACATTATGCTGATTTCAACGGTGTAAATATAAAGTTTTGTGCATTAAATATGGGCCATAAATACGAACAACAAGACTTGTTATTTAATTCCGTCAAAACAAAAGCAGATTGATTGCTTTCGAAAAGTTTTAAATGCAAAACCGCCAAACTTTAAAGACATTTTCTCGAAATCTGTACTATTGATCAAAAAATTAAGTACGCCATTGAAATCAGCATGTCCGATATACAGTGGCGGACAAAAGTATTCACACAGCAGCAAACTTCATTTTTAATCTTTTATATTTTTAAAATGAAACCCCATAGCCGGATATGGTATTCAACAAAATTGTTTATTATCTTATAAATTATTAAAATATAACAAAAAACTTATTCTTAGTATTTTATATTTTAAGAAAAAACTAAATATGTAATTCAAAGTATTATTTTAGGCGGACAAAAGTAATCACACAGCTTTAAATGTTTGCACAAAAAATAAAATTTCACATGATTTAATACTTTGTGGAGTAGCCTTTCTTTGCTATGACTTCTTTTAATCTTCTTGGTATAGAATGGACCAATTTCTTCGGAACATCTTTTTTTTTATTTTTAATTTTTTTTTAAATACAACATGTTTAGTGTTAGTTTTTTGTTGTATTTAAATTATTAATAAGTTAATAAACAATTTTGTTGAATACATTATACGGCTAATAGCTTTCATTTTAAAAATAGAAAAGATTTAAAATAAAGTTTGCTGCAGTGTGCATACTTTTGTCAGGCACTGTATGTATATAAAATCAATGGTCAGATCTCTATTAATTTTTGTGTTATGTCATACCGTGTAATTTATACATAAATTGTTATTAATTTTGTATTTTAATTTGGAAATTGTGTAAATATTTATGTATTTATTATTTTGTAATATAGAATAAAACTACTCGTAAGTACATATATGTATGCTAAAAACCTCCTTTGAAAAGAGGGCACTAGGTTAGTTAGTATATACGTATGTAATAGACTGGCCCACGTTTGTATGGAAAAATTAAAGTATTATTCCGATTTTTTCTCCAAAAGTTTGCTTTTGTTTCTTTATGTGTTTTGACTTCAGATTCGTGGTTAGGAGGCCAAAGTACTTAACAAAAGTTTTATTATAAGTCTGTGGAAAAACCTTTCTATATGCATACACTCAGTAAATTGAGACGGTAGAAATTATTAAAAATTACAGTTAACAAATTAACAAATGTAGTCAAAAGCCGATGACTGTATTTGTCATAAAAATTACTAACCATGGAGCAATTTTTACATATTGATAAAACAACTAAACTGGCAGTAAAAACGACTTTCGAAGAGATTTTTTTAATAACAATTATAATTTTCAATTTTTTTTGAACTTTTTCAATTTCTACAATGGTTTTCCTCGAATATTCTATTAAAACAACAAGTAAGTGTTTTCCTCAGTAAAATGAGTCTTCATTTCTTAAAATCGGCTGAAAATTGTTATGGTACTTTTGCATATATATAATAATTTAAATTTTCAATTTTTTTTACAACTTTTTTTTTAATTCTACGAGGGTTTTTTCGTATCTTCTCTTAAAACAGCAATATTCTTAAAGCTAATGTTTTCCTGAGTAAAATAAGCCTTGAAAATTGACAAAGTTATGGTACTTTTTCTATACATACAACATTTTGTTTCTTCCTCTGTTTATATAGAAAAAGTGCCATAACTTTGTCAATTTTCTACCGATTTTACCAAATTAAGAATATTGCTGTATTAAAAGGCGATTCAAAAAAACCCTTGTAGAAGAAAAAGTTGTAAAAAAAACTGAAAATTTTAATTATTATATACAGTCAAGGAAAAAAGTCTACATACACTCTTTAGTTTAGGGATTTTATAGAGTTTGTGAAGAAAATTAAAAAATATATTTATGTCAATATTTAAGGCATTAATAAATAAGTTTATTTATAAAATAAAAAAGTAATTCTTTCACATAATAAAAAACAATAATAACAAAAACATTAAAAATTCATTGGAAAAAAGTCTACATACAGCTACAAAAATTAAACATTATTTCAAAATGTTATACATTAGGTTGTTTGACAGTAGGTATTATATTCTTTGGATCAAGTACTGTGTTTGGTTTTCGCCAAACTTTGGATCGACCATCACTTATAAAAATGTTATACTTACTTTCGTCGGTAAATATAAGAGGCTTCCAAAAATCCATATCCTTGTCTAGATGTGCTTTAGCAAACTCAAGGCGAAGTTTACGATTCTACGCTGAAATTAATGGTTTCTTGAATGCCACTCTGCTATTAAATCCATTGTCATGTAAAACATTTATTATTGTTCGTAGAGTAACAATTATATTGGAACATTTTTCGATGTGTTCCGCCAATTTTAGGGCACTTATTTTCGGATCCTGGTTGACTACTTTAATAATACTGCTAACATCGCGTCTCGAAAGCTTCTTAGGTCTGCCAGATCGTGACTTACTTTCGGTACTATTGGTACACAGAAAAAACTAAAAACGGGTTTCAATTAAAAATTTTATTGAAACAATAAATATTTTAATTGATTTTGCACCTACGACTGAAATGATAGTATTAACTAAAAAAATTTGCAGACAGTTTATTAAAACTCTTTCAATTAAAATAATAATAATATCAATTAAAAGAGTTATTGTTTTTCTTTACAACCTCAATTAAAAGGTTACGTTAAATTGATTAAAACAATGGTAGTTTTAATTAAAAATTCGTATTTTTTTATTTTTGTTATATGTCCCCCATTAAATAAAAAAAGAAATGCCGGTTTTGTAAATTAAATTGACATTTTATTTATAATAAAATTAAAGCTTTTTAATATAAAAATGTATTATAAGAAAGCAAATAAAAGTAAAGACAAAATTTTGGTTTTGCTTGTCTTGTCTTGAACTTTTTTTTGTAATTAAATTCTTTTCTTAAAAAAATCACACACAACTTTAAAATGATAGTTTAGTGACACTTATAATTACTGAAAATTTAATTATTTACAAAAATAATGGTTTAATTGTTCTTTTTCGATAAGGTTTATTTAAATCCACATGTGCACTTTTGTTACCACAGATAAAAACGAAACTAAATTAAGTTTTCGTGCGTACACGAATATCACAACAAAAAGAGTGTTGCAAACTTTAGTGAAATAACTACGATTTTGCGTGTATTTAAAATCGGTAAACTATTCAACTCATTAAAAGTTAATCATTTGCGATTTTTTTTTCTTTTTATTTACAAATTAAATAATATATTGATATAATTAAACCTTTGTTTGATTATTTAATCTAAATAAAATAACAAAAAATAGTTTGCCAAATTTTTATAAATGTTTACATGTTGTCAACACCGTATGGATATATTAGAAAATTCAATAAATTTTTTAATTGAATCAATTAAAAAAATTGTTTAAATTGCCATTGATATTCAAACAATCGATTAATTAGATATTTTTGGCCCATAATTTTTTCTGTGTATTATTATAATTTCTAATGATCGTCTGTACAGTAGCACGACTTAATTTAACTATCTTAGCAATTTCTCCATAAGATGTAAGGAGTTGCCACGCTGTATGTAGACGTTTTTCCCGCTAATAATTATGTTTTTCCCTAAACATTTCTATGTTTTATTTTTTGCATATTTTTTCTTCAAATAATCTTTATTTTAAATGCCTTACACATTGATATAAAATGATTTTCAATTATCGCTACTAAATCAGTAGAACTTCAAATTCGTAGGGCGTATGTAGACTTTATTCCTTGAATGTATGTATTTAGAAAAAGTATCATAACTTTATCAAATGTCAACCGATTTTAACAAATGAAAGCTCATTTTACTCAGGTAAATACTAACTTTAAGAATATTGTTGTTTTGAAAGCAGATTCGAAAATACCCTCGTAGAAGTTGGAAAAGTTTTAAAATAAAATTTTAAGTATTAATTATATATAGAAAAAGTGCCATAAATTTGTCAATTTTCTAAAGATTTTAGCAAATGAAGTCTGGACTTACTCAAGAAAATACTAACTTTAATAATATTGTTGCTTTAAAAGAAGATTCGAAAAAATCCCTAGTAACTAGAAGTTGAAAAAGTTGAAAAAATTTAAAACTTCAATTGTTATTATATATAAAAAAATTGTTATAATTATTATTTAAAAATAAATCAAAATTATGTTTTTCGACCTATAATTCTGTTATGAAAATGTTAATTTATTCAAGTTCAAGGCCATACTCTATATTTCTTTATTAGGATATTGTCCTAACAAGTAATCTATAGAGTTTTTGTTTTCAATTTATTAACCACTTTCAAGAATTTGTTGATGGTTCCATTTCGGGGATTTTCTAGGTCCCCATCATCAGAACAAGTTTGAAAAGCAGTGGTAACCTCATTCACAAACTCAAACACTTATATACCCCATTTGTTAAAACAAATGAGAATTAAGTAAGACTCTTGTCTTTGACAGAGATAAAATATACATATATATTAGGGCGGGTCGTTTTAAAAATCGCCCAACGTTCAAGGAAAATCGTTTTCTAGGGATCAAAATAAGAAACTTTGCCGAAGGAACCATACCTCTAAAACGAATTCTGATGTCCCGACTTTTGACCCGTAGGGTCAAATTTTGAAAAAGCCCACTTTGATATTTCAAAAAGTGGGAGGAATCTCTCCAAGATTATGGGAGCTACTTCTTCTCCGGGAGACGCGCTAGCAGATTAATGCATAAATCATCATTCTAGGTGACCGTTAAGGGGTTAAAATTTAAGTTGAAAGAGGGCCTTTTTAGCCGTGTTTTTATAGCAAAATGTACAAATCTCGGGATAGAGATATTTCAGAAAGTAGGAGAAGTCTTTCCAAGATTAGGGTCTCTATTTCTTCTCCGGAAGTCGCTCTAACAGATGAATGCATAAATTATTTTCGATTGGGTTGGATTCGATTGGGGCACTCTAAATGGGTCAAAGTGGAATTTTTCAAAATTCCGATGTCCCGACGTCGGGACATCAGAATTCGTTTTAGAGGTATGGTTAATTCGGCAAAGTTTCTTATTTTGATCCCTAGAATACGATTTTCCTTGAACGTTGAGCGATTTTTTCGACTCCATACAAATCGACCGGGCCTAATATATATAGTATATGTATATATTTAAAAATACCAGTAGTGCGATTCAGTAATTTTTAACGATCCGACAATATCAAAATATATCGACAACTTTTGTTGTTTGCACTTAAGTATAGTGATTCACTAAGTACACCTTAACAATAGTCGACAACTCGACAAATTAACTGTTTACTGCAAAATTACTATTTTGGTAGTTGTTTATTAAAATACTAAAATAACTACTCAAAACAACTGTTACTGAAGTACAGTAATTTTGGTTAGTTATTTTTTTTAAATGACTGTCTAAATTATTCGTTTTTCATTTTCTCATACAAAAATTACTACAATAGTAGTTAAAACAATTAATACTGTTTACTACCCGAATGACCTACATATAGTTACTGTTAGAATATTCTGAGTGTATGAAATTTTAATTTCAGTCAGAATAACCCTAAAGAATCGTTAATTAATAGCGACCTCAAAATATTGGCTGAATTTCAGTTTATGGGGGACACCCCTAGAGAAAAAATCTGAATATGCCATCCCCTTCAGAATGTTCCCAGGAGTACGAAAATCATAATGAATAAGGGGGCTCACGCCCCCTATGGGCGTGGCAGTCGAAAAACGACCCGGCCCACCTACGTACACAATATGGGTATCAAATGAAAGCTAATGTCTTCACGATTCCAAAAATAGCCATAGTTGCCAGATCGGGCGGTTTTTGCAGCCGATACGGCCATTTTTGTTAAATAGGGGCGGGGGTGAAAAACGACCCATGCCACCTACTTAGGCAATATTGGTATCAAATGAAAGGAAATGTCTTCACGATTCCAAAAATACCCGTAGTTGCCAGATCGTCCAGAATTTGAGGAAGATATGTTAATTTTTATAAAATGGGGGAAGGACTTTTTTTTGTTTATTTCTTTTTAGCTCGGCCAGAGGCCGAGCACTCGAGATCCCCGCCGTCTAGAATTAAGACATACTGGAGTTAAAAACCCCTAAGCCCGGCCGTAGGCCGGTCACACAGAAAAACTTTACTAAGCGAAGCCAGTATAACAAATTTTCATTAACCAATCAGAAGCAAAAAGCAAAAAAAAAGGAAAAAAAAAATTTCCCCCACCCCAAATTTTGCCAAAATGGCCATATCGGCTACAAAAATCGCCCGATCTGGCAACTACGGCTATTTTTGGAATCGTGAAGACATTAGCTTTCATTTGATACCCATATTGTCTACGTAGGTGGGCCGGGTCGTTTTTCGACTGCCACGCCCATAAGGGGCGTGAGCCCCCTTATTCATTATGATTTTCGCACTCCTTGGGGTCATTTAAGGGGGCGTGGCATTTTTTTTTTTTCCAGGGGTGTCCCCCATAAACTGAAATTTTGCCAAAATATTTACCGATTTGGCTGGAATTTGGACTTATCATTACTGAGCTCTATTCCAACAGGGGAAGCTTGTGGAGCTCTAAAATTAGAAAATATTTTTTTATGCCACCCTAATAGCAGATCAAGGAAAAGGCTTTGGGGAGGGAACTTAGAGTATTTTTATTTTAAATTTATTTTCATCGGGATAAACATTAATTGCATTTATAGTAATTAAATGTGCTAAAGTCCCAATACTTATTTAACAAATTGTGAAAAACAATCTGATGTAGTCGTGTCCCTATCCGGATTTCATTCCTGCCCAAGGAAATCTTCAGGGGACTTATTATTATAATTTCTAGAGATATTTGTTATGTTAAATCACAAACTCAATGAGAATTTCTTGTCCTCGTCTAGGAGCGAGACTCAAAATTTAAAATATCAAAGAAAAAACAAAAACAACAACAAAATATTGTCACAATTGGCTTTGTCATCTTCCAAATACTACTCTGTTTTTTTGACAGACCTAGCAATGTAGTGACGTTTATTCAAGTAAATCAACAATAGAAAATCATATGTTTTCTATTAGTGTCAGTTACATTTAAATTTGCACAAGCACCTGCATATTTGTTATTTTAAATTTATTTTCATCGGGATAAACATTAATTGCATTTATAGTAATTAAATGTGCTAAAGTCCCAAAACTTATTTAACAAATTGTGAAAAACAATCTGATGTAGGCGTGTCCCTATCCGGATTTCATTCATTTCATTAGAGTATTTTTATTTAATCTTTTTTATATTTTTGTATTGAAAAATTTTATTTTGGGGCAGGAAATTTCCCATTTTCCCTCCCCCTGGAACCGCACCTGCTAATATGTATGCAAAATACTAACTGGGTTCATATTTAATATTCCAGTTGTCATATTGAAAGTAAAAATTTATACAAACAAAAAAAAAACACACACAAAAAATCAGTGAACGTTTTAAGACATGGCCATAAATGATTTTAAAAAAATAGAAATTTGAAACATTTAAATAATATCGTTGTTTATATTTTTTCAGATAATTCACAGTGGTACGACACCAAATAAAAGCGGTGCTGAATCGGGCAGGTAAGTTCGAATAAATGTTTTCACATATTATTGTGTTGTACAAATATATGTTTATTATTCATTAGTACCCACATTTTTTTTTTTTTTTTTATTAAAGTTTTATTTTTATTTAATTATTTTTTTATTTTATTTTGTTTTATTTTATTTTTTTTTCAGAATATCATAACTTTTATTGGAGTCTGTACAAATTTTGGTAGCTGTTTTATTTAATTTTAGTTTGATTAAACAAATTCACCATTTTTAAATTTTCTTATACAAATTTAACTCAATTGTAAAAATTATTAAGTATTAAATTTTGTAACATAGAGCATTTATAAAAAAGGCAGCACTTTCATAATTTTTTTAATTAATTTTATTATTTTAAATAAGCAATACTTTTTAATGTGATTTTTTTTTATATAATTTTGACAAGCTTTTTTTAGTTGTTTTAAGAATTTTATTTTGTAATTATTATTATTTTTTTATTTATTAAAACAAATTCAGCGACCTATTTTATTTTTTAAAAAGAAATATTCATTAATAAAAAAAGACATTCAACACCAAAGTTTAAGGATACTTAACATTAAAAAAAATTAAAAATCACATTTTTTATAAAATTTTAAATTACAAACGATCCCTGATTTGTACATGTTTTCGGCTGTCTGTCCCGCTAATTTAGGACGATGGTTTTTGAAAAAAAAAATCATACGAAATTCAAAAATATTACATGAAAGACTTCTTGCTCAATTTACAATACATGCTTTCACATTAAGCCAGCTCCAAAAGAACCAAAAATCTGGTTGCATACAGTAGAAGGTCAATTTTCGTACACTACAAAAAGAAAAACTGGCCCCAATTGTGACCCCACCTTTTCAATGCGCTTGCTCGTTACTTTTGTGCCCTTTATTACATATCCAATAATTATTTTTACCAAGTGGACATTTTTTTAATCAATTTAAAAGCTTTTCAATCTTGTAGTCATAATATAAATTACACTCTGAGAAATAAACATGTAAAAATAGCAGCAAAAACTACTAAAAATTAGTTCAAAATTATCTTGCAGAAAAAACTGCTAAATTTAGCAGATTTTTTTGCCAAATATTATTAAAATAAGAAAAGCAAAAATAAATATGTTAAAATTACAAAATTTTAGTTATATTCGATGTGAATTTTAGTTCATTGAAAATGGCATTTTACTCTGTAAAATTAGCAAAAACTTTAACTTAATATTTGTAGACTCGAAATAGCAAACAAATGCTGTAATATTAACAAAATGTTTTGCTATATAAATTAAATTTTTTTAAAAAATTGCCATAAAAAATGTGAAAAATTGTATTTTTAAATTAAATATGTGGCAACCCTGGAACAAGAGTTTTTAAAATTTTTTATTTATGAAAATGAAAATTATTCAAGTTCGAGGCCATACTCTATATTTCTTCATTAGGATATTGTCCTAACAAATAATCTATAGAGTTTTTTGTTTTCAAATTTATTATTTGACCCTTTCAGGAATGTGTTGATGGATCTATTTCGGGAATTTTCTAGGTTCCCATCATCAGAACACGTTTTGAAAGCGGGTAACAATTCCATGCCAAACATCAAACATTCATATGAACTAGTTTACTCACTACATGAGAACTAATATACATATGAGTTTGAAGTTAAAGATTATAACCATTGATCAAAAAATAAATTGAAAACTTGTTTGATGTGCAAGATCCACCTCTGGTGGATATTCAATACACGTTTTTTGTTTTTCTCTCCATTTTATATTTTGTTTAGTTTGTAAACAAAACAGGGGAAGTAAACAAGGCGGTACTTTTTTATTTATTTTATAGTTAAATTAAGAATTTTATTCTCAGATAAGTACTTATGGCTCCACGGTGGTACCCGATTTTGGATCTAAAAAAATGGGCAATAATAGCCTTGTTTTGTTCCTCACACTTAACATGGATATACATTTGTATAGAAACTGGCAACTTATCGACGTTGAAAACATTAAAAGCGATAACACTTAACATGCCCAATGTCAAATATTGTATGGGATTTCGTAAAACGTATAGGAAAAAAACAAGCCAAATAAAATGGCCACCAGGGTTGGCCATTTTAAATTATGATTTCTAGAATAATATTTAATAATACATTCAAAACAGTTTGACTGTCTAATCTACTGAAAATGACGATTAAAACAACTTCAATTTTAGTTAAATGGGCGTCAAAGGTAATTACCGTCAAAATAACTAAAAATGTTGTTGTTTTTAACTGTTGAGAACCCACTAACAAATATAAATATAGTAAAAACAACTAACAATGTCATAAAAACAACTGACAATTTTTTACTAAAAAATCAGTTTAAGCAATTGTAAAAACTGAAAAAACTACAGTTTTTAACTGTTATTTTTTCGATATTTTTAAAAATATTAATTTTTTCCATTAAAAATAAAAATTTGTAAAGGGTATAGAAAATTTGTAAAGAGGTATAGAACTTTGAAATGGACTAAAACAAAGATGAATTTTTTAAATTGACATGAAATTTACTTTATTCGAAAGATAATCTTCTGGCATTCTTATTTAAATATGACTTCTGGCATATGACCGCCACGGCTGGCTCGGTCGTAGTCTAATCTGGAGGTCCAATTTTCGATGACTTTTTCCAACATTTGTGGCCGTGGTCAATCGTTTCGGGCTTATCGGCGTAGACTAGGGACTTCACATATCGCCACAGGAAATAGTCCAGCGGCGTTAAATCGCACGATCTTGGAGGCCAATTCACGGGTCCGAAACATGAAACTATGCAAATGCCAAACGTTTCCTTCAATAAATCAATTGTGGCACGAGCTATGCGACATGTTGCGCCGTCTTGTTGAAACCACAGCTCCTGCACATCATGGCTCTTTAATTGATGAACGAAAAAGTCAGTAATCATGGCCCTATAGCGGTCACCATTGTCTGTAACGTTCTGACCAGCATCGTTTTTAAATATGGTTGGACCAATGATTCCACCAGCCCATAAAGCACACCAAACAGTCAGTTTTTCTGGATGTAACGGTGTCTCAACATACACTTGAGGGTTATCATCACTTCAAATGCGGCAGTTTTGTTTATTTATGTATCCATTTAACCATCAAACCAAAATTCGCAAATTTCGTGCGCGATACGTATTTCGAAAAGAAATACGTATCGCACAATTTGGAAGCGTTGTTCAGGCGTCAGTCTATTCATGTTGAAATGCCAAACCAAACTAAACATAAATCACTTGACAGCTGATGTCAACTTAAAGTTTTATACCTGTATAAAAAACACCCTTTATTTCCTACATCCTACTTAAGATGCAAAGTCAAAACTCCAAACGGTACTCCAGTTACAAAGTTTTTGTGCATTGGAGATACAATGAAATTTTCCAATTTTTATTTGCAAACTGTGAGCATATCAATAAAAACAAATATAAACTAAGCGATCGTTTTTAAAAACTCGATATAATCTTTTATTTTTAAATAACTAAGAAAAATTAACTGTTTACTGCAAAACTACTGTTTTGGTAATCGTTTATTACAATAATAAGATAACTTCTTCAAACAACTGTTAAATAATTCAGTAATTTTCGTCATTAGTTTTTTAAATAACTGTCATGATAGTTGCTTTGTATTATTTCCTAGAAGAATTACTGTAATTGCAGTTAAAATCAACAACTACTGATTACTATGCAAACAATTGACATGTAGTAACTGTAAAACTTTTTTAAGTGTACAAATCTTTATTGCAATTGAAGGGCTTATTGTAAAAACTTGATAAGCCAAATTTTATTTTAAGTTTGATTTCGACTTTTAATTTTTAAAAAATGCAACCGGTATGACTTTTGCAGGATGTTTATAATCTAGGCACTTGCAATAAGAGTAGAAGCAATATATCTATCAAATATTAATCAATGAACGCCTAGAAAACAGAAAAAATCCATAAAACAGTAAATGTGGCTTTATCAAGTTTTTACAATAAGCCCTTCAATTAAAAAAAATTATTAAATTTTTATTTAAAAAACCTTTTTTTAAAATAGCGAACAAAATAACTGTTAAAAAACAGAAGTTTTTACCAATTTTTAAAGTTGTATCAAAATGTTTTGAGTAAAAATTGTCATTTATTTTTACGACATAGTTAGATATTTATAAAGCATTTATTAGTTGTTTTTCAACAGTTGAAAATAACAAAATTTTTGGTTATTTTAACGGTAATTGCCTTTGTCGCCTTTTTAACTGAATTTACAGTTGTTTTCACTGTCATTTGCAGTAGATTCTACTGTTAAACTTTTCTAAGTTTACTATTACTACAATTGAAACGCTTTGTTAACTTTTTGTATTGATATTTCCCAGTTGCAGTGAATGTAGTAAATTGTAGTACGAAGTGAGATAGAACAATTTACGACACACATTTTCACTTATAACTTTTTTATGTTTAAAAGTGTACACTCAGACAATTCTTCCTATAACTACATGTCAGTCATTCATGTAGTAAACGGTAATAGTCATTTTAACTGTAATTATAGCCATTCTTATTATGTAAAAAAACTACTTTTGACAGTCATTAAAAAATTAACTAACCAAAAATACCGTATTTTTGTGACAGTTGTTTTGCGAAGTTATTTTGTTTATTTCTAAGTTTACTATTACTACAATTGAAACGCTTTGTTAACTTTTGTATTGATATTTCCCAGTTGCAGTAAAGGTAGTAAATTATAGTACGAAGTGAGATAGAACAATTTACGACACACATATTCACTTATAACTTTTTTATGTTTAAAAGTGTACACTCAGACAATTCTTCCTATAACTACATGTCAGTCATGCGTGTAGTAAACGGTAATAGTCATTTTAACTGTAATTATAGCCATTCTTACTATGTAAAAAAACTATTTTGACAGTCATTAAAAAATTAACTAACCAAAAATACCGTATTTTTGTGACAGTTGTTTTGCGAAGTTATTTTGTTTATTTCTAAGTTTACTATTACTACAATTGAAACGCTTTGTTAACTTTTTGTATTGATAATTCCCAGTTGCAGTAAAGGTAGTAAATTATAGTACGAAGTGAGATAGAACAATTTACGACACACATATTCACTTATAACTTTTTTATGTTTAAAAGTGTACACTCAGACAATTCTTCCTATAACTACATGTCAGTCATTCATGTAGTAAACGGTAATAGTCATTTTAACTGTAATTATTGTCATTCTTATTATGTAAAAAAACTATTTTTGACAGTCATTAAAAATTAACTAACCAAAAATACCGTATTTTTGTGACAGTTGTTTTGCGAAGTTATTTTGATAGCTTCCCAAAAAGCTGCAAAAAATAATGAAATGCGTGTATAAGAAAGTTTTAAATATTTTTATTGTTATATTTATTTTTTTGATTACAGAAATTAGTAAAAAAAATATAAAACCTCAAAACTATTAATTATATTAAAAAAACTGGTCAAAAAATTTATGAAGAATGTTTAATCGACTTAGTTCCAACATATAAAATATACATAAAAAGTAATAAAGGGTCCGCCAAATAACTTTTTTTTTTTGAACTCCTGAACCAATTTGACTTTGTATGGCGTCATACCAAGGTCTTTATGCAAAATTCGTCTCAATGATGTCTCCGAAATGTTCGACGGTGAATTGATGTTGATGGCGCTTCACGCACACTTTCTGCCACAGCAGCAATATTCTCGGGTGTACGCACTGTTTTTGGCTTTTAACGCTTTGGTTTATCGATGAGGATGCCAGTTTCTTTCACTTTTTTCACAAGATAACGAACATACGGACAATATTCGTTCAGCGGAAGGATAAAACTAATTGTCTGTCAAATCAGACATGAGCTAAGTGTTACCATTCACGAAATAAGCACTAGTTGAAAAAAAAAACGTTAGATGGCGGACCCTTTAGTATATTAAATACTTTTTAGCTTTTCGGAATCGACTTAAGCTCGTCCAGTGCAACAATAATTGATATATGTAGTAATATTTTGTTAGTTGTTTTGTACTGTTTTGATAATTATTTTTACTAATATTGCAGTTATTTTTTTAATCGCTGATAGTAACTACAATACTTAGTAATTTTTATGACAAATGTAGTCATCGCATTTTTAATTACATTTGCAGTTGTTTAAGGTGTCATTTTTACCTTCTTAATTCCCTGAGTGTAGTTTACTAATGATTTTGAAATATATTTTAGAACAAAAATGTTCAATGTCTTAATTTATACAAAACGATGGCAAATCTCAATTGGAAAGTTTTGTTAACTTTTTGTATTGCTATTCCCCAGTTGTAGTAAAAATAGTAAATTGTTATAAGAAAACGAAGAGTAAAAATATTGAAATTATGATGTGATTAAATTTTTTTTACTGTTAAGTTTTTTTTTTTTTAAGTTAATTTTTAATAAATATTTAATTTTGTAAATTTGAATTTAAATTTTTTTAGTAATCAACATTCAGTTGAATTCGTAAATGCTAATTTAAAAAATTTAAATATGAATGATCATGAAATAGCTCAAAATGAGCACGACAATAATGCCACACAGCAACAACACCATCATCCTCATCATCATCATGGCAATGATGAAGAAGTAGATTTACAAACTCAAGCTGATATTGAGCCCACAGCTTCTACAGATACTACTGATCTTGAAATAACTACCACTGATCAAGCTACCACCGAAAACGAACAGTCACAACAAAATTCATTTGCTAATACACCCACACAACCTTCCAAAGCTACGTCAGTATTTGAAATGGAGAATCGTAAAACTGCTCCCACTTTCCATTTGAGTAAACAGCACACTGGCATGAAAAATCGTTCGTATGGTGTTGGTATGGCTGTTACACCATCGCCAAAAATGGAATTCGATCAAGAAGCACGAGAAGATTTTGGTGTGTGGTGAAAATAAATCGTCCCATTGGTAAACAACCATTGTCTCCCAATGCCAATGAAGAAACTATGTCTACGGTTTCTTCGGGTGCGGAGGGTCTAACAGATCAGGGTTATTATGATTTAAAGTTTTATCACAATAAATTATGGTAAATTTTGTATATATCATAGAAATGATTTAAGTATCATTAAATCATTTTGTTAATTTAAGACGATATTTATTACGGTAATTTGTAAATTTAAGAAATATTTCAGTTAAAGCGAAAAAAAAACTTTTTTATAGAAATTTTAGAAATATAAAATGATAAACACTGAAAGGTTTAAGAAAAAAACAACGCAACATTTTGAAATCATAATAATATCTTAACTTCATGCAATGCTTGCTTTTTAATAAAAACTTAAACTATATGGCATGTGATGAGCATTGATCAACTTTAAAACGATCGTTTTTGAAATTTCAATCCTGAATATTTGATTTTATTTTCAATTTAAAAAAAATCGTTTGTGCGCCGCCGTGAACACCTATGTGTATTTTTTTTTTATTGTAGTATTAAGAAGCCTATTTGGTCATAGCTCACCAATGCGTTCCATGTTATCTCTACTGGTTTCGAAGTTAGCAAAAACTACTATGTGTAACCTACACTGAAAAAATTATTCTTCATGATATTAATGAAACAATTTCATAGTTTTTTTTTTTTTTTTTTTTTTGATAGATTCAATGAAGAATTTTATTTTGTTAATATTATCAAATTTTTCATAAACTTTTTTTCATAGAATAAAAATTCACTATTAACCACTCACAAGGTACAGTGCAAAAATTCGCTTAATATATATGCTCGACATATGAACAGTTCATGCGAATAAGGACGAATAGACTACTTTTTCGCAAACACGTTTTTTTGCATAAATGCATTTTATTAGCAGAGCCCTACAATCCTATGCAGAAATTTTGGGGAAATTTTGACTTTTAAGGCTAAAAAAATGACTTTGAAAGTGCAATAATTCGTATATTTTTATATTTTTTGTTTAAATTGGGAGTGAACTAACGCACAATTTTGATTAAATACAACACAAAAACATACAAAAATTTTAATTTCGGTAACAATGTGTTAAAAGAACATTACGAGGAACAAACCACACTTATTATATTGGAAACAAATTTTACCGTTCTGGTGTTATAAGACTTTAAAGTGTGGAAAGCAAAAAGGGCGAATATCCATCCTTAACAAAATATTATATAAAAATTTATTTTTTGCATGTCCTTGCAATCCTTAAAAAGTGTATCCTTGAAGTCCTTAAAGTGTTACAAACAAATACCAACCATAGTTCGTCAAGTTTTGCAAGTCTCATGAAAATGTAGTCAAAATCTGCTGCAAAATAACACATTTTTATTCAAATTTCAATACATTTTTTTGGATATTCGCCCTTTTTCCATTTAAGCAAAAATTGAAGTCCAATTTTTGGCAAGTTCTCTTTCGAATACCTTACTAAAATTTTGTATATAGGTAGATGTGACTTAAATCTTCCAGCTAATACCAAAAAGTTGACAAAAATATTATTTTTTAACCGTTTCCTGCGTTTTTATTGTCCCCTGTAAAATTCTACAAATGTTCTATTCGTCTTTATTCGCATAAACTGTTCATATGTTGAAAAAAATGAAGAAAATCTTCAATGTTTGATATTCTTTCACTTACAATGTAAAGGATAAAATATGATGACATTTGAAAATAACTGCCAGTCAAATTTTCAACTTAATTAGTTGAACTGGCAACTGTGGTAATAATTAACAAAACTAAACATAGATTTATAGAAAATAAGTTCGCAGTAAATTTCGTCATACTCAACAAACTAAGTCACGTTATGTTTTTAACTTAACTAGTTGAGTTAAATAGATGATGTTTACAATTTAACACTTTAAGGCACGACGAATGCATATTTTCATTAATTTCAAACTTTAGTTTTAAGATTTAATTCTCAAGTGTTCAAAGTGCTTTATTATTTCAATGTAGCCTTGTATTCATTTTGGACTTCTATGAAATTGTTTAAAAAATGCATTTTTCGAGACATTCATGAAGATTTTTATTAATTCAACGAACTTTTTTAATATTAAAAAATGTTATGAAACTGTTTCATAAATTCTATACACGTTTCATTGTCGGAATGATTCATTAGTTTTATGAATATTTTTATTAATTCTACAAACATTTCATAAACATTGACTTTCGTAGATTATATGAAAAGTTTCAATGTACGAGTTCCATTGACATCTTTCATTAAAGCTATGAAGAAATTCATTACTGAAATGAAGATAATTCTCTCAGTATATAGTAGAAATTGTAGTAAAAACCACCTACATATCGCTCATTTGCTGCCAAGAACGGCATAACTCAAAATTTTCGATTTTGAGATAAATGCGTTTTAAGTGTTCAATTGACTATAGCTCTGAAGAAAAATGAATCAATGTAAATATTTTGATATCATCTTGTAAATCAACTTATATTTAATATATCCGTATAGAAAAAAAATAGAGTAAAAAAAATTTAATAATTGCTTTTCGATAGAAAATGGTTTATACTTTGAGTTATGACGTTATTGCTGATAAAGTTCATTGATAGTAGTGTAGTAAACTAAAATGTGTCGTTCTTAATGAGAAAAAAAAGTTTATGATAAACATTTTTAAAACAATAATGGCATATTTTGTGTTATAGCTAGTTATTTATAATCAGATGATTTTTTCAACAAACAGTCACAACACAAAATATGCCAGTATATAAGAATTTTTACTACATAAAACACATTTTACCTTTCCACTTATAAAGGCACAACGCAAATTATGTCGCTCTTTCCGAAAACAAAAACCTTAACGAATGTGGCGTAACTAACGATGTGTCGTTGTTGTGAGTAAAAGAAGAGCGAAACATAGGAATAGAAATAACGGCATATACTCGTCTCACACGTTCTGTATACAAGATATGATGAAAATGAGTATTTTTACACAAGATAGAACATGATATTGCCAATATTTTTGTATTATTAACTCAAAAATCGCGAATTTTGAGTTATGCCGTTCTTGCAGCAAATGAGCGATATGTATTTTTCTTTCACATAAGTCCCAATTTTAAAATTTTTTTTTAATTTTTACCTTAAATATAAAATATTAAAATACAGATCCGGTTTTATTAAATTTAATTTTATTGAATTTAATAAAAAAAATGCGTTTCCGTTACTTATTGTTTTTATCTTATTATGCCCTGCATGCAGTTCCTTTAGAGGATTAAACAAAAAAGTTATGTCCCTAGGGACTTTATTAATATTATGCCTTTTTTTTCAAGGAATAATATTAATAAATAGGATAAGGAAAAATACAAAAATCTTTAAAAAAAAAAAAATGTAGCGAATTGACACAATAAAACGTTTTTTTTTTTTGCTGTCATGAGCACTAGGTACAAAACACATAGGTATTCCGGAAAGAGCCCAGACGAAATGTAAATTGATATGCAACTAACAACAATTTGAATGTTATTTGTCTTTTCATTTCCCTATTTAAATTTGGATTAAAAAAAAAATCGAACAAAATTGATAAATTTCCATCACATGCCTGTGATTTGAGTTCATATCCTGTTGCATGTTTTAGTTTTGTTATTAAATAATAGAAGATCTCTCTTTCTCTCTTTCTCTCTAAATTTATTACACGCCACGATTTTAACATCACAATAATATTTTTTTACTTACCTCACTTTTGCCGACATGGTCTTGTTTCTAAGCTATTATTATCGCAGCACCTGTTTAACATGTAACATTTGTAGCATGTTTATTATACTACAAGAAAATGTCGCGCACATATTATACACAGAGAGGAACATTTGGTTTATGACTTATAGAAAACGGGCAAATTAAAATGTAAAAATTAGAAGAAAAAAACACACAAAGTAAAATGTTCCAAATTATAAAAAGAGACAGACATATGTGTTAGAGCAGCATTTTTTTAAATTTCCGATTTTTATCAATTATTTTTGGGATTATTTTATACTACGTTTCCACTGAACGAGTTTTGGATGTGTTTTGAAATAAAACGTGTTTTGAACATGTTTTCTCATACATTTGTTTTTTTTATCAAAACACACGTTTTGCTCAAAACACGTAAAGCATGTTATTAGAGCTAGGTCTAAAGTTACCCATACACTTTGCAACATTATTGCAAATATTATTGCCAGTATTATTGTCATGTTGACCTACACAGTGCAATAAGTTGTACAATACTTTTGCACAAAATATGGCACAAAATATGGCACCACTATTTTGTTCTGTTGTATAGGGATATAAAAATTGCACAATGCAGCCAACACACTATAAAATATTTTTCACATATCCAAAAACCTTTTTGATTTTTTCCAATATATTGTACAACCTTCCAATATGACATAAACACTGGTAATGTTTTGCATAATAGCATAAGTTGCACAAGAATATTTCTTAACGTATGGGTACCTTAAGATTTAGGTGGAGCGAATTTGACAAAAATTTCGATTTTTGAAAATTTTAAAAACAACACATAAATTTTAATTCATTTTTGCATGCTAAGCACGAATATATAAAAATATTTAAAATCGGTTTTAACGGTTTCCGACATATTGCGACTTGATTTTTACTAAAAATGGAGTTTTTCCTCCATTCAACAAATTTTTTTAAAATTGTACAAAATTTTTTTATTTTTACACTAGCAAAGTAGACAAAACAAAATTTCAACATTTGAGCATAATTATGTCAATGCTGATTGAAAGATAACTTGTAAATTTACCTACAAATATCTCGTCAAAACAGAAAATTTACATAATAAAACTAGCTTTTCAATTGTATACACTTGATTACACTGCAAGTAAACCTTCAACTTTTGAATTGACACACCAAAACGTAAAGGACACGTAAACTTAATTTTGGGTCGTAGAATCCAGTGGTATACTCCGTTATACATAAAAGGTTAGGTCAAAATGAAAATATATTTCAATTTTAAGTTTGCATTGACTTCAGCGATTTTTTGAGTATATTTTAAGACATCGAAATATATTATTAAAAATATCAAAATTTATGTTAAAAATTTCCGACTCCGCAGATTCGTATGAATTAAATACTTACATATTAAAGCCTTTAAAAAAATTTTATTCAAACAATTCTTTTCAAATAATACTCCGATTCATGGAGTATATAAAGATAAAATTTAAATATGCTTATTTCAGATAAAAAGGCGACAAATGTAATTACCGTTTAAATAGCACAAAATGTTGTTTTAAAATGTTTAAAAACAACTAACAAATGTAGTAAAAACAACTAACAATGTCGTAAAAATAACTGACAATTTTTTACTACGAAATTTTTGAAACATGTGTAAAAATTGTTAAAAACTACTGTTTTTAACAGTTATTTTTTCGGTATTTTAAAAATATTTTTATAATAAAAGAAATATATTTTTCTTTCATTAAAATAAAAGTTTGTATATGTATCCTACTTAAGATGCATAGTCAAAATTCCAAAACGGTACTCCAGTTATATATACATTTCTATTTATTATTTGCAAACTATGAGCATATCAATAATAACAAATATAAACTAAACGAGAATTTTTAAAAGCTCGACATATTTTTTTTAAAGTAACTAACAAAAATTAACTGTTTTCTGCAAAGTTGCTGTTTTGGCATTTGTTTATTCAAACAAAGTATGTTTTTTCAGTTGTTTTTTTAAATAACTGTCATAATAGTTTTTTTGTATTATATCATAGAGAAACTACTGTAATTGCAGTTAAAAACAATTACTTCTGATTACTACACAAATAACTGTCATGTAGTAACTTTAAAACCTTTTTGAGTGTATACAATCAATTTGGAATGCAAAATATACATATATAGGTTTTCTATAACTGCTTACAAGGGAGGTATACCTACGCGGACGCTCAGATATTGACCTGTTAACGCATTTTGTAAATGCTTTTACTTTTAGGCTAAAAATGCGACAAAGTTAATTACCTTTAAAATAACTAAAAATTTAGTTGTTTTTAATTGTTGAAACTCAACTAACAAATGCAGTAAAAATAACTAACAATGTCGTAAAAATAACTGACAACTTTTTACTACAGAAATTTTGAAATAACCGTAGAAATTGATGACTCTAGAAATATTCAAGATACAAACTATTGTTTTTAACAGTTAGTTTTTGGTATTAAATAAATTTTGTATTTCCTAATTAAAATTCATAGTCAAAATTCCAAACGGTTATCCAGTTATGACGTTTTTATGCATTCGAGAAAAAATGACTATTATTTGCAAACTATGAACATATCAATACTAAAGAATTTTTAAAAACTCGACATAATCTTCTGTTTTTAAATAATTAACAAAAATTAGCTGTTTACTGCAAAATTACTGTGTTGGTAGTTGTTTATTAAAACACTAACAACTATTACAAAAATGCAGTATTTTTCTTCAGTTGTTTTTTTTTTACCAATTGTCATAATAGTTGTGTTTATTTTATTATTTTATAGAAAAGAAAACAACTGTAATTGCAACTACTACTGATTACTACACAAACAACTGTCATGTAGTAGCTGTAAAACTTTTTTCATTGTGTTTTTAAACACAAGACCACACTTTCTGACATGAATATCCTTCCCAGCAAATCTCAGTAATGCTCTCTCATTACCAGTACCAATTAGGGCCAACTGCATTTAACTCGGTGTCAAAACTCATTATTTTTGTTCGACGAGGTCATGAAAAACGCACAACATTTTTAAACTCGCTTACCCGATCAAAAAAAAATAAAAAGTAAGTGGTTACCGAAATAATTACTTAATAGTATACTTATAAGCAACTAAAAAAAATGTGTGGTTTCAAGTTTGTAAATAATAATGCTTAAGGCTGAATCAGCCAGACGTTAACGTAAACGTATCTCGGTATAGAAAATTTAAGAAGTTAATAATAATAGAATATGTTGTGTAGTGATTGTTGTTTCATTCATATGCATTGAACATATAGAAAACGTAAACACACAAAAAAAATCTAATCAAAACAGATTTTTGTTCTCCGTTTAAGGTACGTTTACGTCTGGCTGATTCAGCCTACATACATATCTCTCATTTACTAAAAGACTGTCATAAGTCAAAAAAACGCGATTTTTAAGTTAATGATGCAGATTTATTAGTTATGTCATGCTTCATATTGTGTAAAAATTTCATATTAATATCATGTATACTTTTCGGGTTACAGGAGACTATATTTTATTTTTTCTGGAAAATGGGTGCAAAGAATATATACTTTATAGAGAAACTGCGCTACTCACAGGTCTCTGGATTATTAGAAAATTCGCACCCAACTCTCACTAAGAGAAAAATGCATTAAAAAACCTATTGATAAAAAATGTGACCAAATAAGTGAAGTAGGGGTCGAGCGAGGCAGATATTGATTGAAAACTTTAAATGTGTTTTCTGAAAAATCGTGTGTTTTGAGTTATATGTCAGTCTTTTAAAAATGAGCGATATCAGGTATTAAAAAATAAGAAGTTGACAAAATTACATTATTTTTGCAATTAAATGAGTAGTAGCGCATAAGCTTGACTGCTTATAAAAACGACTTCGTCAAACAAAAATAATTAGTGCTGACGCCAATTTTAATGTGCTAAGATATTTATTTTCATTATATGGCCACTTATGTGATAATGAAAAATTCTGCTGGGTTATTAGGTTTTCAATGCTAAATATGCGATAAAAAGTGGCTTCGCTAGTGGTTCTCATAAATATTTGTATACTTCTCGTAAACTCTTTTTTCATATTATGTTTGAAGGAGAATCTCTAACAAAATATTAAAAGCTTAATATTTATTAAGTTATTGCATGCTTAAGATACATTTTTACTTAATTATTATATATTAACTTTAGCAATTTAAAAATATCAATATATTACATTAAACTCCCTAATTGAAAAAATAACACCTAATGTTCCTTGTTTTAATTCTGTTCAAATATATATATATTTTGTTATCTAAACCAATTGTTTTTTATTTATTAATCATTTTAAGTATATAATTCACTGAATTTATTTTAATCAAAATGCTTTAATATATTATTGTCTTATATTCAAACGGAGCTATCTACATTTTTCTTTTTTTTTTTGAAGATGAGGTTTTGATGGCAAAATATTTAATGACGTAGTTGTCATCTATGGTATTAATTTCAAATTTAAAAGTTCATTCTAACACTGGTTTTTTTTTTTGCAAAATTAGATTGAGCTATCTACAACAATGTTTATTATTGAATTGAAATAAGCTATCTACAGTCCTTTTTTTATTTTATAATTACTAACAATTGAGGTATCCGGACCGGCAGATCTTAATAAACTTCGGTTATGTTTTAGAAAATAAAAATTTAAGGGACCCGTGTTTTTTTTAGCTGCCCAATCTTATGTTTATTCCTTAAGTGGGGTCAAAAATGACCCCATTTTACGTGTTTTACGGTTTATTTCGTTCTATCTCAAGTAACAATAGACAAATTTGGTATCAAATAAAAGGTATATTGAAGACATATTCACTGGTGTAAAAATTGTGTCTACAGACTTTCAAGTATTTTTGTTCTTCAAAAAAATGTGTTTTAAGCAACAATAAATCTGGCGTTTTTTAAAAGGATTTGTAGTTGTATTAAGATAAAAATAATGCATAGTAATGCCTATTTCATTTAATCGAGGGGGTGCCTGCGCTTTTCCCGATATTCGAAATTGTTCGGATTTTCTGCGACTTTTCCCGAAGAGTCTTTTTTCCCTATATTTCAAATAATTCGAAAATATGGCAATCCTGGGTCCACTATATATTCAATATAGGTATCAAAATTTTTGTTTTCTTAAGTACTTTAGCCCTGTGTATATCTAGTTTTCGTAAGTTAAAGATAAGTTTTCATACAAAAACAAATATATTTTTAACGCCACTTTTTAACCCTTAAACGTGAGACTGGGCAGCTAAAAAAAATTAAAGTTTGGTCGGGATACCTCTCTTGTAAGTGATACAAATATGTGTTTTTGGCTTAATAATAACTGGTTCGTATATTCATAATATGCTTGTTACGAATCTGGTCTCGAAAACTTTCCGCTGCTAGCGATTCAGAGATATTCAAGATGTAAGCACGAAAATAATAATTATTTGAACATAATTTACATAAAAGATAATTATCAGTGCTAGTCCAACATTTTGACCAGCTGGGTACACAGTAGGGTTGTCACTCGAATAAAAATTATTCGATTAAACGAACGAACAAAAAGAAAATTCAAACGAATAATTTAAAAAGCATAATTTTTGAATAAGGAATAATTCTAATAAATTTTGACGATTAATCGAATAAAACGAATAAATAAAAAAAAAATACTTCTATTAATACAAATACTTCTTTTTCAAAATTTTACTAATTTTGGGAAATTTGTATAAAAAATGGTAATGGACAAAATAACATCAAATCTCTGTTGAACAAATAAGTGAAATTTCAAAAAACATATTAATCGTTTACAAAGATATGGACTCTTTAATAATGGGTAAAGATATATGTATGATTTGACTTTCAAGCAAACAATATGAACGAAATCACAGATAAATTGCTATCGGGTAAATGTTCCATGATTTTTGAAGAAAAAACTAGCAAAAACATAGTTATTTTACAAGAATAGCATTTCAACTGTGATTTCAATTTAATAATATCTTAACAGCTCGATATGCTGAAACTATCACCTATATATATTCAGCCTATTAACGATTTTTATATCTGTAATTTTTTAATCACGAGATAACAATTCCAAATGGCGAATGATTTAGAAATCTCTTGTCTAAAATTATTGCATTTGAGAATCGGTATTGTTGTAGTTAGGGGTTTTCAAATTCCCGACAGTTTTTATCTCCCGCTAATCGGGAAATTATTTCGAACATTCCCGGGATTTCTAAAATAAATATTTTTTTTAGTTTAAACGAGCTTAAGATCATTTATTTGTTATTTATTTCCAATATTTCGTCTCCACATTGGGTGACATCTTCAGGGAACAAAATTGTAATATTTGTTCCCTGAAGAAGTCACCCAATGTGGAGACGAAATATTGGAAATAAATAATTAATAAATAAATGATCTTAAGCTCGTTTAAACTAAAAAGAATAAAATAAAAGAAGATCGAAGAAAACTTAACATTTTTAAAATAAATATTTTTTAAGTTTTTGATAGTGATCGCTTAGTTTTCTTAGGAAAAAGCTAAATATTAATTTTTTTTTAAATTCCTTTTTGTATAGTAGAATGAAATGTTTTATCTCTATGTGCTTCATATATATTTAAAAAGAAGAGCAAAGTCTAGATTGATTATTTAATTTCATAAAATTTTTACACAAATAGGTTAAAAATTAAAAAAACTCATGTTTTTATGATTTTTTACAGATTTCTAGTTTAAGTGTTTTTTAAATTCCCGGGAATTGGGAAGTGTAAAATCTACTAAATTCCTGGGAATTCCCAGACTAAAAACCCTAGCTGTAGTATTTAAAATGATGCCAATATTCGTCAAGTTTTAAAATGATAGGTTTAAAATACTTTAATTATTTATGTGTTTTTAAATTATTTTTATTTGTTATTCGCTCTATTAATCGAATAATCTTTAAAAATAAATTGTTCGATCGTTCGATCAAAATTTGTTTGATATTTTATTCGAATATAATAAAAACACGAATAAATGACAACCCTAGCACACAGCTAGTAAACTAAATTCGAGCACGCCGAACTTATTGATCATACACACAGAGAAAAATTTAGCTATTTGCCAACTGAAATTTGATTATTATGACTTACATTCGGTTATTACGATTTTCAGTCGGTAGGCACAACTTATCAATAGTTTTTACAACAAAGTTCAGTTAATTCAACTAAATTTTAGTTGCAACGCCCAAACTGTTCAGAAATCGAATGTAAATATCGTTGTACTAAATGAATTCATAAGTTGTTACCACTAAAATACACCAACCGAATATGGCCATTTATTTCTGTGTGTAGCCACTTTTTAAAGTTAGCACTCGTTTTCGCGATATTTACGAATTTAAATTTTACGCAGAACCGGTAATATTTAATACAATTTGTATTCTTATATCATAGTATTTAGATCAAGTCATTGACTGAAAAGCACTTAGAAAAAAGTTTTCGAGTTAATTGGTTCTAACACGGTTTTACGTAAATTATTCCAAAAGTGTTTTTCTCGATTGCGTTTCTTTTAAAATACGGTTTCTTATCATGTTCCACATATTGTAAAAATTATAATAAATATTTAAAAAAAAATGCACGAAAAAATTGCGATATAATGTAATGTTGTGAATATTCAATTTAGTTAAGTTGAATAAAAAATATCGATTTTATTACACTTCAAAAACGTATTTTATATCGCAAATATAGGGAAAACAAGGGCCAACTTTTGAAAACGGCGAATACCATCGCATTTAGCATACTCGACTTAACAATAATAACGTTTTCTCAGTTGAATATTTAAGAAACGCCCACCACAGCTTCCATGGTACATATCTGTATAATATTATTTCGAAAATTATGTTCAGCATCACTTCCGTTATTACCATACAAAACTTTATTGAAATCCTGAGCAGTAAAAATTACTTATTTCTAATATTAACAAAAGTAATTCAAATGGTCTATCTACTCTTGTTGATTAATTTCAAATTAAAATACAGAGCTATCTACTGTTACGTCGATAATATTACGAATTATTAAGAAAAAATTACAAATAGTATTCAGTAGCAGTTTTTAATTAATATTGTAGAAGGTAGATTTGAAAATATTTTTTAATTTGAGAAGACTAAACTGTTTTTTCACAATCCTGAACATTTTTATGGCAGTAGATAGCTCCGTTTGAATATAAGACAACGATATGCTCTGTGTTTTTTGTTCAAACATAATTGCTTATTTTTTAAGTTTTGAAATCACTTTGTTCCTTTTTTTAAAAAACGCACATTGTTAAATTAAAGTCACACGTGTTTAAAAAGCAATATACAGAAACAATACATTTTTTACATTGTTCTAATAAGCACAATTAAAAAAATCAAAATTATATAGTGAACAATTTTGCTTAAGCTTATACACTAACAATAGAAAAAAAAAATATGCATAATACAGTTAGGAGCAAAAGTGTAAAAGGGGGGTTGCCGCATAACTTGATTCGAAGAAAAAAATTCAAATTCGAAAATCTAGTAAAGATCTTAATTTTATAATTTTATCTCTACTGTACAAGAGTAAGAACGATAAAATAGAAAAAAGTAACATTTTTATTAAGATTTTTTATTTACAAAATGTGGAAGATTTTCGAATTCGAAATTTTTTTTTCAGGGTTTACTTTTACTTTCAGATTTATTGCCGCAAAAATTAAAGCAAATTTAATAATACTTTTTAGCTTATTTTTGTAAGTTAATATGTCCTTATTCAAAATCAAAAGAAAAAATTAAACTCCTTAATATAAAGAAGAAAATAATGACATTTTTCTATTTTAAGGCAAATGTTACACTTTTGCACCCACTTATTATTTAATAGTTTTGATACGATTTTTTTAATATTAGCTTTAAAACCGAAAATTTCTAACTGTTTTTGTATGTAACATGGCAAATCGTTGTAGAATACTGGATTTATTTAGTCAAAAATTAAGTTCCAATTAAATTTTTTTCCCATGTTCAGGTCGAACAAAATTTTTGGGAAATTAAAAAGTAATGCAAATCAAAAAATAATGAATTCGATTTGTATTGAATGATAATACGGAGCATTGGAAAATGGTTTGATTGGGCATTGGAAATGTTTTAATTGGGTTGATTTTACTTATAATTAACTTTTTATTTACGACTATTGAATTTACGGATTTGGCCCAATGGATTCATTTTTGGTAACAAATGCTTTATTTTTCCATGTAAGCTGGTAAATTTTGCCTTAAATTTGAAGACATTCATTTTTACTTAACATATAATTAATTGCTGGAAATATTATTAATATTCGTGGTTTGGGACCTACTCTTTGGGGTTATGTTATTGTCATTACTAAACGACACCGAAAGAATTATCCTTCATGATATTAAAGAAATAATTTCATAGAATTTTTTTTCGTAGATTCAATGATAAATTTCATTATATCCAAGAAATTGTATTAATATTAAGAAATTTTTCATAAAGTTTTATTTTCATAGTTTAATAAAATTAAATTATTCGATTTTATAAATTATCTCTTCATAAATTTCATGAAATTTTCTTTAAGCTATGGTACTATTTCAAAGACTTAAAAATGAAATAAAATTTTTTCATTAAATTTAATAATTTCATTAATTTTCATACAATTCAAACTTTAGTTTTAAGATTTAATTCTCAAGTGTTCAACATAATTTACAAAGTGCTTTATTATTTTAATGTAGCCTTTTATTAATTTTGGACTTCAATGAAACTGTTTAAAAAATCATATGATGCGGTTCATTGGCTTAGTTCCAATGCAGTTTTCAATACATCCATAAAGAGTTTTATTAATTCAAGGAAACTTCTTGATATTAAAAAATTTTATGAAACTGTTTCATAAATTCTATAAACGCTTCATTGTCGGAATGATTCATTATTTTTATGAAGATTTTCATTAATTCTACAAACATTTCATATATATTGACTTTAATGATACCTGTTTCATAGATTCTATTAAAAGTTTCAATGGACGAGTTCCAGTGACAATTTTCATTCAAGCTTTGAAGAAATTCATTGCTGAAGTGAAGATAATTCTCTCAGTGTAGTTCCATGATCAAATTTTGTGTTTAAAACTATTCAGTTTGGTATTTTTAGATAATATAAATAAAAATAATGTGTTAATTCAATTATCGACCTTACGGCATTTGCCAAAATAGGTATCCACACTGAGAGAAAAATCTGCATACTATCAAAAAAGTTTTGCATTAGATCTATGAATTGTCACTAGAACTCGTCCATTGAAAGTTTTCATTAAATTAATGCAGATTTTCATAAAATTTAATGAAAAATTTGATATTATTTATTAAAAATTTCGTACGACTAATTATAAAGTTTAATTAAACATTTTTTCATTAAAACTATGAAGCCTTTTCATAAAGTTTAAAAAATTTTTCATTCACATTGTAAAGAAAACTTCATTAATTCGGTGAAAAAATTTCATTAAAACTTGTTCAAGAAATTCTCTCTGTGCATTAGCAGTGAAACTTGTTAGTATTTACTCCTGGATTTGGGGCCCCCTAATGAAAATAGGTTTCGATCCATGTCTAATATTGAAGAAAAATTAATGTCTTAAAATTTAATAGCAACATTTCCCAGTTAGCATTTGAAAATAAAGCATTTGTAGAAAAACAAAAAAAAAATATACGATTCGGGCTAAATCCGCGAATTCTAGTCATAAATAAAAATTTGTTTATTAGGAATAACAACCCAAACAAAACATTGTCCAAGGCTTAAATGGTCCATATTATCGTTCAGTACGAATTCAATTCATTACTTTTAGATTTACTTAATATTTCAGCATAAATAATATGACTTAATGGCTTACGACCTGAGCAACGGGGACAAGAAAAGATTATATGTAAGTTGAAAAATATTTATGTAATGTTATGTTATTTTTGTTGTTATTAACTTTTATTATTCTTATTGCTTATGTAAATGATGCCTGATTCAATAAAATCAAATCCCTGAAGATGTAGGAATAATCCCAACGAAACGTCGGATTGAAAAATTAAAAAATCTTTTATTTGCTATGACCTTGAAAGCCTGATTAGGAAAACTTCTAATAAACATTTTTTTAAAAAAAAGAGGAAAAATTTATTAGGAAACCAATTTTTGACGAAATAAATGCCACAATTTACAGCAATTTACTCAATTACGTGCTAAAACTGCAAAAAGTTAACTGGTTTTTAAGTTAATATTACAAAAATCTTAACAGAACTATCTATTATTAACCGGATGTAAAAGTATAACATTTAGTTTGAAATCGAAAAATACCATTCTTCATTATCTCAAGTACAGTGCAACCTAGTTTAACGCAAACTAATAAAAATTTTGGCCATTGCGAAAACTGAGGTTGTTGCGATAACCGAGTCACAATTTTTTTAGGGCGCTACTTCTCTTTTATGGTTCAAATTGAAATAAACAAATTTTATCACACAATTAAATCATTTATTTTTAAAACAAACTCATTAATTTTATTAAAAATAACATAAAAAACACAGATATGCCCTTATCAAGTTTATTAAGAATATCACTTTTTTGTTTTATTGAAAGTTTTAAAAATTTTTTAATCACCGGCATTCAATACAAATAGAACAACCTTTCACGAAAAGAGATTCTTTGAATTGAGTAACATATCTACAAAAAACAAGTTCAACACGCGCTAAATCCAAAACTAATTTCAAGCGCAATTGTTTTAGGCAGCATTAACATTTAAAAGCAATTTCAATAAAATACTATGTAAATAAAACAGACAACTGATAATTTTGGGCAAAAAGTTGTGATAACTGAAGTTTTTAATAGAGGAGTTGCATATATCGAGGGTTGCGTTAAGCAAGGTGACACTGTAGTTTAACATTTTTTTTTATGATTTTGAATAAGGGCATATAAATGAACAAAATAAGATAAAAAGATTTATTGAATTTACTTTTATAGATACAAATTTGAGGCAATAAATCTAAACAAAGTGAACCTACCCTGCTACACTTTTGCCCCTAACTGTATGTATATGAAAGAAAATTATAACTTAAAAATATACATACATATTTTACAAAATCTTACATATTTCTTCCATTTACAGAGGTCAGTCATATGAAAAATTATTTGCAGATTATATGCTCTAAATAAATATAGTAAAAATAAAGAAAATCATATTAAATCAAATAATTAAAACATCATACATTAAACTATCTAACCATATATGTATCTCTATAAATGTTTAAGTATCAAATATAAAACAAATAAATAAATTTCAAATAAAATACTACTAGGTGTGTAAGTTATTTATTTAAAGGTATTCAAGTTTAAATTTTATTCCTCATAGAAATAAAACTGTAAAAATAGCAGAAAAAGCTACTAAAAATTAGATAAACATGACCTTCCAGAAAAATCTGCTATATTTAGCAGATTTCTTTTTTTTTTTTGCTAAATATTAATATAATAAGAACAGCAAAATAAATCTGTTAACTACACAAATTTTTAGTTATATTCTATGTGAATTTAAAGTTAATTGAAAATAGCATTTTACTCTGTAAAATTAGCAAAAACTTTTACTAAATATTTGTAGACTCTAAAACTAAAACTGTAACCAAATGTTTGCTATATTTACCTCAAATTTAGTAGAATGCATATAATATTTTATTTTGCTAAAATCAAGAGAAATTTTGGAAAAACTGCCGGGGATCCTGGATATTATTTTTATGATCCATGATACGTAGCGTCCTCTAGAGCTGTTTTAAGTACAAAAATGGTCCTAGCCATTTTTTGTTTTTGGTTATTTTTGTAAACTTTACAGCTCAAATAATAAATTTTACCTGAAAATATGACTTTTTAGTTGCTATCGTTGGCATTATCCAGGGATAACCGCGTGGAGTTGATAGTACAAAATTTATTGGCTTAAGGGTTTTCTCCTCCAGTCCGGCTTCGCTGAGGAACATCTTTCTGCGTGCCCGGCCTTCGGCCGGACTTAGGGATTTTCTCCTTTGTGATAGGTTTTAGTGGCTTCGCTGAGTAAAGTTTTTCCATTTTGCGATTTCATCAAAAAAAATTTATTTTTTTAATTTCGATGTATTTTTAAATATTTTTTTGAAAATAGCGCTGCAGGCCAAATATGTAAACGGGTGAAGAGGGCGCTACGTATCATAGATCCTAAAAATAATATATTTTTTGAAATGCTGAGGAATTTTTCTTTCACTAGAGTACCCACACTTACATATATGTTTCTACGCATACCAGTTTTTCCAGGGGCCCCAAAAGCCAAAGATAGAAAACATTTTCTTTTTTAATTACACTTATAAGTACCGTATCGCCTTTTTGGGCTTTAACCGAAAATAAAAAAAAAAAATATTTTTTAATTCTGGAGGGGACCACCTACTTTTTTTTGGCGAACGCCCCATAAAATGCAGTTTAGCCAAAATTTTTGCTAAAAAATTTTAGATTGCTGATTTCATAAGGCCAGACTTTTATTCGCATTATTAAAAAAAATAAGTTTCACATTCATTTACTAATACTTAGTAAATGTGTTTTTGCTGATTTTAGCAGATTATTTTGTTAGTTTCAATTAACTAAAATATAGCTCAAATATAACTAAATATTTGTAAATTCAACAGATTTATTTTTGCTATTTTTATATTACTAATATTTAGTAAAAAAATATGCTAATTTTAGCAGTTTCTACTGCAGTGTAATTTTTCGCAGCTTTTTTGCTATTTTTCCAGGTTTATTTCTATGAGTGTATAAACAAATTTTAATGAAATTTTACTGGTCTTTATTTAAAATATTTTTGTTCAAAAATGTTAACGTTTTTTTGGCGTAGTACATCAACAACGCCAACTTTAAACGCTGGGTAGAGAAATAAAGATCACTTTGACTTATTTTTCCCATCTTCATATGGAGTATCCACATGACGATCGTCGAGTGTCTACATGTACTTTGTTTTTGTCTTGCATTTATTTTGTATTTTTGTTTGCCTAAAGAAAAACGTGGTCTGTGCTATAGTGGACGAAACTCCTATAGGATCAACAATATTTTTTAATTTTATCAAAAACGGTAAAAGCTAGAAAAATCTAAAAACGACAAAATAATCCTTATTCGATAAACTTTCAATAATAAAAGATTTTTTTAATTTATAAAAGTTTTTGATAAAAATTTCAATTAAGAGAACAAATTAAAGCGATGTTCATACGGGCGCTCTATTGTGTCCAAAAAAATTTTCGATTTTCATGGGTACTCAAGCTTAATTTGAATCCTTCTGGGGTAAAGTATTTTTGAGTTTTTTTTAGACGTCGCGCAAATCGATTTGGGTCCGAAAATCGGGGTTGTTGAATGTTATTTAATTTCATTTGTGACTTGGTCAATAACCAAAATTTTCTTAGCTTCAGAGTCGATAAGTTTAAAGCAAAGTATCCAAATTTTAGTTTTGTGTGCATAAACCATAAGTTAATAATGGGTACTTCCCCTCCCTGTGGGAATTTCCAAAAATCCCGTCAATACAGATATCTGCTCGTGATAAGGTGCTCACATGCCAAATTTTAAGTTCCTCGCTTTAGTGGTTTGGATAGGCCGCCAAGGGGGAGACTATTCCCCTTGCTACCCCTCCCAGTAGGAATTTATCAAAAATCTCTATAAAGATGTCTACTCCTGATTAGGAACCCACATACCAAATGTCAAGTTCCTAGCTTCAGTTGTTTGGCCAGGCCGTTAAGGAGGAGACTTATTCCCCCTTTTAGCCAAAATTTTACCACGTTTCTGGGAAAACTCAAAAAAAAAAGTACCATACCAGGGAGTTGGGTCATATCCGAAAGAACACATTGAAAATTTCAGCTTTACAACCCAAGGGGTTAGCTCAGCCCGCCAAGGGGAAGACCCTCCCCGTAGGAATTTCCAAAAATCTACGCTGGAGGATGGATTTTTGGAGGATGAAAATTTGGACCTAGGAACTTGCCAAATTCCTAGACCCAGCGGTATAGTTAGCCAGTGAGTGAGTAACGTTATTTTATATATTAGGGTATTTAATCGGTTAACCGTAAACCGTTACTCGATTAATCGATGAATTTTAATCAAACGATTGTTCGAGTAAATTAAAATTACAAATTTCGAGTAATAACTAGAATAATTTTGGTCGATTAATCGAGTAAAGCAAAATGTATTCTATTTAAGTTTATATTTTATAAAAAAAAAACTTAAATTGTTTCATATTTTTTAATAAGACTTCTTTTATAAAATATTAAGCACCGTGTCTGTTACCATTTTAATTTACATATTATGTTTGTTTAGTAGGGGTATAACCAATTTGCGCATCACCACGATATGAGCAATTTAATGAAATTATCTACAATAATAAAAAAACTTTGTAAAAATCTTTGCTAAAACTACTAAAATTTACGTTGCAGATTTTTCTATAAATGTTAGTAAGAAAAGAATAGCAAAAATAAATCTGTTGAATCTACAAATATTAAGTTGTATTTGAGATAAATTTTAGATAATTGAAGGTAACAAATAAATCTGCTAAAATCAGCAAAAAAAATTTTAAATATTAGTAGACAAAAAAAATCATTAAAAAATATGAAATTTTTTATTTAATTTTTAATGCAAATAAAAATCTGAAAAGCCTGGAAATGTCCTGCCAAAACTATATTTTGTCATGTAGTATTATTTATTATTATTAAAATAAATTATTTCTATTTCGATATTTGTTAGAGGTTTTAAAGTCTTTATTTTTTATTTTAGTAGACATATTTTTGTTTTGTGTTTACAGTTGCAGTTAATTTGTTTGGAAATTAAATATGATAATCATTATAATAAGTATGTATGTATGAATGTTGTATTGTGTATGATATAGTATTGTTACTACTTTAAATTGTATGAATTATGAATAAACGAATGAACGAACGAACGAACGAACGAACTAGTGAATGTCTATGTATGTTAGCTTAGAGTATGAGAAGGACAATTTTAAAATTCACATTTCAATATATTGGAAATTGGGATTTAAGGATTCTTTTCAATAAAATCTTAATAATGTGTAAAGTTTTTCTATTAATTAATATTTTATAAATAATAATTAAATTTACAATGTTCAATATGAATGATTATATGTAGTATGATGTTGCAATAAATCGGTTTCCATATAATCGTTATATTCATCTTCTGGCTGTTGATTTTGTTGTTGCAGCTGTTGATCGAGATATTTATCATAATAGCCTTCTTGAAGATGTAGGGCCGTAGAAGAGGCAACCTCTACTCACATATAGATAAAATTAAACCTAAAATGAAAAAAACGAGAGTAGAAAATTAAATTAATAAACAATTTTAACATGTTTCTTTCAAATCCAACTACATACCTGCATAACGCCTGGGGAAGCGATGATATTATCGGACCATAACCCTGTGAATTATCATAGAGTTCAAATAGAGGCGCCGCTACCAATTTGTAATTTTTAGGTACAGCAAATAAAGCTAAATATTGTAAAAAAAAAAGTAATAAAAGTTAATTATTAAAAATTGTGTATTGTATAATTATTTCGTAACTTATTTGATTTGCTTTTAAGGTAAGTTTTGTTTATCTTAAAATTATTATAAAACTACGTAGTAATATTTTATTTTAACAAAAATAAAAAGTAATTTAAAGTAGTTAATGTTAACATAGGTTGGTTTATGATTTTTGTTTTCCTACAAATATGCAAATATTATATTTACAAAACTTCTTTATTCTTATGGAATGAAATAAATGAAATTTTATAAAAGAAAATGTATTACATTTTTTTAATTAAATTTAATAATATTTTGAAAATAAATGACGTTCTATATACGTTTTGGTTAGTGTTTTCAAAAACGGTTAACCAATTAACCGAAACCCCGGTTTTTGTTTTAATTTTTATTTAAATCATTTGGAAAGCAAAAATGGTATAACAACTTTGTTTTAAAGAATAGCAAGTTGTTTTTACCGTTGAACTTTAAAAGCCTCAAATCGTAATTAACTTCGATTGAACTTTAAAAGTCTCAAATCGTAATTAAAATAATGAAATTGAACGAAATTTTAATTTTATTAGATAGATTTGTCATATAAAATTTAAGTGAAATAAATTCAACAAAATTTTCATCGTTAAATTAAAAAAATAAACTTTTTTACGGATTATTACTGCTTTTTTAAGTGAAACCCAAACAATTTGCTATTCTTTAACATTAAAATGTATTAAAAAACAAAAGAAAAATTTTAAAACACTGTTGGCCCAACTGCTTAAACATTAGTAAATTATAAAAGTCGTAATTTTTGAAGAATCGCTGCATATTTAAAAAAAAAACGAAAATAGAGAAAATAAGATATATCGGGACTAACGAGTGATAACTTGGGCGGGGGTGAACACTCAGATCTTAATGAGACTTTAATAAGTCTTAGAGACCACTTAGCTACCACAGTTTGTGGATACAAAAACTTCCCCAAGTTCTTGATTTATAATCATTTTGTGTAAGGACTTTTCAAATACCTTTAATTATACCTAATTGTCTTGCAGTTACTTTGGACCCAATCCAAAAGACCGCCAAACTACAATTTGTAAAATTTTCTAACCCTTCGGAAAACTTAAAACTTAACCACTTAAGAAAAAAGAAAGTTTACCTTGAAATTTTGTTTAAACATTCTAATTTCAGAAAAATCTGTTGTATTTCTTTGGAATATAATAAAGTACAATTCATTTCTAGAAAGCTTTAAGAAATTTGCATGAATATTTAACCAATTATTAAAAATTATGAAGTGTCATTTTCAGATTTTTGTAAATTTTTTAGTTAGAAAAATGCTGATTTAATTTAGGGCGGTTAACCGATTAACCGGTTTTTTTACATTCGGTTAACCGAAAGCCCGGTTTCTCAAAAAGTCGTTTTTTTTGGAAACACTAGTTTGGTAAACAGTTAAAATTGCTAAGTGTGCAAAATTTTTATTTCTAGTATTTGTATTTACTAGGCTATTTACAGTAGCATAGTAAAAGAGTACTTGTGTCAGCGCTGTAGTAGCATATTCCCAGTGTAGAAAAGCATTACCATATAAGTGGTTATAAAGCGACTATTTTTTTAGGTCCCATATGAAAATTATGTTGTCGGTCACAAACAAAAATTATGGCAAAATTTCAGCCCTATATCTTAATTTTTCAGTTAGCGCTGTCAAAAATAAGAATTTTCGATAAACAAAATTCTTTGTCACTAGTTTTCTATAAAACAAATAAATAAAAAAATTAGCATGGCTTTGTAGGAAATTAAATTCTCTACAAAAATCACCTTTCACCGAATTTAAAAAATCAGCTCTAATAAAAGTTTTATTTTTGATTTACTCGATTTAAAAAAATTAATATGATGTAACAAGGAAATGTATCAAATTTGATATAGGCTTAATCTAATTGAAGATTCAATCCAGTGAAAATAAATTTGTTAAATTGAATACAGGTCGCTATACATACATATATAATGGTCCGATTAAGAGCCCAATTGAAATTTAACGTACAGTCAAATTTTAATTTTATATTCTTAACAATCAAAAATTTTTATATCAAATTAAAATTTTTAAAAGTTTAATATTTTAAATTGTTTTGTTCATTTATAACTTTAATATATGCATATTTACAATGAACATTTTCGAGTTGATATTAAAATGTTGAGTAGGATGTTATGGATTTCAAAACCGTCACTTTTACACAACTTAAATTTTTTTTATTTTTCTTTTACATGGGGCAATAACATTGTTTTGTTTAATCCCACATATTTACCAGTAGAAAATTAAAATTATGTGTTGTTTACTACATTGGGTTTTAAAAATATAATCTGAGTTTACAAATAAACATTTACATTATTTATTGTGAATTGAGCTGAGGTACAAATCAAGTGGTACAGTATTGGTGCCAAAGAGTTACTTCAGAACTAGTTTGTTTGTTTATCTTTAGAACCAGTGTCGTTTCCTACATTGCTATCAATAACAATAATTTTAAAGCAGTTGTTACTAGTTCTATAGGAAATATGTTATATGTTTCAAAAAAAACAGCATTTAAATATGAGTTTTGAGGTTCTGAATTTGATAACATATGTTTTTAATATTTATCTCAATAAGATGAAACAATTGGTCCAACCTTAATTTCATCAAAGGAAAACATTTGGTTTTTATTTATACAATTAAGTTCTAAACCAACTGGTACATTACTGGTACCAAAGAGTTAGTTCAGAACTGGTTCTGCGAGTTTCACATTAGTACCAGTTTTGCTCCATATTTTTCGCCCTTAAATTGTAGTTTCAAACTAGTTCTCAACATCCCTATGACATCTCCATGTTAAATTCTACAGTTGTTTGTATGGAGAGGCGGTAGAACTCATACTAGTTGCCTGATTCAAATAAACTAGTACAAAACAGGTTCTGTGCTAGTATTTTTTGCTACTGGAAATTTAATTCTGCCAATCCAATTATATATTGCCCGTCTAATATAATATGCCGTTTAACGAAAAATTGCAGTGGTGAGTAAATTTGTGTCTTACTATACATGACGTCACACTTAACTATATTAACGTGTACAAGACTAGACCACATTATACAAAATTATATAATATTATTTTTACTTGGGTTATTTTTATTTTTTAACCAGTATAAAACAAGTGTTTTTAAAGAAAAAATTTACTACCCCATTAAAAAAATGTATATATAATTATATATAGTTTTATATAATAATCATATATGGCACCATATATAACAATATATAATTATATCTAGTATTGATTATTCTAAAATTGCTTTATATTGAGTCATATAAAATGATATATAATTATATATGACTAAATATTTCCGTTTTGGTGTATTCAGGGACTTATAGTAAAATTTCTCGGGGAATATTTTTGCGGAACATTTTAACCCCTTAAATCCCTGTTTTAATTGTGTTTTTGTTCTTTTTTAAAAGAAGGACAAAAAAGATCATTACCTTAAGGAGTTAGAGGGTTAACATATTCTAGAAAAATGTTCTTCGTAACATTTTACATAAATTTGCTGAACACATCATATAAACGTTGTACCTATCCCTACAAGTTCTAATAATGAAAGATTGATCAAAGATCCTACATGAAATGAGGGTTTCATTAATACGTGGGGTTGTAGTATATCCCGTGAATGTGAATCTTGAAAATAAATAATTCGGGACTCCATAGTACATTATCTTGTAGAAGAATAACAATTTTCTTAACCGCAAGTAGTCATTAAATGCACAACACAGAAATGTTTTAACAGCCGCAGAAACATGATCACGACCGGCAACACCATACACAAATCTCACGATTCTTTTAACAATAAGTTCAATCCTAGTCATATTATAACCCCATGTGCCAGAATCAATCTCGATGCAATAATTGACATGAGACATTAACAGCGCATACGCTGAAGTATACTTTACCCCCAATAGAAGATGCAGCCCACAAATATTTAATTTTCTAAGACCTAATGTAACTTTGCGAAGACGGAGTCAATATGCTAACCGAAATTCAGACATTCATCAATTATCACACAGAAGCAAGTAAGTGATTGGACAAAATCAACTTTAGTACCTGCAAAATGTTATCTTGTTACTTTTGCTAAAGTCTTTCGGGGTTTTTAGTAAGGAATTGATAATGGAATGGAAATAATTTGTGTTTAAAAAAAGAAAATTTTCCGCGGAAAAAAATTCCGGTTATTTCTAAAACATTTACAATTTCAAAAAACTACGAATGATCTGTAACGCGTTTTTACTTTTATTGAAAAGTCATTTGAAATATTTAAGTTTTATACAGAACGTCATTTATAGGTAGTATTTATATAAAATTTACATATTTTATCTTTGATTAGTTAATATTTTTTTGTTCTACTATATATGTATACCTAAAATAAGACTATGTGACTGACAATTTAAGTCACATTACATAATTATAAAGGTACAAATACAACTTGTAAATGTTTAATATAAAGTAAAAAAAAATAGAACCAATACAAATTCTTGAACAGAATTATTACAAAATCAAAAAAAAAAAAAATTATATTAAACTTATGTCTTTTAGGGAACAATTTTAAGACATATTCACAATATTCTTACATTTTTTAATAAAAAAAAAACAAAGAAGAATTTGATTGGTTAGAAAAAGATCTTTTAAGGTTTTAAAAAAGAAATACATAATTTCTTAAAGGTTGTTTTTGTTTACCAAAAAGTTATTTTAATAGTTTAATGTAAAAGAATATACAAAATTAAAGTGACATTAAAATTTATTTTTTAATATAAAATATCCCTAGTGAAAATGGATGGTAACAAACGTAAAAAATAAAAAATCATACAAATAATTGTATGAATTCAGTTTTTACAGGAATTTAAAGCCACTACAATTGATACAATAATTTTGAATTAAAATTTACAAAAATCTTTAAGGAAGAAAAATTTTAAAGTGGCATTTAATAAAAAAAAGTCGTTTATTCACTTGCAGCCTCAACTTATATACGAAACATTAACAAAAATAAAATAAGGAAAAAATAAAAATACAATTTAAAAAAAACTTTACCCTTTTCGTGTAGTTGTACTAAAAACAAACGTTTGTGTTCCTTAGGTTTTGTTATATGCGGTGGTATGTAGGGATATTGAGGAGGTTCAAAATTCGGGGCGCCACCAATTTCCAATTGTATCTTCGACGATCCACTCTTGCTTAACACCATCTTGACGGCCTAAAGTCTAAATAAATTACAATGCGAATATAACAAATAACAATGTGATTTTATAAAACAACAATAAAATTAACAATTTCATTTCATTTAATCGTCAGATCACGATCGTACGAATAATTTACAAAACAACAACAACACCACTTATACAAATTGTTTTACAGCAAAGACATTTTTAATATTTTTTTCTTTCATCTCTCCATAAAATAGTTTTTTTTTTATCTTTAAACTAATTAACAATAATGGTGTTAAAAGATTTTTTTTGTTACAATTTTTGTCTATGAATTTGATTGTGATACAATCATTTATATTTTTGAATATAAATAGAAGATAATTAAACCAAAAAATATATACTTACTTCTGTTAGTAGACGTTTAAGACCTTCTACTTCATCTTCGCCAGCATTCAATTCTCCGCCTGGTAATTTAAAGAATGTGGTACCAAGTTGCAATAGAAGAACATGAGGTAAACCATGTTCATGTACCAAAAGAACACCCTCAACGGAACGTCTCATACCGATGCGATCAAATTCTTCACGCATACGTTGGAAACGTGACGGAACTGAGGGATCTTTTTCAAATAAAGGCTCTTTGGTGGCCGAAGGTATAATTTGTTAATGGATATCTAAAAAAATCAATGAAGAAAAATATTCCGATTGTAATCAGTTTAAAAAATACACATATTTGAAAATATTTCCGTTCAAAATGTTTTAAAACAAGTGAATTTCAGTTCTTTATACCAGAGCTCCTAAAGGATTCAACGCTTATGTTGATTTTTAATTCTGATTGACTATTGAATGATTGAAGTTTTAAACAAAATTTTACGAGTCAAATGAATTCATTTAAGGTTAGTATTTATGATACGAAATGACAATTTTTATCATCAATACTGGAAAATAGTAGATATGTATGGAGATGAATAGCGTGTTAACCGCCCCTTATGTTTAAATTAATTTAATAATTTTTCTTCATTCCATTTGTTCAATCTCAGTTAAATCATCGTTAAATCATACCGAACAGTTCGGCCAGAAAATGTATTTGGTCGGTATTTTAAAACATTAATGACAAATTTTGAAAAGTATAAAATAGTTAAGCAATTAATTTACTGTTCGGTAGACGAGCGTAAATTTGTATACACAAGATCGAGTTAAATTCCAATATCATTTGGAGCCACGGTATAAAAACGTCGTACTAATACCCGAAAAAAACCGTGGCATTTTCATGTAAAAGTATGGAAAATGAAGCACTTTCTGAATTCCAATGTGATTTTTGAAAATTTTTTGTTCCACAACCTGGGAGTAGGTTTATAATTCTTGTCTATACTATTTCCTATGAGTTTAAGCGCATTTGGAGCTACAGTATAAAAACGCCATACTACTACCTGAAAAAGACCGTGGCATTTTCATGTTAGTGTATGGAAAATGCAGCAGTTTATGAATTCCAGTGATTTTTGAAAAATTTTAGTTGCACAACCTGGGCGGAGGTTTATAATTCATAGTTGAATTTACGTTAATATTATTTCCTGAGAGTTTAAGCACATTTGGAACCACGGTATGAAAACGCCGTACTACTACCCGAAAAAGACGGTGGCATTTTCATGTAAATGTATGGAAAATGCAGCACTTTTTGAATTCCACTGTGATTTTTGAAAATTTTTTGATGCACAACCCAAAGATTGATGGTTCACAATAATGAACCGTAATAGGTATAGGGAACTTGGTTCTAACGAAGAGCTTACAAACAATGGTAAAAGTTTTCGTAACGAAGACTTTATTCCTCTTCCAGAATTTAGACAATGTGACGATCACATTAAACGTTATATAATCATATCAGACAGAACTACAAAAAAGGAAGAAACTGCAAAACCAATCTACGCATACAACGTTTTTCAAATTGAAGACAAGAATGGAGCAAAATTTATGATTAATAGGTTTTTTGTTAAAGTTCTGCCTATTATGACGGCTATATCTTTTCTAAAACTTCGGGTTCTGATGAAGTTAAAAAAATAATGAAAAGAGGCGAACAAGATAAACTGGAAGACACTTAAGCTGCTATACTAAGGACGAGTTTTTGGGATGTAGATAATCTTTAAACTTAGATTAACGAAGTTTGTAGTTGGAATACGTCTTCTGAAATGTGGTTTATGTTATTGTGTTATAATAAAGGCTAAAATTCTATAGAATATGCAGTGGCTTCGACAATTTTTTGTTAATAAACTTTGAAATGGCAGACAAAATTCGTTGTCGGTTTAACTAAACCGAGTTTAACTGACATCCCAAAAACTAAGCCTAACTGTCATAACTATAGTTATCGCTTTGCTATCGATATATTTTACTAACACGCAATATAAATAAATACTCAGTTGATTGTTATAACTAGAATTAAACACATGCGTTTTCTTGACATTTCTGGCGACAAAAAAATTTAAAGTTTGTTTTATGGAAGACAAAAATAAAGAATCCAAATCAACTACAAAAAAGGAAACTACAATCATGGCAGCTAGTGTTTTTCATATGGATGCTTTCGATGAGAAGACCATGAAATGGAGTAGATGGGTAAAAAGGTTTGAGACGGCTTTGACAATTTTTGAAGTGCAGCCGGCAAAGAAAACCCAGTACTTGCTTCATTATATGGGAACAGTGGCTTATGATAGGATGTGTGACAAAGCGCTGCCACAGACGCCGGAGCAACTAACGTATACGGACATTACAGATATCTTGGAAAAACACTACAACCCGGCGCCTAACGAAATTTTGTTAAATTTTAGATTTCACTCTAGAAGGCAAAACGCAGGAGAGCCGGCTGCAGAGTTTTTAGTAGCACTTCGTCACCTAGCAGTAGGGTGTAATTTGGGTGAGTACGTTGATAAGACAATAAGAAACCAATTTGTATATGGTCTGGCAAATCAGAAAATCCAAAGTCGATTATTGGAAAGAGAAAATCTAACATTGGCAGATGCCGCCAATATTACAGACGCCTACGAAACTGCGGAGAAAAGGTTTTGAAGAAATAAACCGAAACAATGAAACTATCGATAAACTGCAAGAAAGAAAGATCAAAAAGAAAATAGTAAATACACCACAGCCGGCAGATGATAACAACAGAAGATGTTTTAGATGTGGCAACGCTGATCATACGGCCAACAAATGTAAATATTTTCATACGGTTTGTAGTTTTTTGCAAAAAAAAAGGGCCATTTGCGTAGAGTATGTTTAAAAGCAAAAAATATGTTGGGACGTATTGATGAAAAGGAAAATGATACTGGTACTGGTACAGATGACGGCAACTACGATGATTGCGATTTATTTCAAATAAATAGTGTAGAACAACAACCAGGTCTAAGGGACAAAATCTTTTGCAAGTTATTGGTAAACAACAAAAATATAAAACTCGAAATAGACACCGGAGCACCAGTAACAATTATGTGTATGGCTGACGCTAAAAAGTATTTTGGACAAAATATGAATGTACACAACCCGGACCTCGAACTTTTCAGCTACTGTCAAACAACACTTGACTGTGTCGGATATGAATGGGTTACAGTGGAAACAACAAAATCTGTAAAGGTAAAAATGTATTTAGTTAATTCTAATCGGAAACCTCTATTAGGAAGGGAGTGGCTACGTACCGTCAAATTAAACTGGGCCCAAATGCTAAAAAATAAATTTAAATCGCCACTGGAAGTTAAGCAAATACAGGAAGCCTTTGAACAAGGTCAGTTAAGACAAATTTTAGAAAAATATCCAACATTATTCTCAAATACGTCTGGTAAAATTACAGGATTTAAAGCACGATTACATGTAAAACAAAATGCAGACCCAAGATTCCTGAAGGCCAGGCGAGTACCGTTTCCGTTGCTGCAAACTGTAGGGGAGGAATTGGAAAATCAAGTAAAAGAAGGGCTTTTGGAAAAAGTTGACACAAGTGAGTGGGCCACCCCCATTGTGGTGGTAAGAAAAAAAAAATAATGCAGTTCGACTTTGTGGCGACTACAAAGTAACCATTAACCCCGAATTACTAGTGGATCAACACCCTCTTCCAACCATAGATGAACTTTTCAGCACAATGGCTGGCGGTAACAAATTTTCAAAAATCGATTTAGCTAAGGCCTACTTACAATTAGAAGTTCACCCGGAAGATCAACATTTGCTGACATTAAGCACCCATAAGGGGCTGTACAAACCAACGAGATAAATGTATGGAATATCGTGTGCACCATCAATTTGGCAACGTTTTATGGAGCAGTTGTTAGTAGATATACCGGGAGTGAAAGTTTTTCTGGATGACATTAAGGTCACTGCTGAAAATGACGCAGAACATCTAAGACGTTTGGATAAAGTTTTACGTCGCTTAGAGGCTCATAATATGAGTCAATTTGGAAAAATCACAATTTTTACGTGACAGTCTTGAGTATTGTGGATATATAATTAACAAAGAGGGTATTCGAAAAATGCCATCAAAAGTAGAAGCCATAGAGAATATGCAACGGCCAACCAATAAAGAAGAGCTACGCTCTTTTTTGGGCTTGATTAACTACTACGGTCGCTTCATTAAAAATTTAAGTTCAATTGTATACCCTCTGAACCGGCTATTACACAATGACGTTAAATTTAATTTTGATAAGGACTGCGAAGACGCTTTTATGAAGGTTAAACAGCAAATGCAATCAGATGAGGTGCTGGTTCATTATGACCCCAAAATCCCAATTACACTGGCGGTTGATGCAAGCTGTTCTAAGCCATGAGTACCCAGATGGTACTGAAAACCCTATACAATTTGCTTCACGAACTTTGAACAAAACCCAACAAAAGTACAGTCAAGTGGACAGAGAGGCCTATGCTGTTATCTTTGGAGTACAGAAATGTTACCAATATGTATATGGCCGTAAATTCACACTTATTACGGATAATAAAGCTATTTCGCAAATTTTTTCGGAAAATAGAGGATTACCAATTTTATCGGCTACTCGCATGCAGCACTATGCAGTATACTTAGAGTCATTTGATTACAAAATTCGATTTCGCAGCTCAAAAGAAAACTCCAACGTAGATGCTTTATCCCGGTTGCCTATCCCAAACATGAGCCGTTGTAAAGGAGAAGTTGACCAAGTTGAAACCGAAACGATTGAAAACTTACCTGTGACCGTAAAAGAGCTAGGCGCAGCCACTAAAAATGACAAAGAAGTTAGAAACTTGATCGAGTGCCTAAAATATGGCCGGAAATGTGAAGCGAGTTGCCGTTTTGGCATGAATCAAGATGAATTTTCGCTACAACAAGGGTGCCTTTTAAGAGGAGTAAGAGTTTACATTCCACAAAGTTTACGATCAAAAGTGCTTAAGGAGCTACACACCGGACATTTTGGAATGGCGAAAATGAAATCATTGGCACGTGCTTATTGCTGGTGGGAAAATCTTGATCAGGATATAGAGAAGATAGTGTTTGATTGCCGCGCTTGCCAAAGTTCGAGACCGAATCCTACATCGGAACCCGTTCACTGTTGGTTGCCTCCGAAGAAGGTGTTCGAAAGGGTGCATGTCGATTACGCCGGCCCTTTCCTTGGCAAATACTTCTTCGTGTTGGTGGATGCGTATAGCAAGTGGCCAGAGGTGCGAATGGTATCCGATATCACAACCGAAACTACGATAAAGGTATGTAGAAATATTTTTGCCACTTTTGGTATACCAAACGTTTTGGTAAGCGACCACGGTACTCAATTCAAATCGGCAGAATTTAAGAAGTTTTTAGATCGTAATGGCATAATACATAAACTTGGTGCACCCTATCACCCAGCCACCAATGGCCAGGCCGAACGTTTTGTACAAACTTTTAAGAATAAACTAAAAGCAGTAAGCTGCCAACCCAATGAAACACAGAAAAATTTAGATCAGATCCTTGTTGCATACCGTCTCGCAATACACCCTGCTACTCAGAAATCACCAGCCATGATAATGTTCAACAGACAAATTCAATCCAGACTCGACCTAATTTTGCCCAGCAACAATATCCGTAATCCAGAGCGTCAAGTAGTCAAGAAAAAATTCAGCGAAGGAGATAAGGTTGCAGTCCGAGAATATATCGGCAAGGATAAATGGAAATTTGGTATTATTATTGAAAAAGATGGTGATCTTCACTTCACAGTGAAACTGGAAGACGGACGTGTCTGGCGCCGTCACGTAGACCAAATACGCAAAGTTGGTCAGCATACAGTAAACGAAAGGGAGCCAACACTTACTAAACATAACCATTATGAACCATCAGATATTACTTTAGAAGACGCCAGTTCTAATGAGGAAAGTTTTGAAACACCACCAAATTCACCCAACCTAGCTAGAAGCAATCCAGGGAGCACCCAAGAAGAAGCTTCGGAACCAGCTCTAGAAGATAATCAACATACCACTAGGCCTACACGTAATCGCAATTTGCCAAATCGCTTTTTGGACTATGAATTACAAGACTAACAATATTTAAGTATTTTAGATTTTATTTTACAATCTTTATATTATATAATTTATTGACATACATCCAATTTGAATTATAAAAGCGGGGAAAGATGTCATAACTATAGTTATCGCTTTGCTATCGATATATTTTACTAACACGCAATATAAATAAATACTCAGTTGATTGTTATAACTAGAATTAAACACATGCGTTTTCTTGACACTAACCTTTGACTTAATAAGACGTTATGAACATATCAAACTCGGATGGGAGAGTCAAAGTCAATGAATATATACCTAACCAAATGCGGTGCAAAACTTGTGAAAAACTAGGGCACACGAAAAACCGTTGTAGAAATGCCGAAATTTGTAAAGAATGTGGTGAGTTAGTCCCATACAGCGAAAGAAAATAAAAGAAATAAAATAAACAAACGGTGCACCATAAGAGAAGCTTAGAAAACGTATACCTTTAATGTAGAAGCACTTCGGATATACTCAAAATCCAACCCGAAACCTACTTTTGCTAATATCAGCAAAGGAACAACAGAAAAAGAAGCGTCACAATAAAAAAAAAAAAAAACACCCAAAACACCAAAAACACAACCATGATCAAAGACACTGAAAATAAAACAAATCACAAAGATAATTCACTCATATCAGAAAAACCCAATACTACAACTAATACAACAAAAATAAAATTACTGTGCTTAAAAGAAGTTATATTTTATCAAAAAACTACAGTTCTTATCGCTCTGACCGGTTTCTACGAGTAGACCGGTCTACCCGGGTTTTGGCCTACACGATTTTTCGGTCTGACCGGGTAGACCGGTTGTAAAAACCGGTCTGCGGTCTATCCGGTTAACCGGTCTGGACCGTAGGTTTCAGTTTTGGTGAAAAAAGTGTATGGGAAAACATGTACAAAACTTGTTGTTTCAAACACCTCTAAAACAAAAATTGTTTGCTGGTTTGTTTTGGCAGGTTTAGATAACCGCGTGTACCAACTGCAACTTAAATGAAACACAAATACATTCAATACTACTTAACGAAAAATAGTCTCAAATTTATCTTATTTAAAATTATATCAATTAACTTACAAATTTATTGTCCTATTTATCGTCAACGATTGACTGGCATTCAATTTTAGTGTTCCGTTATCCATTTGTCCTTGACTACCGCGGCGTGGCCAGCCAGTTCCCGATTTGTTTGTTACTTGTGCCGCCATGTTTTTTTATTAGTATACACAATTTACACTTTTTATTACTGAAAAACTTGTTTGTTTTTATAAATTACCAATGCTTTACTTAATTTGCACAATATTTAGACACAGTTATATAAGTTAACAAATTTTTAATATATTTCCAATACTTCCACTAAAATTATTGAGTTTTATGTATTTTATAAATTTTCAGCGTGAACTCGAAGAGAAAATTTTAGCAGAAAAAAAGAAATTATGCGAAATTAGTGTAGTAAAAGTTTTTAGTATTCGAGTACTAGATACTCGATACAAACTAATTTTTCGGGTGTCGATTTCCAAAAAGTATCTACCCGATACTTTCAAGAATGTGTTTTTTGAGCAATTTAGCTACACGCAAAAAATAAACTAGTGTAAGAATATCGAAGTCAACTTTGTAATTTTTTTTTATATAAAGTTAATAGAAATTATAGTATAAACAACCGCAGTACAAGTATAAATTACATATATCATTTATTTTGTAATATAACAAAGTTCCCTTTATTGATGATAAGTACTATTGTAGTTCACAATATTTCACTTTGTTCGTTTTAAATAATTTAACAAATGGTTTACTTGACTTAAATATAAACGAAAACTGTTTAGCTTGACATAATGCTAACACTGCAAACAGAAGGGGTTGGGTTTTTCACAAGTCACAAAGTCTTTATTTTTTAGAATAAAAAAACTTAAATTTGTTAATAAAATGTACAAAATGCTCTGGAATTATTTGAAATTGGTATGTATTTGTATTAAAAAAAATTTAAGCTAATTTTAATGAATTTTTATTTTATTGTATTTCTCCTTTTAGCTTTTTCTTACCTGGAAATGTCTAGACACCAGTAGCATTATTACTTCTGCTACATTCCTATGGTTGGTTTTTGTGATATGTGTTTTGGTGTAAGTTAAGTATTATTTATATTTATTTAAGTTTTCATACAAAAAGTATAAATATTTTCATATTATTAAAAAAATTAAATAAAGGGCTTCTATATCGAAAGGGATTAAAAAATATATTACATATAAAAATGGATAAAATGAACAAAATAAAACTGTTCTATTTAATAAAATATAACAAAGGAATTTCACATAAAACCCATATATGCAAAGTTTACAAATTTTTTGAAATATAAATGTTAGTAGTTTTATTTGACAACTTTTTTACTAAGTTGTTTGTATAACTTGTCGAAAATCTTTTTAAATTGTATTCTAAGCTTTTTGTTGATTTTACACTTTTTATTTTTTGCGTGTATAAAGCCCAGTATTTTATTTGAATTTTGCGGAAATTTTGTCAAACTCCATACGATAAGATATTTTTAACATTGTGGAATTGTTGCGAAATTAAGGTGGAATTATCTTTGCACTTTAGACTATTTGAAAATGTAGCGAAAAGTGACATTTGGCTTTGTTATGATTGTGGCTTTACAATGACTGTGAAAAAATCGTGATTTTAAGGCCCAGTTTATAAGATGTATTTAGAATATTGCTATTACAATGTGGGTAATTTTGTTTTATTTCAATAAATTACAAAACTCTAATCGGAAAAATGTAGTTAAGACAAATTATTGTTAAAAAACTAAACCAAGTTTAACTGGCATCCAAACTACTCGGTCTATATGGTTTTATAATCAAACATAGTACGCAACTGTGAACAAAATACTGTTTTTAAGAAAGCAAAAACAAGAAAAAATGATTAGAAAAAACTAGAAAAAGTTAAAATTTTTCTTTGTTCGTGAATTTTGACTTTTAGTTTGAGCAAAATAAATAAGAATTAAAGCAAATTTAAATATACAATAAAATTCGAAAAGTATAGAGTAGTAACGAGTACTCAATTCAAAAGTATCGGGTAGTCAAAAGTAATAGGTTTCCACAACACTATGCGAAATTATAGAAGTATACCGGTTGACAGTTGTAGTTGTAACATGGTTGTAAAAAAAAGTAGTTTTTGTATAATAGACAGAGCTTTAAAGAAATAAATTATTGTCCGTTGTAGCGAAATTAATCTATTTATTAAACGCTTCTACACTCAGAAAAGGGTTTAATATTAAATTTACACTTCCAGGAAATCTGGTTTAATCCAGTTACAAATCGCCCTCGATTACATTACAAAATTAGGTTCCAGGTGCAATAAACCATTTCTTTTTTGTAAAAATATTGCATTATAGAGTGGACGAAATAATTTATAAGTTCACCTATAAAATTGTTTTTTTTTTCATCAAAAATATTGAAAATATTTTAAACAATTATTCTTGTCGATACCAAACCCCTATTGATCCATTTGCTTAAAATTTTGATGCAATTAGGGTGCACTACAGTGTTATTAACATCGGTATTTTAGCAAAAGATTTTAATATTTCTGACTGACTGCATAGTTGGTGAGTTTGGCAAATTTATGGGTTGCATTCGAAACATTTTTTTAGCATTCGTTTCTTGAAAAAATATGCACTTTTTTTAAGCAAAGTGACAAATCACCGACATTGGAAAAAAATCCAAGAAATATTTTAAATTTCAAGACAAAAATGCGTTTGAGTGTAGAACCATTTGAGAATCATTGGCTCATTTTAATTTATGTTTAAATTAAATTAATTATCTTTGGACAATAATGTTTTGTTAAATTTAGGACCAGTAAATAGTCCAAGAGTGGTCCAAATGCGTGTATTAAATTTTACTTGGATAAGATGATTATTTTTTTAAGAAAGAAGAATTATGCAATTTGCTCTATCCAAGTAGCTTTATTTTAAAGTCCAAATCAAAAAAGAATTATTTTCTATTTATTACAAAAGTCATTTCTTGTTCACTTATCGCAAATAGAATTGTCAGGTTTGTTTAAGCAAAGGCCTTAATTGCTATGAAAAAAAAAATTCAAAATTTCTCCGTAAGAAAAAATTCATTTTTTTTTCTCTAAAGCATTGTCCTCTGATCCAAGTAAGAAAAAATAATTACCCTGAGCACAAATTGTTTTGCATTATTTCTTCATAATTCATAAAATTTATTTGTTTTTGTATTAAAAAAACATCGTTTTACAATACATATTTTTTTTTGGAAATAGACGCTACAAAAAAAAAATGCACTTAAAATTAATGGAATGAAATTGTAAAATAAGCGACTGTTAGGGTAGCTTGCAAATGCCTCCAAGACATTTGATTCGTCTATCGATACGTACTGGAAAACACTTCTTCAAGAATTTTCACAAAATACTTGATTTCTTCGTTATTTTTTATTTTATCTTTATATTGATGCTTGTGAATTTCAGTATATATTTTCTTTAAACATGGGAATAAAAACTATTCTCATTAATCTCTTATTTTTCTTTTTACGTTTAATATTATATTTCACCTAAAATCTTATAATGTTATTTTTAATCTTTTATATATTTGTATTATGTTTTTATGTTTATTTTGTTAACTAAAGGGTGATTTTTTTAACAACTTTCTTTTTGGCAACACTGTTTTTGGCTGCTCAGCTGTTTTCGTGTAACATGCCACTGTTAAACATGTTCAGTTCGCTCTATAATTTAACCATGAATCGACTTGTAAACGAACAACGCTTGCAGATTATTGAATTTTATTATCGAGTTCATGCTCGGTTAAGAAAGTGCATCGTGCAATTCTTTCAATTGATGGTCAGTTTGGGCGACCTTCTGAGGCGGCAATTCGGAATCTTGTGTCTAAATTTGGCATTTACATTATTGGACATTAAACAACAAACACGCATACGTAGAGTGCGGACAGAGGAAAATATCGCAGCTGTATCTGCCAGTGTTGTTGATGACCGTGAATTATCGATTCGGAGCCGTTCGCAGCAATTGGGCCTCTGTTACTCCACTACGTGGCAAATTTTACGGAAGGATTTGGGTGTCAAATTTTTAAAATACAGCTGGTGCAAGAATTGAAATCACACGACCTATCACAACGGCTAACTTTTGGTGAATGGGCGCTGGCAAAGTTGGATGAAGATCCACTTCTATATCGGAAAATTGTGTTCAGCGACGAAGCTCATTTATGGTTGAATGGATACGTGAACAAGCAAAATTGCCGTATTTGGAGTGAACAGCAGCAGAACAGAAGCATTGCAAAAACTGTCAATGCATCCCGAAAATTGCACTGTTTGGTGTGGATTATGGGCCGGTGGCATCATTAGACCGTACTTGTTCGAAGACGACGAAGTCAGGAACGTTACTGTGAATGGCGACCGCTATGCTGATATGTTGGAGAGAGTATGCCAAAATTGGACCCAGCGTATGAACCATTTGAGGCGTAGCCGCGGTCAAGATTTACATGAAATCATCTTTAAACATTGAATTTTATAGATCGTTCTATCGACTTAAATAAAGATTTCATACATTTCTCTAAATTGTATGTGATTTTTTTAATCAAATCCGAAAGCTCATAAAAATCACCCTTTAGTAGTAGAAATTTGCAGCCGATTATTGCCATTAGGCTAGGTCATTGTTATTAATATTCACGATGGTCATTTGTAATTTCTCAGCCTGGAGCAATATTGCATCGTGTACAAATGGCCATCGTGATCGAGGAAAAGGTAAACAAAATTTTAAATATTTTGCCGAAAAACTGAGTTAAACATCACTGAACCTCTATATATTTCGCTGATAAACAATGAATAATTTTTAAAAATTATTAAAAATGCAGCAAAAAAAACGGCAACAAATGAATCGAAAGGGATTTTGTATCTACTGATATAATTGTTACACCAAAAAAATTTCTCAGTCACTGGTAATAAATCTCTGGTAAAATAGCCCTGAGCTTCAGTTAAATGATTTAGTTGAATTCAACTAATTTTATTTTCAAAAATTTCTTAAACGGATCTTTCGGTTAAACTAAAATTAAATTTAAGATTAGAATTGTGCCTAAAAAAAACTATACAATTCGAATTTAAATGTATGTAAAGCCACATTCACACTATTTAATTAAATTGCATTAGAAATAAAGACTTCAAAAACTCCAATTCTATTATGCGTTTATGTTAGATATTGTCATATCTAATAAATATTGCCACATTGATTTGTGTATGTTAAACTAAATTCTAAGCGATATAACTTTTTTATTAGAAAAAATATACTTGTAGCTTATTTTATTTTCCAAAATTTGTTGTATATATACACGCAGAAAAAAACTGAGGGAATATTATCGCAGTGCTTAGTAATTATAAAGCTACATAGTTTCCAAGTTAGTTTTGCAAAGTTCTAGTAAAATATTTACAATTGGAACAAATTCAGTTTACCGACACCTCTCAGAATTTTTTGAAATTTTTTGACCTTGAACATTTGACCCACAGAGTCCAAAAAAATTTTTGTTTGCGTCGCTCACGCCCCTTTTCAGTGGGCGGGGCTCCAAAGTTTGAAATGAAATCCGAAATAACTTCAAAACTACTTATCTGATCTTAACAAAACTGGCGTCGTTGGAAAGGTCTTGAAAATATCTTTCCAATGGAGTATAAAATGTCCTAAAATATTAACCCTTTGCTGCCCAAATAAAACAATTTTTGTTATTTTATATATATTTTTTTTAAAACGTCCTTTTTTCAAAATTTGAGCCATATATCGACGTGACCATATTTCTCAGGCGGAAAGATCTCAAAAATATCTTTCCAATGGTGTATATAATGTCCTAAAATATTAACCATTTACTGCCCAAAAAAAGCATAATGATTTTTTTTACACACCCTTTTTCAAATTTTGAACCATATATCGACGTGACCATATATGGGTCTTTGCAAAATAGTTTTTCTGCGTAACCGGCCTTCGGCCGGGCTTAGGAGTTTTCTCCTCCCACCAGTCCTCCCACCGGCTTCGCTGAGGCTTCGCCCCGGGCCGCAGAAATTTTGGCATATTTACAAGTTTCCTTTTGTATACAAAATCTTAAACCATACCATACAACAAAATCTAATTTTCTAATTTCTAATTTCCGGTTTATACAAGTTTTGTATAAATAACACAAGCTTTTTTTTGTAATTTATTCAAGTGTGGGCTATGTTAAACTATGTTTGTAGAATAAAGTTTTTCTGCATAGCCGGCCTTCGGCCGGGCTTAGGGGTTTTCTCCTCCCACCAGTCCTCCCACCTACAAAATCTTAAACCATACCATACAACAAAATCTAATTTTCAAAATCTTGCAAAAATCATAGTTTTGCCTATTAATGGTCAACTTTAACCCTTAATAACTACTTCATTTCAAGACCTATGGGGTCATGTTGCACCTTTTATGAAAGCTTATAAAACAGACTTTCCCTTTTTATACACTTTTTATGTACTTATATAGGCGTTATTTAACAAAAAGAGCGTTAAAAAAAAAATCATAAAAAAAAAACAAAAATGCTTTATTTGGGCAGCAAGGGGTTAATATTTTGGGACATTATATACCTCATTGGAAAGATATTTTCGAGACCTTTCCAACGACGCCAATTTTGTTAAGATCGGACAAGTAGTTTTGAAGTTATTTGCAATTTCATTTCAAACTTTGGAGCCCCGCCCACTGAAAAGGGGGCGTGAGCGACGCAAAATTTTTTTTTATTTCGACTCAGCGTGGTCTCTTCTATTAAAGGACAAAATTTAATTTATTTTGGTGAGGTGTCGGTAAACCGAATTTATGCCTTACAATTTTTTGTAAAACAAGCCTAGTAAAAAATTTCTAAAAAAAATGAAAAAAATTTTACAAGAAATTTGTAAATCTAACTTGAAACTTATGTAGTTGTATAATTAGTAAACACTTCGATAATATTCCTCCAGTTTTTTTCTGCGTGTAGATACATTTTCAAATAGTATGTTTTTAGCCGAAAATTAACAACTTTGTGTTAATTTAAAACAAATCTTGGCAACCCTATTATCTGTTTCTTCAGTTGTTTTTCGTTTGTGTTCGAGAATTTTTGTTTTCCATTTTGTTGTTAAAAAAAAGTATTTTCACAGTGCTTAATTTGTGTTAATTTAAGAAAAACTTGACAAAATTAAAATATTTTAATTTAAGATAAATAATTAGTAAACCTATAATATATTTCTGATAAAAAAGTGTTATAACTATAAGAAATAAGTTGAAAAAACCCAACTTCCTGTGACACGAAAATCTAAAAAGAAACGAGACGTAAAAAGTTTTTTTGGGTGGAGATTAAAAAAAAAATTTAGAAAAGAAAAATATTTATTTTCATATAAGAAAAAAAAAAACAAGCCTCCATTTGTTGTTTAAAAACCCTAAATAGCCGACAAAATTGATTTGAAATTGTGGAAACATACAAAAATTGATATGAACAAAGAAATTTACTATGAGGGTTGGTTGATCAAATCACCGCCCACGAAGCGTATATGGCGTGCAGTAAGTATCAAATTAATTTCTTTTTTTTTTTTTGTTTTCCTTTTATGTTTTATACATATATTTTAACAAAGCAAAATCCATAATGGAATAAAATAACTGTAAACAATAAAGTTATAAACAGAACAACAAAGAATAATTTCATTAAAAATGCATTGACTAGTGGAGTTCAGATAAGCAGGCCGAATTAAAAATTTCGGCGGCGGCGGAAGATCTAATATTTTCAGCGGCTGACTGGTGGTCTTGCGCTGAAATTAAAAAAAAATCGCCAAAATTACAAAAAATGGCAAACGGGCATAGCTAAAAAAACAAAATTAAGGTTTTGTTTTTTTAGTTATAGGAATCTAATTTAATGGATATTTATTTGACTTTGGCATGCGTTGTCGGAACGAAACAATATGTGTGTCACTAGAAAGATTTTTTAGAGACCTTTAATTTGGTATAAAAAAATTTTAAAAATATTAACCCATTGCAGCCCAATTCATGCTTTTCCGTTTTTGAACTGGCACTTTTTTGATAAAATGCAGTTATTTTAAAATTTTTAAATATAAGGTAGGTATAATATGACTCAATTGTAGCCAAGACTTTGAGCTTTAATTTAAAGTATCAATAGTTTACAAAATAGCGCAAATTAAGGTTTATATTTTTTATTTTTTAACTAAAGTAATTTTTTAATGTTGCTAATTTGCTTGAAAAAAAGGTTAAACTTTACTTTGTCGGGCGGAGCTCAAAAAATTATGAAAAAAATACTATTCGATCAGAAATTAAAAAAAAAAATAAAAAATTATTAGGCGTTTTTGGGGCCGGGCCCCTGGGACCCGCTAGTAGCAAAAAACAGGAACATGTACAAACATATAAGTGTGGGTACTCAAATGAAAGAAAATCTCCTCACGGTTTCAAAAATGTATTTTTTTTCAAGATCCGACAAACGTGGCCCAAACCAGAGCCATTTTAGTAAAATTTAGACCCTTTAGGCATGGCCCAAAAATAGTAAACATTTTCCGTATATAAAAACGGTGCTCAAATGAAGGAAAATGCCAAAAATACAGTAAAAAAATACAAAATTATGAGGCTTTTTTGGGGCCGGGGCCCCTGGGAACCGCTAGGAGCAAAAACCAGGGCATGTATTTTGAAGTTTCTTTTGTGTCGCACGCAGAAAAAACTTTATTCCGCGAAGCCACCTGCCGCGTTCTACGGAGGAAAAAAACCCCTAAGCCCGGCCGTAGGCCGGTCACGCAGAAAAACTTTGCCATTTTGGCCATTATATATTTTTTATTTTTTTTTTCTGATTTAATTGCACTTTTTATTGTTTTTTTTTTTTTGGGGCCCAAAATTTCACTTTTTTACCCCCTGATATTATAAAAAAGTAGTCCTAGCGAAAATACTACTTGCGAGATCTTCATAAAAAGTGGATACTTGGAATCGTGAGAAATTTTCCTTTCATTTAAGTACCAATAATTGCCATTTTGGGCGTCTTTCGGTTTTTGGGCCCTAGCGCCCTAACGGGGCCCCAAAAACGCCTAATAATTTTTTATTTTTTTTTTATTTCTGATTTAACGCTATTTTTTTTTTTTGAGCTCCGCCCGACAAAGTAAAGTTTTGCCGAAAAAAATTGCCTCTTTTAAGTGAGCTCGTGTAAAAGTTAAACATAAAGAAGTTAGTGGCTTTGTTGAGCAAAATTTTTCTGCGTAGCCGGCCTTTTCTACTACAGTATGTCCGAATCCCGTCAAGTTAGTGGCTTTGCTGGACAAAGGTTTTCGCGTAACCTGCCTTCGGCGGGACTTCGGACGGCTTTATGGGTTCCACTCCAGTATGTCCTAAGACCAGCTCCCCTGAGGAAAGTTTTTCTTTGAAAAAGTCATCTATAAATAAGTTAGGGGCTTTGCTGTGCAAAGTTTTTCTGCGTAGCCGGTTTACGACCGGTCTTAGATGTTTTCTACTCCAGTATGTACAAAGCCCGGCTTTACTTGCAAATTACATATTGCCAGCTTTAGGAAAGCGTTGTAAATCATTGCTTTGTCATTGTTATATTTTTTTACGGTTGCCAGTGTTTTAATTTAAATTTTTGCAAATGGTAAATAAATTGCTTTGCCAGTCCTTGATTTTTCTGACCATCGGTAATTTCTGGCTGGGTAGTTTAACGGTTATAAAATAACAAATAATCGCCTTACACATTTATGAATACAAAAAAGTTTTTGCGAGAGACGCATAAATAACTATGTTATAATTTTTTCGTGAGGTGTAGTGTTTTTTACTGATTCATTAATGAAGAGTTTTAAGGATGTAGATTATTTTAAAACTTAGATTAACGACGATTTTAAATGGAATACTGCTTCTGAAATGTGGTTTATTTTATGATAAAGACCAATATTCTAAACAAGATGAAGTGCAGAGAACGAAGTCGATATTATATATCGACTGGCGGCGGCTAAACAAGAAAACAATCGTCGGCGGCTAAAAGTCGACTAAAGCCGAACCATTTCTGGCGGCTGCGGCTGAACTAAAAGAATACCGGCGGCGATTAAAAGTCATTTAAAGTCCATGACTTTTCTAAGAAAAATGCACTTTTTTGTAATTTAATTAATTTGTTTTATTTGTATCATAAAAAAATATTTTTTTATATTTCTTTGTGGCATTTTCAAATTTGTTGTATTCACTTTTTCTAGTAACACAAAACAGATTGAAGGTGGTAAAAAAATTTTAAATTTTCAAAAAAAAGTTTTTTTTAATAAAATTTAGATAAATTAGTCAGCTTAGCTGTTTTAATGTTAATGTACAATTTATAACAACATATTGTACTGTATTTAAAATAACTTTGTTTAAAAATCATAGAAACCAATTTGTAAATTGTTTTGTCAAATGAAAAAATATTGAAAATATTTTTTCACTACCAATTTAAAATTCAATACAATTATACGTTTTATAAAAACCACTGCGTGTTTTATTCTTTGGTCACCTTCTAACAGGTTATGGGCCTGCGTTTACGTGGTTTATATCGTGATTATTAATTCGTATTGTTTAAATCAATTTCCGTGGTTAAAATTGTAAAATTTAGTTCGGTCGTTAATTATGAGTGGTACAAATGTGCAGTTTCCCAAACTCTCAAACAATAATTATCATATTTGGAAATTTAATATGGAACTGTTATTGTTGGAAAGAGAACTTTGGGATATCATCATTGAGGAAACGCCGGAAGCTCCTGACGGAAAATGGTTGGTACGTGATGGAAAAGCAAGAGCTACTATTGGTTTAGCTGTGGAAGAACCTCAAAAGGTACACATCAAGAAATTGAAGACAGCTAAAGATTATTGGAACGCTTTAAAGAAGCATCATGAAAAATCGAATCTTACAAATAAAGTAAGTCTTCTTCGTCAATTTTCTACAAAAAGAATGCATGGCGGTCAATCGATGGATGAACACATCACTGAATTTTTGAATATCGTGGATCGTTTAAATGATTTAGGTGAGGAAATTGAAGAACACAAAACTGTGGCATTTTTGCTTGGAAGCCTGCCAGAGGAATACAATTCGTTGGTATCGTCATTGGAAATGCGATCTGAAACAGATCTTACAATGGATCTTGTAAAAGAAAAGCTGCTTCAAGAATTTAAACGAAAATCTGGTGGAGAAAATGAAACTGATGTGGCATTCAAGATCCAAAAGAAGGAATTTAATCCCAAATGTTTTTCTTGCGGTAAGCAAGGTCACATGAAGAAAAATTGTCCAAACAAGAAATTTAATGGTAATCGTGCAAATATAATAAAAGATGATGGAAATAAAAATGTTTGTTTTGGTGTTACAACAAAGAAGATCAACAAAGATTGGTATATTGATTCTGCTGCAACATGCCATATGTGCTGTGAAGATAAATATTTCACTAAATTAAATAAGCAATATAAAGATGTTATTTATATGGATGATGGTACTGAATTGAAAGTACATGGAACAGGTGAGTGTCTATTGGTCTGCCAGAACAAAGAGATCCTTGTGCGTAATGTTTTATATATTCCGGACTTGGATGGAAGCTTGCTATCCGTTAGAAGATTGGACACTGAAGGTTTTGGAGTGACTTTTAAATCAGGTATCTGCAGAATTACTTTGAATGGACAAGTACATGCTACTGGTGATCTTAAAAATAATTTATATGTCCTGAACCAAGGCAACAAGGTAAATAAAATTTCTGAAGGTAAAGCAGAATGTGTTCATGTATGGCATCGTCGCTTGGGGCATAGAAATATTCAAGCAATAAAAGCAGGTGTTAATGGAGGTTTGATGTCTGGTGTCAGTATTAAGAATTGTTCCTGTTCAAATAAATGTGAAATATGTTTCAAATCAAAGCTTACAAGAAAACCATTTCCAAAAGTTTCGGAGTCTAGATCGGATGCTATTTTAGAATTGGTACATGCTGATTTGTGTGGCCCGATGCAGAATACAACTCCGGGTGGTAATCGTTATTTTTTAACAATGATTGATGATTTTAGTCGTTATTGTTATGTTTATTTTATTAAAACAAAAGATATGGCTTTTGATAAAATAAAAGAATATATTGAACTTTCAGAAAATCAAGGAAAGTCCGAGCCATGTCTTTATGTAAAAGGGCACAATGATTCAGTTGTCTATGTTTTAATCCATGTAGATGATATTATTATAGCAAGTACGGATGATGCTATAATAAAAGATGTTATACAAATTTTGAAAAACTGTTTTGAAATAACCGAATTAGGTGATTTAAAATTATACTTGGGTATTGAAATTAGTCGCAATGAAAATGGAATATTCTACTTATCACAAGAAAATTACATTAATAAAATTTTAAACGATTTTGGTCTCCATGATGCGAAATCTTCTTCAATTCCGATGGATCCTGGGTATTTAAAAGAAAGTACCGATGAACATTTATTAGATGACAACAATTTATACAGAAAGGCAATTGGATCCTTATTATATCTTTCTAACAACACACGTCCTGATATATCAGTTGCAGTATCAATTTTGTCTCGTAAAGTTAGCAACCCGAATCAAAGAGACTGGGCAGAAGTCAAAAGAGTTATAAAATATCTTAAAGGTAGTAAAGATTTAAAATTGTGTGTCGGTTCTAAGACAACATTAGAACTTAAAGGCTACGCGGATGCTGACTGGGCAGGAGATACAAATGGTCGTAAGTCTACAAGTGGATTTATATTTAAACTTGGTGACGCCACTATTAGTTATGCCAGCCGAAAACAAACAAATGTCACATTATCATCAACCGAAGCAGAACTAGTTGCTTTAGCAGAAACTTCTCAAGAAATGCTATTTATTTTGCAACTTATGAACGAGTTTAACATCAAGGTGTCTAATCCTATAATTTATGAGGATAATCAAAGCTGCCTCAAGATCATTGAAGAAGAAAAGATTAATCCAAGAAGCAAACATATTGATGTGAAATACTATTTTGTTCGAGATTTATTAAAATCAAAACGAATTTGTTATGAATATTGTCCAACTGATAATATGTTAGCTGATTTGTTCACTAAACCTTTACAGAAAATTAAAATTTGTAAATTTAGAAAATTAGTTGGATTATATAATTAATTTTGTTAATCGTTTGTGTTTATTTAATTGTTTTCTATTTATACAAAACATTGTGCAATATTTGTTATATTGAGAAGGGGTGTTAATGTACAATTTATAACAACATATTGTACTGTATTTAAAATAACTTTGTTTAAAAATCATAGAAACCAATTTGTAAATTGTTTTGTCAAATGAAAAAATATTGAAAATATTTTTTCACTACCAATTTAAAATTCAATACAATTATACGTTTTATAAAAACCACTGCGTGTTTTATTCTTTGGTCACCTTCTAACATTTAATCGGCTGGTATTTTTAGCCAAAATTATCCGCACAACTCGGCGGCTGCTTGAGTGCCTTAAAAAGAGTCGGCGGCGGCCTAGCCGCGACTGTGAGCCGATCGGCTTTATTCTCTGATGAAGTGGCGCCGACAATTTTTTGTAAATAAACTTAAAAATGGCAGAAAAAATTCGTTACCGGTTTAACTAAACCATGTTAAAATGAAATCGCAAAAAACTCGGTCTAAATATTTTAAAAGAGACAATGCAGTTTTTCTTTATCCACTTTGTCTAGAAATTAATTATTTTGTAAATTATGAATATTTTATATTCAAATATTTGAAATAACAATCATTGCTAATATATCGAAACAAAAAACTATTTGCATTTATAGTAATTAAATGTGCTAAAGTCCCAAAACTTATTTAACATATTGTGAAAAGCAATCTGATGTAGGCGTGTCCCTATCCGGATTTCATTCCTGCCTAAGGAAATCTTCAGGGGACTTTGTTATTAGAATTTCTAGAGATATTTGTTATGTTAAATCACAAACTCAATGAGAATTTCTTGTCCTCGTCTAGGAGCGAGATTCAAAATATAAAATATCAAAGAAAAAACAAAAACAACAACAAAAAATTGTCACAATTGGCTTTGTCATCTTCCAAATACTACTCTGTTTTTTTGACAGACCTAGCAATGTAGTGACGTTTATTTAAGTAAATCAACAATAGAAAATCATATGTTTTCTATTAGTGTCAGTTACATTTAAATTTGCACAAGCACCTGCATATTTGTTATTTAAATTTATTTTCATCGGGATAAACATTAATTGCATTTATAGTAATTAAATGTGCTAAAGTCCCAAAACTTATTTAACAAATTGTGAAAAGCAATCTGATGTAGGCGTGTCCCTATCCGGATTTCATTCCTGCCTAAGGAAATCTTCAGGGGACTTTGTTATTAGAATTTCTAGAGATATTTGTTATGTTAAATCACAAACTCAATGAGAATTTCTTGTCCTCGTCTAGGAGCGAGATTCAAAATATAAAATATCAAAGAAAAAACAAAAACAACAACAAAAAATTGTCACAATTGGCTTTGTCATCTTCCAAATACTACTCTGTTTTTTTGACAGACCTAGCAATGTAGTGACGTTTATTTAAGTAAATCAACAATAGAAAATCATATGTTTTCTATTAGTGTCAGTTACATTTAAATTTGCACAAGCACCTGCATATTTGTTATTTAAATTTATTTTCATCGGGATAAACATTAATTGCATTTATAGTAATTAAATGTGCTAAAGTCCCAAAACTTATTTAACAAATTGTGAAAAGCAATCTGATGTAGGCGTGTCCCTATCCGGATTTCATTCCTGCCTAAGGAAATCTTCAGGGGACTTTGTTATTAGAATTTCTAGAGATATTTGTTATGTTAAATCACAAACTCAATGAGAATTTCTTGTCCTCGTCTAGGAGCGAGATTCAAAATATAAAATATCAAAGAAAAAACAAAAACAACAACAAAAAATTGTCACAATTGGCTTTGTCATCTTCCAAATACTACTCTGTTTTTTTGACAGACCTAGCAATGTAGTGACGTTTATTTAAGTAAATCAACAATAGAAAATCATATGTTTTCTATTAGTGTCAGTTACATTTAAATTTGCACAAGCACCTGCATATTTGTTATTTAAATTTATTTTCATCGGGATAAACATTAATTGCATTTATAGTAATTAAATGTGCTAAAGTCCCAAAACTTATTTAACAAATTGTGAAAAGCAATCTGATGTAGGCGTGTCCCTATCCGGATTTCATTCCTGCCTAAGGAAATCTTCAGGGGACTTTGTTATTAGAATTTCTAGAGATATTTGTTATGTTAAATCACAAACTCAATGAGAATTTCTTGTCCTCGTCTAGGAGCGAGATTCAAAATATAAAATATCAAAGAAAAAACAAAAACAACAACAAAAAATTGTCACAATTGGCTTTGTCATCTTCCAAATACTACTCTGTTTTTTTGACAGACCTAGCAATGTAGTGACGTTTATTTAAGTAAATCAACAATAGAAAATCATATGTTTTCTATTAGTGTCAGTTACATTTAAATTTGCACAAGCACCTGCATATTTGTTATTTAAATTTATTTTCATCGGGATAAACATTAATTGCATTTATAGTAATTAAATGTGCTAAAGTCCCAAAACTTTTTTAACAAATTGTGAAAAGCAATCTGATGTAGGCGTGTCCCTATCCGGATTTCATTCCTGCCTAAGGAAATCTTCAGGGGACTTTGTTATTAGAATTTCTAGAGATATTTGTTATGTTAAATCACAAACTCAATGAGAATTTCTTGTCCTCGTCTAGGAGCGAGATTCAAAATATAAAATATCAAAGAAAAAACAAAAACAACAACAAAAAATTGTCACAATTGGCTTTTTTTTTATTTATTTATGAATGAATTGTTGTTTGCAGTTAATGAGTCAGTTAATTTTTTTTTTTAAATACAATAAAATCATTTCCACACGTTTTTATAAGTTATTTTTTTATATCTATCTAAACAATGTTTATTAACACTTTCGATGAAAATTTAGCCATTCATTGAAACTTTTCATTATGGTAATATCAGAGTTATCATAAAATTAAATAAAAATATAATTTTTTTATTATAATTTAATTTATTAAAAGTTTCATACGGTCATAAAAGAATCTTCATAAAAAAACCTAGTTTCGAAAAAAAAATGAAACTTTTCATTTTGATACTAATTTTTTGTTGACAAATTTCATTGTTTTTGACCGCTCTTGGTCATCGGTCTGAAAATGGGACTTTGGTCGGATACAACAGTTTATCTTTGCCTTTGATTGAATGTAATAAATCCGTCATTGCACTATGGGAAATTTTTGGGGATTTTCTGGCCAAAACTCTTAAGTGATGAGACATCGACACAAAATTTGGCAAAGTTATTTGGCCTGATGTTTTTAGGCTCTGCATACAAAATTGACATGATCGGACTTGATTACGACTTCTTTTAACGAATTTTAAAAGAGGAGGGGGGTCATCTTAATAGATGACCCGATTTCTAAGGTTGCGGACAGAGTGTTACCGGAGTGGATCTTTGATAGATATTTTGATGTGTTGTTGTTTGACAGAGACATGTGGACCAATCAATCCTGGGAACCGGAAGATGGTTCTCAGTTGTGGTTCACTGATGGCTCCAAGCAGTCGAATGGGAACACGGATGCGGGGCGTCTTTGGACCAGGTTTCCAGCGTGCTTTACCTATGGGAAAATATCCGCCAAGTTTTCAGGCGGAGATTTGGGCCATCTGTGTCTGTGTCTACATTCTTTCTGACAGTCAGGCTGCACTGAGGGCCTTAATGGCTTATAAGGTGTCGTCTGGGTTGGTCATGGAATGCATTCAGACTCTCAATAGGCTCGGTAGGGGCAACTCTCTAACCTTGGGGTGGATTCCTGGTCATGAGGGGCATGAGGGCAACGAGAGGCAGATTGTCTTGCCAACCGCGGGGCCCAAAGGCCCTTTATTGGTCCTGAACCATTTTGTGGAATACCTGCGGGGTATGTTAGGGAGAGGCTCAGGGCATGGAGAGAGTCTGAATTCTCTGGTTATTGGGAAAACTCTCCTGGTCAGCTCCAGGCTAAGAGATTGATCTCTTTTCCAGTAGGTGGTCGAGGCGACTCTTGTCGCTTGAAAGGGGGAGTTTGAGGACCCTGGCGTCGTACTTAACTGGACACTGTAATCTCAGATACCATCTGCACAGGAAGGGTCAATCGGTCACGAATATGTGTAGGTTTTGTGAGATGGTTTCTGAGCCCTCGGGAACATGTTCCCTGCGAATGTCCCAGGCTTTGTGATAAGAGACTTAGGTTTCTAGGTGATCGCTTCATTTTGCCTTCCGACATCGCGAACATTTTGCCTAATAGGATAATTGGCTTTATAGGTAGCTTGAATCTGTAGGTAACTTTAGGCAGCACAAAAGACCTACATTGGTCGCGGTGCATAGTGCCTTCTGATCTGATCTAATCTAGTCTAATCAAAATCGAAAATTTTTAAGGTACAGAGTGGTTTTTATGAGCTATTTCGGGTGGATAGATACGCTCAGATTGTATTGATATGTTCACAAAAGTTGTTCAGCTTTACCGTCTCGACAAATAATGTTTTCCAAATTATGTTTGCCAAATAATGTTAGTGAGAAATTAGGAAGTTATGCTAAAAAAAGTGAAAAAAAAAATTTTCTGTGTTTTTTCAAAAAATGTCTAAGAAAATTTTATTTCAAAATCTTTGGAGGCCTATAAAAAAATTGGTCACCAAAATCGCCAAACCGAGTATAGGGTTTTACTACCATTTGGTTGTAGAATCGAACCTAGACTGCCAAGTCATTGTATTTTTCAAAAAGTCTTTATTTGTTGCATATTGTTATTAGACAATTTCAATGTATCTCCAATGCATAAAAACGAATTAACTGGATATCGTTTGGAAATTTGACTTTGCATTTTAAATGGGATGTGGGAAATACAAATTTTTATTGTAATTAAAAGAAAAAATATCGAGGGCCTCTATTCAATATCCTCTATCTTAAATTTTTACGAAATGCGTTTTTGATGGCAAAATATTCAGTAAAATATGCCTCATCTGTGGTATCAATTTCAAAGTAGAAGCATATTTGTTTGTAATTTTATTTGCATTTTGTTATTTCTTAATCTTAAACAATTAATTTTTGTGAATGAAAAATAATATAGTTATTAAGCAGAAGTTCTGAGAAGAATGACATACACAAATGGAGCTAATATAATTACCAAACGATTATGTTAGGAGCTACTCAAGAAGCCAGATAAACTGGTAAAATCAATAATAGGTTCGTAAAAAACACATTCGACGCAGTGTATTTCAAATATGATTTATCCGGTTTTCATCCATTAGACCAGGTAGTGTAAAGAACGATCCTGTGGTATCTCATTTAAGATCACTCTTATATATTCCAGATCTCAGCGTACATTTTGATATTAATGACATTAATCTACGTCTTCGTTTTAAACCATATAAAGGTCACAATGAACCAAAACCCTTATATTCTGGTCCACTCCCAATACAATTTAAGAATGTAATTCGGCCTTAATACCATTTTTTCTACCATAAGACAAACTCCAAAAAAGCTTAAAAGAAATTAAAGAACAAAGTTATTTTTTTTTTAGCATTTTCAAGTTATTTTGTTTTAAAATGCTATTATTACTATTATTTTTACACCTGATGTTGTATTTTAGCTGCACGCAGAAAAATAAAGTGCCAACCGAATTGAAAAGTGTATATTAATGGTATCAACTTATAAATTCAGTTAGTACAACGAAATTTACATTCGACTTCTGAAAATTTTGAGTGTTACAACTAAAATTCTGTTAAATTAACCGAACTTTGTTGTGAAAACTAATATATAGTTTGTGCCAACTGTCTGAAATTCGTAATAACCGAATTTGAATCGAACTAACCGAATTTCAGTTGGCAAATAGCTAAATTTTTTTCTATGTGTGTTAACTTCAAAAAACAAAATTTTAAATATTGATGGAAGTCATAAATTAATTCATTATATTGTTTTTTTTATTACTTTACAAAACCCTCTATCTAACATAAAATTTTTATAAATTTTTTTATTTTATTTCATAATATTATTTTTATTAAAAATTCGTATTTTAAAGCTTATTTTTAATACAGTTGGAATAACTTTCGTAAAATTCATATCAATTGCTAAAAAAAAAAAAGAGTCTTAAAACAGGAAACTCAAATTTGTTATAATGGCTTGAATTTGCGAACTCAGAATTTTTGGAATTTTTCGGTATTGAAGAAAAATTTCTCTAAAGCGAAATTTTAAAAATAATAAGCACAAAAAACGACATTGTCCACTTTTTCTTTTTTGATTTTAGTAAAACTTGGTATAAACATTTTTCTACTTAATATGGATTTATTTATTTATTTATAATTCATCTATAATACTAAAGCCCACAAGGCCAAATAACAGTATTACATAGTAATAAAAAACTGAGTATTAATCTTAAAAATAAAAATTAAAATACACTTAATAGCCTAACATATTGGCTCCCCAGCCATAATATTTATAAAAAGTTTATTAATAAAGTTTAAAAATAAAGTATTAAAGCATTTGACCCTATCAGTGGTAACATTGCATACTTAACCACACAAAAAAAACATTATTATATAAATACTAAGTTTAATGCAATTTGAAAGACCATTTTCTGAAAAGTGTGTCAAAAGTTTTTAAAACCTCCCTACAACGAAAAATGTAAAAAAATAATTAAATATGCCCTAAAAACATGATTTTATTCTAAAAAAAAGTACAAAAATATGCTCTAAAAAATACATTTTTATCAAAAATGTGCCCTTAATATCAAAATATGCTAAAAAGAGCCCTTAATATCGAAATATGCAAAAATATGCTACAACAAATCACGGTAGAATTCGTAAATTGTTCTGAACAGGATAAATATCTTATCCATTTTTCAATAAGACTCACGGAAAAAACATGACAGCATAATTCTGGTTGTCCTGGTCATTAGAGTTCGTTTGGAAAATTTAACTTAGGGATATCGTAATTTTTTAGAAACTATTTGCAACAAGAAATTAATAAATTAGTGCATTATTAAAGTAACATTTTTTATATAATATTTAAAATTTGTTTATTTTTGACACACACAATACAATGTAAATGCAATCAGAAGAAAATGTGATAAAATTCTCCGATATATAGCAAACCATTTTGAATTTGTTAAGCTTTTAAATTCGATTTATTAGTTCTTGAAGTATTCACCGGCTCATCAGCTGAAAATAATGTTTTATAGTGTGTGTAAGGAAATAAAATTTACAATGTTTTCGACCGAATTAATATCTTCATAAATTTTTAGCGGGTAGAGCGCCAAGAGGCACGCAAAGGAGTGGGAATATTTATAAAAAAAATTCCACAATTCTTTTCCTAAAAACCTTTCAAAGCCGAATCTATTAATTTCTATACACAAATTAAGTTTTTTAAAATTTTTATAAATTTCTGTGTGATAATTAGAAAAAGTCCGCGGAATCAGAAATATTATATAAGGGAGAAAACATGTCAAACCATCATGAAAAAGTGCCTTTTTCGGAATCACCCTCTCCGATTTGAATGAAATTTTCCACAAATGTTGTATATTACTAGACTTGAAAAAACCCAAACTTATGGACCCCAACGACTTTCGGTTTCCGAGTTATGACGTCATGAATATTAGAAAAAAACTCAAAAATGTCACTAAAGTGTGTTTATAAAAATGTCTATAACTTTTAAACTGTAAAAGCTAAAATATTTTTGTTTACAGTTTTTTAAAGGTAAGAATATGCTCTTTAAAATGATATGCATATGCATTTTTTTCATGGAAATTTCCACCGAAATTTTTTCGGATCTAAAATTCAGAAGGCCAAATCGGGAAAAACTATATTTTTTAAAATTCTTAAAAAATATATGTTAATAAGTAAACCCTTGTTAACATATATTCAAAATTTCAGATTGGAGCCATGATTAGTTTTTGAGTTATGAGCTAAAACGTGGCCCTATGTACGATTTGCGCTTGTAAAAGATATGTATAATAAACACAAAAGGGTGCGCCATACATGGTAAACTTGCGAAATTATGCTCTAACTCCCCCTAAACACTTGGCTACTAAGTTTTACTGTATATATCTTAAGTTTTTCTGTACATATCTTAAAATTGTTGAAAATAATAAAAAATAAAATTCATATTTGTCTAGATTTCATTTTAATTAATTCATTTATTATATAATTTTATTGTTTAGATTTCAACCAAAACATTCAAAACATTCAAAAACTTAAAAATTTAGTTTGTATTTCATATTTGTAATACAAATTTATTAAATATATTTTTTTAAATTTATCACATTAAAAAAGTTTTAAAAACTTGAAAGGTTTGAGATTTAATATAAAATAATAATTTATACAACATCTAGGTATAAATGTTTTCAACTAAAAAATCAGTATCGTTTGAAAATATCTTTACTTTTAATTTGTTGGTTCCTTGTGTACCTGGAATGGTACGTAAACCATTAAAGCGATCTTTGAGAAATAGATCTTCTTTTTGATAATCGTCTTCAGAAAGATATTTAAAATTACAATTTTTTAAATTTGCTTCGCACCAATCAAATAAGAGTTTTGGCGTTGTAATTTGGTTTTCAAGTGGACGTTGTAAACTGGCTCTACGTGCTTCTCTTTTCACAGTTCCACCAAGGCCGTCACTAGGACCTTTTCCGTGGCTCGTAGCAAAAAAATGCCACTCTGCATCACACCCAAAATCTGCGTTATGATAACACAAGTTAACAAAGTTTTTTTTATTTTTAAATTGACCAGCGCATCCATCGGAAAAATATATTATTTTTTCCGGAACTCTTTGAAACTTGTTTAATATAAAAAAAATCATGTGTTTGTGAAATAAATGAACAGCTACAGTATTATGAACAAGACAGCTTGAAATAATTATAAAATTAGTATTTTTTCAATATTCCATCAATTTTATAGTATATGACAATCGGATATAATGTAGCTTGGGAATTGTTCCAGTGAAATCCTTGGACACAATCTTGGACAACAAAGGAAACGTTTTCCGAAAAGTCGCAAACAATAACATATTCGTTTTCTTTTAATGAATTTTTTCTAAAGTTTAGAAATGCGTTCTGCTCTTTGGAAATTAAGGAATGTGGCAGTAAATTTTTTAGTTTTTCGATAAATAAATCTAAAAAATCATCGGTAGGTTTAATCATTGTTTCCAAACTATCCCTGTCAGTACTAATCCATTGCTTGTATGTTATTTCGTCAATATCGTTTTCATCGAGTAACTGACGAAGAGTCTCTTTAAAATTATGAGTTCCGGGACATAAATTGCATTTACCAAGATAGCACTGCGGAGACTCTGTAGAGCAAACAATTTTTTTTAAAACAGTCTTTGTATGATTCTATCTTAAAATCTTCCATTGTATTTGTTATTTTTTTTAAATTAATGGAGTGAAGCATTAATTTAACATTCTGGTGTTTTGTACAAACGCATATATTATGACTACCGCTTGAGTTGACCAGCACAACATTTTTAGGGCGAAGCTCACAAAATTTCGATAGACCTATTTTTTGTTCCTCAAATCTTTCTTTAAACAAGTCATACATTTCTCTTAAATTTCCCAACAATAGTCTCTTTGTTTTATGTACTTTAACTCCATTTTCAACAACAGAAACAAAATCCTTCCCACCTGGCATACATCGACTAATGTCATGGCACTCATAAAACGATTTTACTTTTTCCATAATTTCGGATGAAAGGGCTTTTCCCAGTTTTGGATTCGGGGTACTTAAAATGCCTTTTTCATCCACAAGTTGTTTAACTTTGCGAGCCATGTAATTTGATATTTGGAATTCCTCCATCATTTTAAGAATAGACCAGCTTTTCGGCAAAATCGTTAGTAATTCCATTCTATCACTGTTTTTTGTAAGAGTTGCAAATTTTACTTTTAATTGCTCAATTATTTCCGAATCGGGACATTGGTGAGATGTTGATGGTGTCAATCCTGGAAAAAGCTTGTTTTTTATTGAACAACTTACAGTCTTAAACTTTTCGCTTCTGTACTTCTTATACATCATTTTTTTGGTTGATATTGGAGATTGTTCTAAATATGGTAACACATCGTTTAATTGGGAAACTGCAATTGCTGGTGTGTCAAATGGCTTATCTGCACTTAATGATTCATTTTGCTCCAATTCCTCAACTTCATTTTCATCTTCAGAAACCAGCTCTTCTAATGCTTTTTCTTTTTTAAGTCGAAAAAGTTTTATTCTGCAAAAATGGCATATTCTGCTTGATGATGATATGTTTCTGTTAACGCCAATCATCCATTTTTGGACTTCTCTTAGACCTACTTACTTATATTTGTGTCCCAATATCCCATCTTTTACAAGCGCAAATCGTATATAGGGCCACGTTTTAGCTCATAACTCAAAAACTAATCATGGCTCCAATCTGAAATTTTGAATATATTTTAACAAGGGTTTACTTATTAACATATATTTTTTTAAGAATTTTAAAAAATATAGTTTTTCCCGATTTGGCCTTCTGAATTTTAGATCCGAAAAAATTTCGGTGGAAATTTCCATGAAAAAAATGCATATGCATATCATTTTAAAGAGCATATTCTTACCTTTAAAAAACTGTAAACAAAAATATTTTAGCTTTTACAGTTTAAAAAGTTATAGACATTTTTATAAACACACTTTAGTGCCATTTTTGAGTTTTTTCTAATATTCATGACGTCATAACTCGGAAACCGAAAGTCGTTGGGGTCCATAAGTTTGGGTTTTTTCAAGTCTAGTAATATACAACATTTGTGGAAAATTTCATTCAAAACGGAGAGGGTGCAGCCGAATCGTATGATGGTTTGACATGTTTAATCCCATAATTAAAAAAAATTTTAAGATTTCGTTGTAGAAGAAAATGAGAAATTTGTCCAAGAAAAGTAGCCAAATTTGACACAAAAAATCGCTAGAAATAGCTAAATTTGTATTAAGATAGAAAAGTGAAAACAGTTGTAGAAAAACTTGAAAAATATGGGATTTATTGTGCTAATTGTAAGTTTTTGGGTTAAAATTAGTTAGTATTACTAAATAAAGCTAAGTAATCCTATTACAAATATTTAGTCCCAAAGTGCAAAAAGAGCAAATTAAAATTAATTTTTAGAATTTTAAAGAAAAATTTTATACAAGTTTATTATAATTTTTATTAAAAATAAAAATTATGTTTTTTTCGACCTTTAATTGTGCAATGAAAATGAAAATAATTCAAGTTCGAGGCCATACTCTATATTTCTTCATTAGGATATTGTCCTAACAAATAATCTATAGAGTTTTTTGTTTTCAAATTTATTATTTGACCCTTTCAGGAATGTGTTGATAGATCTATTTCGGGAATTTTCTAGGTTCCCATCATCAGAACACGTTTTGAAAGCGGTAACAATCCCATGCCAAACATCAAACATACATATGAACTACATGAGAACTAATATACATATGAGTTTGAAGTTAAAGATTATAACCATTGATCAAAAAATAAATTGAAAACTTGTTTGATGTGCAAGATCCACCTCTGGTGGATATTCAATACACGTTTTTTTGTTTCTCTCTTCTTTTTATATTTTGTTTAGTTTGTAAACAAAAAAACTCTATAGATTATTTGTTAGGACAATATCCTAATGAAGAAATATAGAGTATGGCCTCGAACTTGAATAATTTTCATTTTCATTGAAAAATTTTATATTTTTTATATGAGATCTATGGGCAAATGAAATACAAAAAAAAAAATTTGTTTTGGATTGATAAAATTTGTTTTTTTTTATCATATTTTAAACATTTTGGCTAGAGTTTAGCAATTTCACGCAATTTTCCTGAATTTACCTTTTTGTCCTTGGTCAAAGGTTTATTATAAAAATCTTTATATATATTTAAAACCTTGAATCGAGAGCCGTTATGATATTATTTTAGCACACAGTTGTTTTGTAAAAGTTTTAGTATAACCCTTCGTCTTCACATGCAATAAAGTGATAGCAAGCAATTGTCAAAATGATTTCAGCTCAATAAATTTCACGTGAAGACACTTAATTTATATTTATATCGAGATATCTTTGACATGCAATCGGCTCTTGAAACGATGTCTATTTGTAGACAAAAATAAATTTTGTGTGAAATTTTATTGTTTACGAAAAAAATTATGACATTTCTTAGCAATACAATGGTCAAGTGTTGTCCACTACAGTGCAATTTACATAATTTTAACGTTTTTCGGCAATCGATTTGATATTTGGCATACTATCGTTTATTGCATTTAAAGACACCGGGTAAACCATTCACTTTATGTGATTGAAAAAAAAAACACGCGAAACAACTACAAATTGTCCTTGTCTTTATTTTTTTTTAATTTATTTAAATTATGTGTTAATTTTAAAAACAATGCTATTTACTAGCAGTTTTTAAATATCAGCTAAACCAGATTTTCTGAAACCCAAAATATGAGTTTTTGTATGGAATTTAAAAGTCAGAAGTCGTATGAATCATTAATGATTTTTTTCGAATATTTTTTTTAAAGAATTGTTTATTAAAAAGAGCATACATATAGTGGGGAGTACATGTAAGTTTCTACACCTAAAGATTCAGGCCAAAAAATATTTGACACTAGAACTAAAGTATACTTTTCTCAAGGTACAATGAACGCTGAATCCAAATCTGGTTTCAGAATCACTCTCCGATATCAGGCGTTCGAGCTATATTAACGGGGAAAGTGTAGTTTTTGATCAAATGCTCAGATTTTTCACCATTCTGAAAATATATTTTTCATAATACTTATAATGGCACCTGAACACACTACTCTTACCCTTTTTCCAGTCTATTCAAGCCGGCACTATTGGCGGCGGCTTCGACTAGAAAAAAAACCTGTCGGCGGCTAACTGGCTGACGACCGGCGGCTTTCATTACTGGTCCAGGAACGTGGTACAAATAGGGGTAAAGGTATGTAAAAGGTAGAGAGCAAACGGACCGCGATCTTCTGTTTGTCGTATTTTATGCTTGATACCTCCAAACATGCTTTGGACGACATCCATGTCAATTTTTTTACACTGCTTTTATTTTTTTTTTGCTTTTTTCATACACTTTTTATCATAAATGACCCAAAAGTCCTCAATTTTGCCGAATTGGCTCCCCACGCTAGTATTTTTGGTTTAAACTTCGCTTTGGCCGAATACCGTACCTCTTCGTGAGTTTTTTTTTCAAGTCAAAAATCCACAATTAATACTTCCGTTGTTCCAAGCATCATCCAAAATTATTTGAAATTTTTTTACTATATTTGGTTACTTTATACCTCTGGTAGTGTTTCACGTTCACTTGAAGTAAATTTTTGCAAATTGTTTCCTTGGAAACGCCAACTTTACTGACGAACTTACGACTTGATGCCCCAATTTGATTAACCGCCAATTTTTTCAATTTAATAAGCTCAGCTGCGGTAAATTTTTTTGGATGTCCATTCATCTTTATCCTGGTTGATGCCACTCCATTTTGAAACCGGTTGAATATGGAATATATTGTGCTACTTGGTACTTGTTCCTTAAGCAAATGATGATCTTAAATTGTTTTTTTCAACCACATTCATTTTGAATTTTTTCACTTTTGAATATTTGTAATATGCTTACAATATAAGATTTTATTGACATGCATTTTGAAAAACAAATATGCCTACTTAGCAGTAATTAATATTTGAATTTTATCCATTTACTTATTTGGCATAGGTTAAAAAGTAAAAAAGTCTCCGGCTTATGAACACAGCATAAACCTGTGGATCTAGGAAATTTCAATTTGGTGCACCCATACGATAAAACTGGGTCTTACAAATTTTTAACTTTGAGGGGAAAAAAGGGGAGTACTTTTCTTAACGTCCTGTTCAAACTATTTGGAGTGCATATTGATGTGGTTTAATTGCTTGAATATACTTTTTGGGTTTTTATAAAATCTTGGTTTAAGATAGAAATCTGAAACTTGAAAACACAAAAACATCCACTTAAAAGGGATAAACAAATGTATTAATGCCCGTAATTTCAAGCAATAGATACCTACCGGTGCTTAGATACCTACCCGATTTTGTTCGTGTACACGGTAGGTATCTAAGCACCAGTAGGTATATATTGCTTGAAATTACGGCCATAAAAGAAGAAATTCCTTAAAAACTCATGCATTTTCTCTCCTAATATATTTCGATATATAAAACTACCGGTGACGAAGTATCGGAGTACTGGAAGGATTTGAAATAGGTGCAAATATGCAGCAATATTGTTGATAGAGAAACGGCTTAAATTATAATTGTCAAAAAAAAATTAAAAACAATTCAAATTTGAGCACGCTTAACAACACAGAGAGAATTTTTTTAGACGAAAAATAATGAAAATGATCAGTAAATTATAACAGCAATTAAATTGCTGTTATAAAAAGGTGGTTAATATCTAGTGTCCGACCGAACAGTTCGGCCAAAAAACTATATTTGGTCGGTTTTTGGGTATCTAGAGGCAATGATTATAAATCTTTTTATTGTAAACATGTTTGTTGAGCCAATTTAATTCGATTGTGTGTATAAATTTTAAGGAAAAAGCGGAAATTTAGCTATAAAGTTAAAAGTTCGGCCGCCGAACTATTTTCGATTTGGCCGAACAGTGAATTTATTGCTTAACTACGGACTTTTCTTTAAATTTGTCACTCAAAATCGTCTCTAATCAGCCCAATAAATATTTTTCCATTTGCCAAATTTGTCCATAATGTTTTAATATAAAGAATACAGACCAAATGCATTTTCTGGCCGAACTGTTCGGTCGGACACTATTAATATCATCCAGGTAATTCTCTTACAAGGGAGGTATCCCTACCAGAACCCGCAGTTTATCATGGCTTTTGAATGTGTTTCAGAGGAGCAACAAAAAAGAGACAAGTATTTTTTTAGCTGCCCAATCTCATGTTAAAGGGTTAAAAAGTGGGGTGAAAAATCTGTTAGTTTTTGTATGGAAATATCTCTAAAATTTACAAAATTTAGATATTTTTCTACACATTACTATTGAAGTACTCGAGAAAACAAAATATTTGATACTTGGAATATTAAACTTATTTGAAATATTAAATATAAGGGGAAAAAAACCTCTTCGGGAAAAGTAACATAAAAACCGTACGATTATGAATATCGGAAAAGGCTTAATTTAAATAGTCATTAATACGCAAAATTTTTGGAATAATCCGACTACAATTCCTTAATAAAGCCCCAGATTTAATGTGACATAAAACACATATTTTTGAATAACTAGATTACTTGAATGTGAGCTTTCATTTAATACCACATTTGTCTGTTTGCTTTAAAACAACGAAAAAATCCGAAAAATTGAGTAATTTTTGACCCCACTTAAGGGGGGACATGACATTCGCGGCAGAGAAAACAGACCTTTTTTTAAAAACTCATAACTCAGTCAAAAACAAACATTTTTCAAAAAAATATATTTTTCACTCCAACATGGTTTTATAGAGCTCCAAACTGGCGGCAGAGAAAAAAAACGGGGCCTCGTGGTTGCAGCGCTGGGAGTCGCAAAAATTGTCCGATCTGGAAAAAATTACTTTTTTAAATCTTAACAAAATTGGTTATCGTATGACACGAGTTTTTTTTAAATTTTTTTTTTCAATTTTTGGTGATGTTCCAATTTTAAAATTTTTTTTTTTTTCGAAAAAAATATTGTCTTTAAAAATTCATAAAAAATCGAAAAAAAATTTAAATAAAAGCTCGTGTCATACGATAGCAAATCAAGTTTAAAAAAATCCAAAAAAAAAAAAAAAAAAAATCGTCAAAAAATGAACCCGCTAGTGCCGCAACCAGTACGAAAAACATGGTTTCGAGATAAACGCGTTCAGAGTTTGTGAACAAAGAAAAAAAGGTTACCTTCAATCTGCCATGCCTGCTTCGTACTGTATGCCTTAGTTATCTTGTGTTGTGTTGTGCTGTTTCTTACAGTTTTTTGCAATCGTTTAGCAATTTGGGCTTCTTTTGAAGCTTCATATGCCAAAAGTCCACCAAAAGTCAGGTAGCAAGTAAAACAAGTATATACCAGCTGCCGTACGTAGGTAGTGCGAAAATTAAAAATGCGCTCTCACTAATCCGGCTGTAACCTTTGAGCCCGTAGGAATTTTTCCATGACATTTTTTTTTTCTTAGAATCTTAAGAATATTTATTAAAATACAAAATTATAAAAAAAAGTCCATTTCAAAAAACGGTCAATGTCATGTCCCCCTTTAATAACCTCTAAACATGAGGTTGGACAGCTAAAAACAAACACGTGTCCCTTAAATTTGTATTCTCTACAACATAACCATAGTTCATTAAGATCTGCGGGTCCGGGTCGGGATATCTCAGTTTTTAGTAAAGAGAAGAATATGAAGTTAAAATAGTGCAAATATCCTTAAACAAAAAGTTGTTTGTGCAAGGGTTAAACAAAATTTGAAAATATTTATATATTGTATTTTCGCATTTGTTAGAATATTGTTATCTTTAACAAATATTTCAAGTGGGCGTCTGTCCGTCCGTTCGTCTGTTGTTTGTTCATTATTTGTATGCATACAGTTTAAAATATTTGATTTGTATAAAGAAAAAAGTATTTTATATTAATACAAAAAAGACCCATCTGACGCCATATGCATACTAACAATACACCAGTAATACAGAGCTTTAAAGGTTTATTAGACTTTAGTTTCATACAATGAATTTTAAACACCGCAAATTAAAAAAGCAAATGCATGTCTTGTTAAAATTTAATTGGTATAGCTTTTATGCATTTCAAAACCCTTTCACTACCGACATTTTGTTCGTGGATATATTTCTATTTTGATTTCAGATTCTTGTTAGGGGTCCTTAGGAGGATTTGCTAGTTTACGAGATACAACAAACGCCCCTTTTTTTTTGCAGATATAAAGGCTGATTAAAAAAATAATAGTAAAAATCGGAACTATATTGCCCTGGTGATCAGTTTGTGCATACAAATGTTTTTTTTAACAATGAAATATCCTAATGAACATATTTAAACAAAAATATAAAGTTTTATTTTATTATCACATTTTATATATTTTTTTAAAAATAAGTACACTCTAGTGTACAAGGGTAGTCAAGTGGTTAATGTTAGGATGATAGGGCCATATATTTGTTTTTCATATCTTTTTAAATTGCACTATATCCAAACTCAAAGAAAAACTTAATACATTTTTGATCGCTAAAACCATATTATGAAAATGGGCTGGCGCTGATCTAGCTTCTCCATTTTGATAAAAAAATTTTAACTTCCCAGTTGAAAAAGTTCATATATGGGTATATGGACATATATGCTCATATATGGACATATATGAATGTTCATATATGGTTTGTGGTTTGTGTATATTGTCATATATTATTACTTTTCCTATATTCTCGTATATAAAAAAGCTTTTTTAAATTTTTTCAAATTTGAAGTTTTGTTTTACGATTTTATACAAAAGTTGTGAATGGATCTGCATCATTTAGGCATCATCGGAAAGGTGTTTTAAATATCTTTCCAAAGAGTAATATGTCCCCATTCATTAACGCATTACGAGTCAGTTTAACATTTGGAATTTTTTTTAAATTTTCCTGTTTTTTTTATTTATTTTAAAAATTATCTGTATTATAGGTATGTTTTGGGCCAGTAATTTATAAACAAGATATTGAGCTCTCATTTAAGGTATAATACGACCCTGTGAATCTATAAACTTGGTTAAACTTAAACTTGGAGGTTTTATTAATTTTTAGTTACGAAATTTTAATAAAAAAAGATGAAAAAATACAAAATTTTAAGATAACTTGTAATGGGTTAATGAATGGGGACATATTATACCTTTCAGATGGTGCATAAAGCGTTCCGACCCATTCACAACTCTTGGATAAAATCGCAAAACAAAATTCCAACTTTGAACCCCTCCCCCTGAAAAGGGGTGCGTTCGCCAACAAATTTTACCAATGGTATATTTAGCGTGATAATATCAGTTGATGGACCAATTTTCATCAATTTTCAACTCAAATTTCAATTCAAAACTCATTCTCTACAATCGTCTTTATAAATCAATAAAACATTAATTTATATATTTTTGTCAAGAATTCGTAGACCGGCAGAATAAGGGTTAAAAATAAAAAATTTCATCCTCATCTATGGTCATATCTGATCAAAAATTAAAACATATTAACCATATATGGAATAATATATGACTTCATATATGGAGATAAAAAAAAAAATCATATATGGTGTCATTCATATCCATATATGAACTTTTCCTTTGAATGTATTTACCCATATATGCTCCCATACATTACATATATGTATGTTCATATATGCCCATATATGGAACCATATATGATCATACATGAAACCATATATGGCAATATATGATCATATATGAACATTTTCACCTGGATTAAAATTTTTTTTTTTTCGTATGGCGGGAACATATGGTCTTTATTCGGTATTCTGCATAATAGGCATGCTTCTTCTATTTGTCAAGCTTCTACTATTAAATAAACCTTAAAACATTATTTTTCCAAATTTATTGCTTAATGGATAATTGTGCAATAATCTCTATTTTTGCCTAAGAAAATCGAGAAACTTTATTCTACATTAAAATGTTTTGCAGAATAATTTCGGCGGTTTCTGATAAAAAAATATGATGATGAAGATAATTTCTACTTAAAGAAAATTTTAGTTGAGTGAAAAATAATGAAAAGGGTTTGTAAACTAATGTAAATTTTCTTCATGAAGTGAATTAAAAATTTCCTAAAATTAATGAAAATCTTATTACTTTTAAAGAAACTTGTTTTTAATGAAACTTTTTTATTGAGTAATTGAATAATTGAAACTAAAGGGTCCGCCATCTAACGTTTTTTTTTTTTCAACTAGTGCTTATTTCGTGAATGGTAACACTTAGCTCATGTCTGATTTGACAGATAATTAGTTTTATTCTTCCGCTGAACGAATATGGTTGTGTATACGCTTGAACAACGCTGGGAAATATTGCGACATTACTTTGAAAATCATGGTATTATTAAGCTACACTCGATGTTTTGAGCCCTGTTTTTGAAGATCGCATTATCAGCCGCAGAGCTGATGTCGTTTGGCCACCTCGGAGCTGCGATTTGACACCGTTGGACTATTATTTGTGGGGTGCCGTCAAAGATAAGGGTTACGCCAACAAGCCAGAGACAATAGACGCTTTAAAGGACAATATTCGTGAAGCCATTGGTGAAATACAGCTGCATACAATCGATAATGTGCTTAAAAATTGGACCGATCGTGTAGGCTACTGCATGGCCAGCCGAGGCAGCCATTATTAACCGGAAGGATTGTACTTTCAAATAAAAAAAGAAATTTGAGAAAATATTCAGTAGTTTTTTTTTAAAGCATTTTCAAAAAAAAAAAGTTATTTGGCGGAAACTTTATTATTAAATTTATTTTTCATAAAATTTTATGAAACTTTGATTAGGACTGGAACTCGTCCTATGCTTATATGGAAAAAATTAATTAATATCATCATTAATATCATCATTAATATATCTCTCAGTGTATTATCCGACCAAACATTTTGGCCAAAAAAGTATATTTTGTTGCTATCAAACAATTTGTGTAAAAAATATTGGACCTTTTTAATGAACTGTAACCTCAACTAATTGCATGAGGTGGCTTATTATTGTAATAAGTTGCATGAAGAAAATAATATAAAACTATTAATTTATAATCTTGTTTATGTCGTATAATATTAATTTTTGCAGTTAAACCCCTTTTGTACCAATTTTAAATACAAGTCATCACAAAAATAAAGCTAAAATTCAAAATTTTATTTGTCTAAATAAAATGTTGTTTTAACGCGTTGATGTTTATACATTTAATGGCAAATATAGTTGAGATTATTCATGATTTCAGAATTCTATCTCTTAAAACAAAAAAGTTACTGATTTTTGATGCTGAAATGGACAAAATTTTCCACTGTGCCATCTGAAAAATGTTTTAACTAAATTAATTTATAATTTTTTAAATTATAAACGACTCCAAAACTATCCAAATGTATCAGACAATTTTCGTTTTAATGAGTTTTTTAAATCATTTCTGACGGGATTATATCGGTCATGCCCTGTCGACCCTCGTTAGCGTTTTCCGGGTGCACCAAGTTCAAGGTCGACAGTGGGTGAGGTTGACATTGAATCATTTGTATTCGCATGGAACCTCAATGATGATCATAGTCAGTTCACGAAAATTTGGCGGTTATGATTTTTCTCATAATTTACAAATCGAAAATTTATAACATGTCACCAAAAATTATAAATAATATTTTTTTTTAACAAATAAATTTAAATTTGCAATTAATTAATTTGAAGCTCTGCAATACATAAATGTTGTAAATGCCTTAATTGTTTGCAAGTGCAAAACGTTTATTTTCAAATCATATTATTGCAATTTTATCAAATTCCATTTCAATTGAACTTTTGACTTTATTTACCATACATCATTTTTAATTTGATATTAGACATTGATTTTTTAAATTGAATACTTTTAAAAATACTTTTAAAAATTTGCTTTATCAAAGGAAGTATCCAGGCATATTGTTTCCAAAACGGTTATAAAAAAAAAACAGTTTTTATTCAAAATTTCGGTTTTTGAGAAACCGGGTTTAAATTTGTATTTTTATTTAGATCAACTTAGTTTTTAAGCATAGAAAGTTCTTTTTAGTGTGAAAATACTGCGGTCGGACTCTATCTACTGTAAAAGTCTTAGATCGGGGTTTTTGTTGCTAAAGTGTAGAGAGACCGATCTAAGATTTGTATAGTGGTTACAAAAGAACACTGTACAGGGCTATATCTAGGAGGACCCCTCAAAATGATTTGACCATTCTAATTTTGTGGAGTTTGTGATGACCAGAGATGATTAAAAAACCAAAATCTATTGCGTTTATGGCAAAAAATATTAGAAAAAAGTCAACAAATAGCAAAACTGCAAAAAGATGAAAAAATTACACTTTTTAAAAGAAAAAGGAAAAAAAATTGAGGAAAAGAGCAATATAAAGCCAAGAAACTATGAAAAATTCAATTTTAAAGCTCAAAAATCTTAAGAAAAGATGAAAAATAAACAAATTACCAAATATGTGTAAAAATTAAAAAAAAAAAAAAAAGGAAAATTTGTCCTCTGGTGATGACAAAAATTATGGAAAGCTAAACATTTGTATTTAAAACGTGGGAAAAAACTATATGAAAAATATAAATATATATACATTAGGGTAGTCCTTATTTTTCAACTTGCGATTTTTGGGGCTGCCCCCCCCCCCCTCTTAAAATATTTGTTTGGGTACAAAAATTCACCATACAAAAAATTAGAGTTCTAGCATAACGGGAAGATGTCCCGCATCGCCCTTGAAAATCGGGCCCCTTGGAAAAATGAGCATAATTTAAAAAAAAAATACAAATTTTATTTCTTCAAAATTAAAAAAATATAAAATATTTTTTGTGTTGGGTTTAATCATAACTACTCAGATAAAAAATATTACTCTCCCAGAAAATCGCTAACTTACCCTAACTTTGTGTCAAAAAACTTAATAAATATTTTGGGGGTGACTTTTTTGCATTTTTGAAAATTTTATTCAACAAAAATCAAAAACCTGGTGTTTGCTGTCAAGTATTTTATTAAACACATCTCAAGTATTAAATAAGCCAAGTATTACGGATATCCGTTGGCAAAAATTTTTGTAAGAGCATTTTGATTCTAGCGGATTTAAACGTTTTTTTAAATTTGTATAGACTGTTTTTTTTTAACAAGATTTTTTTAATATTTCATCAATGTTATTGTGTATGCTATTTTATATAATTGTAATAACTTTATTATAAAGTATAATTTTTCGTGTTCATAGTTAACCTGTGTTTTCATGGGGTCACAATTCACCCTCGTATTTTAAAGAGTCAAAAATCACAAAGATGACATAAAATTAATTTTTGTTTGTTTCTAATTGTAATTTATTTACATTTTAAAATTAATTAAAATTAATTATTTAGTATAAATTCAGATATTTGTATTCATATTAAAATTGATTTTTTTGTACATATTCAGGAGTATTTTCGAAAAACGTATTTTTAATTTAATAGTGTAAATTTTTTTCCCTCAAAATTATTATTATGGAAAAGTTTTAAGTTCTAATTTTTTACAAAATTGACCTACTCGAAGACTAGAAATGGTTAACGAAATTTTTGTAGAATAAATATAAATTGAATTATTCCTTTCTTTATTTTATTTATAAATTTTGCCACAACGCTGCATTTTTCTTACGTGGGTCATATTTGACCCCAGGTTAACATGGGTTAACTATCAACAGAAAATATAGTATTTTAAAATAAAGTTATTACAATCATATAAAAGAGCATATACAATAATATTGATGAAATGTTATTAAAACCTTGTTTTAAAGTAAAAATGTATAAAAATAAAAAAAAAAACCTTGAAATCCCCGAGAATCAAAATGCTCTAAAAAAATAATTTGCCAACGCATATCCGTAATACTTGGCTTATTTAATACTTGAGATGTGCTTAATGAAATATTTGACAGCAAACACTAGGTTTTTGATTTTTGTTTTCAAAAATGCAAAAAAGTCACTTTGAGGTACCCCCAAAATATTTATTAATTTTTTGACACAAAGTTAGGGTAAGTTAGCGATTTTCTGGGAAAGTAATATTTTTTATCTGAGTAGTTATGATTAAACCCAACACAAAAATTATTTCATATTTTTTTAATTTTGAAGAAAAAAAATTTGTAATTTTTTTTTTAAATTATGCCCATTTTTTCAAGGGGCCCGATTTTCAAGGGCGATGCGGGACATCTTCCCGTTATGCTAGAACTCTAATTTTTTGCGTGGCATATTTTGACACCCTAACAAATATTTTAAGGGGGGGGGGGGGGGTACACCCAAAATCTCGTTTTTATTTTTCGCCCATACAACGAAAGACCCTACCTAATATACATACTATAAAAAAAAGTATGCAAACAAAACAAAGAATATTTCAAATTATTTGCCATTTTTAGTAGAAAAAGCGAAAACTTTTTTTATATATGAAGTTAAAAAAAGTATTTCTGAAACATTTAATAAAAAGCATTTATTACCCATTTCTAAATTGTCTGTTATAAAACTACAAATCTCAAAAGCCATATAAAAACTTACATTCTCACGATTGTCTTCAACACCGAAATTTTAAAATTTAAAAATCTTTTATCTATAAAAAAATGCTTTAGATTCTGAATATTTTTTGAATGGCAAAACTGTTGCACACGTGTCAGTAGTGACACGCGAGCAGAAACGGGCTTTAAAAATGGGAAATTTGTGGTAAAGTTCCCAGCAACGGAGAAAACTGTCGAAACACTATCTACCGATGTTGGCTTTAATGTTAAGAGAGCATTATATAAGTCATCTAAATTTTGAATCCGCATATTGCTTGTATCATATAAAGCAATTTCTCTCTTTAGCAAATTCGCTAGATTTGATTTTTTCTTTTTTGGATTGGCGTTTGCATTGTACATAGCATTTTTTTTAGTTCCATTTTGAAAGATTCATTGACTTGGCTTTCAGATATATATCATTGTCACTATTTTACATTTCAGAAATGCATTGATCAATCAGGCGTTTATAACTTGGTTCAGCATACAATTGTAAAGAGCTTTTATATGTTTTAGAATTGGTATTAAAGTTATATGAATTTTTTAAATAATTTATTAATGCTAACGTTTAGTTCAGTTTGCTTTAATTGACTCAGCCATTTTCTTCAGGACAGGGACATGATAGGGACCCTCAAACAGGTAAAGCATTTATTTTATAAAAATGTTTGCTTTGTTAAAAAAATTTGTAGTCGGAAGGTTTCGAGTTCGAGCCAGAATCCATGCATGCAGTTTTTTTGTGATTATTTTATACATTTTAATATAATATTAATTTTTTTTGTTTTTGGAAAAGCTCTTTTAAGACATACTTTGTTTTCCCAACATTGGCAAGTTGATTTCAACAAACCTTATGCCACTACTGACATATTTGAGCAGATAACTGTTACCCAGCAGTTATCATTCATTTACGTTTTAAGCTATCAAGTATTATATGCCTCGTTAGTTCAGTGGATAGAGCTGTCGGCTGCTAATCTGGCGGCGAGGGTTCGAATCCCGGCGGGACCAAATAAATTATAAATTCCTGTGCGCCCGGTAGGCTAGTTGGTAGCGTGCTGGCTTATCAGTGCGGGGGTCGTGGGTTCGATTCCCACCAGAGGCACTGGTCTGTTTTCGCTACAACGCGCCGAAGGCCATAGTAGCTAGTGCTCGGTTTGGATAATAGTATATAATTTGTAATTATATGATTATTAATTAATATAATAAAAAATATATATATATAAATTAACAAGTTTGTTATAATTTTTATTAATAATAAAAATTATGTTTTTTTCGACCTTTAATTAGGCAATGAAAATGAAAATTATTCAAGTTCGAGGCCATACTCTATATTTCTTCATTAGGATATTGTCCTAACAAATAATCTATAGAGTTTTTTGTTTTCAAATTTATTATTTGACCCTTTCAGGAATGTGTTGATAGATCTATTTCGGGAATTTTCTAGGTTCCCATCATCAGAACACGTTTTGAAAGCGGTAACAATCCCATGCCAAACATCAAACATTCATATGAACTAGTTTACTCACTACATGAGAACTAATATACATATGAGTTTGAAGTTAAAGATTATAACCATTGATCAAAAAATAAATTGAAAACTTGTTTGATTAACTTTTTTTTTTATTTTATTTTGGAAAATCTATTTTTAGACCACCAATTCTATTGTTTTACCAAAATTTTGCAAACGTTTGACATTTTGTTTTCCCAGTGCTGGTCCGTCACTTTTTGAACAGACTGACCTTTTGTATAATGATGTTATCATTTTGGGGTTGGAAAAGCAGGAAAGCCATCCTTGTACCACCTGTTAAAGTGCCTTGTCAGTGGTGTTCTGCTTGTCTTTTTCTGGCTGGGACATTTTATCAACTAGTATTATTTTTTTTTAAAATTTTTGGAATTGTCATGCCCTTTTTTTCTATTTTTTGTGCTATTTTGTGTGCCGTTTTTAACTTTGTTGAGCCATTTTAAACTTGCCCTGGTGATTTATGTAGTATTTTATTTTAAACCCGTTTGAAAATTTAGTTCGCAATTAATCAAGTATTGGTAATGCACTTACTGTTAATGTTGGGAAAGCGTTCTAGACTAGGTATTTGGTAGTGTTTTATTATTTTTAAGGTTGTTATTTTTTTTAAATCATTTACTGGCAAAGCACATTTTGCCAGTTTTGCCAGTGCTTTAAATTGAATTGCTGCCAACTGTACTAAAAATATAGGGATTTGCCAGTGCTTGATTTTTCAGACCATTTATAAATTTCTGGCCGGGAATGTTTATTATGCATGCATGTCATTTTAACCAAACAAATTTTCGATTAGAGATCCCCACTAGCGTGTTTGTGCCGTATTTTCCTTTCTCGAAATATTGTTTAGTATAAAATTGCATTTTCAACAACTAACAACTCATTCATTCATTCATTTATAGTAGACATTGCAGTACGTTTAAAATAAAAAATACAACTTTAATACATTTGCGATACATACACATTAGAGTGACTCGAAATGTTACTATATTTAACGATTTCTTAAAAACTGCTTGTGATGAAAAAGTTTGGAAAAGAAAAACAAGTTGTAAAAACAAAAAATTTTAAATCGGTGACTGTTTCGTATAATAAAGGGTGGTTAAATTTCAAGGGCCGATGTTGATTTTGAATAAAACACAAACTATTTAGGAAATTATTGTAATTTTATTTTATTATGATATATTGGTATTACTCAATTATGTATGGAACAAAATATCGGCCAAATGGGCGCCGCGACCACGGCGGCACACCTCCATCCGATGGTCCAAATTTTCGATGACGCTGAGGCATAATGGAGGTTCTATGCCGTTAATGTGCCGAATTATCTCATCTTTTAGCTCTTGAATTGTTGCTGGCTTATCGACGTACACCTTTCCTTTCAAATAACCCCAAAGAAAAAAGTCCAACGGTGTCAAATCACATGATCTTGGCGGCCAATTGACATCGCCATTACGTGAGATAACACGGCCATTGAATTTGTTGCGCAAAAGAGCCATTGTTTCGTTAGCTGTGTGGCAAGTGGCACCGTCCTGTTGAAACCACATATCGTCCACATCCATATCTTCCAATTCGGGCCATAAAAAGTTCGTTATCATCTCACGATAGCGAACACCATTCACAGTAACTGCCTGACCGGCCTCATTTTGGAAAAAATACGGCCCGATGATTCCGCCAGCCCATAAACCGCACCAAACAGTCACTCTTTGTGGGTGCATTGGTTTTTCGACAATCACTCTTGGATTCTCATTCGCCCAAATGCGGCAATTCTGTTTATTGACGAATCCACTGAGGTGAAAATTTGCCTCATCACTGAAGATGATTTTCTTCGAAAATTGATCATCCACTGTTGCCATTTCTTGCCACCATTCTGCCCATTCACGACGTTTGGAATGGTCAAGAGGCTTTAGTTCTTGAGCCAATTGCACCTTGTAAGCGTGTAAATGCAAGTCTTTATGCATAATGTTCATCAACGACGAGCGTGAGAGGTACAATTGTTGGGCACGACGACGAGTTGAGGTGGACGGCTCTTCAGCCACACTATCACGAACAGCAGCAATATTTTCTGCAGTACGAGCTGTACGAGCATGCACTGGTGTTCTCACATCTTCTACAGACCCGGTTTGCTCGAATTTTTCCACGATTTTTGCGATTGTACGCACTTTTGGACGATCAAATTGACCAAAAAAATCACGAAGTGCACGATATGCATTTTGATTTGAACGCCCATTTTCATAATAAGTCTGGATAACTTTAACACGTTGTTGGATTGTGTATCTCTCCATGGTTCAAATTGAGTAAGTCTGAAATAGAGAAATGTCAAATAAAATTCGGAAAAAAACTTGGCGTTTAGGTGTGGTTCACATTCAACATCGGCCCTTACAATTTAACCACCCTTTATTTAAAATATTTGAACTGCAAAAAATTACCTTTATTTCTTAAGGCTAAAGCAGAATTAGTTTAGCATTAGCTTTAATAGTAACGGGTGTTTTTTATACAGGTATAGAACTTTAAGTTGGCAACACTTTTTTAACTGGAAGTTATTTTGTCAGCTGTCAAGTGATTTATGTTTAGTTTGGTTAGGCATTTCAACATGAATAGACTGACGCCTGAACAACGCTTTCAAACTGTGCAAATTTATTTTGAAAATCATGGTTCTGTCCATTTTACAGCCAACATAATCGTCCATCAGAGCAATTAATTCGATTAACTATGGAACGTTTTCGCACCACGTTTACTCTAAATGATAATATGCATTCACAGAGACGTCATACAGTGCGTACAGAAGAAGGCATTGCTGATGTAGAGCGTAGCGTAGAGGAAGACACCAATCAGTCTATCCGTCAATGGTGACCGCTATAGAGTAATGATTACTGACTTTATCGTTCGTCAATTAAACAAACATGATGTGCAGAAGCTGTGGTTTCAACAAGACGGCGCAACATATCACACAGCTCGTGAAGGAAACGTTTGGTAACCGCATAGTTTCACGTTTCGGACCCGTGAATTGGTCTCCAAGATCGTGCGATTTTACTCCGCTAGACTATTTTCTGTGGTTATATGCAAGTCGCTAGTCTACGCCGATAAGCCTGAAACGATTGATCACTTGGAGGACAACATTCGCCGCGTTATTGCCAATATACGGCCACAAATGTTGGAAAGTCATCGAAAATTGTACCTCCAGATTAGACTCCAGAAGTCATATTTAAATTATAATGCCAGAAGATTATCTTTCGAATAAAGTAAATTTCATGTAAATTTAAAAAAATTCATCTTTGTTTTATTCCATTTCAAAGTTCTATACCTCTATAAAAACACCCTTAAGTATAAAGCAGTAGTTAAAAAAAGAAAAAAATAACTACAGAATTGTGTAAGATTTGAAAAATCGACCCACTCTCGTGCACATGTATAAAAATCAACGACGTTTTCAAGTTACAAAATTTTTGCATTTGCATTCTTGGAAAAATTTTGTTAGTCATCACCATAGTACATAGTTTATTTTATAATTTTTTTATGCAATTACTACTTAGTTATACGCAATTATATTTTAATAACTTATCAAAAATTGAATTAACAGTGTTTTCAAAAATTAAATTGCCATCTATAACTGGGTTTCTTAACTTTCTGTATTTATTATATGTTTTATGTACTAAAAATCCAAAAATATGCATTTAAAACATAAAAATATAGGCCGTTCCACCGTAGACCTTCGGTCTTCCGATTTCAATTAAATTTTGCATTTAGAAACTCTATTTAGCCACTTAACGATTGGCGTTTTTAGTTTTTGAAATTTCGAAAAATCCACGGTTTTTCTGCGCGATTTAGATTTTTTTTTTGAAAAATGAGAAAAATGCAAAAAGTGTAAATTTGAATATTCGTATTTTATTAAATATTCATCCGATTATCACCATTTAAATTGCACTGGAATGGTATACTCCCCTACTTTTTTTTTAATGCGGAATGGAGTTTTTTTTTTTTAGCGTTCTTAAGAAATGCATTTTTCATGCAATTTCACACTTTTTTCAAATTTAATTACTCTCGATTTCAAAAAAGGATTCATATTTCTAAAAAATATGGAAAAAAACAACTCTAGTTTTTTTGAATCACGGTGTTTATCTAATATTAACAATTTATTGAAAAAAGCTTGCATCATGTTTCCATAGAAAACCAACAATTTGTTATTTTTTTCATTTTTCAAAATTAAAAAGATATAATTTCAAAATGTTGAGCTAAGGCGCCGTTTAAATGTCTCTCTGTTAAAAATTATACATTTAATTTTTAAGATTTCTTCTCTACATGAAATATAAACGAATCTACTTAAACAATAATTTTTTAAAATTTAATTTTTAACAATTTCAACATCATATTTCTTTCTATAAAAATCTGATATTCGATTGCAAACTTGTGCCGGAAAGGGTTAAAAATAAAATTTTTAAAACAGAAAAATCCACAAAATTAAATCTATAGTATCGTGCGCCCCGGTAGGCTAGTTGGTAGCGTGCTGGCTTATCAGTGCGGGGGTCGTGGGTTCGATTCCCACCAGAGGCACTGGTCTGTTTTCGCTACAACGCGCCGAAAGCCATAGTAGCTAGTGCTCGGTTAGGGTAATAGTATATAATTTGTAATTATATGATTATTAATAAAAAAAAAAAAAATAAATCTATAGTTTTTAAAGCAGAGACGTTTTAAGGGCTCCTTAACATTAAACTTAATCTTAATAAATCTGAAAAATAAAACTAAAATAAAAATTGCTATTTGCAAAAGTGCTATAAGTTTTTTTTTTTCAAAAACCATTAAATATAGTTAAGTCCCGTTACCCAAAAAAGTGAATGTACAACTATTTGGTGAAAATTCCATATTTGCGAAAATGCATTCTTTTTTTTAAATAGAGAGTGATCAAACGTTAAAATCCAATTATTTTTGACGCAATTCTTATACGCAGTATAAAAGTAGAGTACCGTACTATTCCAATGCAATTTAAATGGTGATGATCCGATCAATATTTAAGAAAATACGAATACACAGACTTTCACACTTTTTGCATATTTTTCATTTTTCAAAAAAACTCAATCGCGCATAAAACCGTAAATTTTTCGAAATTTGAAAAACTAAAAACGCCAATCTTTAGGTATTTCCATAAAGTTTCTTAATGTTTGAAATCGGAAAACACAAGGTCAGATTTTTGCATTTGTTATTGATTTTTTTAAGTTTTACAGTTATATCTCGTCGAGTATTGTTGTATGCACCCAAATAAGTTTGTCAGTAGAATCTTCTGAAAATGACAGGGACCAGAAGTTCATGCAAATGCATGTGTTTTTCCTTAAGTCTGAGGACAGAGTAAACAAAACATCGTTGCGTATTAAAGAGTTTCTGTTAAAATTGTATCGATTTGTTAGTGCATATTTTGCTGTAAATGCATATTTTTGAATATTTCGCTTTAAATGCATATTTCTACTTATATTGCATATTTTTGTTGTATTTTTTTAGTTTTTCGTTAATAATCACTTTTAATATTGTTTTATATTTGACTAACGGTAATATAGACTAAATAGGTTTCAAGCTGCTCAATACCTTTTAAGTGTTCTCTTAACTTTTATTTGCAAACTGGTATTAAGAGATACAGGTTTCAGTCTTGTTTTTAATGCTTATTTTTAATAGAAATAATTTAAGTTTTGTGTTAATTGTGCAAAACAACACTATTTAACTTTAAAATTTATCTAATATTAACAACATGAAAATAATTAAAAACAGTTAAGTGCATATTTTTTTTAATTTTTAGTGCATATTTTTTAATGCATATTATATAAAACACTATTTTTTAGTGCATGAAGTTCTTGTCCCTGGTTATAACAAAGGTAAATGTCATTAAAAATGTAGTTACTTTTAACAGTTGAAAACGAACTTATAAATGCAGTAAAAATAACTAACAATTTCGTAACAACAAATAAAGGGTCCGCCAAATAACTTCTTTTTTTTTGGACTCCTAAACCAATTGGACTTTGTATGGCGTCATACCAAGGTCTTTATGCAAAATTCGTCTCAATGATGTCTCCGAAATGTTCAATTGTTGAGAACGACGGTGAATTGATGTTGATGGCGCTTCACGCACACTTTCTGCCACAGCAGCAATATTCTCGGGTGAACGCACTGTTTTTGGCTTTTCACGCTTTGGTTTATCGATGAGGATGCCAGTTTCTTTCACTTTTTTCACAAGATAACGAACATACGGACCATATTCGTTCAGCGGAAGGATAAAACTAATTATCTGTCAAATCAGACATGAGCTAAGTGTTACCATTCACGAAATAAGCACTAGTTGAAAAAAAAAACGTTAGATGGCGGACCCTTTATTTTGAAACAATTAAAAAAATTGGTAAAGGCTACTGCTTTTTAACATTTTTTTTTTGTATTATAAAAATATATTGTACAACAAAACAACCTTCTTTTTCTTTCTACATTCTACAATACTTAAAATGTAAAGGTAAAATTCTAAATGGTACTCCAGTTATTACGTTTTTATACACAGCAGATACAGTGAACGAAATTTCTTTGGACCCGAATAATTATAAAAAACCTAAAAACTATTTTTTTTTTGTTAAATTTCCAAAATATTGGTGAGCCCAAAGGAAATTTGTCCACTGTATAATGGAATTTTCCAATTATTATTCGCAGACTATGAACATATGGAATACACCTCCTATATATGGGCAGGTGATTCAAAGTCTATTTTGGCACTTCTATATTGTGTGCAACGGAGGCCGTTGATGCTTATCAAGGACATTAGGGTTTCAAGCTCTGTTGACTCGTTGGAGCATCGTCGTAATGTGGGTTGTGTAACTTTATTCTATAGATTTTACCATGGGAAGTGTACTGCTGAGATAAGTGAACTCATCCCGAGGGCCCGGGCTTCTATTCGCACTACACGCTTGTCAAGTAGATATCATCCATTTGTTGTCTATAGTCCAGCAAATACCACAACGCATTACAGAGAGAATTCGTTTTTCAGTGGCACACACGTTTAAATCGTCTTCCACATACGTTTAAATCGTCTCCCTGTGGACGTCTTCCCTGCAACTTACAATGTAGAACAATTTAAATCAAACACTACTCCTCCCTCTATCCTTATCCACATAATATATTTTCCTGATATCAACACAATGTGTGTTGGTTTAACGAAAAAAATGTGTGTTGGTTTAACGTAACGTACCGAAATTTCACTTACTCCGAGTCATTGACGAACCGCTAGTTTTCACGACAACAGAGATTGCACAATCTATCAAAAGTACCAAACTATCTAAAGCACTTGGAACCGACGGAATCTCCATGCTGATGTGCCTTACATAAGTCCTCAATTTGTCTTTATCCACCCTGATTGTGCAAAACAACAGCTTTTACCGCCATTACCACACAGTTAAGCCACGGTCTGAAGTCTCCCTGACATAAGAACGGTTCTAGTGATTCTAGACCTATCTTCAGAGACATTGGCAACTCCAGTTTTGAAACGATATGTAGAAGTTGATAGTTAATTATATGTGTGGTCGCCAGTCGTTTTTGGAGTTCCGAAATATGAAGTCGAAGCCCCCGTCGCCCTGGGTGGAGCTCTCTACCAGAATTTGTTTAATTTCTAATTGATATCGTATGCCGAAAACTAGCTACGGGTCTCAACATTGATACATTTAATGAATGGTTGAATGGTTATCTGCAAGATCTTACTTATTTCTTCGAAGCAATATGCAGTTGTCGCCTGCTAACTCCTCGGCGACTCAATTTACTTCTTTAACGAAAGAAGTAGGGCTGAAACTGGATGTAGTATGCGATAGTGTAAAACTTCCGAAGCTGAACTACCCTAAGATTCTTGGAGTTGCATTTGACATTATTTTTATGTTCTCCGAGCAATAATATCCAGAGAAGGAACAAGGTCCTCAAGTCATTAGCCGGAAGCTCTTGGGGTATGAATAAAGAAACATTGTTAGCAACCTATGCTATTCAGCAATACCCAGTGGAGGAAACTACAACCTGCCAAAACTCTGCCCTCAGGACTATAACAGGATGAGTACAGATGTCCTCAATACAACGTCTACATGTGAAAACGAAGGGAACATAGCCAAATGCTGACGAAGCGTGACCTGAATTCCATATTACGCAGTTAAATCAATACTTACCAGATAAATATTTTTTGAGTTGTTTTTTGGTAATAATCGGTAATAGGAAATAGTTTCGCGCATTGCCGATTATTTGACGATTGTTTATTTTCGACCGAAGCCGACTAATAGGTCGGACACTACTTACCATATGTTTGTTATATGTATATTTGTTAAACAACTTATGTTTTATAGACATTTTGTTTAATATTTTATCTACTCTCACAACTTTGTTGTTTACACTATAATTTATTTTCTATATACATTAGTACAATTCATTCAATATTGTTTTTAGCATATCATAATTAATTTACTATTTATTAATAATACTCTGTGTGTATGTGTTTTTATGTACTAGAGTCTAGTAAACAAAAATGTTTTTTATTGCAATTCCTTTATAGCGTTGGCGTAGACGTTGGTTTACACTGAAACAAGGCGAGATACCAGAACAGTTTTGCCTTGAATACTATGCCGACCGTAAGTGTCGCAAATTGAAAGGTGTCATCGATTTAGATCAATGTGAACAGGTGGATTGTGGTTTGCGTTTGGAAAATCGCAAACAAAAATTTCAATTTATGTTTGATATAAAAACACCCAAACGAACATATTATTTGGCAGCGGATACGGAAACGGATATGCGTGATTGGGTAAATTGTATATGTCAGGTGTGTCATTTGCATGATACCAAACAATCACAAGGTAAGAAACGTCACAAAGCCAAGAATATAAATAAAGAAATATTTTAATATTTTCGTGTTTTCGTGTTTTCAAAAAACAGATGAAAATCGTAATCAAAATATAGGTGCTACCACACACACTTATTCGTCAAACGATACCACCACTACGACCATTAATTCATCTAGTGGTACCAATGCAAGTAATACTCGTCAAAGTTTTACCAATGACATTCTACGAAGGCCTCTAAATGTTGTAGAACAACAACCCCTGACTGCTGGAACTTCACAGTCAAATATTACAGCAGCATCATCAGCGGCATCATCAGCTTCAATATCATCGATATCATATCAAACTAATAATGATAGTGCTTATGTTAATACGGAATATACAAATCGGGAGACATTATTGTGTGATGTACATTTTGAAAAGCAACAATTGGCTAATGTTGCCTCCTCTAATTCAGCTATAGCAAATATCCAACAGCAAACAGCACAAAATGCATCATCAGCACTGTATTTAAATACTGCAGCATTTCAGGATTCTTCCCGCTTATCGGTTAGTTCGAATGGTGTTGTACGTAAAATTCCAGAAAATTTAGTTTTAAATAATACACCATTGCCGGAAACACAACAACATAGTGTACAACCGTCACCAGCTTTAAGTACGGCTTCTGGTCCCTACATACCCATTAGTGAATGCTATTCGGGCAGCCCAAAATTTATGGTAAGTTTAAATATGATAAACTCAATTCAATTAAAGGTTCTATATATTTTAAAATTCCCTCATTTAGCTTGATGGCTATAATCCTTCGACTCCCTTAAATAATTTAGATCCAAAATTTTATGATACACCAAGAAGTCATAATAATATCGGTTTAAATTTAACCAATGATCAATCATATTCACCGAAAATAACAAATTGTGGAACGGTAAGAAATTTCTGTAAAATCTAATTTATAATATATATCAAGACGACAAATATTATATTTCACAGCAACAACCCATAAATGTTTCTAAAAATCGTAGTCAAAAATCCGATTCTGATTCCGAAAGTGTATTTACCGATGATGACGAATGGGCTCATCCCATGCCTCTAAGAGAAAATATGGGTAAGTTACAACAAATTAGATTTACTAACTTAAGATAACCAAAGTTATATAAGATAACCAAAGTTAAATGTTTAACCATATTTATGAATGCCATAGATTGGGTTAACTTTTAATTCTGGTCATTTTTCAGTTACCATATTTTAACACTCTTTAATTTCATATGATAGATCGCAATACAAGACCTTCTGATAGTTCGGTGGAAAATGAGTCTTTTGTCTTGACCTATTCACAACGTTTTTCAAAATTACCTGACGATGCTAAAAAAGAGCAACAAAATATAACTACACAAAATTCGAGTGACTGTTTGGAAAAATTAGCTAAAGTTTTAAAAAATAAAAATAATTTAATATTGGATTTTAAGGACAATGAAAAGTAAGTGTGTAAGATTATTCTTAGAAATAATAATAATAAATTATGATTTGTATATCTATCAAAGATTAACACGAGATTTACCACAATTTTCGGATACCGAAAATACATCGCCTGCTATTATTGGGCCAAGAGATGCTAGATCTGTGGTCGATGAAAGCTATGACATACCGCGGTCTCATCAATTGCCATACTATAATATGGCAAATTTAATGGAAAAGATTACCAGTCCTGAAGCCAATCCCATTGCTGCTTCTACTCCCAATTTAATGACTGGCTTAGATACGGTGCCCGGATCTCCATCATCTGTTATCTCTGTTGCCCATTCTCTAGATCCTCAATCATCTAATATACGCACTCTACCTAGGACACATTGTTATACTAATGCTGCTCCTAGTAAGGGGGAGGGTAATGTTTTCCGTTATGATTTTATCGAACAAACAAATGTGCCACCTGTCAACAGGAAATTGAAACCAAAACTTAGTGTGGAAGCTGATAAGCCACCAGAAGAATTACCGGCTAAACCACCACAATTGGCAACACAACAAGTGGATAATTTATCCACACGTTTACAATCAACACAAATACAAACACCAGCTGGACTGGTTGTCAGTGAAAGTGGTCCACTTAAACCACCATCAGTGGATCGAAAAAATAAACCAAGTGCTTATAAGGTAAATAAAAGAAAAGGAAATTTTAAATAACATACATACACTAATAGAAAAATGTGTAAACATTTTTGCTAAAACTACTAAAAATTAGTTCAAAATTACGTCGCAGGAAAAACTGGTAAAATTAGCAGATTTTTTTTTTTTTTGCTAAATATTAATAAGACTAGAATGGCAAAAATAAATCTGTTGAGTCTACAAAAATTAACAAATTAATGTTTTAAAATCAGCAAAACATTTGCTAAATATTAATAGATAAAAAAAATCTCAAATTCGTAGTTTCTTTTTAGATTTATTTTTTATGCAAATAATTATATTTATATTAGAAAGTGTTTTGCAACCGTCAGATAATGACAATCGTAATTAATTTTCAATTAATTACTGTAGAATATTACTTTAGTTAGTCTTTTTACAGGAAGAAGAAGAAAACATTTGTATTGAAAAATTTTACGGACACAAGGGATACACCAGACTGCCGCCATTTCGTCCCCCTCCTGGGACTCGTCAGTGGTTAATTTATATGTCAATTGAACAAAGTATTTTATATTGTTAATTTGCTCTATATGAAAAACTTTTTATTTTTTGGTGTCGTACTGGTATTTGAACTCACTGCCTTAGCATCAAGCTCATCTCACTTCTTAACGAGTTGAGCCACGGTCGACACAGCGATGACTGTGGCTAAAGTGGAGCTTTGTCACACTACGTACACACACTGCGGCAGTCTGGTGTATCCCTTGTGTCCGTAAAAATTTTCAATAAAAATGTTTTCTTCTTCTTCTTCCTGTAAAGAGATTAACTAAAGTAATTATATTAATATTTTAGCAAATTTTTCTGTTGATTTTAGAAAAATTTACTATTTTTTGCATTCAACTATTTAAGGTAAATATAGCAAATATTTTGTTGTTTAAACAGTTGTTGTTGTCGTTTTTTGTCTACAAATATTTAGCAAACATTTTTGCTCATTTTAGAGGAGAAAATTGCTATTTTTAATTAACTAAAATTTAACTCGAATATAACCAAAACTTTGTAAATTTAATAGTATTAACAATATTAGCCTTTGTTCCGCAACATAATTTTTAACTAATTTTTAGTAACTTTTTCTGCTATTTTTACAGGTTTATTTCTATGAGCGTATGTATGTATGCCCAAATTCTCCCCGTTAAAAAAATATCAAGTCCATATTTATTTTGGGCTTCTAAATCCAAATTTGTTTTCCAGTACGCACCACTTTTAAGAATTACGGCATTCGTGAACATCCCTGATAAAAAAATTTCGTTAAAATTTTTTATTTTCGAAAATAGAAAATTAATTTCGATCGAAAAATTACGATCACGAATGCCGTAATTTGGCTACTGGCTACCTTGATATATCTTTGGAAGGGACTAAACTAATGCATCTGAACTTTATTAAACTTAAAAGATCCAAAACTGGTGTTAGTTTTTCAAAATACCTATTTTGCGATTTATTTAAAAAGTTACTACCCAGGTAGAAAAATACAAACGGCAAAACGTTGACAATGCATTGTAGATGGCAGAACGTCCGATTAAATTTAAGATCCCAGTTAGAAAAAGACAACCTTAACACCGCTGTTGTCAGAACGTCCGATAAAATCTAAGATCAAAGTCAGAAAAAGACAACCAGACCAAGGAAAACAAAATTTCCAACTTTGGCACCACCATAAAATACAGTTGAACCTCGATTATCCGGGCCTCTATTAACCGGGTACATCTGTTAACCGGCATGCTGGTGGTTTGATTTATACCTCTATTAAGCGTGCTTACCTCTGTTATCCGTGCTATTATTTTGTTCTTCCGTGCTTCACCTCTATTATCCTTGCAGCAAACATAATTATTTGCTTGTTTTTCTTTTCACCTACGTACAAAGAGTTAAAATTCGGAAAAAATAAATAACTGCTAGTAACCGTGTTTTCGATTATCCGTGCTGAGTACGGTCCCGCGCAACCCGGATAATCGAGGTTTAACTGTATGTGGCCTCAATAATAATTTAAAAAAGTTCATTTATATAGTATCGTCCAGCCGGGATTCGAACATGGCCGGATTTAATCTCAATAGTGAAACAACACGAATTTTCGGAATAAATAAGTTTTTTTATTTTATAGGAAATACGTTTAAAGGCCCCTGATTAGATGTGTATAGAAATATGGAACAAAAGTTTCCGTTTACTGTTTCAAAAACGCTCAAATGTGAAGCCTTTGTTTTTCATTTTAAAAACAAAGGGACTCATACCACTTTCAAAATAAAAATTTCAATTGATAGCTTAAAACGTTGTAAGTGAATGATAACTGTTAACTCAAATATGCTAGCACTGGCATAATGGTTGTTGGAAACAACTTGCCAACGTTGGGAAAACAAAAAAAAATTGGTCTAAAAAGAGCATTTCTAGAAAAAAAATTAATTATATAAAAAAAAATATTAAAAAGTATAAAAAAAATCACAAAAATATCGTATGCCTGACCGGGATCGAACTCGAAACCTTCTGACGACAAACTTTTTTTAAACAAAGCATCATCATTTATATTAAATAAATCATCTACCAGTGGTTAGACTTTCGAGCCGCTAGCAATTTCTGACTGTATAGCACTGGGAAACTATTTTTGCCAACGTTGACGTAGTGGTCTAAGTATACCTTAGAAATTATTGCAAAGCAAATACTTGTCGGTCTCAAACAAGTGTTCTGCCAGTAAATTATTTACAATTCCTGTCAGTGGTATGCCAGTGTTTGATTTTTTGTACCACGGGCAGTTTCTGACTTTGTAATTGATAGTTCAAAACGTAAGTGAATGATAACTGGCGTAAAGTTTGTTGGAAAAGGAAAAAAGTTGTTCTTACGAAAAGCTTTTCCAAACACAACAAAATCAATTTCATATAAAAATAATATTTAAAAGAATAAAAAATCCCCCAAGAAAAATATGCCTGAAACCGGGATCGAAGTCGAAAACTTCTCAAGACAAACATTTTTTTATGAAATCAATGATCTACCAATGGCTAGACTTTTGAACCGTTGGCATTTTCTAACTGGAGAGCACTTGGAAAACACTTTTTCACAACGTTGGCATAGTGGGAATTTATTGTAAATCATATACCGGCAAAAAGCTTTTTGGAAACATAGGTAAAGGGTCTCAAACAAGTGATCGGCCATTAATTTATTTACAATTCCTCGGTTAACCAGTGGTACGCTAGTACTTAATTTTTGTGCCACTGGCAGTTTCTGACTGGGTAACTCTAAATGGTGCATACAAATTGGTGTATCTTAGTACAATTTTCAAGTAATAAAATATTATACAATATATTTCCACCCGACGCTTAGAGGTGAATAATATATTAAATTTACCTCAATTTTTTGTTTCACTTTAATGTTATTGTTTCAACACATTTTTTTTTAATCCAAAAAAGTGTTTCACCTTTAAATTCTTTTTTTTTTTTTGTATCGTTTGTAAGATATACACGGTGGAGGAATAACAAAAATAAAACAAATAAATTTTTTATTCATATAAATAGTTTCAGATTGGAAATTCCAACACTTTGGGCAACAACACACGACGGACAACAGGTGCTCCTTTATCAATGGTGCTACCAAATGATGCTGACTCATCTTATATCATGGAAACACGCACATTACCCCGACAACCCAGACCTAATTATGCTTTTAATGCATCAAATACATCATTATGTACTACACCAACTGCTGTCACAGCTCCACCTGCTGCATTTACCATACAACATCAACGTACCGCATCAGCTAATGCAGGCATGCAACAGTTGTCTACAACATCGGCTTTGGCAAATACGATAGCCGCCAGTCAATTGCAGTTGCCGCCTAAAAACGAACATAAATTACAATATTTTGATTTAGATGTAGCAAATGCTCCAGCTATTAATCGCCAAAGTATGAGTGTGGGCAATTTAAATAATCCTGGTGTTGTACGTTTAGGATTAGCGGCTGACCCTTCAGCTAGAGCTCCACTACAAAGTTCAGTAGTCTATAATTCAGTAGACTTTGTAAAAACGGAGGCCTTCAAACGTATACGTGAAGAAAGAAAAAAAGAAAATGAAGGTGTTGTTAATACTAATAAATAAACAAATATCTGTGTAGTATAACGAAATTCCATTTATTATTTAAAAAAAAAAAATAATTATCAAATTATATTTGTAGGCAAAACTTTAAAATCAAAATTAGATATTTAATTTGTTGTTTTAAAGAATAAATTCCATGCTATTATTAATTCATTTAAAGTTAATAGTGCTTTAGAGCATTTATCATTTTAAAAACGTTTTTGACATTTTTTTAAGCTTTAACTTTTTGAAAAAAAAAAATTTTTTTTGATTTTATGTATATTTTATTACTTCCATATATTTTTTAACAAAAAGTGCAATATATTTTTGAAACATTTTAATATTTTATGAGATTTTATACAATTACTTTGAAATATTAAAAAAACAGACTCATTTTGAAATAAATTCAATACAACGGATTAGTATAATTGTTTTTAAAATAGCCAAAGTATGACTTTAAATCTGTTTCATTTTTGTGCCTAAATTGTTGAACAAGCTTCATCATAAAACTCAATAAATAAATTTAACAATAAAAATTACCTTAATTTTTTAAATTATATAAATCATAAATTTGTAAAGCTTTGCAGGGCAAATTCTCTTTTTTAAAAAAAATATATATATATATATAAATTTTACTGTTTTAATTTATAATTAAATTTGTTTATTAACCGAAAAAATACAATGCAAAACTATTTAAATTCTATACATATTTATATACAAACACATGAATCTTATTTTATTATATTTTAAAAATATGAATTATCATGCTTTTAGAGCGCATTTATATACATTTATATACATTCTTAAAGCTTAAATGCTTTTAGTATTTATTAAGACGACAACATTTTTCATTAATAAAACAAATATTTTAGTAAACTTTAAGAAAAGGCTTGTTTTTTCCTATACACGCTACGAAATCCCATACAAAATTTGACATTGGACATGTTCAGTGTTAACTACTTTAATTTTTTCAACGTCGATAAGTTGTCAGTAGTACAACCAAAAAAAAAGTTCTAAAAACAATGTTTTAAGCGCTTCATAAAACGCTCGATTAACAGTAAAATAAGCCGTTTAAATATAAAAATAAGTTAAAAAATAAATCGTTAAATTTCTCAACTTCTTAAAATCGCAAATAAAACTTGTTCCTTCGAACTTGGTCAGTCAAACAAAGGTGCGATATGGTTTCTTAAGCTTCACAGTTCAAATTGGTTTATCTAAATATTCAACTCTCAATTAAAAAAAGTACTTCTAAATACCTGCTGCTGAAAAATAACGAAAAAGCACTTAAAAAAAATAAGCTAAAAATAAAAAAGCTTACTTTTTAAAAAAAAAGTCAAAAAGTAGCTAATATTTTACAAAATCAGCTAAAAAAAAGCAAATATAAAAAATAAGCTTAAAAAAAGCTTTACCAATTGCAGCTTAAAATTTTCATAATTTTATGATCAGAACCAGAGTTTAAAATTAATACTGTAGTAGTCTTGATTAGCTATAAATTTCATAATTTAATAGCAACGTGCAAGATATATTCAAACTGTCGGCACATTATACTATGAAATTATTTCTTATGTGTATTTTGTTTTGATTGTGCGCTGTTACAGCAATAGCTGCATTTTATTTGTCTAATTTTATAGTGCTGTCGTAGTTCATTTATTTGGTGATGGGTAATTCATTTTTGATATTATGTGTTGGTATGAAAATATTAAATATTTCTTGCTGCTGTGGTGAGCATATTTTATGAAATTTAATAGTGTAGCAATGGGATTCCCCGAACTTTACTTTAATGCTTCGTACATACCAAGATATATTTATATAGGTAGTCTTAGTAGCCCAGCTGTTTATTTTCCTCTTCCCTGGTTTTGACATTTCTTACATGGTTTTGACACTGTACTGTATTCAACAACAAAATGCCTGTTGTTTTTGTATTGTTTGTAGTTGTTTGTTGTAGTTGTTGGTTTAGTAAGACTACCTATATAAATATATCTTGGTACATACGTTAATGAATAAAAAACACAATGTGTACATTATTGATACAACTTTTTTACAATTTTTGAAAATATCAAAATGGCCCTATCCATACCATGTAGTGCATAAAAAAACAATAAGAACTGCATCTTTAGATTTTCGATATCGTTAAAAAAGGTTCCGCGTCAAATGCAATTAAGTTTGGGATCGTACAAGATATTTTCCCCCAATGCAAATCAACACGAACTCTTAATCTTAAGTTAATTTCACTTAACAAAGATAGTTTTTAGATTGTGATTTTGATTATAATCATATAATTACATTAAGAAATGTTAATAATTAAATAATTATAAAATAAAAAATTTTGAAAAAATAAAAAAATTTGAAAAAATAAAAAAAAATAATCTTAAAGGACTTTCAGAAATCGGCTTCGACGCGGAACGTTTTTGTTCCGAAATGACCTGAGGAAACATTTTTCGGTTTCAGCACAACATCGGCTACAGCGTGGTGATAGGGCCTTATTTTGGTTGTACCCCTAGTGTACATGTATGTCGTGCCACAGCCACAGCACAATATACAATATTAAATATTACCATAGAATAACAAAATATATATAAATGAATATAATATTGCAACATATATGACTACCACAGCACATATCAAAATTCAAACAAAATGCTAATACTGCTGCGCCAGCACGCAACTGTCGAAGTTAAAATAATTTCGTATCATGCTATCACCACAGTTGAATATATCTTGCTACCAATATGAGAAAAATTAATGTGTTCAATATATCTTGCTAGCAGATATTCAACAAACATTTTTGATATGCTAAATTTTAAACTCTGATTCAGAACTTGTATTTAGTATAAATAGTTCTACCCGACGAAAAAAGTTCCGATATCATATATAACCAAACATCACATCTCTTCTGATCCGAAAAATGGCATGATCTCATGGGATTTCCAAAAAATGGGTCTATCAAATATGATCATATATAATTTGATACAATTTTATCTAATAAGTTTTTTAATTAAAAAATTTAAAAAAAAATTTGAATGTTTTACAGATCGTTACTTTTTAATTTAATCCAATTAAGTACTAATTTTAATTTATTTTTAAAACATATAGATAAAGTTTCAATTTTAATTTATTTCAAATAACCAACCAAGCCCCTTGTGCCGTATATAGTTGGTAGACCAACATTAACAATCAACTTCATTATATCACTTAAAACTATAAAACCTTAAATATCATGTTTTCTAACAATATAAAACAGTTTGTATATAGCAAGTTTAACTTGCAAAAATTAAAGTAAAAAGTTTAAAGGAATTATTAAAGAATATGACATAAACGCACATGACAAACTGTATTGCAGTTTAAAATGTTTAAATTCAAAGTTAAATCTTAGTAAATGGAAAGCGAATTTAAAATGAAAATAGAATGCAAATTTTTTGAAAATATTTTGCACATCAAATATCTTTTACAGAAGCATATTTTACAAGTTTACTCTTGAATGTTTTTAAAAATAGCTCAAAGGATCTAAGTGGTAAGGGTTAATAGTTCCAACCAGAGTTCAGAAAAATACACACACTGAATAAAAAACTTGTACATAAATGTAAACAAAAACAGCTAAAAGCAACAAACACATATTTTTATTTTCATATCAATTATGTGTGTATCTAAATTTTGCGCATTTCATTACACAGACGCGAGTGTTTATTGTTTTAATATTTGCTTGAGTACACGAACATACTTCAACCACACCTGTTAGAGTGTAGCTATACTTTAAGTTCGTGAACTTGTAGGTGTACAGCTAAAAACAAAGTCCATGAACGATAGACTTTATCCATTAGCGATCGGAATAATGTGATACACGTAAATAAAGGGTATTTTTATAGAGGTATAGAACTTTGAAATGGAATAAAACAAAGATGACTTTTTTAAATTGACATGAAATTTACTTTATTCGAAAGATAATTTTCTGGCATTATAATTTAAATATGACTTCTGGCATATGACCGCAGGTCCAATTTCGATGACTTTTTCCAACATTTGTGGCCGTATATTGGCAAGAACGCGGCGAATGTTGTCCTCCAAGTGTTAAATCGTTTCGGGCTTATCGGCGTAGACTAGCGACTTCACATATCCCCACAGAAAATAGTCCAGCGGCGATAAATCACACGATCTTGGAGGCCAATTCATTTCCGAAACGTGAAACTATGCGGTTACCAAACGTTTTCTTCAATAAATCAATTGTGGCACGAGCTAGGTGACATATTGCGCGTTCTTGTTGAAACCGCAGCTCCTGCACATCATGGTTGTTCAATTGATGAACGAAAAAGTCAGTAATCATGGCTCTATAGCGGTCCCCATTGACTGTAACGTTCTGTCCAGCATCGTTTTTAAAGAAGTACATACCAATGATTCCACCAGCCCACAAAGCACATTAAACCGTCAGTTTTTCTGGATGTAACAGTGTCTCAACATACACTTGAGGATTATCATCACTCCAAATACGGCAGTTTTGTCCTCATGAATCATGAATTTCAAAATAAATTTGCACAATTTGGAAACGTTGTTCAGGCGTCAGTCTATTCATGTTAAAATGCTAAACCAAACTAAACATATATCACTTGACAGCTGACAAAATAGCCGCCAGTTTAAAAAAGTGTTGCCGACTTAAACTTCTATACCTGTATAAAAAACACCCTTTACGTGGCGTATGAGTTATAAAAAATTTTAAAATTTCGGGAAAGCAATTATTTGAAACGCTTTGCCAACGTCATAATACGAAATGTCATTAAAGAAATAACGTCCCGAATATAACAAAAAACCGTGTTTCTTCTAAACTTTATGTTAAAATAGCTCAAAAACCTGATGTGATTTAGAAATTCTCAGATTCGGATGCAGCGGACCTGAAGTCTTTAGAAAAGTCTGTTTTAGGCCTAGGGTCTTCACTTCTCTAAAATTTTGTAGGCCTGTGTAATCACAACTTTTAAATTTGTCTACAGATTTTTTTTAAAAAAGATTTTTCGGAAATCAGAAATATAGTGATTTCAACCCCTATACACACTTTTTGTGGTGTATTTTTGTTGTTGTCAGTACCTAATTCTAGACCACATGAGACTAGCGAGCCATTCATATGTTAAAAATAATACAATAGCTCTGTTCGACGTACGTTACCGCGGGTGCCCAATTTTACCATAAAGCGTTGCTATTGTCAAATTTGTGTATGTAAATTGCCGTTTCGGGTAAATTGGGTTCCCGCGGTAATGACGTAGAACATACCTAATTTAAGTTTTCATAGGTTTTAATCTATAAAGTTTTAGAAAGAAAAAAATCTTAAAAAGATAACTAAAATATACGATTCATTTAAAACTCAAAATTTTTAGTTATATCACTGTTAATTTTTAAAGTATTTTGTTCCAAAAGATATTCGCTGCTATTTGAAGTGGAATTTTCTAGATTATGTTGATTTAATAAACTCCTTACCGATACTTTAGCCAATTGAGCACACAATTCATCAATTCTCTCTGCCTTTAGTTTTAAGACATTTTCCAAGTGTGTTATTTTCTGTTGAGCCCCCGCTATGAAACTATCCTTAGTCTGTGACTCTTTAAGCACATGTTCATAAATGGAAAACAGTATCATTTTCTGGGGCACTTGCACAATGGCATCACCGATTTTCTTATTTACTGTTACCACCATAACTTCATCATTTTCAGACCATATTTGTTCTTGTACATCTTTTTCATCCCCTTTACTCCGGCGGTCTCTCGTCATTTGCATAATATCAAAAATTAAAACTTCTATGGCTCCTGGTATTCCTTTCGCCAATTTCTCAATCATAATTTTATTTTGTTCAAGTCCCAATTTCGACAGAACTTTTAAATTTAAAGTCTCCCAATTATTGAGTTTTAATTGGGTACTATTTCTGCGTGGATAATTATGGAGATCTACTAGTTTTGGATATAACATCTTTAGAAGTTTTGCCACAGGTACAGCATCGGAAAAATCTCGATGTATATTCTTGAATATCACTCCGTTTTCTTGCAGCCAATTTGTTAGATCTTCGAACTCTTGATTTGTTATTTTTTTCGGCATTTTCGCAAAGAGATGTTAGAAATTATTTGCTTGAACTTTTTAAATTATTAAATTGAATATTGAAAATAAATGACTTTTAAAAAATATGTATGTGTATAAATAAATTTGTTTATTTTGAGTTTTTTTTTTATTTAAATATAAATATACACTTAGGGAAAAAAGTTTCATCATATTGATGAAATTGTTTCATAAATCGTTCGGCATCAATTATTCATCATATTTATGAAATTTTCATAGATATGATGAAGAGTTTCATTAAAATTTATTTTCATGAACTTCAAGTATTTGTCATTTTTAATTTGGCTTCGCATTAATTAAAATTCATAATTTCCATTTAAAATTAAGAAAATGTAATTTGTAATTTAGATTTTCTATTTAAAATTGAGAAACTACTCGTATCATAACAGCAATTGAACGTCAGAAATGCTAATCAGTTGATGTGTTCTAAATTTTACCTGGAATTTTGTGAATATAAATTTAATTTCTCTAAATTTCGGTGGAAATTAAGGTTCTTATAATCTCAATTTATGTTTTTTAATTCCTAATCAAAATTCTTAACTTAAAACTATTTTTTTTTTTTTGAATTTTAATAATAATAATTAGAATTGATATTTTCTGAATTTCAATTTCTAAATTACAGTTGCAAAAATATTGGGTGTTAAAAAGGTTCCGACAAGTTTTTGTCGGTTTAACTAAACCGAGATTAACTGACATCCCAAAAACTCGGTCTAAGTTCTGGTTCACACACGGCAATTATAATTGCGCAATTTTTCTTCAATTCTCCTTTGAAATTGCTTTTGTGTTCACACAGGAAAAGTTTGTTTCAGCAATTTTCGTATATCAACCTGCAGTGTTGAAAATTGCGGATGACAAAACAAAACGGAATTGGAGTACGGGCAAGTCTGTACCCCCTATCATTCTCTTTCCCTCCCTCTTCTATAAACTCAAGAATTGCGCAAGTAAAATTGCCGTGTGTGAACCAGGTCTAAGTGTGTGTTGAGAATGATTACAAGCATACTACGATTTTGAATGAAACCTGGGTACCAATTATGTATCTTTTGTACGACACACGACAATGAAATGACACCTAAATCATTCTCGTTTTAACAGCGTAAATGTAACAAATTTTTGGTGCATCGGTTTTCATATGATATTTATAAGCCATGAGATGAATAAACAAAATTAGTTAAATCCCAGAAACGATACCCAAGAAACAACCCAAGAAACAACTTTACGGACTGTCCGTTACAAACGGATTCATGAATCCGGCATTGACGGTACGAAAACGGACCGGAATTGACGTATCCGTCGAAGCTTGTACGAAAACGGACCATTAACGTACAGTAAAATTGGATTACTCAAATTTTCGAAAATTATCCGTTTTAACTCCGTTTTGCTGTATCCGTTTCGGTGCCGTTTAACCGGACTACACCGATTTTCATCAGTTAAAACTCCGTTACAACCGTTATCGTTTTTCTTCCGGTATTACCGGAGTGTGTTTTGTTTAAAAAAAATAAAACAGTTTTATTTATTAATAAAATTAAATATTAATAAAATCTTCTATATATATAAAAAGAAGTGTACATTTTGATTGTCACTCCATAACTCGAGAACGGCTGCAGAATATAAAAAATGGCTGAATACGTTTTGCAGAACATGCAATGAGGATGGTTTTAAAAAAAAAATTCTTTAAAAATATTTTCGTTTGGTCCAGCTGTGGTGATTTTCTGAACATTAGTCATTTTCATCTATCTATATATCTATCCATATATATAAAAATAAGTGTACATTTTGATTGTCACTCCATAACTCGAGAACGGCTGCATAAAATAAAAAATGGCTGAAAACGTTTTGTAGAACATGCAATGAGGATGGGTTTTAAAAAAAATAATTTTTAAATATTTTCGTTTGGTCCAGATGTGATGATTTTTCTGAACATTAGTAATTTTCATCTATCTATATATCTATATATATAAAAATAAGGGTACATTTTGATTGTCACTCCATAACTCAAGAACGGCTGCATGAAATAAAAAATGGCTGAATACGTTTTGTAGAACATGCAATGAGGATGGTTTATAAAAAATAAAAAATATTTCCGTTTAGTCCAGATGTGGTGATTTTCTGAACATTGGTCATTTTCATCTATATCTATATATATAAAAAGAAGTGTACATTTTAATTGTCACTCCATAACTTGAGAACGGCTGCATAAAATAAAAAATGGCTGAATACGTATTTAAGATTTTTAGTGGTAATTTGTTTGGTTATTTTTAAATGTACCACTTTTTTAACATATACTTTTATAATGTTACAATGTTACAGAGATAAAATGAAAAAAAAAATCAAAATGTTAAAACCACATCCTTTTATTGAATTTTTATGTGGTTTCATATTGTTTTTTAATAATGTAATTGTTAATCCATTTTGTTAATATCTTTATAAATGAAAAAATTTAAAAATAAAACCAAACTTTTGTTTAAAATTAAAAAAAGAAGAAATCATTTAGATAAAATAAATAAAAAAAAAATAAAAATGGACCATTTAAAAAAAATGGTACGAATACGGACCATATTCGGACCGTATACGGTATATTAAAAACGGAGTCCACTCAGTTTTTAAAATAAATGACGGACAGTTTACGGTACGTTTTGAACGTACACTCAATTCGTACACTCCGTTTTATATACAGCATGACGGTACGAAAACGGTCCGTTTTAGCGTGCTTTATACTGTTTCGAATCCGTATTCGATGTTCCTTTATTCCGTTTTCCGGTCCGTATACTGATCCGGAAAACGGTACGGAAACGGAGTTCTGATCCGTATGTGCTGTACCGAAAACGGCACATAAACGGACCGGATTATTTGCTGGGTAACGATCTAGGTGTCATTTCATTGTCGTGTGTCGTAAAAAGATACATAATTGATACCCTGCCTTAAAAACTTGCGAGTTCATTGGAGAAATCTAAGGAATCTTTAAAAATGAAATGCTGTCAGATATGTTAAATGGCAATACGACCTTACCCAAGAAACAACTTTACGGACTGTCCGTTACAAACGGATTCATTAATCCGGCATTGACGGTACGAAAACGGACGGAATTGACGTATCCGTCGAAGCTTTTACGAAAACGGACCATTAACGTACAGTAAAATTGGATTACTCAAATTTTCGAAAATTATACGTTTATAACTCCGTTTTGCTGTATCCGTTTCGGTGCCGTTTAACCGGACTACACCGATTTTCATCAGTTAAAACTCCGTTACAACCGTTATCGTTTTTCTTCCGGTTTACCGGAGTGTGTTTTGTTTAAAAAAAATCAAACAGTTTTATTTATTAATAAAATTAAATATTAATAAAATAATATAATAAAATAAAATAGAAATAACCACGGAATAACTTTGATACATAAACTTGATACAGGTAAGTTGATAAATCTTAAATAGTTTTTAATCTAGTAATTTCAATAGACTCTTACGCAACAAAATTTCCTGCATCAGTAAAATAAGCAATCTCAACTTGCGTAGTTATAAATCATTCCGCAGGTACACAACAAATCTATTTCAGTCTATTTTCCCAAATAAAGTAGACCCACTGTTTATAATTTAATTTCTTTCTTGTTTTTAATTCATACATATCTTGTTTTTCTAGTTTATTTTTAATGTAATTGTTAATCCATTTTTGTTAATATCTTTATAAATGAAAAAATTTAAAAATAAAACCAAACTTTTGTTTAAAATTAAAAAAAGGAGAAATCATTTAGATAAAATAAATAAAAATGGACAATTTAAAAAAAACGGTACGAATACGGACCATATTCGGACCGTATACGGTATATTAAAAATAAATGACGGACAGTTTACGGTACGTTTTAAACGTACACTCATTCGTACACTCCGTTTTATATACAGCATGACGGTACGAAAACGGTCAGTTTTAGCGTGCTTTATACTGTTTCGAATCCGTATTCGATGTTCCTTTTATTCCGTTTTCCGGTCCGTATACTGATCCGGAAAACGGTACGGAAACGGATTTCGGATCCGTATATGCTGTACCGAAAACGGCACATAAATGGACCGGATTGTTTGCTGGGTATCATTGCCGTGATAGGTGCAAAATCAGTTAAAATTTTAATTGATTCAGTAAATTTTTTAATTGAAACCAGTTTTTAGTTTTTTCTGTGTAACTTCATTACAAATTTTGAAGGCACAAATACGATACTATTTTCTGCTGGGAAGCGATTTTAAACATTTGCTTGGGAGATGGAGCTGGCGGTTTAGAACAAAATTAACCTTTTCTTGAAAAAAATTAAATTATAATTTTTAAAAAAATTAAAGCAGGAATTACAAATTTACGATATAATTTGTTTAAAGTTTTTTAAAAGGCTTCAGAATCGCTTCCACACGATTTTAACAAAAAAGTTAAAATATTTAATATAGCGCTTCTTTTTTCTGGATGGATATTATCCATCGAGATATCCAGATATCCATTTGGATATGCTATCCATCGATATCTAATATTTCCCATTATTGGTGGTACGAATTGTTAAATTATTGTAAATTCTCTTGTGTAAATGACAAAATATTGGGAAATATTACATATGGGTGAATAGAGGTGAATACACAAAAAAAAAACTAAAAACGGGTTTCAATTAAAAAAATTTATTGAATCAATTAGTATTTTAATTGATTTTGCACCTATCACGGCAATGATAATATCAATTAAAACTTTTATTGAAAATTTAAAAGGAAAAAAGTTATAAATAACTTCTACAAAAAAATATTATACTCATAAAAAAAGTGTGTGAACGACACGTTGGTATATCTGTTGTTGTTAATGCTGCGTCTGTTTGTGTATTTGTTGCTTTGTAAACTTTAAATGCATTTGGTACTTTATACCAAAAATTTTCTATTTAAGCATACGGTGAGTGTATGAAAAAATAATTTGAGAACTACGTCTAAACAGTACGTAAAAACAGTTTTACAATTGGAAAATAAAATATATATTTATTAGAGTTAATTTTGAAAAATAGATTTTTGGATATTATCACTTTTTAGAAGGTTTTTGTATCAATAAAAATAATGGCGTATTTTTTTTATTATTCCAATTAGTTTTTCTTTAAATGTATTGGTGTTTGCTCTTCCATAAGGAACTTTTGGGCACTCCTGATATAAACCAATAAATTATTTTGTATTCACTAAAAAATTAAATTTTTAAACTTTAATAACTTTTGAACGGGTAACTACAAAATTAAAATTTTTGGACCATTTTTCTCAGATGTAAGTATTTTTTCATTGTAAAAAAAAAATTTAACAAAAAAAAATATTTTAATTTTTTTTTTTTAAAAGATATTTTTTTGGACCACTCTAATTATGCATTCTGTTGCATTCCAAAAACTAAAAAAAAAAGCCTATGGGCCTAAGTTTTCCCGTAGAATCGAATACTGAAGTACGATTTGACATATATTTAGCCGTTTTTGTTGTATGGGAAAAGGGACCCAAAATCCGCGATTTGAGTCGCCTATAGGCACGGGAAGGAGTTGGAATTAAAAAAAAAAAAAATACGCCATTATTTTTATTGATACAAAAACCTTCTAAAAAGTGATAATATCAAAATAAAAAAAAAAGTTTGAAAACGAACTCTAATATTTATATATTTAAAAGTCAATTAATATATTAATTGATTCAATTGAATATTTGTTTAGAAACAAATGTAATTCAAATCTAATCTTTAATTAGACATTTTAGGTTGATAATTTTTTCTGTGTAGCATGTGAATCAAGCTTAAAGTTAAAAAAATTACAAAGTTAGGGGAAAAATCGATTGGTTAATCGATCTATTTTAACCGATTATTTTCCCATAGTTACTTATTTTGCTAAATAATAAACTATTTTCTCTAAAAACAAAACCTTGGCAACTTAAAAAAAAAAAATAATTGTTACTAGGTGATTATTTATAGAGTATTCAAACACTTTCCTACACCTTAAAAATCATTTAAAAACAATTACATCAATTATATTATTTCAATAAAATATTCGTTTTTTTTTTTAATAATTTAAAGCCTGAAGATGTCTCTAGTCTATATAACTTACCACGATGAAAATATTTTTGATGTAGACAAGGAAAAGGATTACTTTATGACCCGTGAAAGACTTAACTATACATCGAAATTTCGTAAAATGGTAAAAGAAGAGAAACAAGCCAGACATATTATAGAACTTCCCGATAGAAAAAAACTACTTACAAGTTCCGTTAAAAATAATCATCAAACTATGGGTTATGCCGAGACACCTATGGATAGACCTTGTAATTTTCTTAAGAAAAACAATGGCATTAAATGGCAAAGATTAAATGAACATACATGTCCCCCAAAAAAGGAAATACCAGCGGTTCCAGTATTTACGAGAACTAAGAGTAAATCTGACGGTGAGGTAAAGGAAAATTTGAAAAAGAGAAACGGAAGATTTATTATGTCCACGTACTAGATATTTTAAAGATCATAAACATCGGGCTAATTTTGTGGCTGTTAATGTTGAATTGATTAAACAATTAAAAGCCAAAAGACCACCACCGCGATATGTGGACACACCCAAAGGAGCTAGACATAATTTACTTAATACTGGTTTGGTTCCACAATATATATATTCAAAAAATTTTGCCAAGATCCCTTGTTACTTAAATGCTAGAAAGAAATTTTTGACTAAATTAAATAATCAATGTGAACGTGAAAAACTAGAAGCTGAAAATTCTTGTGTCCGTTATGTCAACAAAATACCGGGAGTAAAAAAACTAACACTCGACGAAAGGCAAGATATATTAAAGGTAAATAAGTTTGATTTATTTCAGAGGAATTTTATTTAGAAATTGATTAATTTCTCTTTTAAGGGTCTTAAAACTAATTTTGCCGAATTATTTAAAATCTATCAAGGCTTATCTTTATACACTGATACTATAGCTAAAAAGCTTCACAAGGGTAAAATAGAGAGTGATTTACGTCAACTGGAACAGGATATATATCTAATGGAACACAATCCCGAAATATACGTCTCTGAGTATTAAAATTTGAACTCTTTTTTTTTTTAAATTTGAAATGTACATTTATTGTAATAAATCTTTATATACTATCATGTTTCAATAAAAATCTACAATATATACACTTAACAATTTCGTCATTTGAAAATAATTCCTGTAAATTCACAGCATCATCATTCCTTGCCAAAGCCAAACAATGTGGACAATACTTTGTGTTAAATATGTTGAGCTAGAAATAAAAAAAAAATGGAATAACAAAATAGTTAAAAAGCAGCTCAATCATAGCATAAAAAACTAAAGCTATTTACAAAGAAAATTTTAAGATTAATGGTACACTAATACTCCGGTTCGAGAAGGTAAGGGATACCGGAGAAATAAGACGCAAATCGAAACGACGCAAACCGAAACACGATTTCCCATACATTTGTACTGATTTTTATTTGATTTTAGCCGAAATAATTTAAAAAATAAGGAAACGTATCTTAATGTCAAAACTGTCATCAAGTTCAATTTCCGCTATCCCTATTTAAAACAAGGTCGACGTGTATGCATGTTTTTCCTGGTTTTATAGTGTCGTTACATAAAAAAACGCAACATAAAGTAAAATTTTTCATTAACAATAGATTCCATAAAAAATGTAATAAATTACAACAAAAAATTATGACCTAAAGTGTGATTTTTTAGCAACTTTCTTTTGGCAACGTTGTTATTGTCAGCTCAGCTGTTTTCGTGTAACATGTTACTGTTAAACATGTTCAATTTGGTCTATAATTTAACCATGAATCGACTTACAAACGAACAACGCTTGCAGATTATTGAATTTTATTATCAAAATTCAGGCTCGGTTAAGAAAGTGCAAATTGTTCACATTGTGTTCAGCGACGAAGCTCATTTCTTTTTGAATGGATACGTGAACAAGCAAAATTGGCGTATTAGGTGTGAAGAACAGCCAGAAAAATTGCAAGAACAGCCAATGCATCCCGAAAAATACACTGTTTGGTGTGGATTATGGGCCGGTGACATAATTGGACCGTACTTTTTCAAAGACTACGAAGTCAGGAACGTTACTGTGAATGGCGAGCGCTATTTTTTTTTTGCCCAAAATTGAAGAGCTGGACTGCATGGCACACAGCACTCGAAACAATGGCCCAATTGAGAGGCGTGTTCGGGGAACAGTTTATGTCACGTTTGGGTCTGTTAATTGGCCGCCTAGATCGTGCGATTTAACGCCTTTAGACTATTTTTTGTGGGGCTATGTTAAGGCTCATGTCTATAGGGACAAGCCCGCAACGGTTGACGCACTGGAAGCCAATACTGAAGAACTTATTCGTGAGATACCGGCCGATATGATGGAGAGAGTATGCCAAAATAGGACCCAGCGTTTGAACCATTTGAGGCATAACCGCTGTCAACATTTACATGAAATCATCTTTATCGACTCAAATAAAGATTTTGTACATTTCTCAAAATTTTATGTGCTTTTTTTAAATCAAATCCGAAAGCTCTTAAAAAATCACCCTTTATATATATATATTTTATTTTGTTTTTCTGTTTTAGACCTATTAACTTATCAAGATAACCAAAGTTTAAGGCTTAATCATAGTTATGAATGTCAAATTTATATGGAAATTTTTGTGGTTAAAGTAAACGCCGGGTTATGTATAGAAAAGTAACTCGGCCTTAGTTTTTTTTAAATGGTTTTTGTCTATTTTGGACAATTATTCAACATGTTTCACAACAACAACAAAAACCTCATTTGTTAAACGCAATTAAAAAAGTTTGCCTTACATGTGGTAAATCCATAAGCAGCTTTAAACGATACATAAAACGTTTTAATGAACAAAAACTAAAATAAAAATTTAATTTAAATACAAATACAAATTTTCATCGATTTTACTTAATTTTCTAACAATTTCATGTTCGCTAATGTGGACCTTCTGAGTTGTTTCTTGTTGCCACAAGCAAATTATCTATAGCAAAAAACGCCCGAACAGTTACCCAATAAGCTGATGTAGGCGTAGACCATATTAGAGATCATTCCCTTACAACTCTTTTTTTGTTAAAACAAATATACCTACATCAGCGAAGAATATTTTTTTATTTATTTTTTTTTATTTTTCTGAAAAAATAAGGAAATTTAGCATAAAAATTTACATTCAAAATTATTTTTATTGTCAAATTTGCGTATTTTTTCAGATAAATTTAAACAAAAAATATAATATATATTCTGCGCTAGTTGCAGACACTTTAAGGAATTCATAAATAAAGGGTCCGCCAAATAACTTTTTTTTTTGAACTCCTTAACCAATTGGACTTTGTATGGCGTCATACCAAGGTCTTTATGCAAAATTCGTCTCAATGATGTCTCCGAAACGTTCAATTGTTGAGAACGGCGGTGAATTGATGTTGATGGCGCTTCACGCACACTTTCTGCCACAGCAGCAATATTCTCGGGTGTACGCATTGTTTTTGGCTTTTCACGCTTTGGTTTATCGATGAGGATGCCAGTTTTTTTCACTTTTTTCACAAGATAACGAACATATGGACCATATTCGTTCAGCGGAAGGATAAAACTAATTATCTGTCAAATCAGACATGAGCTAAGTGTTACCATTCACGAAATAAGCACTAGTTGAAAAAAAAACGTTAGATGGCGGACCCTTTAGTAGTGTTGATTCTCTACCCCGTTCGTCCAAAAATTAGATTTGCATGTAATAAAATCATGTAAAAGCAGCCTCTTCTAAATTGGCTCTTTGTGTCAATAGACCCGGGTGTCGATAAAATCGAAACATTTACGGGAACAATAGGCTCTTAGTGGCATATCCCAGTTTTTTTAACCTAAGTTGTTTTTCCTTTTCAGCTGATTTAAAAAAAATGTATGTCGTCGACGACGGCAAGGCATTAAAGTTGGAATTTTTTTTTTTAAATCTTTAAAACTACATTTCCGATCACGATAATCACATGAGAGCTCTCAGAAATATCTTACCAATGATTTACCATATGTCCCCATAAATAAACCCATTACAGTCCAATTTTAGATTTTTGTATTTTTTACTCTTGTTTTTTAAAGAAAGTGGCTTCCCATTCAAAAAACGTCTATGTTAGTATATAAAACTTGATAGCTAATTTCACATGCCTTCATTAAAGATTATTGAAATAAAAAAGTTATTAAAGGTTAAAGTTGGACAATGTTTTGCGGTTTTTGGTGACAATTTATGTCTGTGGAATTACCCAGCCAGAACGGCAAAACCTTTACGTCGTTGGTACAAGCGCTGGCAAAGCGTTGAAACCGCAAAATGATAACATCGGGCGTGGCTTGGCCATTCCTTTTTTACAGCGTTGCCAAAAAACTTGCAAAATTAACAGCATAAAAATTTTAATTTTAAAGCGTTGCCAAGGTATTGGCAAAACAATCTATGTTTTCCCAACCCCAAAATTATGACAATGGCCAGGGATCTTCCAATGTATTTCACAGTGTTGGTAAAGCACTGGCAACCCTAAAAATAGAATACGTTGAATACAAAAACTACAGTGGCATGCCAGAACTGTAAATATATTTAAAAAAAAAAAAACTGAACATAAAAAATGGCAAAAAATGCACTTTGTCGGACGTTTTTCAAAAAAAAAAAAAAAAAAAATATGAACTACTCTGGAGTTAAAAAAAAAATTTCTTTTTCTATCTTGGGTGGAGGGGCCGGGGTCCTTGGGGCATAGTAATATACACGTGTGTTCATTTAAATGAACGGAAATTTCCTCAGGATTCCAAAAAAATTATTTTTTATAATCCATAATACGTGGCGACCCTAGAGTCATTTTAAGTATATTTTTTGTAAAAAAGTGGGGAAGGAGTTGAAAAACTGTAGCAAATTGAGGGTTTTTTGTTCTTTCAGTTTTGTTTTTTGCTGTTGTTAATTTTTTATCAAAATTTTTCAAAATTCATGATTTGTTATAATAAGCGAAATGAAAATAGATTAACCCAGTCTCTTCATTTGTACACTATAGTGTAAACATTTTTAAATAAATATAAAAATGTTGGTAATGCAGTGAAACTTTATATTTTTGTTTTAATATGTTCATTATTATATTGTTCATTAAAAAAAATCATTATGTGGATAAACTGTTTATCAGGGCATTATAGCCACAATATTTTTTAAGAAAGTACGATTTTTTAATGAACCTTTAGCTCCAAAAAAGGGGCTTTAGGTATATCTCGTAAACTATCAAAGCTAGAATCTCGAAATTTGGCATGTAGTGGTACTCAGCCCCTGAGTAGTCGATTCTCGAGACTATTTCGTGGTGTTTAGGTGTGGGGAGGACGAGGAGACCTTGGAACACTATCTCTGTGAATGCCCGGCATGTGCCGGGATCCGGGTCGAAATACTATCCAGTGACCCAATATCCCCATGGGGGATCTTAGGGGCATAGGATGGAAGAGGTTGATGAATTTAGTCAGTGCGACGGAGTTCCTGGGGTAGAAAATAGAAATGGGACCGATTTTTAGAGCGCACAACAAGCCGATATTCTGGCTTAAGTGTAAGTCCTCAGGAACTTGAGTTGGATTAGGGAAGCCTTTCCCTTCTCTGAATCCTCTTTTCGACCTAACCTAACCTGGTGTTTAGGTGTAAACATTTTTCTGTCTAATTTAAGGACCCCTAACAAGAATCAGAAGTTAAAATAGAAATATATTTACAAACAAAATGTCGGTAGAGAAAGGGTTAAAAATATGACTTTTTGCATTACCCAGTGATTACTGCTTAGATAATGAAATCACTTCATATGGCTTTATGACGTGACTTTCTTGCCTTTCGGCTTGCCAGACGTACTTTTTCCCCCAATTGTACTTTTTTCTGCATAACATTGTAATGTCAAATATATTTGACAAAAACTGGGAAAGGGTTAAAGTTATGAACTTAAATTGAAGAGAGTATATATTTAAATTACATAATAGTCTTAGGTACAGATCGCAGCCCATGTTTCATATGACTATTTGTAAAGTTAAAACGAAAGAAATAGATAAGATCCTTCTAGGACAATGACAGTTTCTTAAAATACAAATTTGTAGTAAAAATTATAAAAAGACTACAGATTTTGTTAAAACGAAGATTTGACACTGACTGATTTTTTTTTCAGCAGGATTCTATTTATATAGTTTTGAGCTCAGTATTAACTTATATGCACATATGGTAAAACAATATTTGGAGTTATTACTTTTATTGGCTTATGTGTATATTTATGCACTTAGTACAGTGATTGCCTGAAGTGTAAACAATAAAAAATATTTATTTCATCAATACAGACGTATGTCTTTTACTAAACTCAAAAAAATAAGTTAGTACAAATGTTAGTAAAACGTCTTGTAAATTAGGTATACTATTTTTTAGCAAATTTTTTTGCTAAAATCCTGTTTTCAGCTAAAATATTTGTTATACTTATTCAGCACTTAACTGTTTTATACTAATGCTTTACTAATATACTAATGTTTTACTAATTAATTTTGCTAAAAAAAATTGTGCTGATAAACACATTAATAGTGTGGACGACAACCAGATTGAAAGATATACGCAGAATGAACCAGATGTCGCGGCATGTCAAGATGTAGTAGAGAAGAGGAAAATGATACTAAAAAGTACAACTCTAATAAGACATATAAAAAAATCAACCATGGAAGACTTTTGTATCTGTTTTTCATACATAAAACAAAATTGAGGATTAAAACAACTTAAATTTTGCGTTGTCACCGGCTTGTGAAAATAATTGTCTATTAATAAAATAAAAGACAAAAGAAAATATTTAAATTTAATATGTATTTCTATAATAAATGTTAATAGATTAATAATCTAGTGTGGTCAAATTGCAAACAAACATATACAGACATGTAGACAGAGTAAAGCGAAAGACAAAGACACACATCATAGGTAGATTTGTATGGTTCCTTTTTCTTATTGCAAACAAAAGGGTTGTTTTTTTCGTTTCGTTTGTTTTGTTTATTTTTTCGTTTCGTTTCTATAATTATCTTCGGCAGTTGCGTCGTTCAAAAGAAAGCATCATTTAGACAACCATTGATGTAAGTAGTTGAAAGAAAATTTTTGTTATGTTATATATATTTATTTCTATATATTTTCAGATATTAAATTAATTCATGTCGCCAATGTGGGAAAATGAAAATTTTTATATTTCGTAATTATTGTAAATTATTTTTGAAAGAATCAGAAAAATATGTTTTATGATTTTCAGCAAATATATTAACTAAATTACAATTTTTTTCACAATTTTTTTGCGTTTTTTTCAGTCTACTAAAATTCAGCAAAAAATTTATTAATTTTTACCAACGCTTTTTATTTGTAATCTACTAAGTGTTAGCAAAACTTTTGCTGAATCTACTAATTTTGTTGCTAAAAATCAGCTCGCTGATTTTCAGCAAAAGATTTTGCTGACATTAGCAATTTTTTTGCTAGCACCCTCCTGACTAAAATTTTGCTGACTCAGCAAATTTTTTTGCTGACTTTACAAACTTTTTTTTTTGAGTGCATTGTTTCTTCCTTAAAATTTGTATAAAAAAAGTACTGACAAAGCACTTTTTGCAACCGTTGGGAAAGCTTTCTATATCAGGTATTTGTCAGTGTTGAATTATTTTTACGGTTGTAAATTTTATAAATCAAGTAATGACAAAGAACATTTTGCCAGCGTTTGGGAAAGCGTTCTAAATCGGAACTTTGTCATTGCTTTAATTTCTTTACTGTTGTAAATCATTCTAAATCAGGACTTTGCCAATACTTTCATTTGAATTTCTACCAATGGTACTAAAAATAAAGTGCTTTGCCAGTGCTTGATTTATCTGACCATCGTCAATTTCTGGCTGGGTATCCATAAAAAAACAGGAACGTAAAAATGTTTAAGTGATCGGAGTTATGCCGCTAAACTCCAGTTAAGCCATTTTTGAACGGCGGAACTTCTAAAACGATGCAAACCGAGATTGTTGTGTATTTTAAGATATTTATTTAGTGGTGTTTCAGGGTTAACGGAACTTTAAATAAGATCGTTGAGGTATTTTAAGTTATTTCGTTAGTGGTATTTTAAGGTTAACAAAGAGGTTTTATTCCTTTATATTTTCGGGTTAGTGTTTGCTAGCCATGGTAATAGATAATGAAATTTACGTTTACGTTTTAATTTGACCAAGTTTAACTCAAACTAAAATAATCTTTTAAATATACATATCGCACTTGATCAACAAGAGGGTATTAACTCAAAATTTTTAAAATATCACTTTTTTCAAGAAATCAACTAACAACATCAATAAATATCTACTGTAAAAATTTCAACGTATTCCGATTACTCTTTCATCTCGAAAACCACTTTTGAGAACATTTTCATGATAATGTAGTATTTACCTTTATTTCAACAAAAAGGTATTATTTTGAGTTAATACAAAAGTTCAAATAGAAATGAATCGTATATTTTTATAAAAAAGGTATTATTTTGATTTGAGCCTTTATTTATGTTAAAAATAATCAAACTGTTTTATTTATATTTGGTTGTATTTTGAGTTGATACTGTTTTGTTGATAAAATAATACAAAAAACAAGTGGAAGCATTAAAGTCCGATGTGCCGAATTTGGTATAAAAAAGATTAAATTCGGCTGTGCCGAATTTTTGGATACCCTCCATCTTATTGTTTGAATTAACCAGTGCAAGTGAAAATAATATATATATATATATCTATATTCCTTGTAAAAATAACAATAACAATGTTGTTTTTATAAGTAAAATAAAATATGATTAATTAATGTATTTGGGGTGAAGAAAAAAATGTTGTATCAATTATCGTTAAAAGCGAACTGCACTGTATATAAATACAGATAAAGATTTACACAATTCAATATATATGGTTTGTGTCTTTGCTATAAAAAAATCGTCGATATTCAGGCGCTGAAATCGCTATGTTTAATTTCTATGATAGTAAATATATATTTGAATTGGGAGTTCAAATCCAATTAATATTCTTTTAAGAATCCAATTGCAATTGATGGAAACGTCCAATAGGGAAAATTGTCAATAGCGCCATCTATTAAGTTATAAAGGGATAGGTTTAAAGGGACAGTAATAAGAAAAAAATTGTTTTAAAAATAATAAATATATTGTGAATTGTGCGCCCCGGTAGGCTAGTTGGTAGCGTGCTGGCTTATCAGTGCGGGGTCGTGGGTTCGATTCCCACCAGAGGCACTGGTCTGTTTTCGCTAAAACGCGCCGAAGGCCATAGTAGCTAGTGCTCGGTTAGGGTAATATTTATATAATTTGTAATTATGTGATTATTAATTAATAAATAAAATAAATATTGAGAATTAGTTATTTAATTTAATATCTAATTGTAATTGAGAAAGGACCTAATTGGAAGAATAACTGGCTCCTCCATTTAAATTGTGAAGGGAAGTTTATAAAAAAAAAAAAAAATAGAAAAAAAATATTCTTAGGAAAAAAACTTTTGTTTTGTAAATGAAACGAATTTAGCAGAAAAAAATCTAACACTCGATTAACGAGGGTTATGTGGTCAAAAATAAAGTCAGTTTATTGCAATAATTAAATGCAGTTTGCTTATAACACTTGAAATAGGGGAAAAGCACAAATCGATGTCTCAAAGTAATCAATATTTGTAGAAAATAATATTATCCATACATGAAATATTTACATATAATGTAGCACTGAAATAATTATTTTTCTATAAAACAAAACCCGTGATTTTAGTAGAAAAAAGCCACAAAATATGCTTTTAGCAATGTAAGGAAAATGAATTGTATTAAATACAAAAACACTTTAATTTTAGCGGAAAACATACCGATTTGATCTAAACATGCTAGGAATATTATATTTTAATAATATTAATAAAAACTTTAAATGTTTTTCATCTTATGTTTCACTGAAACACAAATTAATGTTCAAAGTTATTCTGCAGGTTTGTTCTCAATGAAGCAATTTTTTTTTTTTGAAATAAAAGTTGGTTTTAAAATAAGTAGTGACAATTTACAGAATTGATAAAAACTGTGGAAATAGTTGAGAAATCGTTTGCATGCACTGACAGGAATTTAATATTACATTTTAAGCAATGTTATGCTTTTTTCACATGGACATTTTAAAAAAGCATTTAGGGGTCCAAGAAGGTGATTACGTAGAAACTTTTAAACTGTTTTGTAAATACTACATTAACATAGTTTAAGTGGCAATCGTTTCAGTTACATATATTCAGTTGAATTGGACAGAACTAAAGGGAAATGCAAATTGAAGTATTTATGAAATCTGTGGATATAAGAAGTCCGTTATATCAGACATCATTTGTACGGAGTCTTGTTGACGAGACAAACAATTTAAATAAAATGAATTCTTTATAACAAAGATCCATATTGCAATTTTTATTGTTATTGAATTTCAGAGGGAAATTAGTGTTTTAGTGAATTAGTTTTAGTGAATTTAGGGTTTAAAAAGCATACGTGAATTTAAAAAAAAGGTTTAAAAAAAATGCGCTTGCTGAGACATACATAATGAAATAATTATTAAATACCCGTTTACATTACAACACACGTGTTTATACTATACATCACATAAGTCAAACGGAAAGTGTGATAATATTAAGTTTGTCAAAAAATTAAAAAAGAAAATACTGTGTGTGTTTGGAGTGTTTTCGTGACACAAAAAATTAAAGAAACTGGTATTTTTTCAAATTATATAAATTAAAAAATTGATCCGGTGACAAATTAACATGTTTTGCTGACATATTAAACTTTTGTCAAAAATTTGTAAATTTTTTGGAAGCAAAAATCGTCCAATAGTCATTTAGTTATTTTGGGTATTAAATATCGTCAAAATGACTATAAATCATCAAACCTGGCAACACTGCATGTGATTGCTTCTAATGCATACATACATACATACATACATACAGGCACGTAGCTAGGAATTTGTTTCGGGGGGGGGGGGGGGGGGTGTTGCTTTTCGATTTTTTTTTTTTATTATATATTTTTTTTTTGCACACTAAAGTAACAGCTTTTTCTTTTGTTTGCTAAACTTTTGCTAAATTTTTACCTACACGTAATGGGCAATCATGTATTAATAATAGAAATAGCTTTCTGATTTCATTTTGAAACAAAAACCTCCCGCATAAAGTGCATTTCCTTAAAATGCATTTTTTCATTTATTACTTATTGTGTTCATTATTTTGCGAATTTTGATGTATATATTGCGAAACAACGCTTTAATCTGTTTGATCACAAATTTGAAAATGTTTGTGTACTTTAAGTTGGATATGCATCGTTATTGTCTAATTACGTTAAATTTTTAGCTAAATATTAATTTTTAGTTTAATTAAATAAAAAAAGGATTATGCGGAAAACTTTTTGAAAACCACGAAAAATAAAATTGCTTTACTTTATATTTTTATGTGCTAATATACGTCTAGGGTAGCTAAAACTTGATAAATGTAAAAAAATGCAACTTCTAATAACCCGATTAAAATTAATATGATGCTTTATATAATCATACGAAATTTAATATGAGTCTTAATAAAGTTTTATCCGAGAAATGGGCATTATAATTAAATAACATCCGAATAATAACGCGCTACAATTTAATACGATTTTATATAGCGGTATAAATTTATATCTGATCTGATACTGATACTGATATATACAAAATAAGCTATTGTTGTATCCGGTTTTTGATTTTAAAACGTCATGAAAATCCGAAATATCTATTAATCCTTTTAGACTTTAGCCACTTGCAAAAGGTTTACAACTTTATAATTTGTAACAAATTGCAATTAATTGTACTATTGTATTGATGTAATACATATTTACATCCAAAATATAATTGACAAATTTTCTAGTGTGACTCTGCATGGGGTAATATACAATTTTATCTAAAATAAAATTGTGTTTCTTAAAATATGATATAATATCAAAATATATATTATTTTGCAATGTCTAGGTATATAAATATAACGTAATTATTAATTGGATTAGTTTAAGCGTATTCTAAATGCAATATACAATTATACGCAACTATATATGGCATCATATTAAATTTTTTCTACGAAATTAATTTTATATATGAATTTATATAATTATGTCCGGTTAAATGCACTGGCAGACAAAACCTTATAAGTGCATAATGTATTATTTTATGCAAACGTTTTAACTCGGGAAATTAAAGATTTATAACCGTCTAAAAAACAAATTAAAAGCAAATATCCTATACAATTTGCCTGCCACTTATAAGGAAGCTTTTCCGATGGGTTTCCTTTGAAATTAAATTCGGATAGGTGATAAAGCAGCAAAAATATATGAAAAACGTATCTATTTTTAAAATTGGTGGTGAAAATTAACACATTTTTGTACGAAAATATGTTTAAAATTTAGGAAATTTAGACTTATTTAAAAACAGCGTTCAAATCCTCGAGAAAACACACATTTTGAAAACCATTTTGACACTATGTCGTGGACCCCGGCTGCCACTTATTTGAATTATTTTAACAAATTATTCACTATTTTTCCCCCTTTTTCATATATCCGACTTCATGTATTGTATTAAAAAAATTGTAAATTTTACAAGCAAGTGTGATTGTAGTCTGAAAGAAATAATAAAGAAAAAATATAAAATTGGAAAATATAAAAATATACCTGACATCGCCTAGGTCTTATTTCCATCGCCTAGGTCTTATTTATTTCGTATTTCCAATTCACTCTGATTTATATTTTGGACAATTTCAAACGCTTTTCAAATTGTCTTTAATCAATTTTTTAAATAAAAACCCTTTAAAATGTCTAAAAAAAAAACTACATCTTTATTACTGGTTTAGCTGCTTGATTTTAAAATGTCGCATTACAAGGAGCGCCGATAGAAATTTGTTTACATTTAGTCTAAAAAGAAATTGAGAAAATTTGAGTCCCATTGGACCACGTTAACATGTTATGCATATCGATCAAAGTTTGAGGCTTAAATTTGTTTCAAAAAATTAAAAAAATATGAGATGTCGAAATATATATCGTAAAAAAAATACTGAAAACTATGTTACCAGATGCGTGCGTAGCAAACCAAATTTACCAAAAAGATTGCACTGTAAGTAAAATAACGACTTTTACGGCACAAGTAAACTTAATTTTGAGTCTTAGTGGTAGCTCCATTTTAAAAGATTATGTCAAAATACAGAGAAAAAATCATTGTCAAAAAAAAATTCAATTAAACTTTTGTTCGATTTCAAACTTACTTTCAATTAACTGTTTAATTGAAAATGAATTTGGTATAAAAAAAATTCTCAGTTTTTATAACGTTGAACAACATTGAAACAAATGTAAAAATTTTAAAAAGTCGCCAAAATTAAAAAAAAATCGTTTAAAGTTGAAAATTCGCGTTTCTTTAATTTTGGTCATTTTTTTTTAAAATTTTTTTTTTTGAATTTTGGCGTTTATTTTGGGAGATTTTTAAATTTCTGCAATTTTGAGGATTGTTTTGGCAATTTTTTTTCAAATTTTGCGATTTTTCAAATGGTCTAATTTTTCCCAATAGTAAACAATATTCAATTAAATTTTTAATAGATGTGAATAAAACTATATGTAATTGAAAATAATATTAATTAAATAGATACAAATTATTTTAGTTGTTAACACGACCGAATTAAGTTAAACTTTTGCTGAATCAACAAATACTATTTTAATTAAAACTCAATTTTAGTTTTTTCTGTTTAGTTTGCATTGTCTCAAACAATTTTTTGATTATATTTTAAGTCAAAGACTTCGAAATCTCTTATGAAAAGATTTAATTTATTGCTTTTTGTCGAAAATCAACTCTAACAATGATAGCCGCCCATTTGCAGGTGAAATAATTATTTTCATATTAAATTTATCAATAACATTGCTACTTTCTAACGAATTGTATTAAGTTTTTAAATTTGTCAAATCATTTGGGGGGGGGGGGCTCTAGCCCCCAAGCCCCCCCCTAGCTACGTGCCTGCATACATACCACTTATAAAAACCTTCATACATACATACATACAGGGTGGCTGATGCATATTGTTACAATAAGAAATTTAAATAACTTTTTTATTTTTATTTCTTTGTTTTTACATTTGAAAAGCCATACATTTTTAATAAGTATTTTTAATGATAAGCGAAATTCCGTGCAAATTATAGAGAAAATTCCAAGCTAAGGGGCAAGTCTACTGCGTTCAGTTGCTTGTTGTTTGATTTTTTTAAAGGAGAGAAATGAAAATCCTTAAGCAGAACTGTCCGTATTGACTGTCTGGTGATACATATATGAGCAAAAATATTCCATTTCGAAACTCTAGAATTGACTTGTATTGCAGCAACTATGGCAACAATTGTTTCTTACATTCGAACTGAGAAATTTTGATTAAAAGGCGTCCTAATGATTGTCCCACGATTGACAAAATAATTTACGAGCCCAATCTGCTCGGAGGAGTGCCGCCTAATATTCCCGTTAAGTTTGTTTATGCGGAAATGCCAGCCCCCAAAGCGGGCGGAACTTGCCCGACGGATGCCTTGGGGGTTATGCTGGGGATCCCGCCATTGCATATTTCTGTAATGGAGGTTGCCAGTATGGGTTCCTCTAGACTAAGTGAATTCGGTGGCATGAGGGGAGGCGACCTAAGGGGTCACATGAGGATCGCGCGAATCCTAATAGATGACCCAATTTCTAAGGTTGCGGACAAAGTGTCACCGGAGTGGATCTTTGATAGATATTTTGATGTGTTATTGTTTGACAGAGACATGTGGACCAATCAATCCTGGGAACCGGAAGATGGTTCTCAGGTGTGGTTCACTGATGGCTCTAAGCAGTCGAATGGGAACACGGGTGCGGGCGTCTTCGGACCAGGCTTCCAGCGTGCCTTACCTATGGGTAAATATCCGTCCATTTTTCAGGCGGAGATTTGGGCCATTTGTGTCTGTGCATTGGAATGCCTGCGAAGGGGAACTCGTAGATCTCGCATCTACATTCTTTCTGACAGTCAGGCTGCACTGAGGGCCTTAATGGCCTATAAGGTGTCGTCCGGGTTGGTCATGGAATGCATTCAGACTCTCAATAGGCTCGGTAGAGGCAACTCTCTAACCTTGGGGTGGATTCCTGGTCATGAGGGGCATGAGGGCAACGAGAGGGCAGATTGTCTTGCCAACCGCGGGGCCCGAAAGCCCTTTATTGGTCCTGAACCATTCTGTGGAATACCTGCGGGGTATGTTAGGGAAAGGCTCAGGGCATGGAGAGAGTCTGAATTCTCTAGTTACTGGGAAAACTCTCCTGGTCAGCGCCAGGCTAAAGATTGATCTCTTTTTCCAGTAGGGGGTCGAGGCGACTCTTGTCGCTTGAAAGGGGGGGTTTGAGGACCCTGGCGTCGTACTTAACTGGACACTGTAATCTCAGATACCATCTGCACAAGAAGGGTCAATCGGACACGGATTTGTGTAGGTTTTGCGAGATGGTGTCTGAGACCTCGGAGCATGTTCTCTGCGAATGTCCCAGGCTTTGTGATAGGAGACTTAGGTTTCTGGGTGATCGCTTCATTTCGCCTTCCGACATCACGAACATTTTGCCTAATAGGATAATTGGCTTTATAGGTAGCTTGAATCTGTAGGTAATCTTAGGCAGCACAAAAGACCTACATTGGTCGCGGTGCATAGTGCCTTCTGATCTAATCTAATTGTAGTGGCGCACAATCAAAATGTTAGTTTCATTACCCCATTCGTTCATTTCCTTAAATTGAAAGACGAATCAATGAAACCACAAAAAAAAAAAAATAAGTCGAACCGATTAATAACTCAGAAAAAAAGTTATTACGTTTTCTTTTGTAGTGGCATTTATCAGCCACCCTGTATTACAAAACAAAACAAAAAAACAACAATATTTTGTGGTTTTTTCCCAGATTTTTTTTAAAAAGAACTACAACTACTTTTACAAAGTGTGTATACCCTCCGCACTATGGGATGGAGAATTATTTTTACAAACACGCTTGCGGAGACATACATAATGAAATAATTATTAAATACCCATTTACATTACGACACATATGTTTATACTATACATCACATGAATCAAACAAAAAGTGTAATAAAATTAAGTTTGTCAAAAAATTAAAAAAGAAAATAGTTTATGTGTTTAGAGTGTTTTCGAGACACAGAAAATTAAAGAAACTGGTATTTTTTCAAATAATATAAATCGAAAAATTGATCCAGTGACAAATAAATATGTTTTGCTGACATATTAAACTTTTGGCAAAATTCGTAATTTTGTTGGCAGCAAAACCCATAAAATCATCATTTAGTTATTTTGGGTATTAAATATCGTCAAAATGACGATAAATCGTCAAACCTGGCAACACTGCATGCGATTGCTACTAAACATACATACATGCATGCATACATACCATTTAACAAAAAAACAACAACAATATTTTGTGGGTTTTTTTGTTTTTGTGCGTGTTGATTATGACCACGGATGGTAACAGATTCTATGTGGTTATTGGTTTGGTTAACGCTATTTTCTCTTATTTCGATAACGGTATTTTAGGGGTAGCTATATTTCAGTTATTTCGGTTGCGCGCTTTTAGAGTTAACGGTATTTTATTTATTTCGCTAACGGTATTTTAGATACAAAATAACGTTACATTTTAGTTATTTCGGTAACTTTATTTTAGGGAAAAGATTTTTCAGTTATTTTTTTAACGGCATTTTAAGGGTAACGTTATTTTAGCTATTCAGGTAATGTTAATGCAAACTACAATTTTTGGCCCCATTATGCCCGAGTCTTAATGATTTTCTAGTTTATGATCATACTTTGGGAAAATATATATATTTAAAGAAGTTTTTTTTTCAGATCTTGGTAGATTATTTCGGTAACGGTATTTTTATGGTATTGATATTTTAATTATATCGGTAACGGTATTTTACGGATAATGGTATTTCAATTATTTCGGTTACGGTATTTTAAGATATTGATATTTTAATTATATCGGTAACGGTATTTTACGGATAACGGTATTTCAATTATTTCGGTAACGGTATTTTTGGGAAAACGATAGTCAGTAATAAGGGGTTTGAATCTGTGACAGTATTAAAGCGATATTGACTGCCATCCCTGATTGCGTATATTCTTGTGTATAAGCATTGAATGTACGTATGTATGATGAAATAAATAGAATATTTTAAAATTTGATTCAAAATTTTAAGAGGTATTCCCACATTTTCACTCATAACTTTTGAACGCGTTAACCGATTTTGATCATTTTCACTACCAAACTGCTCATGATATCAACAAACAATTTGACTGAAAATTAGCAACACCTCTTCTGTATTAGTAGAGTATTTTGTATTAACACAGACAGACGGACAGACGGACAGACGGACATGGCTATATCGACTTCTCTATTCATGCTGATCAAGAATATATATAGTTTATGGGGTCCCAGATTTTTTTTAAAAGAATTACAAACATTCGACAAAGTGATATATACCCTCCTGCACTATGGGATGGAGGGTATAAAAATAGATAAATTTTCAAAAAAAATGGTATTAACTCAAAAAATTGATTTTTTTTGCAATGAGTGGTAAAATTTAAAACAAAAACAATGTATATATATTTTCAAATGGAATTTGCTTATTATGATATGTTTGAATTTTTAAATTCTGTTAAAATGTGGCCATAAACAGTTTTTTTGACTCTACTGAAAATGTTAAAATTTTGAGTTAATACCCTTGTTGATCAAGTGCGATATATTTACCTGTGTATATGAAATAGAACATCTTTTAATAACATGTTCCTGACTGCACTTTTCAAATGTCATATCAGTTATAACATCATTACATGCAAAACAATGTTCAGGTTTATGCTTCATAAGTTCAATATGAAATTGACATCTTTCAAATTCCGCGGAAATTAAAAGCATAAAATGTTCCGCTGTGGTGTGTAGAAAATGTTCTGCATCGTTGCTGATCTTCCCAAGTGCGGTTAATAAATATTTAAATTTATTTTGCATACAAGCAATTGATAATTCTTGAAATGATGATAGTTTAATATCGGCAGAATATACTTTTTGCAAATACTGCAAACGACCCAAAATGTAAAGTAATTGTACACAGGGTTCCAAAAATTGCAAATCGTTTATAGTTTGAAGTTTTTGTTTTTTATATTTGAGTCTGTAAGTGAGAAAACAAAAATAATATTAAAATTTTGAGATCTACCTACAATATGAGAGTACTCTAAGGGGTGATACACTCAAAAAAGTTTAACAGTTACTACAAACAGTTGTTTGTGTAGTTATCAGTAGTTTTTGTTTTTAACTGCAAATACGGTTGTATTTTAATTAACATCTACAAAAACAGTATTTCTGCAGTAAACAGTTAATTTTTGTTAGTTATTTAAAAAAAAAGTACGAAATTTGGTCGAGTTTTTAAAAGTTCTTGTTTAAACTACTTTCACACTGAACTCCAAAATATATATTTTGGTTTTTTCAAGTTTTAGACTTTCAAATACCATACAAATTTTAATTCGAAAACTTGAAAAAAAAATGCAAATATATATATTTGTTATTATTGATATATTCAATCCAATGCACGAAAACGTAATAACTGGAGTACTATTTGGAATTTTGACTTTACAATGTAAGTAGGATAAATTAAATAAATTTTTTTGTTGTACTCAAAAGAAAATGAAAAAAATGTTGTTAACATATTGGCCATTCCAGGAAAAATCGGCCAAAATCTTACCTTCAATTAAATTTTGCATTCAGAAACTTTATGGACCCACTAAAAGATTGGTGTTTTTAGTTTTTCAAAATTCGAAAAATCCTCGGTTTTATGAGCGATTTAGATTTTTTGAAAAATGAGAAATATGCAAAAAGTGTGTATTTTTTTTTTTTTTTTTTTTTTAAAGAAAAGCAACACTCAGGAAATTCTTCCTATTAATTAATGTGTTGGCTTTCTTTGGAAAGGGGATAGTGGAGAGATGAAAGGTGGTGAAAGATGAAGGGCTTCAAACATGGATTTTTTATGCAATTTATTTTTAAAATTTTTTCCACTCTCTATTTAAAAAAAGAATGCATATTTGCAAAATATGTAATTTTCACCAATTTTCACTTTTTTGGGTCCCGGGTTTAACTGTTTTTAATGATTTTTTGAAAAAAGCTTATAGCACTTTATATAAAAAAAAATAGCAATTTGTTATTTTATTCTTATTTTTCAGATTTATTAAGATTAAATTTAAAAATGTAATGTTCGGGAGCCCTTTAAACGTCTCTGTTGTAAAAACTATACATTTAATTTTGTGGATTTTTCTGTTGGTAAATGATAATAGAATCTACTGAATAAATTCTGTTTTAAAAAATTTTATTTTTTAACCCTTTCCAGCACAAGTTTGCCATCGAATATCAGATTTATATAGAAAGAAACATGATGTTGAAATTGTTAAAAATTAAATTTTAAAAACTTATTATTTAAGTAGATTCGTTTATCTCTCCTGTAGAGAAGAAATCTTAAAAATTAAATGTATAGTTTTTAAAAGAGAGGCATTTAAACGGTGTCGTTGCTCAACATTTTTAAATTATATATTTTTAATTTTGAAAAATGAAAAAAAAATAACCAATTGAACAGTTCATGCGAATAAGGACGAATAGACCACTTTTTCGCAAACACGTTTTTTTTGCATAAATGCATTTTATTAGCAGAGCCCTACAATCCTATGCAGAAATTTTGGGGAAATTTTGACTTTTAAGGCTAAAAAAATGACTTTGAAAGTGCAATAATTCGTATATTTTTATATTTTTGTTTAAATTGGGAGTGAACTAACGCACAATTTTGATTAAATACAACACAAAAACATACAAAAATTTTACTTTCGGTAACAATGTGTTAAAAGAACATTACGAGGAACAAACCACACTTATTATATTGGCAAACAATTTTACCGTTCTTGAGTTATAAGACTTTAAAGTGTGGAAAGCAAAAAGATAAACAAAATAGTATATAAAAATTATTTAGCTGCGAGTCAAGGGTTAATATTATAATTGCTAAAAATGTATTTAGTGTCATAAAGAATTACTATTGCATCAAATGGCAAGAATATTAAAAAAAAAAATTAACAAAATTGTTTTTGCATGTCCTTGCAATCCTTAAAAAGTGTATCCTTGAAGTCCTTAAAGTGTTACAAACAAATACCAACCATAGTTCGTCAAGTTTTGCAAGTCTCATGAAAATGTAGTCAAAATTTGCTGCAAAATAACACATTTTTATTCAAATTTCAATACATTTTTTTGGATATTCGCCCATTTTCCATTTAAGCAAAAATTGAAGTCCAATTTTTGGCAAGTTCTCTTTCGAATACCTTACTAAAATTTTGTATATAGGTAGATGTGACTTAAATCTTTAAGCTAATACCAAAAAGTTGACAAAAATATTATTTTTCAACCGTTTCCTGCGTTTTTATTGTCCCCTGTAAAATTCTACAAATGTTCTATTCGTCTTTATTCGCATGAACTGTTCAATTGTTGTTTTTTCTATGGAAACATGATGCAAACTTTTTTTCAATAAATCGTTAATAATAGATAAACCCCGGAACAAAAAAACACCGAAAGTGTTGTTTTTTAGTAAAAAATTCCATATTTTACAAATATGCATCTTTCAAATTGAGAGTAGTCAAAATTGATAAAAAAAGTGCATTTATAAAAGAAATTACATAAAAATGCATTTATTTTTAACGCTGAAAAAAACTTCATTCCAGAGCAATTTAAATGGTATTAAATCGCGCAGAAAACCGTGGATTTTTGGAAATTTTAAAAACTAAAAACATAATCTTTAAGTGGCTAAATTGAGTTTTTAAAAGCTAAATTTAATTTACATCGAAAGACTGAAATTCAAAAAATTACATTTTTTGGCCGGTATTCGGTAGAACGGTCAATATATATTTTTAAAATACCGTAAAAATAAAACAGTAGTTTTTACCAATATTATCAAGTGTTTCAAAATGTTTGTAGTGAAAAGTAGAAAAATGTCAGTTATTATTACGACATTGTTAGTTATTTTTACTGCATTTGTTAGTTGTTTTCAACAGTTACAAATAACTAAATGTTTAGTTATTTTAACGGCAATTATCTCTGCCACCTATTTAACTGAATTTACAGTTGTTTTAACGGCAATTTTCAGTAGATTTTGTCAAACTTTTTAGAGTGTGTCTTTATCGGGCATAATTATACTATAGTTTAGACTACATTCGTAATAAATTTACCAGGCTTTAATTTATTAACTATCTGATTTAACTTACTTCTGATATGTGGCCATTTTACGTACAATCAATATTTTTATTTGTAATTTTTGTAAAAACGCATCATTAAAGATAGTAGGAAAACTTAATTTGTCCAGTGGCAAGTAGTCGATGTATCGTTGCGCTTCAAAATTGTTAAAAATATCTAGGTTAATAGAAATTAATAAATCTTGAGCTAGATTCATCGTATTTATGTTCATATTGATTAATTTTGTTAAACTATTATCAGTGCTCATTTTTGAAACAATTAAAAATGCTGTGGTTGTAGCATATTTCGATTGATGAGTGTATTCTTTGTTGCGCGAAAGTAAAAAAGACCATATATTTCGTGATTTTGTGGCTCCAATGCCTAATATTTGTAAATTTGTAGAGTCAAATTCGTGCTCAATTAAGGTTTCCTCAATTTTGAGTTCATCTGTGGTGGGACAAACAATTTGTATATGTTTTACTGTGCCCATTATGGTGGAAATAATATAGGAGTTTTCGGTAAACGATTGAAGTCCTAAAATAAAATCATAGATAGTTTTAAAATATAATAAAATATAAAGATAAAGATAAACATGATGACGTCTAAAATATTTCGCCTCTAGCGATAACATCCCGTGAGCTAAACCGTTTTTAAAAAGCCTTCAAAAATACTATTTTCGGTAAATTAAAAATTAGTTACTGCTCCTCTTGTATTTATTCTTAAGACAGCCAATCAGAACCGTTCTTAATTAGTGAAATGAATTGTCATATACATTATTTGAAAAAAAAATCCGATGAAAGAAATAAATTTGTACAGAGGACAAAAAGATTAAAACTTTTAAACAAAATTGGGCGTGAAGGGGAGCGTGGCGTATGAAACGTTTATATCACCCTTGGCTGGAGTATATAATGTGTATACAATTTGAATTAAATGTGTTAAAAACTATATGGAAGCAATTACATAATTCAAAAAAAGTGGGCGTAAAAGTGGGCGTGGTCGAAAAAAGTAGCTTATTATTCATGCCAGTGGTCCAGTTAAATGCTGTGAAAATTTCAGGAAGATCGGTCCAGAGGTCTGGCCTCCTATAAGTTACAAACAAACAAATAAACAAACACACATTCCATTTTATATATATAGATATATATAGATAGAAGAAGAAGATGTAATCTATATATAAAACTCATTTTCTGTTTGTTTGTTCTCTATACAAATTTGCAATTCTGAACGGATTTTCCTCAAATTTGACATGCATAATCCTTGGACCTCAACTTAGATCGTAGTATGGTTTCCATCGACCACGCCCACTTCTAAGAATACTTTTGACAAAAAATATAAAATTAAAATTTTTTTCACCTTTTCCCACTTTTTTCGTTTTTTTGAAAACAAACTTCTAAGAAAGTTTTAACGGATTGCACCTATTATTCTTTTACGTAATATCGATCCACCTAAGTTGTGTAATGGAACCAGACTTTTTGTAAAAAAACTGCTGCGAAATGTTATTGAGGCTACTATTCTCACAAATAATGGTATTGGAGAAAATGTTTTCATTCTGAGAATTTCGTTAATTTCTTCCGACATGCACTTTGATTTCAAACGACTTAAATTTCCTGTACGTCAAGCATTTGCTATGATCATAAATAAGGCACAGGGACAATCACTTAAGGAAGCGGGTATTAACCTAGAGTATCCATGTTTCTCACATGGCCAACTATATGTTGCATGCTCAAGAGTTGGCAGCCCACGAAACCTCTACATATATGCCCCTGACGGTAAAACCAAAAACATTGTGTATCCTAATGCTTAACAATAAACTCCACATTCGATTGAAAAACAAAACTAAAACCTTATTTCATAAATTTCAAATGGAATCTTTAATTTCAAGTTTAACGTTAAAATCCCAACTGATTCTGCAAAACACAACAGAATTAATGCCCGTAATTTCAAGCAATAGATACCTACCGGTGCTTAGATACCTACCGTGTACACGAACAAAATCGGGTAGGTATCTAAGCACCGGTAGGTATCTATTGCTTGAAATTACGGGCATAAGTCGTCTATTTCCTAGCTTAAAATTTTTTCTGCATTCAAAAATCACAGTTGACCCGGGAAACACCGGGCACTTCAGCTGGTATACTAGGGCGGATCAATAAGTCCTTGACTTTTTGAATGAAACACAGTTTTTTTTTGCAAATTTTTTTTTTCAACATATTCTCCTCAATACACTTAGTCCAATTTTTGTATCCCTTTCAAAAAATAGGATTTCTCGAGGTCCATAAAATAGGCATTTCTTGGCCATATGGGGTCGTTTTTTTAAATCCTCGTTAAATCGGTCCAATAAGTTGGCATAATATTCGCCGTTTATTGTTTTTTCCCTTTTGAATATAATCGATGTGGATTATCCCGCGTGCATCACCTTATTGGCCACGATTACGTTTATGGTGCAGACAGCTTTCTTAAACCCAACTGTCCATTTAAAATCGAAACCACACTGCCATATGAAATGCCTATGGCATCAACAATCTCACGCACTTTCACTCTTGGATCGTACAACAAAATATCGTGGTTGTGAAAGTCGTGGTATTTTCTAAAAATCATAACTACATTGTACATTTTCAATTTTCTGAATCAGACTGCGCAGTTTCTGGTATTGCGCAGTTTCTGGTCAGTGAACCTGTTTTTTTTTTTTTTTTGAATAATGTAATATTTGTCATGTTTTTATTTGTGCGATTGCGTCTATATGGACGCACGTTTTATGCATGAGACCCATTGATCTCAATTGGCCGTCATTTGTACTTGTGCGACCAAACGAAAGTCAGTAAACCACTTTTTTACCATTGAAATCGATTGTGCAGAGTCCCCATAGTATTTATCAAGCTTTTCCTTGTTTTGATTGACGGTTTTTTTCGCAAAAAATAATGGGTCTCATGCATAAAACGTGAGCTTGAGCTCGGACTCGATTTTTTGAGTAAAAGGTACTTGTCGTATGCATAATAAAATTTGATGCATTTGCTTTTACTCACTACTCACGTTTGATCTCGTCTTACTCAGTTTGAACTAAGTTCGATGAGCTTGTGCTCATTTTCATATGCATAAAACAAGCTTTTGCTTTCTTTCGTGAGCTCTTGCTCGAATTTTGTTGAGCATGCCTTATAGTTGACTCGCGTACACTAAAAAAGGAATCATGGCTGAATATTTTGTTCCACAAAGAAATACAAAATCTTATCAACAGCGTAAAACAAATTTAGCAAGTGAGGAATAAAAAATTATACAGGTTTGTATTCTTAATTATTAATTTTTTTTATATAATTAATAATAAAATGATAAATACATAGGTTTGATGATAGTAGCATCTGCTAGTTGGCTAATTATTTTTTTGAGGAGTCAGAAAAAACACGTGGTGGTGCCCTCAGCTACATTGATAAAATTCGACTCTATTTAAGATTTTGTGCAGTTCCTGGATTCCAAAATGGTATAGCCACAGATATTGGAGTCCATCAATCAACTGTGTCGCGAACTTATATCTGCCAAAGCAAGCGAGTGGATAAAATTCCCGAAAGATGCAGATGCAATGAAAGATGCTCAAATGAAATGACAATCAAATTATTGCTTTTTATTTTTAATGCTTGGTAATTGACTTTTTTCTAGTAAATATTTATTTTGTTTTATTTTTTCCACTAAAAATTTAGAAATGTCGTCAGTTTCAATTTTATTATTTGATTGTACTTCTACTTCACTTTCACTTGACGACATGTTTGCAATTAGACGTTTGATCTCCCTTTGCTCAAGTAATTGCAATTGGTTTGAACTCATTTTTATGCATACGAAATTGAGTAAAAGCTGTTGCTGTTTGCTCGAACTCGACTTACGAGCAATTGCTCACCTGACTCAACTCAGCGCTTTTACTCGTTTTTATGCATGAGACCCAATGTTTAATGAGAACTCGAAATTCACTTTTTCCCTTTTTAAAAAATCCACGAGGTTGTATGTTTCGAACAGTTGTTAAACGCAAAGTAAATGACGGAACTTGCTCAAAATTTGACAGTAGTCAATTAACAGGTGGTACTTGATGGGAGCAGTGTTGCATTTCATATAACTACGAGGGAAGTTCGAAAAGTCACGGACTTATTGATCCGCCCTCGTATAATAAAGATACATATCTGGAAATGTATTTTTATCCCGTAATAATTTTAATATAATAATGTTTTCTTAATATTAAATGATGTTTTCAGGATTCTACAAGGAACTAGAAATCTCCAATTTTTGGGATTAATGCCTTAATATTTCTTTTAAATATAAAACATTAGGTTCTATCAAAGAGTTTAGAAAATAAAGAGATTGCAATACTCTCACTTACTGAGAAATAGAAAAATGAATGCGAATAGGAAAATGAATATTTTTTCGCGACTTTAAATTGATAAATTGATTTTTTTTAATGTTGCTGCTGATAGTTTTCGATATATTTGTTATGATTTAAGCAACATTTTTTTCAATTTTGCTTTGGTTTTCCTTAAGAACTGCATGTTTCCCGGGCACAAGGTGTTAACAGAGCATTGTGAGAGCATTGCATTGGTTTTATTAAACAAAAAATAGTTAATCAGTTACCAAACGTATTAGCGGATTAGGAAACCTTTTCGAGTTGTTTAATTTTTTTTATAAAAATCGCATTGGCAAACATGAAAAAATGTATATTTTTTTAATGCAGAACGATAGAATTTTTTAATCTTTCTTACATTTGACTAATTTTTAATTAATAAAAATAGTGTTTTTGAAAGTTTTTAAAGGCGGTTTAGCTCACTGAATGTTATCGTTAGATCTGAAATATTTTAGAAATAATCACAAAACACGTAAATCATTATTTTTGAGGTACGCTAATAACACTACTCAACAAATTTCAACTTTTCGCAGAAATATGTATATCTTTATTTTTGTTTTACATATCACGGTTTTTATATTTACATCATTCACAAAATTTTTCCTATATTTTGCTTAATTTTTCATGATCATGAAACGATATAATTTTATGTAAAGGTAATTATTTTACTTCGGTATTGACGCATGTGGAAAATTAATTCAAATTTGAAGTTCTTTTTAAAGATTTTAGGACATTTTCAATGGTTTTAAGTTTAATACAATTTTTTTTATTGGAATGACTAGTTTATGCACAATGATTAAATTTTGAAATTTTTGAACATGCAAAAAATTTATAAGAATAAAACTAAAAAAGTTAAATTTTCAAATTTCTTGCAATAGCAGTGCGATATCCTGATACAAACACAAACATGCTTAAATTAAAGAATTTTGTGTAAATTTATATGCTTAACAAAATTTTATGATTTTGCGATAAAATTTCGAAAAATTAAGCAAAATATACGAATGATGGAAACATAAAAACTGCGTATTTCAAAAACTGCAAAAGAGAAAAAATGGATTAAAAAATATTTGTTTGAAGCCAGGTTCTTTTGGCTGTTGAGTAGTGTAATTATTATTAAGGCCTGATTGTATATTAAAAAAAAATTTAACTATAGCTGTAGAAGGTAGGGTAGAAGGGGAAGCATTCGCCACCTTTTTTAAAGCGCTATCGTTACTTAACCAACAAAATATTTTTGTTACAGAATGTTTTTAATCTAAAATTGTACACATATTAACTTAAATTTTTATGTTTAAAGCAGGGATTACCATTTCATTGCACAATTGTGCAAACGAAAATTTATCTACCTCACACACATTCTTGTACTCTTTCATTTAGTCGTCGATGAGAATGCGACAAGTGTACATGTTCAGCGGATGCCTTAACATTTTTTTTCATGTTTACACTCAAAAAATATTGTATGATCAAAAATGCTTTTGGTGACATACAATGCCTTTTATGTCATAAAACATTTAAGGAATGTACGGAATATGTTTTTAAAAGACATTGCGATTGTTTTGATACTAATATAAATTATTTAGTTAGTAGTTTAATAGTTAGTTATTTACTTATTTATTTTTTTATTTAGTTGGTTAGTTATTTATTAATTTACTTATTTATTTATATATTTATTTCTTTATTTTTTATTTATTTAAAAACAAGAACAATTTTTGGTAAATATTTTTTATGGACAAGTTGTTTGTGCCATCGAAATCAAGTGAAATATGTATAAATGAAATGTAAAAAATTTATGCATTTTTAAGACATATTTCGAAAGTTTGTCCGAATTTTTTTTGTTTGATAACTTTTTAATAATATGTTTGTGTCATTAGATATATCTAAAAAAAAATGGTTCCAAAGTTGTATGTTCTCTATAATATATTTTAGTTTCATTAGGATCTGACGGTCCGCAGAAAGATACTTTCCTTGTAATTTGTATAATTTTATTTAAGTTGATTAAATTATATATAAAAACATACATATATTTGTGTGACCTTAACCGCACAAAATAACATATAATTATGTAATATCATACACTGTTATATATAAACCATTTTAAATCAGGTGTATTTGATTATCTTATTTTGTATGAATGTCAGAATGGTGTCAGTTACTAACATTTTTCTATGACTGTAATTCTCTCAATTTTTTCCTCTCTCTTACTCACTAACACACTACAGAAAATTTTTTGGTAATGCCTGGTTTAAAGCATAAATTATCTTTATTCCTTAACCTATGCCAACTAAGTAAATGGACAAAATTCAAATATAAGTTTCTACTAAGTAGGTATGTTTTTTTTCAAAATGCATGTCAATAAAATAAGCATTATTGTAAATATTCAAAAGTGTAAAAATTCAAAATGAAAGTGGTTGAACAAAACAGTTTAAGAAAAAGTTTCTATTACATGCTTGGACGGTATCCTAAAATTACACCATTTCCTTTAGGAACAAGTACAGCGTAGCACAATATATTCTATACTCAAACGGTTTGAAAATGGAGTTTCATCAACCGGGATTAAAAAGAAAGGACTTTAATAAAAATTTACCTCAGCCGAGCTTGTTAAATTGAAAAAAATCGACGGTTAATCAAATTGGGGCATTAAATCGTAAGTTGGCCAGAAAATTTTTGCGTTTCCAAGGAAACAATTCGCAAAAACTTACTCCAAATGAACGTGAAACACTACCAGAGGAAGAATTGGCAGAAATACCAACAAAATGCAGACAACTGAGAAAAAACTTCATGAAAAAAAATGTTCAAATAATTTTGGATGATAAAAAATATTTTTCTTTTGCTTGGAACAACGGAAGTATTAAGGATTTTATTCTGATGACTTGGAAAAAACTCCCGACAAGGTACGGTATTCGGCCATAGCGAAGTTTGAACCAAGGGCATTTCGGCAAAAAGTATATCACAACTTTACATCCATTATTCAAAAGCTATGGCTGTAAACGCGGATGTTTACATTAATAAATGTTTATATCGCCAACTCTACATCATGTGGAGAGCAACAACTGTTCTAAGACTTATCTCGCGCACTTACAGTGTTGCCATGTTTGAAGCCCTTCATCCTTCACCACATTTCATCTCTCCACTATACCCTTTTTAAAGAAAGCAACACATTAATAAATAGGAAGAATTTCCTGAGTGTTGTTTCTCTTTAAAAAAAAAAAAAAAAAAAATGTTTAGTAAAACTGTTAAAATTTATCAGAGATACTCTAAAGACGACACATATTAGGAAGCTGTCATTATGCCAAAAAGTCGTTAGAATGGCTTAATGCAAAAATAATATCTTTTGTACGAAATACGCAAATCGTCTTAACGTCGCAAAAACACGTCCAATTGTGAGGACTTTTGGCGTCTTTTATACCAAAAAGTGTGTAAAAAAGGTTGGGAAGCCAAATGCACCGAAGAGCTAAAGAAAAAATTAAAAGCAGTGTAAAAAAAATTGACACGAATGTCGTCCAAAGCATGTTTGGGATGTCAAGCATAAAATGCGCAAAATACAAGATCTACAAAAAGTGAATTAATAATTTATAGTATATACTGTGTTAAAAATAAAAAATACTTTTTCAAAAAAAATAGTTATTTGTTTAATTACAATCGTTTTAAAATTGTCCATTTACAACATTAGCATAGGTTATATTGCATTTTTTAAGATTTGCAGAGTAACTCAAATCGGCTAAACTACCACATCTATGGGGTAAATTCGCCAAGTTGATGTTGCTATAAATATAGCGATACAGGTGGAAAACTTATATTTTATATTAAATAATCATAAAAATGCATATCAAATGCTGTAATTTTAACAAAAAAAATTTCAAAAAGTTAATTTTCTTCGAATTTGTTGAACGAAAACTACGTCTGACTCGTGAAACACATATAACCAAGCAACGAATTAATATAACGTATAAGTCTTTTAAAGTGATACCAATTTTTGCTGACGAAACTACCTCACCTAGTGATCAGTAATATCAACGCTTCGACAACTTCGGATATTTTGTTTAAATATACGAAACGAAAAAGTTATCCAAAACCTGTTTACTTCCCCTTTACTTACATCTTGTTTTTAAACAAGTGTAAAAATAAAAAAAGAGACATAAAAACAAAAAGCGTGTATTTTATATCTACCAAAGGTAGAGCTTGCATATAACGAACAAGTTTTCAATTTATTTTTGATCAATGGTGATAATATTTAACTTCGAGCTCATATATTAGTTCTTATTTAGTGGAAAAACTAGGTTATATGAATGTTTGATGTTTGCATGGGATTGTCACTTCTTTCAAAACGTGTTCTGATGATGGGAACCTAAATATATCTATCAACACATTCCTGAAAGTGGTCAAGTAATAAATTTGAAAAAAAAAATTCTATAGATTATTTGTTAGGACAATATCCAAATAAAGAAATATAGCGTATGGCCTCGAACTTGAATAATTTTCATTTTCATTGCACAATTAAAGGTCGAAAAAACATAATATTTATTTTTAATAAAAATTATTAGGGTCCGACCGAACAGTTCGGCCAGAAAATGCATTTGGTCTGTATTCGGTATTTTAAAGCATTATGGACAAATTTGGCGGATGGAAAAATGTTTATTGTGCTGATTAGATGCTATTTTGAGTGTCAAATTTGAAGAAAAGTCTGTAGTTAAGCAATGAATTCACTGTTCGGCCTCAGAAAGTTCGACCAAATCGAAAATAGTTTGGCGGCCGAACTTTTAACTTTATAGCTAAACTTCGGCTTTTCTCTTAAATTTTATACACAAAATCGAATTAAATCGGCTCGGTCGGACACTAAAAATTACATATATCAAACTTATACTAACTTTTAACACAAAAAGAAACACATAAATACATGTCTATAACCTACCACGTGTGAAGTACAAGTTTAAAATTTTGGTGACATGAAAGATGGTCAATTACTGCACAAACTATGACAAGGAACTTTTTAATAATTTTAATACCTTTACAGCGAAAATTAAGGGTGACGTATGTACCCCAGTGTCGAAACCTCCCCCTTCTACCCTACTACTTACCTGTTATTTTTATTCCGCTAACATACAACGTTGAACTTGATATAATTAAACCTTCCGAGCTCAAACGATAAGCCAACACATGAGCTGCTTTACAAAATATAACCAAATATGCATTTAGATTCTCGTTATAATTTATAACCGCTTTGCGACAAGACATTCGATCTTTTTTACTCCATAAATAATCTAATTCTTCTAGAGAATTAACATCATGATTAATCTTCATTAAACGAACTTGTCCTTGGTCACTACTAACTAATAAAATATAGTTGTAAATAACAATATAAGACAAACGATTCAAAGATGTTTTTAAAGAACAAAACTCTCTAAATTCCTGAGATGTTTCGCAGTATTTTAGTGCTATAACATATCCAGCTGCCGTACCAAGATAAATTATTAATTCAGAGGAATGTTGAGACCATGTAAAACATGTAATTAAATATTGATTTACATAATTCTTAAGCCCTTTATACGATTTTATTTCCGAAGGTGAAACTTTCATTGGGAATATATCAGTTATAAGTATTTCTGATAAATTAGTTTTAAATGGTTCCCATTCTTCGGTTAAAGTGCTTTTTCGAAATAGTTCACATAATCCATATGTTGTTAGAATGCAGCATACATTATTAGCCTCATCGATTGGTACAATATCAACTTGTAATGCTCTAGCTTTAGGTGGATCAACAGAACAGCCTGCTGTATATATGGGATCTAATGACAATTCTTGACTCTCTTCCACACTTGCGGCACTATATAATTTTACGAAATCCACGTCTTTGACCAAATTTATAAAAGGTTTACCCTGCGGTATTAAACAAAATTTAATACTGTACGGAAAAAGTACCAAACTATCGCAACTATACATTAAATTCATAACACAAATATCGTTGGAGTTTCCAGTTAATGCCATATGATTATCGTGCGAGTTTAAACAAAAATCTACAGGAGTATCTAATTTAAACTCACTTACCGCCAATTGTAATAAATTTAAATTTGTCATAGCGATTAACGGTGATTTTTGTTATTGCGATAACGATTTCGTTTTTATCTTCTCTAGGAAATATCGTTGTAATGCGATCTCTGGCTACGAAAATGGAAATAAAAACATAAAATATGTTAACAAATTCTTCTTTTAGTTTTCTATATACAAAAACACGTCAAATCACTCGGAGATTTAATTAATAGATACGGACTAGACTACTAATAGACTATGAACTTACCACTTTAAAATATATTTCTTTGAGTTTTAAAATTTCAGTAGTGCAAAAATCATTGGCTAAAATCACTATTTACAATGTCGTCGAAACGTGGTGTAGATTTTTTAAAAACTGTTGCTAATTATATAGTAAAAAATGGCGGTCATGATTCTATAACAAAATCGGTAAGTTTTAAAAAATTGTAAATAATATTTTAATTTTTAAGAATTGCTACAATAAATTCACGTGAGATTGTTGTGTAAAAAAAAAGCAAACAGCTGTTGCAGGGATGGGAATCACAATTTTTTGTTAGTACACTACTTTTTATACTCAACTCAGTATGTGTTTACAATTACAACTAAAACTAAAGGCGAAGTTCAGCGTTAAGGTACCCATACAACTTTCAATATGATTGCAAATATTATTGCCAGTATTATTGTCATTTTGACCTACACAGTGCAATAAGATATACAATACTTTTCCACAAAATATGGCAACACACTTTTGTTCTGTTGTGGAGGGTTATACAAATTGCACAATGTGGCCAACACACTATAAAATATTTTTCACATTTCTGGTTGCGCAATAATAATCAAAACATTTTGATTTTTTTTTCAATATATTGTACAACCTTCCAATATGACATACACACTGTTAATATTTTGCACATCTTCACAAGTTGCACAAGGAAAGATTGCGTAGTGTATGGTACATTAAAACTTAAGCTTCAACCACAATTGACTTACCTTGTGTAAATTTGGTTCAAGTTTTTTTGTTAATTTTACAACTACATAATTTTCGACAAGTTTGTCCACTTATAAATTTGCAATATTATGTAAATACTTGTTAAATGCAAATTTCCAGTTTGCTTTTATTTTTGTAAATAAAAACTCTATTTTGAATAAATTTATTAAAAAATATTTATTTAAACAATTTTTAATAAACTTTTCTTTGTATTTTTTTAATTTTAGGCATTTAACTTTTATATATTTTTTTTTACAATCTTTTGTATGTGTGTGTGATTTGACAGCTCATATCATAATATTGTTGTGTATAGATTTATGATAACAACTCTATTAGATATGATATATACTAACTAATGTATGGTCCACAAGTAATATAATTCTCTCTGCGATTGAATGTGAAGTTTGCTGACAGAAAAATTAAAGATAATATCTAGGTGGACATATGTTAGGTAAATATTCGAAGTGATATATGTAAATGTAAATAATTCGAAGTTGTATAATACTGCAACATTTTCCAGGTTCAATAGCTATTTATTTTAGTAAATAAAAAATACTCTATTATATTGCTATAAGCTTTAAGCTTCAACCACAATTGACTTACCTTGTGTAAATTTGGTTCAAGTTTTTTTGTTAATTTTCCTACAATTTAAGAACTACCATATTAAACTTATTGAATTTGAAAATGTTCTCCAGGTTTGCGGATAAATTGTACCGCAGAAAAAAGGTGTGTATTTACAAAAATCGAGTAAAAGTTTACAAGTTTCTTTGTAATTATACAACTCCCTAAATTTAGCGACAAGTTGTCAAAACGCTTAGGTAAATATTCGAAGTGATATATGTAAATAATTCGAAGTTAAGTTGTATAAACTGCAACATTTCCAGGTTCAAAAGCTATTTATTTTTGTAAATAAAAAATACTCTATTATATTGCAAAAAATATTTTTATTAAAATTAATAATTTATTTAACAACAAATAACACTTTTTAAATAAATATACTTAATATAATACCTAGATGCAGTGACCAAGATGTGTTAACGATGTCCAACGTATTAAGAATTTTCCACATTCTGCTTCGTAATAACTCCTACATATTGTGCCTGAAAAATAAAACAATACAATTAGAATTTCGATTTTCGTATTTATAGATATAGTACTTCCATTCTTTATAATTTTTCGTTTTTCGCTAATTTTATATTCTTTTATTTAATTAAATTGAATCAGAAATAAAAATCTTAAGAAACTTCACCTCCATTATTCTTGTTATTGCCATATCTAATAAATATTGCCACATTGATTTGTGTATGACAACCTAAATTCTATGTGTATTTTGTAATTTATCTTTTTTATTAGAAAAATATAATATAAAAATAAGGTACAAGTTATTTTATTTTTAAATTTCATCAATGTAAATTTTTATAGCATGTTTTGTATTAATGATCATCAATGTAAATTTAACAAAGCACAAACTTGGATAAAGTACCAAATAACAAGCTTGTGTAATTTAACAAAAAAATCAGTTTAGTATATTATCCAAGCATTTTCGCATTTATATTACTATCATTTTAACACTAAGGATATTTTGCAAGGAAATCCTTTTATAAAAACACACCAGTTTTTTCAACATGTAAGTTTTTTTTATTTTTTTAAGTTTGATATAATTTTTATTAAAAATAAAAATTATGTTTTTTCGGCCTTTAATTGAGCAATGAAAATTGTTCAAATTCGAGGTCATACTCTATATTTCCTTATTAGGATATTGTACTAACAAATAATCTATAGAGTTTTTGTTTTCAAATTTATTAATAGACGAATTTCGGCAATGTGTTGATAGATCTATTTCGGGAATTTTCTAGGCTCCCATTATCAGAACACGTTTTGAAAGAAGTAATAATCCAATGAAAAACATCAAACATTCATATAGACTAGTTTTCTCACTAAATGAGAACTAATATATGAGCTCGAAGTTAAAGATTATCACCATTGATTAAAAATAAATTGAAAAGTGCAAGGTCTACCTTTTGTAGATATTCAAAACACATTTTATGTTTTTTTTCTTTTTATTTTCACATTTGTTTTGTTTAAAAACAAAATATAAAGGGGGAGTAAACAAGACCGTACTTTCTCTTTTATACAAGTTTGATATAAATAAAAAGGAGAAAAAACAAAAAACGTGTATTGAATATCTACCAAAGGTAGACCTTGCACATAACAAACAAGTTTTCAATTTATTTTTGATCAATGGTGATAATCTTTAACTTCGAGCTCATATATTAGTTCTCTTTTAGTGGGAAAATTAGTTTATATGAATGTTTGATGTTTTGCATGGGATTGTTACTCCTTTCAAAACGTGTTCTGATGATGGGAACCTAGAAAATTCCCGGAATAGATCTATCAACAAATTCCTGAAAGTGGTCAATTAATAAATTTGAAAACAAAAACTCTATAGATTATTTGTTAGGACAATATCCTAATAAATAAATATAGAGTATGGCCTCGAACTTGAATAATTTTCATTTTCTGAAATTCGTATTAACCGAATTTGAGTCGTTGTAACCGAATTTCAGTTGGCAAACAGCTAAATTTCTTTTCTGTGTGCAATTACAATGTAGCATATATTAATACGAACTTTTTGAAGATGAACCCTCGGTTAAGATGAACTGTTTTAGACAGGCTTACAAAACAAATTTTAATATAAACTTGAATAATTTTCATTTTCATTAAAATTTTTAATACTAAATTCCAAAAGTTTTTTGCAAATAATCCTAAAAAGACTTTGAAGTTTAACAAATTTTAAACCGTACACACAGAAATTCTTTCATATCCTCATTATACTACAGCCAAAAACTAGTAGTTTTTGAAACTTCTAGTTTTTGATTTAATTTACACTGTGTGTAGTTTTTTAAGTCATGGCAAAATAACCATATACGGACACCACTACGTGATAAAAGACTAAAAAAAAAAGACCCGTGTCTCCCAATTTTTCCCAAAGTCATATCCTCTTTTGTTTATGGGCCGCCAAAGATTTGGGGCCTCGGTATCATTTTCGCAAAAAAGTGATAATTTTTTCAGGCTCATATCTTGCAAACTGTTCAGAATTTCGATTTACTCTCTATGGCAAAGTTGTAGCTCTTGTCATAAAAAACAAAAATTGCGAACATATAAAATCAAAAAAACTTCACCTTCCAGATCAAAATCGCAAAAAACTTAAAAAAATTCGATTTTTTTTTACCTTTTTCCCGTGTTCAGGTCCATAGGTAGCAAACCGTTCAAAATTCAAGGAAACAATCAACTACAAAAATTTACCTAAGATCTCAATAAACAAATTTCTAGAACATATAAACTTCCTAGAGATGATTCTTAATACTGTTTAGGTAGCGCGCAAAAGTGAAAAATTTTTTAATTTAATTTTTTTTCCTTTTTTCTCCTGTTCAGGTGCATAGGTAGCAAACCCAATTCCCAGGAAGTTTATATGTTCTAGAAATTGTTTATTGAGATCTTAGGTAAATTTTTGTAGTTGATTGTTTACTTGAATTTTGAACGGTTTGCTACCTATGGACCTGAACACGGGAAAAAAGGTAAAAAAAATCGAATTTTTTTAAGTTTTTTGCGATTTTGATCTGGAAGGTGAAGTTTTTTGATTTTATATGTTCGCAATTTTTGTTCTTTATGACAAGAGCTACAACTTTGCCATAGAGAGTAAATCGAAATTCTGAACGGTTTGCAAGATATGAGCCTGAGAAAATGATCACTTTTTTGCGAAAATGATACCGAGGCCCCAAATCTTTGGCGGCCCATAAACAAAAGAGGATATGACTTTGGGAAAAATTGGGAGACACGGGTCTTTTTTTTTAGTCTTTTATCACGTAGTGGTGTCCGTATATGGTTATTTTTTTTTCGTGTTGCACTGTGTTATTTAATCCAATTTTTATTTGTTTCTTTACTTTTGCATGAGAAATTAATACAAGCACACTTTTAAAAATTATAATGTCAGGTCTGCCATACGACAATTTAAAAAAACTGTCAAAAACCACTATATTTTTCCAATCAAATTTAAAAATCGGTTAACCTAAAAAAAATAATTTTGTATATATTTTTGAATAAACTAGATTTCGAAATCTAGTTCGTGTATCATTTTATACACTACCATATCGTTCATTTACTTCAAGAACGTTACAACTCAAAAAAACATGATTTTTGAGTTAATGACGCAGAATTATTCGTTATATCACGTATCATGTGTAAAAAGTCGTATTGATATCATGTATACTCACCTCTTGAGAGAAATTATGTCGTTATTTTTTTCTTCAAGGTGCGAGTAAATTAAAAACTTTAAACTCGTTTTCTACAAAATCAAATTTTTTGAGTTATGACGTTATTGAAGTAAATGAGCGATATGATCAAAATATAGTTTAAACTGGATTTTCTAAAGCCGTATTTAAAACTCCTTTTAAAAATTTTTTCTTGTTGCAGTTTCGTGTTACTGGTGGCGGTGATGGTCGATGCATTGGAGAATTTACAGTTGGCAAAGAGCATTTAAATGCAAGTGGAGGTTTGCATGGTGGTTATACGGCTACTCTAATTGATAATATAACCACATATGCCCTTATGTCAGCTGACTCTCATCCAGGCGTTTCTGTTGATTTACATGTCAGTTATTTAAAAAGTGCTAAAGAAGGTGAAGAAATTGTTGTTGATGCTAATACAGTAAGAACGGGTAAAAAATTAGCTTTCATTGAATGTGTACTTAAAAAGAAATCAGATGGTTCTGTTGTGGCGAAAGGAGGGCAAACAAAATTCGTTGATTTAAAGGAAAAATAATGTGTTTTAAATTAAATTTTATATGTAGCTTAAATTAATAAATGTCATAATGGGCAGTTATTAAAAATTAAAATACTTTATGCATTTTTACTTTATAAATTTTAAATTAATATGTTTTTCTAACCCACCAGCAATTTTTATGTAATAATTTTTGAGTGCGAAATAAGAGGGCTCGAAAATAGTCATACTGTTTGAGGGCTCCAAAATTTGCTGGTAAATATTCCTACATGGCCTTGATTCTGTTGCAAATATTTTATCCTAATAGTGTAAGTTTATCTTAATAGGAATAAGTTGTTTGAATCAGTTATTTTAGTATTATAAATAATTAGCAAAACGGTGTTTTTTTAGTATAGTTATTTGAGAAATTAACGTTTTATTGAGCTTTTAAAATACTTGTTTGTACTAAGTTCATATATACACGTAGAAAAAAACTGGGGTAATATTATCGATGTGCTTAGTAATTATACAACTGCATAAGTTTCATGTAGTCTTACAAAGTTCTAGTTAATAAATATAAAATTTTTACAATACTACAAGCTTTGTAAAATATTAGTAAAAAAAATTCATATATTTTACAAGAAATTTGTAATACTTGCAGTCTCTACGCTAGAGGATGGATTTTGTTTCCTTTCCCTTTGCACTTAAATATTGTTTGTAGGAATTCTATTTATTTTTTTCTCGGAGCCCAATCTGTAGCTTCTAGCTCAGTTTTGTCCGTTCGTATTTAAAAATGCCATTTGGACTTTAGTTCTATTAAATAGCAAACGTCAGTTTTTAACCTTCAAATTTAAATCACCTTTAAGTGACCAATCTTGGGCATTTAAAGGTCTATTTAAATTGTACAAATATAACATATGATTGTGACAGTTTGTTTTTTTTTCGCGTGGTAAAACAAACAATAAAAATAAATTAAATTAGAGCAGCCAATAAAAGTGTAACTTTGGTTGCACTGACATTTTCACTTCTCTTCATTTTATTTTATTAATTTAATTATATGTATATATTTATTTCTATATTTTATATTTTCTGTTATTTTCTATTTTTTTCTATTCTTTAAACAGCTGTTTTATGAATAATGATCATTAACTTTTTGACATTTCATGATGCTACCATACCTTTGTCGCAAATAAATAACAATTATCATTTAAGACTGAAAAACTGAAACTGTATTTAAATACAACTTAAATTTAAATGGCAATTAACTAATTGCATATTTAAATACGAAGTTAAAAACTGGGCATTAGAGTTCTTCAGTATTGTGAATCTACCTTTATTTAAGTATACCCTCCATGCAGTAGAACAAACTTAAAACTTTACATAGTGTGTCTTATTTTCGAATAATTTTTGCAAAAAAAAAAAATGTTAATTACTATTATATAATACTTGGCAGCGGAGGTTGGTAGCACTGCATACTAACAATATCACATTTTTTTTGCGTATGCATTCGTTCTGCGATGCTATCTGGATTTCCCATATGGTTTTCGATTTCTCCAACAGTAATAATGGAGTTGGAGATTTAGAACGTAGCTGTTTGAGACTTTGTGTTAACCCGAACTATGAAAATTTTGTCAAAAGATTTTCGAATTCTGTTATTTATAGAAGAGCAGATGTACAACCGCTCTCATTGGTATGCTCTGGTCCTACTTAGTAAGTTTATTAATCGAATAGAAAATCACGAGAACAATTTGCTGACAACGGTTCTTCATTAACAATCTGGATTTAGTTGGTCTAACAGTCGTTACATGTCCCCAATCGGAATTTTACATGAGGATATTAACTCCTTTACTAACTTGATTGAATACCGTCTACCAGAGTTCTATTCTCATGTAATTACAGGCTCCAAGCAGGGGCTAACCATTATTTTCCTTGTATATATGTTGTATTAGTTTAAGTCCTAGTTTTAAGTTTGTAATAAGATCTCATACTTGACTATCACAGTCTTTGTAAACTTTTATTATATTTTGAGCAATATAATTTTATTGAGTATTCTTTGATGTAAAACTCCGTATCCGTCCATTTTAACTAAGCATGTAGCGTTATTTTAAAATTATAATGTCTTAGGGCCATTATTACAACTTGCCAATAGCTAAAGTTCGGATGTTATCTGACAGATTATTAGTTTTTTCGTTATTATAAGTATACTTTAAGCTAAAAGATGACCGATAAGCTAAAGGGAAGATGATTGTTGCCTTTAAACTTTAAACGTAAGGTTATGTGTTTAAAGTTACCACCACATTTTCTGAACTATAAAGAAGAAGAAGAAAATACCGAATTTCAGAACCGTAATTTCACAAATTATTGTTTGTTTGTAAACAAATAAATAAAGTACGTTGCCACTACGTATTTTTTATAAACCAATTCATAAACCAATAATCGGTTTTTAGTTTGGTGCTGCCACATTATCAAAATATTAATTTTATTTTTTGGGAAGTTGTAATAACGAAAAACATTATAGCTCACTTTATTCCTCATTTTTAGCTAAAGTTACTTTTTACTAACATTTACTTTAAAGGCAAGTTGTAATAACGGCCCTTA